>OZ022264.1:258519568-259719568 GCA_963978885.1 Nemotelus pantherinus | reverse complement strand
TGCGGGTCCTTGTTGCACTGTGCCAATTTGGAGACAGAGTGTGCTATGTCGGGACGTGTTAATACAGCCAGGTGTGTCAGCGCACCGATGAGAGACTGATACTCAAGCTGGTCCACACGCTCGCAGCTAGTTTTGTCGCATTTTACTTGCGTACCTGGTACCAATGGTGTTGAAACTGGTCGACAAAGTTCCATGTTATTTTGTCGCAAGATGTTTTTGACGTATTGCTGCTGGCTTAGCGTTATCGCGCCCGTCTCTCCTTCTCGCTGGATCTCTAGTCCAAGGAAGTGATGTAGTTGGCCTCCATCCACCAGATCAAAAGCAAATGCAATACTTTTCTTGATTTCCATCAGTTCAGTTTTGGTGTTGCTACCTATAATTAAATCGTCAACGTAAACGGTTATAACATTGAAATTACCTCCATGCTTTTTCGTATAAATGCATGGTTCACTTGGGCAGGGATGAAAACCAATCTGCTTCAGGACGGAATCTAATGTGGCGTTCCATTCACGTCCGCTTTGTTTCAGACCATAAAGTGACTTCTTCAGCTTTAACACTCGGTCCGGATAATTTTCATCGACGAAACCTTCAGGTTGCTTCATAAATACATCATGATGAAGCTCGCTGTTTAAGTAGGCGCTTGAAATATCAAGTTGATGGAGATACAGCTCATGCTCGACAGCTAAGGCAATGAGCATCCTAATTGTGGCGTAGCGGACCACTGGTGAAAAAATGTCATCGTAATTCACGCCGTATTGTTGACTGCACCCTTTAGCCACTAGTCGAGCCTTAAATTTGTTGATCTTTCCATTTTCGTCCTTTTTTATGTTGTAGACCCACTTGCACCCAACTGATTTTTGCCCTTTGGGTAGTTCACACAGTTCCCAAGTATCGTTTTTTAACAATGAGGAAAACTCCTCTTCCATCGCCTCCTTCCAGTTTGACGCATTGTCTCCGTTTAAAGCTTCTGATGTAGATACTGGTATATTCACGTTATCCACTTGTTTTACCGAATTCAATATATTAAATTGTTTTCTTGGTCGACCTCTTTGACCGGTACGAATAATTTTCGGCCTTCCAGGGCCAATTTTCACTTCATTATTTACACTTTCATTAATATCACTTTGTTGTGCAACGTTTCCTTCACATTCTGTTTCATTAATATTTTCGTCACAGGCTGGACCCACATTTTCTTGGTTCGATAAAATTAATTGATCATTACTCGGCCAGTTTGTTTCTGTAGTAAAATCTGCTTGCACAACTCCTTCCAGAAAAATTACATCTCTACTGATGACAATAATTCTTTTTTCGACATCAAACAGTCGATATGCTTTTGAGTTATCAGAGTAACCAACCATTATTATTTTTTTGCCTTTGGGTTCAAACTTGCGTGTATGTCTTTTGTTCAAAACTATGGCTGCAGAACCAAATATCTTAAGATGTGATACTGATGGAGATTTACCATGAAATAGTTCGTACGGAGTCTTAAAATCAGGTAAAGCGTTTGTAAGAACTCGATTTCGTAAATATGCTGCTGTTGAAACCGCTTCTCCCCAAAACTCCTCTTCTAAAGACGATGTTAGTATTAAGCTTCTTGCCATCTCCACGAGAGTACGATTTACACGCTCAGCGACGCCGTTTTGTTGGGGCGTGTAAGGTGCGGACAGTTGATGTTTTATTCCACATTCTTGTAAAAAATGTTTGAATTGATTTCCCGTGTATTCGCCTCCGTTGTCACTTCTAAGCTGGCGAACCCTTTTACCAGTCTGGTTTTCCACAAAGTTCTTGAAAAGTTTGAATTTTGCGAGCACTTCACTTTTCTCTTTTAGAAAATATACGAATATGTATCTAGACGAATCGTCAATGAACGTCAGGAAATAGCGCGAAGAACCAATTGAAGGTACGTTCATCGGCCCACACACATCACTGTGTATAACTTCCAGCAAATCTTTCGCTCTGTTGTTGCTCGTACATGGAAACGGCTTAGTGCATATTTTGGCTCGTGCACACACTTCACAAGTTAATTTCGCCGCGTGCCAGTTAATATTTTCTTTTAAACCATTCGCACTTTTATTAATTGCCATTTTCTGTATGGTATCAAAATTGACGTGACCCAACTGTAATTACCGGCACATAACAAACTCTCCTTTCATAATATAAACTTTTATTCAAACAAAACCAACACTACAATTCAATTCAATGCCGACAATTTTGTGCTTTGTTAGCAAATACGCGACGAATGATGATGGCTCGTTTCGAAATTGTATGTGCTCTAAATCGTGGCTGTCTCTCTCGTGTCTGAATTGCGACTGACCGTATTTCATCACAACACTCCCCCCTCCGTAAATCAATCAGATTTACCAAACGTCAAGGCGGCAACACGGTTCGCTGGCCGACGAAACATACCGGAAGGAGTTTTGACTTCGACTATACGAATTTGACCGTCTTTGGCCGGAAACACTTGTGTGATGCGTCCCTTTTGCCATTGGCTCTTGGGTATAGCTGGATCGCACACGATGACGACATCATTCACTTTAAGCGGTGTATGTTTCTGGCACCATTTCGGACGATGTAACAATTGCGGCAAATATTGACCAACCCATCGTTTCCACATTCGGTTTTTGAGATCTTGAGCGATACGCCACTGTTTGTTAAGGCATATCTTTGCATCATATGGCTGCGGCGTTTGTGTCGAGTTGGCGCAGCCAATCAGGAAGTGATTTGGTGTAATCGGCTCCGACTCTTCGCTTTCAATTGGCACGTCAGTGAGCGGTCGCGAATTAATAACGTTCTCCGATTCAATCAGAACGCTTCTCAACGTTTCAAGTCTCGGCGTAACATCTTTAAATGTATGCTGAAGGAGACGTTTCACAATTTGAATGAGGCGTTCCCAGCATCCGCCCGAACTGGGGTTGGCAGGACAGTTGAAGATCCATTCAATGTAGTTGTTAGTGCCCTCACGTTGGATGCGGTCGACGTCAAACATTTGTTCCGCTTTCTTTAACTCTCTTTGTGCACCTATAAAATTGGTGCCGTTGTCACAGCGGATGCGCACGGGTGTGCCGCGTCGGTTGATGAAATTGCGTAAAGACAAGATAAACGCATCTGTGGATAGATTCTCCACTACCTCCAAGTGTGCTGCTCGAACGGTTAAGCACGTAAATATTGTAACCCACCTCTTTTCTTGGCGGCGACCAATTACAATGTTGATAGGGCCGAATAAATCAACGCCTGTGTAGGTGAACGGGCGCACAAATGGCGTGACGCGGTCTTCCGGCAGCTGACCCATCATTGGCGGTGACGGCTTCGCTCTTCTCACCTGGCATGTTGGACACTTCCGTTGAACATCTTTGAGCACCTGTTTAAGTCTAGGCACCCAGAATCGCTGGCGGATCTCGTTTATGATTACGGCGGCGTTTTGATGCTTCTGCTGCTCATGATAGTGACGCACAAGCAATTCGGTCACTACATGATTTCTAGGCATCACGATTGGGCGACGTACATCAAGTGGTAGGCAGGCGGCTTCATCCAAACGTCCATGTAAACGCAAAAGACCAGTTTCATCCAGGTAAGGCTGCAGCTTGTACAGGTGGCTGACTTTAGGCAAACTCCGCCCTCCTTGTAGGCATTTGATTTCGTTGGCGAAAGACTCTCCCTGTACGATTCGACATATTCTGACTTCAGCGTTTCGTAGCTCGTTAGCAGTTAAAGGTAAAATCGACGGCCCCTTGTTAGGCGCAGCTCTTCTTGGGTGTGTACTGGTAGGCACAACTTCCACATCAGGAACAGTACGGCACTTCTTAAAAGCTCTCAGGACCCATGCCATAAGTCGTTTTAACTTTAAATAAGACGAAAACTTATTAAAATCAATTTCACAAGTACTTGCCTGTATCAAAAGCGCAGAGCGAACTTCCTCCTCTAAGTTGTCAGGTAATGTGCAGGTGTACGATGGCCAGTTGGATTCGTCTTCCTTCAAAAACTGAGGTCCCGAAATCCAGCGACTGTTCGGTTGAAATTTAGTCGACACTCTTGTTGCTGCGTCAGCTGTATTTTCACTGGTTGGCACCCAGCGCCATTGTTGTGGTTGACTGTAGGCAAGAATTTCCGATATTCGATGACCGACGAAAGCTTTATATTTTCTCTCAGAGGCATGTATCCAGTGGATGACGGTGCGACTGTCACTCCAGTAAATGATTTTATCAAATTTGATGTCGTGACCATTTTTGGCGATCTTGCTTATTCTTATCCCAAGAACAGCAGCTTGGAGCTCCAGTCGTGGCATAGACATCAGACGTTTGGGCGCAATCCGTGTTTTGCCCAGAACGAAACTGATTTCGATGTCGTTAGGGCTGACGATTCGTAAATAGGCGGCGGCGGAAAATGCTGTCTCACTGGCATCCACCATCACGTGTAGCTCCACTTTTGAAGCAATAGCCAAATTTTTAGAGTAGCAACGAGCGATGCGAATATTCTTCAAAATGTCAAACTCTGACCACCAACTACGCCATATGTTGTATAGTGGCTCGGGCACAGGCTCGTCCCATGTTGTTTGACACTTCCACGCTGCCTGCATCAGTAGTTTCGGCTGCAGCAAGAAATCGGCGATGAAACCATATGGGTCAAAAACAGCCATTGTGATGGACAAAAGCTCTCTTTTCGTTGGCGGGCGAGTTCCATCCAAAACGACGTTTGGTACGCGATGGAACTTGGTACGGTACTCAAATACATCTTCGTGAGTGTTCCACTGCATTCCGAGAACCTTCTCGGTCGATAATTGTTTTTCCATATTCACAATATGACGAACTGTTGGTTCTTGAAGGTTCAAAACTTGTTCGACGACTGGCGAATTCGACACGAAATTTATCAATTCAAAGCCGGCTTGGCGATGAATCTTATCCACTTGTTGGCATATGCGGATGGCTTGGTCCTCCGACGAGAATGCACAAACTAAATCATCAACGTAGTGTTTGTTGACGATGATATCGGCGGCAGCTGGATATTGTTGGCAAAAATTATCAGCATTGCGATTTTTTATATATTCTGCACTACATGGCGAGCATATGGCACCGAAAATCATCGACGTCATGACACAATGATTAAGTTTGGACTCGCTGGCATCAAATCGCCACAAAAACCTCTGAGCATGCTGATCTTCTGCTCTAATTTTCACTTGGGAGAACATCTCCTTTATATCGGCAGCAACTCCAATCTCATTCTGACGAAATTTGAACAAAATATCAAGCAATGGCTTTGCTTGCTCTGGCCCCTTCAATAACTGCGAATTCAGTGATACCCCTTCAACGACGGCAGCCGCATCAAAGACTATGCGACACTTTTCAGGCTTATGGACGTTTTTAACGGCAAAATGCGGTAAGTACCACACAGGCGATTGGCAACTGGAAACTTCATCATCAGACAGGAACCTGGCATAACCCTTGTCAAAGTAGTTTTCCATCTCAGTTCGATATTTCTCAGCAAATTGGTGGCACTTGTTAAGTTTTCGTTCGATTCCATTCAGTCGGGAGCATGCCATCTCAAAGTTATCGGGCAAATTCGGTGTCTCTGATTTCCAGAGCAAACCAGTCTCATAGCGATTATCAATTTTTCGAGTTGTTTTCTCTAAAATCGATGTGGCACGCTTGTTGGCTTCAGATTCGGGCATTTCACGTATATTGTTTATACCAAAATTCTCTGTGTCAAAGTACTCTTCCATCATGCGGCTCATTTCAGCGTCTATTGATTTATCATGTATGTGCAACACGATCGGGCAGTTGTTGGTACCATCCTGTTTCGGGCCATAGGCAACCCAGCCCAATTTGGTTTTGATTGCGACAGGGCTATCCGCTGATGTTACTTCTGCTGGCACTCCAAGGTGGGCATTATCAAGACCAATCAAAATAGTCGGCTTCGCATCAAAGAAGTCTTCAATTGGTAAATTTTTTAGGTGAGGATATTCGGCCTTTGTAAAGGTCTGCGTTGGCAAGCTCGCCTTTCTAACAGTGTGTACATTCTTCATAGCAAAAATGTTCATACGATTATTTCCAAAAATTTCCAAACTCACTTTGCGAGATTTTTCGTTGGCAACTTTATCACCAAACCATTGCAGCGTCAGCGACTGTAACTGTCTCTTTAGTCCCAGAAGAGAAGCCACTTGCTCTTCTATAATCGATATCGACGATCCTTCATCGAAGATGGCGAAAGTTTTGTGTTGTCCATTCGGACCACACAACGTGACAGGTAATATTTTAAACAACTGATCAGACGATGAGGCTCGGTAAGTATACAGCTGCTGGTTTGGCATAATGGTCGGTGGAGGTGGCGGCGGCCTTTTATCCTCGTGAAGGCTGGAGTGGTGTTGACGGTTACACCCATTTATGCGACAGTCTTTTTTGATACGACAGTTGGCGGTTGCGTGTCCTTTATTGAGACACGAAAAACAAAGTTTTAAGGCTTTTACCAACTTCCAACGATCGGCAATGTTGTTGATGGCTTTATAATTTTCGCATTGATGCAGTTTATGTTGACCCCTGCAGTCTGGGCACACGGACTTTGGCGGCGACGTATCATTCTCGTGGACATGCATCACGACTTTGGGCTTGTTGTGAGGTGTCTTTTCCGGCGCTATTGGCAATTTGCAGACAACGCGTGCAACACTCGAAAGCCATTCCGAAAAAGTCTCGATGGTTGGGTATCCTTCCAATTCTTTTGTGTACTGTACCCACTCGTACTGTTTACTATGCGGGATCTTTAAAACCAGCGACTCTAAAGTCATGACGTCACACAGATAGTGATCAGATTTGGCAGCCTTTAGCAATGAAACTGTATTTCGAACTTTTGTCGAAAATGGCACAATTTGGTCTAATTTCGACTCACCAAATGCTGGTAGCTGTTGCAGCTTTGCCAACTGATCTTTTACGATCAGTTCCGGTCGGCCGAACCGGAATTCTAGCTCTTCAAGAGCGTTGGGCACATCACTGGGATGTATTAACATCGACATCACTGCCTCACGTGCAGGACCAGTCAGACATTTTTGTAGCCGGATAAGGTTCTCGCGATTGCTGTAGGCAAACATTCGCGTAGTGTCTTTGTAGTTCGCATAAAAAAGTGGCCAGTCTTGCGCTTGGCCATCAAAACGAGGCAAATCGTATATTTTCTTTATCCTACTTATCTCCGCAACGTCAACGACAGATTCAACTTCTTGAAAATCACTGGCGTTTACTGAATGGTCCTCGTCCGCATCATCCTGTGGACTGCTACCCGCTTGGGGCCTATCTTCAACACCGATGCCAATTTGTTTAGTTACCTTCGAAATGTCCGCTCGATTCGTTATGCACATTGCCTCAATTTGCTGTAGCTTTTCCATAATGATCGTTAGTGTATTTGGCGCAGCACCAGCTTCATCCACTTTCACGCCTTTTTCAGCCGCATCTCCTCTTTCGTTTTCACTCATATTTGATAAATTTCGTTTCCCACTAATATTACCACTTCTTAATTGCATTCAACAGTTTTAACCGTCCACAAAACTTTCCGAATTTATTTTCTCATGAAATTGCCACGCGACGACGTGACGGCAAAAATGTCACGATGTACACGATTCTATTTCACAACACCGGCACGAATCCGCACATACTCCGCGACGACCCATTTCATGTAGGCAACGAGCATGTAGCACACACACACACGACGACAACAAAGAAGAGCACAATTTCGAAAACATGTAATTACCGGCACATAACAAACTCTCCTTTCATAATATAAACTTTTATTCAAACAAAACCAACACTACAATTCAATTCAATGCCGACAATTTTGTGCTTTGTTAGCAAATACGCGACGAATGATGATGGCTCGTTTCGAAATTGTATGTGCTCTAAATCGTGGCTGTCTCTCTCGTGTCTGAATTGCGACTGACCGTATTTCATCACAACACCAACTTTTTATGCCACTCCATAGCTTCATTACTTCTTTTGGCTATAGCAAAACATTTGTTTTTCTTTTGCTCAGCAACAAAAATTCCATTTCGCATTTTAGCTCGTAGTAGCAGCTCACCTTGCTTATCTTTTATTGTAGCAGTGTATTCGTTGAATTGCGCTTGGTAGCCGTGTTTTACTGCTCTGCCAATGGAGAAAAAATTCATGTGCAGCTCTGGCACATATAGGACATCTTTGAGCAGCAGCTCACTCTCACATTGCAGTCTTACTTCGCCTTTTCCTTTTGCTGCCAAAAAATTGTTCGCAGCAAGATAAACCCGTTCATTGCAGGTTTTCATATCGGTGAATAACTCTGGATTATGGCAAAGATGAGTTGTTGCACCGCTGTCAAGACACCATTCACCACGCTCACTCATACCTGCGAGCGCAGAAGAACATAACGCAGCACATGCACGCGGATTTCCCGGCCTATTTTGCTGTCTCTTCTTATCTCTGCAGTCCGCGGCGAAATGACCCAAACGTCCGCAGTTGTAACATTTCTTGCCACTCTTCGTTGTCTGGCCATTTCGATGTGTGCTCGTTGCTTTGCTGTCTCTTTCGTAATGCTTTGAAATTGAATTCCTATTTCTCGCGTTTACATAGTTCGTGTTGTTTGTGTTATTTGCGTTCACATAGAACGCTTGTTCGCCTGTAGCAGCATCTCCTTCTTGCTCTAGCCGTCTGTTCCCTTCGTCTAATAATTTTATTTTCAAAGACGCAAGAGATGGAAAATTGTCACGTGCTTCTACTGCAACAACAAGATTTTCGTAGGAATGCGGTAGGCTGGCAAGCAAAATAATTGTCAGCAATTCGTCAGGCACAACAACTTCCACTGCATTTAAGTCTTCAACAATGTCCGTGAAATTTCTAATATGGTCTTTCATACTGGCTCCCTCTGACATGTTGAGACGGATCAGCTTGCGGAAAAGAGATACAACTCTTCCAGGCTGCTTTGGCTGGAATATGTTTTGTAAAGTAGTCCAAGCTTCGGCGGAAGTTTTACAATGCTTCACGTGGTTGAGTTGGGACGTTTTCACCCCCAGAATAATTGTTGCGAGTGCCTTTTCATCCCGCGTTTCCCACTGTGCAGGGTTTTCTTCTGGCTTTGAACATTTTCCACTTACCAGGTTCCAAAGGTCGCTGCATATCAATGCACTCTTCATCTGGATGCACCATGATGAGTAGTTGTTGTCATCCAACTTTTCAATTTGCATTGAAGCTGACGCCATTTCGAATTCGTTTGTTTTTGCACGTGGCTAGTTTCGTTGTTGCACAGCGTAGTATTTATCACACACAGTGTTTTTTTTTTTCACGTATCGTTCGCACACAGCGTTGTATTATCACACCCAGTTTTTTCAAATGTCTTTTGCACACAGCAGTTCTTTTAAAGACTTATTATTTTTTCACGTGGACTGGGCCCATAACCTATTAAAAGTTTGGTTTGAGTTCAAAGCATTTATTAACCAAAGATACAATAATACGTGTTGGCTGTTCAAGCGCGTTGCAAACACTAACTTAACCTATGAAAGAATATGTACAGATGGCAACGATGTTCAGTGTTGCCACACTAAGGAAAAATGGATTGTGCCTTGAATGTGGTGCATACATTTCCAACAATATAAATGTAGACTTGTCAGAATTTCAGTTATTGTTTGATGAATTCAATTATGCGGGTTTGCCAATTTTTTAGAAAGAAAATGTCGCTATTATGATACTTCACTTTCTTTGTCCTTCATTCATGAATTTAGTAATTTAGTCAGAGAAATTCATTTAACAGGTAAGACGCTTGATTACAAAATGAATAAAATTATATAAAAAATAAAAATAAAAACCAAATTAAAATCCAGAATCATAATAGAAGTACAAAATTTGAATACAATAAAAATAAAAATAGAGATAATATACAATGAAAAATAAAAATATAAATTAATATAATCAAGCAGGCAAAAAAAGTGCACTACGACCTAAACTTTTGAAAATTCCAATAGGCTATGGGAAAGAGCCAGAGCAAGGAAAAACTTCCGAAATTAGGATGCTTTCAGTAAGCCAGATTTCAGGAAGGCATATTAAATGATCTCTATCCTTAATTTATTTGCTGATCATTTTCAGGCTTCTTACTGTCCTCCCTTCATTCCAACCATACATTTAACGTCCTCTAACGGAATATTTCTACTAAAATAGGCAATTGCCAATGTTAATCAAGTGCTGAACAGACCAAATATCTCCTTACTTTGTGACACAGTGTATCAATCAACTGATAGCCTCCCTGTATATAATTTTTACAAGTCGCTGCCATTAGGCATCTTCCCAAACTTATGGTGGGAAATGATGGGAAATCTTCCCATCTTACGCCTATTTTCAAAAGAGGCGATAAACGATATTTTGACAACTATCGAGGCATCGCTATTCTCTCAATCATCCCCAAATTCTTCGAGAAGTTCGTCTGCGATAAACTGACTTACATAATCGACCCTCTTCTCAACGAACAACCCAGTGGCGTGGCGTGATAGTTTACCACAGGGAAGCAATTAGACTTTGGCTATACTTTCTTCAGATTTGTTACGTATTAATAGAGCCCCTCTTGTTAACTACTTTTAACATTGCTAATATAAAAGCTTTTAGGAATTACGAACGTAGACGTGAGAGTACATTTCGGTATTATCAGTATTTTAAAAACCCATGCTTCCAATATATTATTATTTTCTCTTTAAATAGATAGTTGCAAAAATTATATATTGGCAAACATATAAATTAGTGAAGCTGCAACAGTAAGCTATGTAAATAAAGCATTTTCAAATATAGCTACTGCAACAATAGCAAAAATAGTGATTATGCAAATTGAATGTTTATAGTCCTTCACGCATAAAGAAAATTTCAATATTCTAGTACTTTTAAAAAATAGCAGTAAAATAACAACATTCCCATAACGAAAAGCATATATTTTTATATTTTTAAAACAGCAGTTAATAAACATAAAATAGATGAAGTGATAGTTTAAAAAAATCTATTATAAATCAAATTTGATGAGAAAATTCAATTCTATTTAAAATTTAATGCAATTCGTCTTTCTTTTTTTGATTTTAAGAAAACCTTTTCAAACATGATTTTAAGAAAACATTTTCAATGGGCATTATTGCCAAGTCACTGAGTCACTGTTCATCTGTACCATTCCTACACTCTCTCTTGCGCTCGTTACTTGTAATGTTAGAATAGCCCAGTGAAATCCGACATAAATAAGGCGAAACTTCGGAAACATTAGGGGAAAGCTGAATTTTAGTGTGAACCTTGGTACTGCCGTGTTGAACAAAATGTCAAAAGTTCCTATCGATCCGAGTGCTGAGTCACTTTTTATACGGGGTCAAAGATCACCAAAAGTGACCTTTCCTAAATATCTCAGTAAGGGTCACGTCTCCAGAAAAATAATGTATGACGAATTTGTAGCTTGAAAAATTTCCAACAAAAATGATTTCACAACTTTTTCCTGTAACCATAACCGTTTTTGAGATATATTGATCTAAACATTTGTTACTAACAGCATCGTCTTTCTCAACGGCATGTTGATATTATCCGATTTTGATTACGACTTGGCATGTTTGTGAGTTTGTTTTTCTATATTTATGAGGCGATTAAAAAAATCATGTACACAAACTGATCTACCAGACTCCAGGGTAGGTGGAAAAGTGTACTCCGAAAAGTTACCACCACCCCCCGCCCCCCTTTGGTGACCACTTGCAGTTGGAAATCATAAACTTGTAATTTTAACATCTCCGATTTATATCCATCGATATAATTTACTTGTAAAGGTCATTTAATTGTTATAAACTATTTTCTGAGTTTTTGTTGGCAAAATATTCAAATATATCTTTGAAAAG
This sequence comes from Nemotelus pantherinus, assembly GCA_963978885.1. Taxonomy (NCBI): domain Eukaryota; kingdom Metazoa; phylum Arthropoda; class Insecta; order Diptera; family Stratiomyidae; genus Nemotelus; species Nemotelus pantherinus. The sequence continues at coordinate 259,707,726 of OZ022264.1, read as the reverse complement.
ATTTTCCCTGTAAATTTGCATTAGAGTAAAGCACAATGAGTTAAGTTTTTGAATGAAATTGAGACAAATAGATTTCGGAAGTAACATCCCGAGTACATAACTTCCTTACAGAGATAATTTCCAAATTTGGTTTCGGTAGACCTCTTTCGATAATGTCCATTTTGTCCGAAAAAGATCGAGATCCAAAAGGAAATCGAAAAAGGCCACTAATTTTGCAATTTTGATCCATGCTTTTTACGGAACAAATAAATGCATTCACCTTTTATTTACACTCTCACTATTTTAAGTATAAAACAAAAAAATCATACAATTCCAGAAAGTAATTCTACACACTCAATTTTAAACAACTCAAATCAACTTAATTTCAACAATACTGTAAACTATTAGTGAAATAAATGCCTTCACCAATTAAAAATACCTTCACCAAATTTATACATAAAATGGAGCACATATTTCACTACTGAACTACATTCAAGCACAGCGAAATGATGACAGCTCGTCAAATCAGCAGTCTCTGCCAGCCCTTGCTACAGTTCGTAGTTTAAATTCATTCAAAAATTCACAACGTGTGTACGTTATACAGCAAACATTCTCATTCAATAAAAAATACCCAGCAAACAATTTAGTGAGCGTTCACTAAAAACGATAGTTTCTCGACAATCAACAGACATATCCCTCATGCGAAACCGAGCCTGTTCGTAAAACGATACGCAGCCTACGCAGCAATGATTTTGCTTGGGATGACCGATGCAATAAATAATGCAAGCCATGTGTATGTGCCCTATGGCCTATGCGGCTCAGTAGCAGATTTTACATAGATTCTTCCCCTAGTTTGCTGGTCGATATATACTCGCTAAAACCACATTTTTTCTAACTCATTTACGAATCGTTAAAAATGATTCTTCTCGGATGGCCATTTTAGTAAGACCAATGAAGCGTTTTCGATTCATTTGCGAGCTCGTTAACGACAAAAAAATTCGTAAAATATGACTCTTTTATGAATTAATTACGATGCATTTGGTTTGCTGGGTACGCACAAGCAAATTACAGTGATTGCAATGATACGCGTATGGGGAACGTGGCAATAAGTTTCACTGCAATCATACGTACGCGGCTTCTCTCTCAGTTTTTCTCTTGAGACGAGAATTTCCCCTAAGCAGCAATTTCTTCATTGCTTCCAAATAACTAGCGCAAACACATTTTTTTTAATGACGTCACAATGTAGTCCACATGGAGTGAAATTAACGCTCGTAGATGCAATTTTTTCGTTGCTTCCATGAGTGTTGTTCTCTCATTATTTTCATTCGGTGGTGCTACCATCTTAGCCACGTGAGATGAAAATTTATTTAGAAATTTCTTATGCACCATTATTTCCTCACGATTTTTAAATAAATGAATTTAAAATCTATACCAGCCAAATGTAAGGGAAGCAATGCTTCCCTTGCTTCCATAAACGCCACGCCACTGGAACAACCACATGGGTTTCGAAAAGGCAGATCGACTACCACGAATCTCATGATCCTGGTTTCGAATGTCCTCTGCGAGATAGAAAAGGGAAACCAGGTTGATGCGATTTATACTGATTTCAGCAAGGCCTCTGACAGAGTCGATCATCAAATTTTAATACACAAATTACTCAATTTCAGTATATCTGGCTGCCTTCTCAGCTAGCTTGAGACAGAGCTCAGTTTGTCAAACTTCAAGGAAAATTTTCAAAACCGGTCTTTGCGCTGTCTGGGGTACCACAAGGCAGTCAATCGGGCCCTCTTCTCTTTAATATTTTCATTTCATCTCCACAAGAATGCAATTAATAGACTAGAACATATCATAGACCTAGGCGTAACCCCAGACATCAAAATGTGCTTTAATCTGCAGTACGACAAAGATTTGTCGAATGCAAATAAACAACTAGGTTTCATTTAGAGGCGTGCAATAGAGTTCAAAGGGCTACTAAGTCTCTATATACATCACTAGTGCGGCCTCTACTAGAATACGCCTATATAATCTGAAGCCCAGCTTTTCAACTACACAGTGACAGGCTCGAATCGGTTCAGAGACAATGTTTGGTTTTCGCCTCGAGGAACTTCTACAATCCATGCGACTTTAGTAATCTTCCTTCTTACGAATACAGGCTTAATCTTTTAAACCTAATAGCTCCGTCAGCAAAAAGAACCTTAATTAGCACATGCCTAACCTTTGACATCATTAATGGAACAGTTACGGTAGGAGGTCTCTCTAACAAAATTACATTTAACAATCAAACAAGACGAACTCTTTTTAAGGAATACCAGCACCACGCAGTCTATGAGTATAATAAACCCATCAATAGATGTTGTCGAGCACTCAAGAGTATAATTCATTACTATTCTTTACGTATCACTAAATCTATTTTCGGAAATAACTTGAAAGGGCTCTATTAACATCTTAACTCATTTATTATAAAAAAAAATATAAAAAAATACAAATAAGTATCAACTGAAATTATAATACTTTTATAATTTTTGTTTGCATTATGTATACACGCCAAATCGAAAATAGTATTCTGTAGAGATAAGAAGTATCTCTACTGGGATAAAAAAATCTTCCCCAAAATATAGCGTATCATTACAGGATACTTGGAATAAATCACTGTAATCAAAAATAGTATTTGCGTTATTTCATTGCTTACCATTTTAATACTCATACAAAGTTTGAAGGAAATCATAAAACAATCTTCTTGTCTTATAGTGCATTTTGGTGAGATATTTTCTGTCTTTTTTCAGCTTTTGAATTGGATATTGCTATCTATTTCCCGCGATCAGTCGTTTGATGTCGTAATAAATATCGCAAATCATGCGCTTGCCGCTCTACTGTGCCAGCACACTTTTATGCTGATTAAATTTCAATTCGTTTTTAACTAATTTTATAATTAACTATCATGACCAAATAAGGAGAAATTACTGGACAAGAAAATAAGAAGAAATTAGATCATAAGATTAAATTAAATACTAAAATCTCGTGTCAGGGCCGAGAATATGCTTCTCTCACTTTTGCTAATGGAAAAACATACTTATTTAGCGCGGCGTCACGGCTTCATGGATCAGGCACCAGCTGATCGGTAAACCCTCCACATGATACCCTTCTCTCCCATCGGAAAATACCGCGCTTTCCGTGCTCTGCCTGTGCTCCCTGCACACTGTGCGAGTACATTATATATTCTACACCGCGTAGGGCATTAATCCTGAGATTGAAATGGAGGTCCCGAAAATTCGGGATTAGAATATTTGGGATCTCGAGATAGTCCCAAGATTCCGGGATTTTACAAAAGAACTATATTAAGCGAATTTAAACAGATATATTGGCTCATTCGTACTCAATCAAAATTTTATTTCAAATATGTATGTATAAAACCGGAAATTAAGCTCTCTATAATGTTAAATTTATGTGCATATGTACAGAGCAAGTAAAACGTTAATCTATAATTGCATCTAATTTAATATTATGATTTTTTTGTCCAATAATTTGTCCTTATTTGGTCATGATAGTTAATTATAAAGTTAGTTAAAAACGAATTGACATTTAAACAGCATAACGGATGTTACGATAATATAATAAAAATACATTATTCTTGTTAGTACAAAATAATATTACTTTTCAATAAAACTAGTGATAAGTAATAGATTGGTTCAAACTGCTGATTCGTTTTGAAAGTATGCTCTTAATAAACATAATTCATCATAATTCAAATTTAAATTAGACCTGATTTTGTTGCGCATATATTCAGCTGCTGAAAAAGATATTTCGGGCTCTACACTTTTTGATGGGATATTATAGTCCAGTGAAATCCGACATAAAAAAGCCGAAACTTGCGAAAAATTAGGGGAAAGCTGAATTTTGTTGTGAACCTTGGTACTGGCATGTTGAACAAAATGTCAAAAGTCCCCATCGATCCGAGTGCTGCGTTACTTTTTATACGGGGTCAAAGGTCAACAAAAGTAACCTTTCCTAAATATCTCAGTAACAATCACGTCTTCAGAAAAACAACGTATGATGAATTTGTAGCTTAGAAAATTTCCAATAAAAAAAATTCTATAACTTTTTCCTGTAACCATAACCGTTTTTGAGATATACTGATCTAAACATTTGTTACTAACAGAATCCTCTTTCTCAACGGCTTGTTGATATTATCCGATTTTGATTACGACTTGGAATGTTTGTGAGTTGGTTTTTCTATGTTTAAGAGGCGCATGAAAAAAAACATGTAAACAAACTTATCTACCACACTCCAGGGTAGATGGAAAAGTGTACGTGACTTTGGCCTGATCGTTCATGGGATAAAACGGTATGCAAAAAAAACCTAAAAAAACCGGTTATTTCGGGGTGGTTCATTTGCGGGGGTGGGTGGGGTGTGGGTGTAGGGTTGGTCCTGCGATGTCAAGAATAGGCAACTAACAGGATAAAAAGTGATCTTATCTTGATTAACAGTGGGCAAAGAGTAGGCAACGAGCTCATTCCTGAAGATTTGGGAAGGAAGCTCAGCGATACCATTTTACGGAAAAGGGGGGGGGGAGGATAACTTTTCGGAGCACACTTTTCCATCTACCATGGAGTCTGGTAGATAAATTCGTTCAAATGTTTTTTATGAGCCTCTTGAACATAGAAAAACAAGCTCACAAACATTCCAAGTCGTAATCAAAATCGGATAATATCAACATGCCGTGAGAAAGAGGATGCTGTTAGTTACAAATGTTTAGATCAATATATCTCAAAAACGATTATGGTTACAGGAAAAAGTTATAGAATTTTTTTTATTGGAAATTTTCTAAGCTACAAATTCGTCATATATTGTTTTTCTGAAGACGGGACCGTTACTGAGATATTTAGGAAAGGTCACTTTTGGTGACCTTTGACCCCGTATAAAAAGTAACGCAGCACTCGGATCGATGGGGACTTTTGACATTTTGTTCAGCACGCCAGTACCAAGGTTCACACCTAAATTCAGCTTTCCCCTAAATTTGCCGAAGCACCATGTTAAATTTCTCCGGACTATTAAGCAAGTAATCATACGCCGATTATAACAATGAGCCCTTAGCGTTTCCGTTTTCATAAAACGGTATTTCTTTTAGTATTAAGTTCTGGGTTGTTCGCTCATGTTGTAGTGACAAAACTTTTCTAATTCTCAAAATGGGTTGAATTTTATCAATCCCGAAATCTCGGGGGTCCCGATAAAAAATTCGGGATCCCGAAAATGTCCAAAATGTGTCGGTATCCCGAGATCCCCAAATCTCGGGATTAAATGCCCTAACACCGCGCAACAGAGTGAATGTTTGAACGAAAGAACCAGTGTATACAGGACGCGTGTAGAGCGTCGATTTTTTCTAGGCTGGGATACATATGGAATCCAATGATTGGATATGCATAGATATTTGTACGATTATTATGGTAATTTTGCTAGAACCATTAAGATCCATCAAAGTATGTGATCAAATAATATTTCTAAAATTTAGTTTTGTCATGCTTTCCAGCATGTTAAGATCAAATCCGCATCTATATACTGGGGGTTGAAACTAATTTCATTTCAAGCAGCGTTGCGAAATATGGGCAGCCCTTGGCCACTGATGCCTTTTTGATAAATCACTAAGAAAAATTACTGTTCTTTGCCCTATAAATTCTAATGTCACCAGATTGTGACGAAAATCACACAGTAACTGAACCTACTCTAAGCCACATTTGATAAACATTTAGTTGAGAAACTAGGCTGGAGCTGCCAACTATGGTATTTTTTGTGTCTTGAATTTTGAAAATTCGCTTAGGAAAATAAAGCCAGTGCAGTCACGAAATCAAAACGAAATTCATATGGGTAATGGAACCTATTGTAAGCAATATTCAGTAGGAATGTGGTTGAAAAACCGAGATAGGGTTGCCAGCTATGTGTCTTTTTTGTATTTTTTGCCATATATCTATATATTTTAGTACTAAATTTTCAAATGGTAGCGACCTTGTAGTGATAATGAACAATACATATTTAGATTTCAGTAATTTGAAAACTTTTGCGAGTGGTAGTCCTAAATTTGTTTGTACCCCTATAACTTCCAATGCAGTCAGTGGATCGACACGAAATTCGCAGTGTAGGTTGACTTCAATATTATATATTTTTGGTTTTGTTGCTAGCAAAGCGTTGCCAGCACGAACTGGTTTTGCTATTTTTGTATCAATAAATGCTTACATTAAATATTTATATCGCGAACATATTCAAAGAAAATAAGTAACCAATGTTTAAAGTTCCGGAAGTTTTTCGAATGGTAATCACAAACACCTATTTCTTCAACTTTCAATGAAGTCATCGGATGAAAACGATATTCATAGCGTAGATTGATTTGACGTGAAGCAATTTTGGTAGACTTTTAGTTGCTGGGCTGATAAAGTGTCGCTGCTGCTTTCAAAGATTTGTAAAATTAGCAACTTGAATATAGTAGCAAATATGGAAGTTTCCTAATTTTTGAATTTTATGCAAGTGGTAACCCTGAAAACCTTTGTACCCTATGAGTTTAAATGCATTGTTGAGACCAAAGCGGTACATGACCTTCGAAACAAGTTGGAGTTCGTGTGGAAGAATATGCATTCAAAATCTGCAAGGTTCCAGTAATGTTCATCGGACATAGTGTTTATAGCGGATCTGATGTGCTAGAGTTCATATATATATATATATATATATATATATATATATATATATATATATATATATATATATATATATATATATATATATATATATATATATATATATATATATATATATATATATATATATATATATATATATATCTATATATATATATATATATATATATATATATATATATATATATATATATATATATATATATATATCTATATCTATATATATATATATATATATATATATATATATCTATATCTATATATATATATATATATATATATATATATATATATATATATATGTATATATATGTATATATATATATATATATATATATATATATATCTATATATATATATATACATATATATATATATATATATATATATATATATATTTATTTATTTATTTATATATGTATATATATATATATATATATATATATATATACATATAATATATTGCATAGTAAATATCGTGCACATTTTTTTTAAATACAGGGGCTATTTTTAAAAAAATGTAATTTTATCTCTTTTTCTTTCTCTGATCATCCTCCTTTAAGTGCGATACAATGTCTGCAAATATAAATAACTTTGGCTCTGGTTTACTTCAGCCTTTGCTTTATACTGCGAACTGGAGTTCATGCCTGTATCATTCGACTTTTCAATGTGGCGATAGCTACTCAAGAAAGAGAAACCGAAAAATGCATTCGCATGATGGTGATTTGAGGGAAAAACAAATGATAGTAAAGTTTTTTCAACGTTCATGAGAACGCACGTCACAATTTCATTGAGGCAAGGAAAGAATTTTATTTCTGCGCTTTAGTACTTAGTTGAAATGCTGAGATTGAAAAAAATCACGTGAGCTGCTTTCTGTTTGTTATCTAATCAACAAACAACTACGACACTCCGGCTACTGTTTGGGATGTTTGATTGCACCTAGCAGAACACCATTAAGTTGAGGAAAATGTATCTTGGTTATTTTAGCAACTTTTGGAGCACTAATAGGTATGATAAATAAATCAACGGAAAGTCACCCAGCAAGTAAACAGAGCTATGCCAGATTTTAAACATCTTACTTTAATAGTCGAGGGAAGAGGTGAAAAAGGAAAAAACTCGAAAAAATGGCGCTTTTCAAATTTGTATCTTTTTTGGTGTTAATTACACAAACTCGCAGTCGTCGTGATATTTATTTAGATGCCAGAAATCTCAGATAGTTTTTCAGTTTTTCTTGCTTGATCATATATAAATATTGTACATACTGACTACATGCCAACAAACATAGTTGAGTGTGTTGTATGACTTTCTGGAGGTCATATCGGCTAGCTGGTGTTACACACAAAAGAGCAGTTGTTTGCGTCATTAACTGAAACCAGCTTCTGTAGTTATTTCACACGATGATTAGCCGAAAAAAACAAGAAAATTGCTAGTGGTTCATCCTCCGACCACGCATTAAAAACATTTGTTGAGGAAATATCATAATTCTTGGTCGAGGGCACCATGATTTGCTGTAGAAACAATTAATGCTTCAAAAACGTTGATACTGAAGTGTAGTTAATTTTGGGACTGAGTCACAAAAAGCAGCATCGGTATAACAAAACAGATATTATAAAGGCTCAGGACTATCAGGTCTGCCTGAAAGCTCTACAAGTTTGTGAAGTGGAAGGAGAGAATACTTTTTATATAAATGCAGAAAATAACCCAATATAGGTCCGTCATAGACGTTATATGCATGACGCCAGCATGATAAATACCTTGTCATTAGATGCTTCAATTTTGAATTAAAAATTTGTTCCAGTATTGAACTTGCAATTCCTTCAAAAAATTTCGCATAGAAATAAACAGGTGGTGAAAGCGACAAAATTTCCCTGATTATCTCTACGTTTTCCTGACAAGTCGCTATGGAACATGTGGTTGGCATTTTCAAGCATTGAAGGATGTGCAAATGGCGATTGAATTATGAAATTTCTCCTCACTAGACCAACGAAGTGCCTAGCTGAAATTCTGAGTTTTGTTTTTGGTTTTTTTTTTTTTTTTTGAAAAATCACATTTGGTCTTGGTGATATTTTGGATGATCGATCAAGTAGCTAAGGTTTTTCTGCGATTTCGGATGTTGTCAAAAAAAATTTCGTTTGATCTTGGTGATATTTTCATTGATCCAAGAAGGTCTTATTGCAGAAACCAAATTCGTTACAGCCAAATCTAACGTGCAACACCTTAGAACTAGTAAACTATAGCTCAGTGCTATCGTTTAAAAAAGCATCTGCAAGTCAGTAGGAAGCAAAACTGCAGAAATCATTACGCAAATTGCATAAACTCTGGCTCGAAAAAACTCTATGGCCGGCAACACTAATTTTCGAAAAAATGTAGATGACACATCCTTTGATAAAAATCAGACATCTTTTGGCCAAAAAGATGGGGATGACTTCAAAGACTAAATCCATTTGCTATTAGACATTCATTCCACCACTCCTTACATATGCATCTCCATCCTGGATTACCTGTTCGTTCCAAGTCTGCCATGGTAGAAGCGGAGATGTTAAAACGGAGAACTCTGCGCTTCTGTTCTGGCAGGTTCCACAACTCGGTAACTAAAAAGTGGCCGAGGATCTCTCTTCTATATCACGAAACAGGACTTGAGCCACGAAGGGACCGGGTTGTTTACAACCAGACAGGTGGACATAAATACGAACTGATCCGAGATATCGGATGCACGAGCGGACCTAACGAGCCATTTATGCATCTGGCGTAGATGTCAAGGTAACAGCGGCTCATGGACTTGCTGTTCAACTACGTTGGTCTCCCGAGGAATCGGAAGGGATAGTTAAGACCTAATTTATGTTTGGGTGTAATTAGGCTAAGCTATTGTAGTTGGACATAAACTACATCTAGTTTAGTAAATTAAGCTAGCTTTTAAGTATAAAATAGCGAAGTCAACCCCAGGTCATGTACAACTTGGGCAATATTATATAAGTGTAAACCAAAAAAATAAATAAATGATAAAAAATAATAGCCAGCAAGCCAAAATAGTATAGCCGGCAGATATAAATTTTTTTTATGTTAAATACTCCTTATTTTAAGTAATGCATGTAATATTTAAAATTAATAAAATATATTATTATTATTATAATTAAGGAATCGTTTCGATTTTGAATAGGTTTCTACCACATTTGCTCCTTGTTACAAACAACCTGGATCCAAGGTAACGTACGACTATAATCCTATGACTGCGAAAAATTTCAAGTCATGAAAGGTTTTCAAAGCAATAGCATGGATATCAAAATTTTGGAGTGTATAACACTTGTTACTTATTTTTTTACTATAGGACGTTTGTCATATAACACTTAAATGACTATAGCATAAATGATGAAAATACTTAGTGTTTGTAATACTTTAACCAAAAGTCTGCCACAGCTGCTTCACAATCCAACCTATCTTGTGAATTTCGTTTTCACCCGCTAGCTTCATTGAAAGTTACAGGTATAGGAAGATTTTTGGGGCCGCCATCGGAATAATTTCCAAAATTTGCCAAATTTAAACTTGAGTAACGTACTTTCAAAGAAGATACCATACGAATATTTTATGGGAGCATCTGGTGATACGAAAGTAACGAAAATGCCTGGTGCTGGTAATTCTTTGCAAGCAATGAAGACAAAACTATATCAAATTTGTTGTGGTTAGCTGGTGTTAGCTCACCCTATAACTTTAGTTCCGGTGCATGTAAAATTTTACGGCACTCTAATGGTGCATGTAAAATTTAAAATTAATAAAATATATGCAAAACGATCGTTTGCGAATTGGTGCAGTGTGTAAGTTGAATATATCCTTGTTGCGAATTGTTTTTTTTAAATATTTCTATTTTTGAAATATTTCGCTATTGGCGGCGTCAAGACACGCTTGGCTGAATACAGACAGATTTTTCGATTTATTTTTAAAAAAATATATATTTCTTTTGTATTAAGCTACCACCGAGTTAGACAGAGAGCGCGATTACTTCGCGAAAAAACAAAGCAGAGACTCGGGAAGCTCTGTAAAATATTTAATGCAGACGTCCGAAAAGATTTTCTTCTGGAACTACTCGAGCAATGCAAGCTGTCTCTGTGCGCCGGTTAATTGACTGGCGACGAAGGGGAGGATCTTACAGCGACCTCGAAACGGACGTGGGAGAAACTACGATCGAGGAAAGCGAGAGCGAAGAAAAAATGGCCAGTAATGAAGTCCATAATAATAGTGTCGAAGGAACACAGGTTGGCTGTGAATCAGTTGACAGCCCTTTTAAGGCACCAACTACAATTCCTGATGGAAGGAAAAGGGTAAATCCCATTTCCCCACCCTTATCGCCTTCTGACCCAAAGCCAAAAAGAGTCTCCGATGACACATCAGTCAGCTACCCAGAACTCTCTGCGGTAGTTAAAAGGGCTAGTTCTTCTACCCCTCCACCTTCTCTCCCAACTTCACGTCGTATGGCCCCGATTCCTGTAGGAAGAAAGGTTTCGACTCCTCAAGGCCAAGTCACCAAGGACAAAAGTGGCAGGATCCCTCCCATAGTGTGCCACAGACTGGAGTTAAAGACTTCCGAAAAACACTTGAAAAAATTCCTGAATTTGAGGCGAGGGTAACTAACCTCAATAAAACTACTCTCTTCCCTAAGCGCATTGAGAAGCATCAGCGGCTTTTTGAAATTTTAAAAACAAGGTATAAACCTTGTTTTACGTACGCGCCGCAAAGTGTTAAGAGGACAATAGTCCTCCTAAAGGGAGTTCACACTTCCTTATGACGAAGAAGATGTCTCCGCTTGGCTCACACGGCTCCTAGGTGAACAAGTTTCTAACGTGAGACGGTTTTCCACTGTCTACTCACGGAAAGAGGCTAAGAAACTGGAGATGTTTATAGTCCAGCTCGCACCTGGAGTAGATGCGAAGGTCGTCCTAAGCGTCAAATTCTTGTTGCAGCAGCGGATCCAGTGGGACTGCTTAGAAACGTTTTGGACACACCGCGTCCAACTGCGGACTTGGCACACGCTGTTTCAAGTGCGATAAAGTACATGCAAGTAAAGAGTGCGATGTACCAAAGGGATTGCAGTTTACTGCGTAAATTGCAAAACAATTGGCCACCCAGCAAGCTACAGAGGCTACCCAGAGGCGAAGAAAATCGAAGAGCGTCGCAATGCTGCTGAAGCACAGAATGGAAGCAAGCAAGCACGCAAAAATGACTGTGGCTGCAGCCATACAAAACACTGTCCGGCCTGGTGCTTCATACGCCAGCCATTTTGTGGCAGAAAATAAAAAAGTAGTAATAAGAAAACCCTCCGCTCTCACAACTCAACCTACCAATTTGGCTAAAAGCAAGCCAAAGACAACCGGCGACTCGGAAGTTTTTGGTGAATGCCAAAATATATTTAGCTGTAATCTATTCGACTTGGTAAACCAGATCAAGGATTTCATCCCGACCTTGGGGAAACTTTCTACTTAATCAGAGAAACGAAATGCTTTTATTTCACTCGCCCTTCTTTTAGCCAGTAATGCGTCCTCTTAAATTCGCAGCTTTAAATATTGCTACCTTAGCTCCTATCTATAAAATGAACTTTGTTCAGGAATTTCTGAGCCATGAGGATTCTAATGTTCTTTTCCTGTCAGATACCAAGCTGAAATCCCGGCACCGTGTAGCCATGGATGGCTACAAAATCATTCGTGAGGACACGTCTGAAGAATCGAATTCCTCTAAACTGGGTACCGCGCTATTAGTCAAAGAACGGATCAAAATCCAACGGCATCTTATCTCAGGACTTAAAGCCACGGAAGTAATCTACATCAGCCTTCAACTTGGGAAAGACCAAATAGTGTTCGTAGGCACCTATGGCCATCATGGTTTCAGTGTTTCGGTGTTGATCCAGGATCTTGACTGCATTCTAGCAACTACATCTTTACTTGGGCTTGTCATCATCGAGGGTGACTTAAATGCTAAGTCGCAATCATGGGGCAATAACATCAACAACCCATACGGCGATGCAATAAGGAAATGGCTTGCACAGATCCCAAGCCTTATCAAACCCATCTTTCCACAGGAACCTACTTTTAGTCAGTCTTCATCAATAACTGACTCCTTCCTTGTGTCTCTGAGCCTGATCAGCTCTCTCCCACAATTTGACATGTTATGCATCAAAAGAAAACGTGGCCTAGACTTTTTAACTGTTGACTCCAAGCTTTTCATTCCTTACGATAAAATCAACTGGGACCGATTCGCAATAAACGTTGCAACACAAATTCAAAGCCTTGGTCTTGACTACTCCCGAAATCTTTGCTCTCAGGAAACTGACGAGGCCCTCGACAAGCCCAACCAAATCACCTCCACGGTCATTGATAGTTTAGCTATCTCTGAGAAATCCACAAACTTTGCCTTCCGTGATTTATCTCAAGATATCATTCATCACCAGAATCTTAAACATTCTCATCATGGTCAAGACCAAAGCCCATCTCAAGGAGAAATTTTAAGAACGTCTCCAAAAAATAGTACCTGGTAAAGACATGTTCCAGGAAATTAATAAAATCACAGATAGAAAAAGTTAAAATGTAATTTCACTTCTAATCGCAACTCACTCCCTGATGACAGAGCCACCGCTGACGCTATTGCTGCCGCCTTTTCTTTCATCTACCGTGGTGAGAAGCATAGCTCTGATCCCAACTTTGCTTCAGTCGTCAAGACTTCTGCCGTGTAGCGAGATCAAAGAGTGACCATCAGGCATATAGCTGAGGTCACAAGGATCTTGTACGGCAGTGATCGAAGAATCGTTGCCCACGAAATACATATTAAGAAGGTCTCTGCGCGTTGGGGGCGAGAATGTTAGCCGAGTCGATATTTCGAGAGTGAATCTCGAAAAGTTCCAGGTAGATCTGGAGAAGTCTCTGTCACATTTCGTAACCACGGACGAGACCTGGATCTATCATTTTGATCCAGAAACCAAACAGCAATTGATGACCTGGAAGCGACCCTCTTCACCGATGCCGAAGAAATTCAAGGTGTCGAGTTCGGCAGGTTAGGTTATGGGACGCTGAAGGAATTATTATGGTCGAATATTTGGAAAAGGAAGCCATTATATCAAGTTCTTTCTATGTAGACCAAATAAGATGATTGCGAGAAGCTATTTAGGAAAAAAGACGCGGCAAACTGCGAGCTGGAGTGTTGTTTCATCAAGACAATTTACCGGCTCACAAGGGCGCAGCTGCGATGGCTTCAATTCAAGAAACAGGATTCGAGCCGCTTGAACATCCACCCTATTCGCCAGATCTGGCTCCCAGTGACTTCTACCTCTTTCCTGGGCGCAAGGAACACTTTCGGGGCAAGATTTTTGAAGATGATAGCGAAGTGATAACCGTTGTTAGGGCGTTTTGGAAGAGAAAAGACACAAAACAATTTTTAAAGGCATCCTGGGTTTGGAAAACAGATGGACTAAATGTATTAAGTTGTTAGGAGACTACGTTCAAAACTAAATATTTTTTTTAAAGTTTAATCACCTTGGTTTATACTGATTATCATTATTTTTGGATAAACCTTCGTACATATAACCGCAAAAATACATTTGTCACTTTGCGTCCAATTTTAAGAGATGTTATTGCTTCCAATTTTAAGAGATACAACTGATTTGCAATGAGGTGTTTGACGGAATGAGGTGATTGACGCAACCAGCTCTTGGAATTCGGAACCTGTGAAGGCTTGTCCATAAGATTTCATTACCATTTCCTGAAAATCACATCATGGACTCTCTCTCGCTAGCTTCAGAGTATAAAGAAGAAAAGTTGAAATAAAGACTTCTTAATATGTTACGTACTGCAAAAGCTTTTGACCTTAGAATACTTTGCACCTTGGCCAACAAACCTATTTAAAAAAAAACCTGGATCAATCATAATAATTAAATACTATTTATTATGCAGGCCATACCCGTTCATAGTTATGGTTTGACTTCTTTCGTTTGCGATCTAACATCAAATCAAAGCGCTAAATTACTTACCAAATAGTCTTCGCCTAATTTATTGGAAGCATTTGATCAAACTTCGCGCGCATTTCCAACATCATAAATGACATGTCCAATCAAAAATGTCCACTTGAATGAATCAAATCACATATCTAACAGTCTGCCTAAAAAGCCTGACGCAGAAAGTGAAGGGAATCTCTTAAAACCATTCGTGTTACCATGCAGTTCTTTCTATTTTAGCATCTCCTTCTGATCGATGCCCGCTTCCATAGCCTTACTCCACCATATGCTGAAATGTATTACGTACGTGCACACCACTCACCATACAAACGGTCTCGATATTGCAAATCCTATCTGCAGAGCAAACTGCTAGGAATCTTTACATAAATCAACTTTGCGAAATCTTCTTCACAGTTTCGGCTCTCAAAGAGGATATCAAGAATCTGCTGGCGTTATAGCAGCAACAGCCATTGCTCATGTTATACTTTTTTGGTGGATTTTTGCAACTTTAAAAGTACATGATAGGAATGCTATGAGAAAGGACGTTGAGATATTAGCGGCGACTTTTTTCTATCTCTAATGCTTTCTGTAGCGAAATAAGAGCTGTGTCCTTGACTATCCTAAATTCAATGTGCGACCCAAATTCGTCTCCTCAGAACACCTGAGTGGTCATTAGATCGAAAACGTAGCGTATCTGTGTTTGTAAGAGCTTCCTTTTTGGTTAGTTTCTCTTACAGCAGAGACATGACAACAATACTGCAAAGAGGAAACATATTTCGAACTCCATTGACTTCAAACGCGAGAGTCCCAGACAGATGTTTGCTTAACTAAGAATAATGTGTACACGAAAGTGCACTAAAAGTAGCAGAAAAGACAAATTACCCAGAGGTTTTTCCTTCGAGTACTCGAAAGATTCGTCTGTTGCTGTCGAAAGAAGAGGACAATCGTTGATTAAAACGTTGCTGCTCTTCCGATTGGAGACCGATAAAATGGATGAAGTATCTTCGACCAGACATAAGCGGAAAGTTATTGAAATGAGATTGATTTGAGACCGTTTTCTACTTATCTAAGTCGAGGCTGCCTCTGAATTAAATTTTCAATTAGAAAGGGGTCAAATTAGAGGTTAGTGTCATAAATATTTGACTGATTGCATTCATTAATAGCACCTAATCCATTATTCCTTTTCAATTTCTGGACGTTTACAGCTTCTCTAGGACTTCTTGATTACTTTGATAATTTTTTGAGCTCATTATAATTTTATTATTTTTTCAAAAAGTATCAAAACAATCCTTTGCTTGTCTTCATCTTTGTAACATGGTAGTTAGGGCGTTAAGCATTTCTTATTTTGTGTATAAACGAGACCGAAGAAATTCAAGCAGAGGAAAGGATTAAAAAGACTGATGAGAATTAATAAGCATAGCCTATAGCCGAACAAATGAAAATTAAAGATCTGGAAATCTTACTTTCTTCACTTCTGCGTATAGTTTAGTAAATGCGACTAAGCGTGAGTGAGTATGAGTAAGGGAAGAGGTAACTGGCACCTCTAAGTACTCAGGCCAAAATGATCCATTGTATTCAACTAACCACTAGCCTACCAGAGTTTTCTGGATCTGTCAATAACGCCCAGTATCAATATAAAGGCGTGAGAAGTTTTCCTCTGCATAGGCGCAATATTCCAAGCAAAGCATTGTGGTACATCCGTGCAACAACTTGACGACGCATATGTCCTTCCAGGTGGTTGTGTCTAGAAAAATTTTCATGTGAATTATTTCATGCAATAATTGATGTGTTTCGCCAAACCTTTACGTATTAACTTCATACCCTACAACTAGATTACTACTCTACATTTCTAAATTCTAAATTTCATCCATCTGTGCGTAACAACATATTTCTTCAAAGATCAATAAACATATAAAATATATTGGGACAGAGCGAGTAGTGAGCATCATTACAATATATAATAAATATGATACGTCTCCATTTCTAACTGCATGCAAATGTTCGTGCTAATTACCGTAAAAAGTGAGCTTAACTCTGATCCAAAGTACTCCACATGAGATACATATTTCTTCGCTTGTTTCAGTAGGTTCCTCATAAGGGTGGTTTACAATAAATTATATCCGATAATTGAACTTTTTTAGCTTCTGAGTACCATGGATTCATTATAGATAAATCAACTGTCCAACTGTATCTTCTGTTATATCTATCTATCTATCTATCGATCAGTAAGTTGTCCAACTGTATAGCTTCTCCATCGAGCAGCAAGGCAAACCCATGAATTATATAGACTTTACCAAGGCTTTGGATTCAGTGAACCATAAAGTCTTTCTCTCAAAGCTGGATGGGCTTAGTGTTTCGGTTTTCAGTTTTCTCCTGACTTTTCTTACCTATGAGATCGTGCTTGTTTTGTTACTGTTAACACTTGTTCGTCCTTCCCTTTTATTCCATTCCTGGTTTTCCACAAGGCTCCACTCTTCGCCCTTTACTTTTCTTATTGTTTACATGCGATCTTCCTTGTCTCTTGAATTCCCCTTTCTTTTTTGTGCACTGACAACCTGAAGATGTTTAAAGGTGATCAAGACAACGGATGCATGATGATTTGTATGCGCTAGACATTTGGTTCTTTTAATTCTATAGTAAGTTATTCGGCAGCCATTTCGACCTAACCTATAGTAAGTTATCTCTAATCACGTTTTTCTGTTCTAATCTTCGGTTCATATCTGTTGATATTTTCAACAACAAAAATCGTTTAATGCATGATTCAAAGCTAAAATGGATACTCATGTATTACGTGTTACCTCCAAGGCCTCTCTATAGTGTGGATTAATTTCACTTGCGTACACCTGCATATCTCCTGTTCGCTTAGTGTCCACTATTATTGTTGTCAAATCTATTGTCCTCATCATCGATATTTAATTGATGCGGATGAGTGTGTATTACGTAGGTTTCCTCCCTCACTATTTCTTAGATGCCAAATTCCCTACTCTAAATTCCTTTCTCCACCCTGGAAATCTATTCCTTCGCGTCATGGGTACAATATTTTCAAAGCTAGCACTATGCCATGACACTATAGGCACTATTAGCTACACTTTTCCAGATAACATGATAGCCTGAATATTGTTCCTCTTTCACGTTTGTTCCTTCTTTTTTTTTTAAAAAAAGTCATTTAAAAGTAAGTGTTTCATAATACAACACGAATAATGAATTACTTTCTTAATTTTGTCAATTTTTGTCTCAGTTTTGATTTTCTTTTTATTATAATACTTTTCATTTAATTATATAGATAGATAGATTGTTAAGTAGTAGATAAAAGCTTTATTTCTTTTCTTATTTGCTGCACAGATAAAAAAATCAAGTGCGCTAGACTCCTTGAGACTATACATGCTTTGATCAATTTTTAAGCTGAGCTGTTCTTTAAGGGGGTAGTCTGGTCTAGAAATTTGAAAAAACCGTTTTTTTGTTTGCATATTTTCAAAGTTTAAATCATTAAGGATAAGCTTTTGAGAGGATTTTTTGGAAATTCGAATTATTTTCGGGATTACAGCTATTTTTCTGACACTCCAACTAAACCAACAAACGCGAACAACAACGAATTAACCGCTCCCAACTACGAGCTTCTCAAGCTTCTAAAGAAGTTCGAGCTGCTCGTCTGGCTGAAGTGGAAGAAGGAACATTGCATGAGGCAGCGATTACTGATTAAAAATATGTAAGTATAACATACCATTAAACGACTCAAACTGCCCAAAACGAAACTTAAAACGCGTTTTTCTCGAAACTACTTTTTACGAAACGGTGTGTATGATATCTCAAGCTCTCAAGTTCACTTGAATCTTGATATCTCAAGTTCACTTGAAATTTGGCACAGAGCTTCTTTATGTATTAAAGTATTTTTTTCATAAGTTTTTTTTTGTTTTTATTTTTTTTAAAATCCGAAAGGCGAAAAAACAGGAAAAAAACGTAACTTATTTTTCAAACTGCCGCCATTTTGTAAAAAGAAAATTTGGTTTAAAAAAACTAATCGTAGTGTTGTAAGTACATCTCAGGACACGCCATTTTTACGTGAGCCCCCACTTTGCAGGCCTGCAGTTTTTACAATTTTGACTTTTTAATATTATTAATATTATCTCGTTTATCTAGCTCTTAAAATATCAACAAATAACAAGTAAAAAAATGGATACTAAAAATATTTATTGGTTTTTTTATGGCATCCGAAAAAACACCCGAAATTCGGTTGTCTAATATCTAATTGAACTTATAATCTTTAATGTTTTAAATTTTTTATTTTTAAATTGCCCCTTGTCTTATCTTCAAGTGCATGTAAATCTGTTGATGGATTTAATAAACAAATACATAAGTAAATAAAGCGATAATTTGGTGGAATTGATGATAAAATACAAAATGGACAAATAAGTTAATTAATAAATATACTTATAATATACTACTACATAACGGAGCTGCTTAAATCTATTGCAGGATTACAATTTCAAAATTCTATTTATTTATTATGAAAACCAAAACGACAGCACAGCACCCACAGCTTGCATTGGTTTATCGGTTTTGCAAGGTAAATATCTTAGCTAGACTGTTTCTTGGGAACGCACTTACCAGTCCTACCAAAAATGATTTTCAAACTGTGGGTACACGTATCTAAGTTTTTCGAAATATGTTCTCATTGCGCAACAAACGACATTTTTTTATTGCTAAAGATTATTATAGAAGTAATATATCATTCATTCCAGTCATTTTTTTCGAAGTTAGATGTGAGTTTATAAAAAATGTGAAAATTCCAAATTGACAACATAAATACCCGTTTAAGAGCCACTGATTTTACTGATTTCACCTTCTGGTGGCAGGAATTGCAATCCGTTTTTTTTCAAGCTCATAACTCCATTGTCATCCGCAGTTTGAGAAGAGCAAGTAGCCCGTTATAAGCTCGTATGCTCGCCGGTGCAAGCAATGATGCTTCCTGCAATCACGTCGAGCTGCCATCACACTTTGTTAGTTATGTCCTAGTTTGGTGATTGTTTGTAATGCTTGCCTTTGTCATAAGTTATATGTTGTTTAATAAATATGTAATCTGTTTAGAAACTGTGCGTTCTTATTAGTCAATTCATTAAATTAACTTGCACGCAACAAGTACTCTCCCAATTAGATTCCCTCAAACATATATAATTTCCATTAACTAACGACAGCGCAAACGGTGATATTGCTAATCCGTTGTTCTAAGTCAAAACCCAGCGTGG
The DNA here is from genome assembly GCA_963978885.1 of Nemotelus pantherinus. Classification (NCBI taxonomy): domain Eukaryota; kingdom Metazoa; phylum Arthropoda; class Insecta; order Diptera; family Stratiomyidae; genus Nemotelus; species Nemotelus pantherinus. The sequence continues at coordinate 259,687,854 of OZ022264.1, read as the reverse complement.
ACATGAACACAAACATCATCGGCTAAGTTCGACTTCATGCACCACATAGACGATAGACAATTTGACGATAGATGTCTGGCTAGTATGTTTGTGGTTTTGTGGTTATTTGTTTGTTTTAGGTGAGTGAGTTTTGTTTGCTTGTTTGATTTTCTTATGTGTGTTGTCTTCACGTCTATTTTTTTGTATACTTTTGTGTGTTTTTCTTCAATTTTTCACCCCTGCTACCACCTATTCGCCATCTGCTGGTAAAATTTCCCGGCTGTGGTGCATCACGTCGAGTTTTACCACATGGTGTCGTAGAAATCTGTAGGAATCTGACCAGATGCGAATCGATAATAATTCTAAAGCACGCCGCTTCGAGAGAGTTTAGCACTGATGTATGTATAGAGGGAATTAAAGGGCGATTTTGGATGCTTGTACCGACCGAAGAGGGAGAAAGCTCTCAAAATGTACGTTGTGCTGACAGTTTACACTGTAAAAAACACATGGAGTCGTGAAAACGTGGTTAAGGGGTAAAAGTAAGTATACAGCTGATTCGCATAAACATTTCAGCTGATTTCGTGTTCGTGTTTTGATTTGTACTGGAGATATATGTGGATATATGAATTTTGATTTTGATTTATTAATTGGCTTATGATATTCTGTTTGTTTTATATATATGTTAACATTTATCATTGTCTATTTCATAATTGGATTTGTTCTGTTGTTTTAGACATATTCATTCAATATTGATTTCAACATACATTCAATATTGATTTCAACATACTTCCACAAAGGATGGGTTTTTCAAATTTTGCAGAATGATGTAATAGAGTATGTAGTTTTCGAGTCCGGTGTTAACTCAAAAATGACAAAGAGGTAGATCGAACGTTTATGCGAATCAGGGTAAAATAGGACAATGCAGTGTGAAGAAGTGAAGAAAAAAAAGTAAAAAAGGTTTAAAAAGTGTTGAAATTATTAAATTTTTCCTCCACGCCGAGAATTCTGTATCAATCACAAAATCTCACTGCCAAGTACATAAAAATAAACAGAGTTGCATAGACTAGGTAATTAAGTCTGATATCTCAATAGCAATAATTATGTATCTCATCTTAATATTGTATTGTCCTGTTATGAGCAATTCCCTCATGCAAAGTGGCACGGTCGGGTGTTGCAAATTGCATGAGTACCTGCAACGGGCCCGAGAAGGAAAATCCCGCTGGAAACGGAAGGCGATGATACTCGCGAGACTTTGAGTGAAGTTGCTCGGTTACCACAGGCCTCTTTTAACCTGGATCGGGTAAGCCGGCGGGGGTAACGAATGGACAGAAGGCGAACTAAAGTGGCAATCTTTTTTTAATTTCATTGATCGAATTTGAACCGGCGTCAGAGATCGAACATTGGAGTTAATCGTGCGAGCTACCAGCGAAATCTGTGTTGAAAACGAATTACGGCGGGACCCACGAAAATATAACGAAAGAGATTCCGAATCGGATTCTGCGAAAGAGATTCCGAATCAAATTTGAAGGCTAGTGAAGATAGCCTTAAAAATGGCCCCAACGAGGGATCGAGCTCAACGTGGCGTTTCACAGGATTCGGTACCACCAGCTTAGAGAGTATTAAGGTCAGATACAGGATTTATTTTGAAGGATTTAGGTTTTTTATTGAGATTCATAACCTGTTTCCCGCGATACAATTAGTGGTTCAAATCCGAAAAATATGTTTTTTTACACAGCGTTAAATTTATTAAATTTGAAAGAAATCCGTTTGACTTGATTTGTTATTTCAAATTGGGAATCCGGACACAACCGTCGCACAGTGGTATATTTCTCGAAAAGGTGAACTTTATCCCAATTAGGGACTTTTACGTATGAAGTTGAAACTGGGGGATAATATTGTCCTATATGGCCCCCATCATTTAAGGTGGTAATCGGGTTTCATAAGCTTAAGGGTAAGAGCACAGGAGCTAAAAATAGCCAAAAATTACATCTGCCTTGTAACCTTATTTTTAAATAAAGAATATGAAGACCAAAATACCTTTGAGTAATACAGCGTTCTTAAGCTATGAAAGACATTGATAATTTAGCCTCCCTCCTTTCATCGTGTTCATACTGCAGATAGTATAGAAATTCGGTGTTTAAAACTTCTAGTCCCTTTTAAGTTTAGAACGTCACTGAACGTTGCTACAAAATATGTCTAGTTGTATTCATTAAAGTTCAAAGTAACTATCAAAACTTGATTTACCTGCGGCCAGCTGCGGCTGGGCTCGTAAACTCCTTTCAAAGTTCAGCGACCTTGCACAAAATGTAACGTTTTACGCGCTTACTCTGATAGAATTTCTTAAAAAACAAGTCCGCGTGTTTTGCAGATTTTCTTATCATTTGCGCTAGCACATAATAGAAAGCATTTGTACCAGGTTGAAGCACGTGAGATTCAGATAAACAAAATGTTGAATTTCAACTTGCTTCTAAATTCAATTTAATGAAATATGTTCATTTGATAATTCATGTATGATCATAGAATAATTCAGTTATGTATATGCTTCACATTGAAATTATATGCAAAGCAACATTATCAAAAATATATTTTTACCTGTACAAAATCATTTCCTGCAAGGTATCAGTTGCTGAAACTGTAAATATGCATGCATAGGTCAATGATAATATTTTTAAACTCCGCATGTTATTTTTTTTCAGTTGATATATTGTTATAAAAAAAATTTATTCAAAATAATTACAATTGTTTCGATTAAACTTTGTGGGTTGGGGTGCAAATCAAATTAATAATACTGTCCGAGATCATTTGTGTCAAACGAATTTGAATAATCATTTCCACAGCATTTTTGCCTGCTGTCAGGAATGTGCTCCAAAATTTGGCTATCATGTCACAATATTGATAAAAATTGCGTCAGCAGCAAAAAATTTTAAAAATGACATTTTTCTCAACATTGATGCACGATAGGCGGATTTAGACAGCGGTTTCATGTTCAGCCAGCAAAAATACGTTGGAAATGATTAGTTTCGTTTATTAACAAGAAACATTTTTTTCCTGAAAGTGAAATTTTCTAAATTTCGACCCCCTTTGGAAACTTTTTGTTACAAGTTGGAGCCAAAACAACCCCAATGTTTGAAAACCCAAGATACCCTCAATTTCATACATCTAGTGGTCCTCATGAATAACGCTCACCTTTTTCCAGAAACCACTGTGCGTCGTAATCTTCTCGCTTCGCTACTTTTGTGTCCTAGTCGGTGATCAAGGGTTCGACGTGGGCACCGAAAATGGTGGTGACAATATAAGTATATACAGGGTGCGTCACCAAAATCCGGACAATTTTCAAACTGAATTTCCCGCTACATTGTGTTTGTGGCAGAGGTCGCCGTTGGCGTACGAGTAGTAAGCCGATATAAGTAAAAGGTGTTTACCTTAAAATTGTCAGTCTGTCAAAAATGAGAATATATATATATATAAAAATAAACGAAGAGCCGCGATAATCGAAAGTCTTCGCGCACGACGGTCGGCACGGGAGATTATTCAATTTTTCCGATATCCGAAATCAACTGTATATGAGGTTGCTACTAAGCACAAAGCTCAAGAACAGTTAAGTATAGGTTCAAGTACACCGGCAAGAAAGCGGCACTCAAAAGAACACACCGTGAGAACCTCTGAAGTCACCAAAAGGACTGAAGAGCTGATTCTGGAAGACTCGGGGTTATCGTTATGAAAACTGGCATCTATTGTAAATGTGGGCGAGCCTACCATGCGGAGAATCGTTGAGGAGGACCTTCGATATTATTCTAACATGATCAAGACTAGACAAATGCTTTCTGAAGCTGCAAGAACAAAGCGAGTGGCTCGCTGCAATTCGATCATTTCTTCGAAGGTGCGATTTGATCATTTCTAAGGAATTTTGGCCTCCGAATAGTCCAGATTTAAATCCCTTGGACTATTACGTATGGAGCGTGATTGAAAGGGTTACCAACAAGTTTCGACATCCAAATGTGACATCATTATTGACCGCCATTGAGGCAGCGTTCGCCAATATTGACAGCGCAGAATTGCAGAGGGCGTGCAAGCGCTTCAGACAGCGAATGGAGGCCGTGATTAAAGCTGATGGAGGCTACATTAAATAATTACAATGTCAATAGATGCACCAAATGCCATGTAAGACGTTTTAGTATTTAAACTTCATTTTTCAATAAATAACACTATTTTAAGGATGTTCATTGATTTGTCCGGATTTTGATGACGGACCCTATATATATATATATATATATATATATATATATATATATATATATATATATATATATATAAATATATATATATATATATATATATATATATATATATATATATATATATATATATATATAAGTTAACTTTATTTTGCCGAAATTTTATTATATTTTCTTATAAGAGATCGGATATATGTTTATATATATATATATATATATATATATATATATATATATATATATATATATATGCATATATATATATATATATATATATATATACCATATATATATATATATATATATATATATATATATATATATATATATATATATATATATATATATATATATATATATATATATATATATATATATATATATATATATATATATATATATATATATATATATATATATATATATATATATATATATATATATATATATATATATATATATATATATTTGCAATTATGAACGGATATTTTTGAAATAAAACAGTGTATTCGAGCTATGGCACAGATTTGTATTCTTTAAGATATATTTAATTGAAAACAGTACCTCCCTTCAATCTGCGTGGCTCCTTTTCATCTTAGTCAACTCATTTGGGATATGTTGCAGGCAAAACCATCAAAATTCTTGAATCGTATTCAAACTAAGTAAGTCAAGAAATCAGTTTAATGTAATAATAAATCATTCAATTTTCGAATTTCCACAATACTTTACTGATTGTTTACATATAAACTCAACACTCAAACTCAAAGCAAAATATAATTCACAAATTTCCACCGGCGTAAGCGTGCCAGATTCTTATCATGTTAGTCTGCCAGTATAATCTTCCTAACACAGTTGTGTGTTTCTGGAATTGTAGTCAGATCTTTATTGTCACGCCTATAAGAGCCGTAGATGTAAGCTATGGAGCTATTCATTCAAGCATATGTTTCTGAAATATGACAAAGGTAATAAAAAGATACATTTTCTGAAACGTAGCCATAAGTATATAATGTCAAATAGACAATTAGGAAACTGTTCGGTATTCTTGTCACTTCATAAAGGCGTAGGCAACAAAACTCGTAGATAATCCGACAAAACTACAAAGAGAAGAGATCCTATTTTTTCCGTCCTAAAGGTAATCTGTGAAAACTGAATGGAGGACAGACGGCTTGTAGAACATCATCCACCTCGAAATACTGGAAGTGGACAACAAGCTACAGATTTGATAATATGGTGTCGGAGACAAATGAAATCAGGTCGCTCTCACCGTGGGTATCACAATAATCTGTAGATGTCTATAAATAAGCTAAATCCTTCAGTATCAGTATGATGCTGCTTGTCAAGAAAATACCGTATGGATATTTAATTTTCGTGGCAATTAGATTTACCGACTTATTAATTTTTTTTCAAGGGAGTTATTAAAGCGAGAAACATGGCGCAATTTTTAGCCAGCTTAAATGATGAGTATAAATAATTATTTGGCTAGAACAAAAACATTTTTACCTCGGAGCACAGAGAAATTCTTTGTACAGTCATTTAGATTTCTCTTGAGAAACTGGGTTTTAAAGCCTAGACTTACTAAAAAAATCCGGAAATAAATAAAAATTTACATTTTTGGTCATAGCCAATCTAAGACATCGAATATGTCGGTCTGGTTTCCCACTACAGTACATTCTAATACAAGCACTTATATAATGATTAATATTAGTTTGTATTATGCTCATTACGAGAACTCTTTCGCTTCATTTGCAATTTCCCCAGCTGTAAGAAAATTCTATGGCTCCGAGGACTGATTGAGTTTCATGGAAAACAATTCCGCAATTTCGCGACACAAATTGCGAGGAAATTAAGTTTACCGGAAATTGTCCATGCTTCGCAGCTATCTCGTCCTTTTCTTCTCCATGGGCAGCCCATCAAGATATAATTTTATATAAATCAAATTATCCACGTAATTTCAGTTTTCAATCAACACTAATTTTCTTCAGCGGCATGTTCTTCGAATTAGGTAGTGGATTTACGACAGACACAAAGCGTTTCCTCTTCACCTCGATTCAAAAGGATGACAAAGTAGGATATCATTATGTTCGAGGGAAACACCCGTCCTGCCCTGTTGTGTTGAAGGTCTGTTTCATCTAATTTGGATTTAAGTGTTTATTAAGGGCCGATGTTGTTAGGTGTGAACTGGCGCACATTATGCATTCCATTGTGAGGAGAAGTGTTGCATCCTGTGATGTATACCTTTCGTCATGTTTACATGAGAGCTTGTCGATTTTTCAAGTACTCAATTGTTTGCCCCCATGAACCAAATACTAGAGATCACGACAATGCGAGTTCAAAACTCGTCATGTTCTGCGCATATCCCGCCTGGCGCAGTTTACGTCACGTAGCAGAGAGCGGTGGACCAAGAAAAATGTGGTGAAAAGAAAAAATACATGCATCCGAAGATGATGGTATGGCAAATTTCAAACTCGTCTTGTTCTGCGAATGATTTAATTTAGCGTCGTTCAAGTTTTAATATATGATGTAACATATAGTGGCGAATAGGGAGAAATACTGTGAAAATAGGGTTTGTTCAAAATGTAGTATGTATGGTAACTTTAATGATGCTTTGGAAAATGTGAGTGTTGTATTTCCTTACAGTAATACGTGAATGAAAAATCTATCGATATTTTGCAGTCATAAATAATCCGTTAATGAATTATAAAATAAAGACGATCATGTTTTCAAGTCTTTAGCCGAATGTAGCCAACCAAAAAACAATACCCTGATTCACCTACAAAACAGGTCATTTCGGAATGGTTTGTGGGCGTGCTGGCGCAGTTTACGTCACAAAAAGGGTGTTCACATGCGCATGTCGTGATCTTGTCTTCTTGGTTCATGGTTTGCCCCTATGTTCGAAGACCAAACAATAACATGAGAACATAAATACCTTAAGAGAGATTATGTGGTTCGATGCGTTTTTGAGTTTGACGCTTAGACCTCTTTTGATTTTAAACAAGCGCATTCACCTAGACACAGACATATGCTTGTAAACTGTGCAGATATATTAGTTAAAATCCTTGCTTCACTTTTAATACTTTGCGTACTCAGTGAAGATTGTAGACCGTACTGATTGCGAAGCCAGTTTCATTAATGTCACCAAAGCTATTGAATAATGGCTATCCACAAATTGAAAGCAAAGCAAGCAAAGAAATAAAACATTACTCCTAAATAAACATTTCAAACAAACATTATATTGGGCTTAAATTAAATTATAAATTTGACTTATATCTAGCTTAATGTATCGTAGATCTAACAGTTTTAAAACTATGACAAGATCTTAGCCTAATTTTAACGTGTATTTATTATGTAATTCTTAACTTAACTTATAATTTAGAGGTGAAAGCCCAGTAAAATCCCTCAAAATATTCATTTTGGGAGCAACACCAGGAGCGTATTAGTAAAGAGGAGTAAAGGAAAGAACAGTAAAGGAAGTATACCGTACCGGTCCTGCGTCTCAAGTATCGCCAATTAATTAGCAGCATCTTACCTTGTGGTATAAGTAGTGTGTCGGAATCATTCAAGAAAAGGATGCGAGTTAGGCTAATATGTGTAGCATTGGGCAATTTTTTTTTTCATTCAAAATTTCCGCCTTTCGCCTCGACTATATTTTCATGCCTTGGATCCGCACGCCTCCAACTTGACCCGGAAACTGGTAGTTCGGAACGACTGAACGAGGAGAAGAGGGAGAGAGGATTCAGCGGGGTTTTAGCGGCGGAGACGGTCGAACGAGGACCTGGATTGTCGAAAGTGGTTGTGCCTGATTGTGAATACGGGGAATTCTTTTTGATTCGTTCCGATCAGAGTAATGTTTGTACGCTTGACGAAAAAAAAACAAACTAACAAGTAGAGTACTGGCTAGATAACGTTCACAAGCATGTTTACAATCAGCTTGTAATCTTTGCATATGTGTACCATTTTTATGACACACCTTACCAAAATAACGAAAGAGCCATGCCTTCAAATTTTCAAAAGTACATTTAATCCACCTATTCATTACCCCTCATTAAATTTATCACAATGTACTATTATTTCTGACTCCTACAAAAGCTGACTGATACAAAAGCTTTGCACCTTAAATGTTACGAAAAGTTGTAGACCTTATAGAATTCTTTTCCTCTTTTAAAAGAATTGTGCCGAATTACCCGTTCTAATTTTATTTAGAATTTTTTTTTCTGGAGTTTTTCCGACTCTATAGAAAGCTGTCTGTCTTCATGTTAAGAGATAAAGCTGACGCTACCGTCCCATTTGTATTTTATCTGACATATACCTAAAATTTTCAAATGCCTTGTCTTTGATTGCATTCTTGTTCGGCGTCTTCTTATACCTAATCAGCCCACGGGCTCGTCGCTCCCAACCCCATTCTCAACATCTCGTCCAAATCAACGTTGATATTCTTTTGCATGGCTGGGGAGACAGGATAATATCTGTGCTTGATCGGAGCAGCTGATATTTTAATAGTGTGCTTTACGAGCTTTGTACAACCCAAGCCTTCGCCCATTGTTCCAAATTGCTCATCCAGCAAATCTTGTAGGATCCCTAGCTCCTGTTCCGATAAGTAGGACAGGCTCCGCAGTGCTTTCCCCGTCACTACTTCAGCCAACGCAATCGATGTCCATTGTTGCCCTTGCATGTCCAGGACGACCTCAAAACGCAGCCTGAAGTCAATCCCAAGGATCACTTCCTGAAGGATAAACAGAATGACCAACGTATCTAAATCGTACACTCTGCCGTTCAAGGTAAACTTAAGCCAAATTACCCCAGCTGCCAAACAGGTCTCACCATTCGCGAGTCGCACTTCTTTACCCTCTCAGTTTAGCCTCTCCATCTAGCCAGACGATACCATCCCTTTTCAGTCGATGAAAACGAAAATCACAGGAGAGGTTGATTTTGACGCGAAGCAGTTGTTGCAGACTTTTAGATACATAGCCAGTAAATTGTTGTAAGCACAGAGGATTTTCGTAATTTATATTGTGGAAAATGCTGCTTTTAAAGTTTTGAAAGATAAGTATCCGATAATGAGTTACTTGTTACTTAAAACCTGTCCACCTTATGAGCTTCAATTCAGTCTTCGGAGCAAAGTAGTACATGACCTTAAAATGTGCACTCGAAATTCAGCATTATTTTTTTTTTACTTGGTTCGAAAATCTGTGTTTCAAATAGTTTCTTAGGGCTTAAGTTTTTTTGATATTATATTTGAATCGTTCATACAAATTAGCAGTTTTTTAATATTCCGGCATATATGTATGTCTGAGTTTGATGTTTTTCTAAATAGGAACTACAATTTTATTTCGGATGGATCTAGTATCATGGTTAATTTCGATAAGGTCAATTTGTTCATACTTGTTAGTATAATAAAGAGGAAAGATTAAGTATAGTTTCCTAAAGTCAAATTCTTTGGCGAAAAGCTCAGCGTTTAGAAATAGACAAGGCAATTGGAATATAATATTAAGGCTGTGTGTATATGTCGTTATAAGATGGGTAGAGAATGTACCAATCCAGCCTGCACTGCCAGACTCCAGTAAATTTCAGAATCCAGCACAGTAAATAATTTTCAGCTGCTCTTTATTATTTATTATTCCATACTGAATTTTATTAATTTTCTTAGTTTTTATGTTATTTTTTTCCTTTTTCCTATATATATTTTCATATATATATGTTTTTTTTACTTATTTTTTATTTTTTCTTCTTGTCTAATCTATAATTAGATTTGTTCTATGGATATGGACAATAAATAAATAAATAAAGAAACAATATGTTTTTAATGTGTGTTATTGTGTAAAGAATATGGTATAAATATAGCAGCAATGTAAATCTAAGATACACTGAGATTACTTTTTAATGCACTCACTTAATACATTTTGATAATAATACATACTCACCCATGATATACCTACTATCCTTTGATAACCTTTAGAAATTCTAAGAAAAGACATAAGATATGTCATATAAAAAAAATTTACCAGATAAAACAAATTTATATTATATTTACCGGATGGAACAAATATTTGGAAATAGCCATATATAAGTGCATACAAATACATTTTGAATTTCAGTTTGATTTAATTCTTCAAATCTATCATATTATGTATAGAATTCCAAGTTGTTGCAAACATTGTAACAGATAGTGTATTCCAATTCAAAATCTCGTATAATTTGCTGTTCTTTGTTTCGACTTGCTACTTTTTTGGCGTAAGTTCTATTGGTTTATATTTTCATTAGTGCCCATCACTGCGCTGAATTGTCACCATATTCACTAAAATCTTTCCAGATCTGGTCTTAATATCAATATGCTGTGCGAATTTGACATTGATCCAGCGTACATAAATTTCGGTTGCTGCAAAAAAAAAGGGTAAATTTTGGAAGGGCTACTGTTCATAACCAAGCTGAAAATATAATCAATTTTCACTCCTTATACCTTCTTTGCAACTATCTTGTTTCGATATAAAAATTTCACATACGTCCTACAGCTTGTAATGTAGTTTTCGGGTCAAAACAAAATTCAGAAGACTAAGTGTTAAAACATTTGTATAACTACGACTGAGAGCAATTCATCTCTTTTGCCCTGATAATCGTTTACATTAAATGTTCATATGCTAAATATCTGATGTAACTATGCAGTGAAATATGTAAGTAGCTATCCGTCTGAAGCAACCATATCATATCTATAACGAAATCTAAGCATCGAAAATCAGTCTTTTACTCGGTTTATATACTCTAGAGTTTGTTCCGTCATATTTGACATGATAACCTTTCTTCTTGAATACTTAAAAATTTGATTCGAATAAGAAGTGACTTTCACTTCCTCCTGAACAAGTTTATATTTTTTTTGAGTATCTTATATATCAGTCATTCTGCCTTGAAAATGCTTAACACTTTTTGTATTATTGGAATTTTTTATAAAAACCGATTTTCCTACCCCTTGGTTCATTAAGAACTGAAGTATTTGAGGGAAATAATTGCAGCAGCATAGGGTTATTAACGTAATAGAAACAATTTTCAAAATTATAATCGACCCTATTGAATCTCTGCGGAATTTAATAAAATATTGTGTTCATGTCACATTTCAAACTTCAAACTAACTTATAAGAAGCCCTATCTTAAAATAAGCTAAATGATTTCAAAACGAACCTTGTCACAAAATGTCGAACACACTCAAAGTCTATGATTGCCGATGACAAGGATAATCGATGGCTGCGCTCTCCCGCCAGATGCTTTCCTCTCTACTACCGCAATAGGTGAAATATCAAAAGAAAACAAACACGCTAACAACATCATCATTTTACATCTACACTCCTCTTTCAGTACAAACGAAGTATATCCTGGCACCGCTTACTTGCCCAAGTACGAATGACAGCTGCTGAGTTTTCGTTACAGTTGTCAATGAGAGAGCGAAACGAGGTCTGATAATTTTCACAGCAGGCTTCTTCTACTAATTCGGGAACGAGAAGGAAATCACAAATTATAGGTTTAATGCTTACAAATTGGTCACATTTGTAGGAAGCTCTGTAAATATTTTGAATCGAAAGCGAATTTTATGAAGGATGCTATTCTGTTTCACTTTTTGATGAGATCGACAATCAGATATTTTTACGCTTGAGTCGAATGCTAAGCAGCATTGGTAATCAATGGCATTGGTAACCTAGCAAGAGACATCGATTTTTTTTTGTAGAAATTATTTTGATATCCTACTTAATTATATTTCCAAATGTGCTACTCAATCTTTCAACATAAATGTCAGTTAATCAAATCTGAAAACTCTGCAGTTTACCGTAAATGGAGAAATTTTTCAAGAAGTATTTAGCGCTTAATAGTTTTATAGCTTGAAAGTTTTGCTGAATAAAGACAATTATCGACAAGAAATATAGTGATCAGAAGCTACTACACTCTAAAATGTGTTTCTAATTAATTCTTTGATAATAGGAAATATATTCATTTTTCTATTTAGAATAACGAATCACAAATTTTTTTTTACACATTATATTGCGTTTCTGGCTTTTACGCCACATCAACTGAATGTAAAATGATTGTAAACGTAAGCAAAAAGGGTGTACATTTACTACGAGGGTTGATCCAAAAGTAATGATAATCAATATAAACCAAGGTGATTAAACTTAAAAAAATATTTATTTTTCAACATAGTCTCCTAACAATTGATTACACTTAGTCCATTTTTTCCGAACCCAGGATACCCTTAGAAAAATTTTTTGTCTACTTTCCCAAAGCGCACCAACAGCGGCCATCACTTCGCTATCATCTTCAAATTTCTTGCCCCAAAGGTGTTCTTTCAGCCGAGGAAAGAGGTAAAAGTCTAGAACTGGCGAATAAGGCGGATGTCCAAGCAGTTCAAATCTTGTCCATGCCTAGGACATCCCATATTAAAAAGAAATGAACAGGGTACGGATCTGTAATGCTTCCATGCATTTTACGGAATACTCACCAAATATATGCTGGCGCATTACTTTTCCCGTTGGGAATAACTCGAATTTTCTCTTTCGTTTCTCTGTCACCAATATATTGCGAGTTTGCGCGAGAGTGCATTCCAGAATCGCCTAACGAGAGAAGTAATGGGTAGGCATGTACTCGGTAAATTTTCTGCGTAATGCATGAAAGCATTACTGACCCATAGTCTGTTAATTCATTTTTATCTTTTCATGTCCTAGGCAGGTAAGGCATATCATACCACACCATCAGCATACAGACCTATCTGCATGCTGGATAGTACGGAACTTCTGAAAAGGTTGCTGAAACTTCGGCTAAAGGTGGCTATATGAGTCGACCTTTCGAAAACCAACGATGAGTGACCTTTCGAAAACCAACATGGATTCCGCAGAGGAATACTTGCTGGCAATGGTACGAGACTACTTGAAGGAACGCCATTTGATTTCTGAAACGAATCAGGGAACTGTACGCAAAACCATTATAGCTGGAGCAGGGGCCCATTCTTGGAATTTTGCTTATGATGGTCTCTTGTGCTTTGAAATGCCGGAAGACGTGCTCTTGGTAGTTTGTGCTGATGATGTAGCCGCTGTCATCACATCTAGAAATCCTTGCCTTGCCCAACTCAAACTTAATCAAGTAATGAGAAAGATTGAAGGCTGGATGGAAAGCCATGGTCTCCAGCTGGTGATCGCAAAAACTGAGATTTTCATGCTGACAAAAAGGAGGATAGCAACGATTATACCCATGACGGTTGGCTCTGAAGTACTTGAGACCAAAAAATTGGCTAAGTATCTTGGTGTGATGTTAGACTCGAAGCTGGCACATCCGAAAAGTATGCGGTGGTGCACTACTGGCTATTATTTCGCTTGGGAGACTCATGGCAAGTGGCTAGTGCGAGTAAACGTAAACTCCTTACGCCGCGGAGATATGGGCCCCTGCGTTAAGGTTTGAAAAGTATCGAGCTAGGATGGTGAGCGTGCGGCGTAGAGGAGCGCTGCGGATTGCAAGCAGCTACAGAACAGTTTCAGCAAACGCCGTGTTAGTGATAGCGGGAGTAATCTCAATTGATCTATTGGTGAGCGAACGCAGGGAGCTATTTCTGAACAGAGCAGAAGTGGGAAGAGAAATGTTGGCTGCTCAAGCATGAGCGCTACGAGCTTGAAGGGAGCATATACGATTAGGCTAATTCGCGTCTTAAAACCTTGTCTTAATCACGACCACGGTGAAATAAACTTCTTTCTGTGCCAGTTCCTATCGGGCTACGGCTACTTGAGAAAATACCTTCACAGAATGGGGAAATTCAGGACAGAGTTCTGTAAGTATTGTGCTTAGTAAAGTGATGACGCTTTGCATACCTTTTTCCATTGCGCCCGCTTCAAAAGGGAGCGACAATTGCTTTTCTCTGCAATTAGCCCGTCGACGCCGGTGTCAATCGTGGAGATGATGCTACAGTCTGATGATGTCTGGTCAGCTGTGTCAGCATATAAGGGTAGCTGGCATTGCGTTAGAAAAAAGAGGAAGGATTCCTCATAGACTTTTGAAATCCTGACAGAACGGTAATAAGCCAATACCTATTGAAGGTTTTTGACACCCGAAAACACAATGTTAAAGGTGCATTGCAAATCCGAGTTCGAAAAAGTTAAATTGCTAGAAAATTAACTACCCATTCTTATTGTAGGAAATTAACACTGAAAGAGTAATTCGAGATTTGGTTCAATAATCGTGCGAAATGTTTACTTGTAAGTACAGTAAAATATACTCAATTCTTTAGCAAACCTCATTTGTTCTCAATTTTTTTTCCTCAAGTACTTTTACGGATGATTTTCATGGCATATTTTTTTTGCATTCGTATATGTGCGTTATTGAAATTCATAATGTGTGCGTATGACATGCACTCTGTTACGTAAGAGCGTGGTCACTGTTAACTTATAACAACAATAGATTTTTTAAAAATTCGCATATTTATTGTTTAATTGGTAGTCAATGAAATGAAAATGAAAATACCTTAGTAGCAAGTCCAATCCCCTCCAGCATCAATTAGGGCCTGACACCGTCGGGGCATGCTCTCCACGAGGTTTTCGGCAAATTCTTATGGAAAAGATTTCCAAATATTCAGAATTTGTCGAGAAAGTTGATCTAAATTACATGGCCTGCGTTTACGAAGTTGCTCTTTTATTAGAGCCCACACATTTTCTATTCACTGAAAGAAAAACTCTTGGTTGGTTCAACTATTTTTAATAGTATTGCAACGATTCATTCAAAATCGTTAAACGAACTACGGAAACTAGTTATTTTTATTATGTTAATATAGTTAATTTAACGATATAAAAGTAGTTGGTTCTGGTTGTACAAAAAATATCGCAACGTTCATGAAATCAACTGTTTTGATTGTTTCATAACCACGAAAATTAGTTGATAAATAGAAAAATTTTCATCAATTCACTCAAAACTTCAACGTTTCGAATTATCAACTGTTTTTATGGTACTTAAATTACTTTGCAATAGTTGATTTCAACAAACGTAATTCAGTGAGCAACGTCTTTGGAATTACTCTACGCAAAGTAGAATGGTTTCAACATTTGGATGTTTTTCATGCTCCGAATGAAATTGTTTATCAACCACGCGTCATGGTGCATAAAAGTAATCAACTATTTTTTATGGTTGTTTTAACCATAGCCCGTAGTTGACGCAAAAACAACTAAGGAAAATGGTTGATTATACCAAGATTTTTCTTTCAGTGTTGGATTTGCATCCGGTGATTGAGATGGCCAATCTAGAGTGACAGCCCCATTTTGCGCTTTCCACTCGCTATACGCTCGACTCCGATGTTTTGGGTCGTTGTCCTCTTGATGGATCCAGCTCTCATTTTTTCTGATGAACAATTGCTTGGCAGATAGTAACAAAGCCTTTTGATAGATTTTGTTATTTTTTTCGAAATTCAAAGTGTCTGTAAATAAGAACAAAGTTCCGAAACCCTTTTTTGAGAAGCAGCCCCAAACAGAGACCTTGACGGGGTGTTTAACAGTCCGTTTGAGCAGTCTACTAGTGAAGGCTGTCCAGGCGGGTTTGATGCTCGGAAATGCTCAAAAGGAAGATTCATAAGAAAAGATCACGTTGCTCCAATCGCGGGCCAAGTTTTCCTTCGCCCATGCCACACGTTTTTCAACTTGTTTTCCACTTAACATTGGCTTTTCCAAAGTACTCCGATATTTCGCTTTATGTGCAAGCAAGTGCCTACGAATCGTTCCGTATGATATGTCAACACCTTTTGCTTTCAATTTTACAGCCCCTTCAAAAATTTTCAAATATGATTTGGCGCCATATACGTTTCTTTTTAATTCAAATAATCTGACCACATTTCAATAACGCAGTATCAAAGTGTGTCTTGTTTGTTTTAATGTTTTATTTTTCATTTAATGATGAAAATTTTGATATGAAAATAAAATTTTTATAATAAAGTGGAACAATGCCCACTAAAAATATACATAATGCTATCATAACCAAGCTGATAACTTCATAAGTTTTAATTTTGCATCCGCTGTTGTAAAATAGTTTTGATTTTTGAGTTAAACCCAATAACGAAATTTCAGTTAAAACCAATAACGGAATCATGAGCTATGCTCACTGAATCTTATTGAACATATTCATACATAATCCAGTCCATTGAATTAATTATTTCGAATGACGTAACCATTGAGCTAGACTAAATTCGAATGAGATCCCCATTCCAGTTTCAAAATCACAACGGACACAGCAATTCGGCTGTCGGACACTAGCTCGGCCCACAAAATATAAAAAAAAATTGACATTAACCGCAACCGTTTCGGAGACTAAAAATGTAGCCTGAGATTAGCATACAGGCAGCTTATTTCGTCCCAGAAATGGCATTTTTGAGGTCAAATCGTCGACCAGATCTGCTTGTCAGTGGGTCCTTTGACACTCGGAGTCAAGCGAATTACTTCAACTCTCACTGCTATTTCCATTTCCCTGCATTTTCATGTTCTGAGATCTCAATACTAAACGACATTTCTTTGATACTCATCATTTGTAACGCCCATAGAGAAATAGCCCACGATAACGTCCTCAATCTTTCACATACAACTTCCTCAGCGAAATAGTACGTCTACACTACATTGGGGAGTGTAATCGTCTTTTGTTTCGTAACAATCACTTTCGAACGCCGAACAATGTTTACGACTCAGCATTGATATGAAGAGGGGTCGCTATCTGCATCCACATGTATACTTACTTATCTCTCAAGGCAGAAAACAGCAAACGGGCAAGGCGGCAAAATCTCAATAATCGAGTTTGTATAAATTTGAAAGTATTTTGTTCAGTTCTGAATGGGAAGTACCAACAATTCAATTTACGAACATGAAATAATTGTTATATTTTACCAGCCCCGCAAATCTGCCGTTTCTCAAATCTGACTTCAGGAAATGTTTGCAAATGACCGTTGTGTTTTTCAAATGATTTCCTTTTAACTTTTTGATTGCATTTCAGAGAAAATAGGGTCGCAACCGAAGTGAGTTTTTTGATGGGCATTGATCAGAATAAGAGTAATAGGGCCCATACACGACGCATGCATGCATGCACAGTACATTGATTGTGCAGTATTGCGCCTGCCCTACACGATTCATGCAAAACTGTGCAGTTTTCATTAGAAGCATTGGATTAAAGTGGGTAAGATGTCAGATGTCGCATGTGCTGCAATATTAATTGTCGTCGAGTGAAAATATTGTAGGCTAAGGAGTGGTTCAAAAAGCTACCTGTATACTTTTAAAAGAACTTGAAGTGAGTAGGATGTCCACGGGAAAAAACTTCTAAAATCTGAGTTTGAATGCACAATATTCAACATACACCTCTCATGCAAGCATGCGCAATCGAGAAAATATCAAAAAGTTTTGTAATCATACAGTCAGCATGTGCATTCAGTCAATCATTGCCATACACGTTCAATCCGCATGTGTAGTCACGCGATTGTACATGCATGCATGCATCGTGTATGGGCCCTATTACTTAATCATCTACTTATATTTGTCAAGAGGCAAAACATTCGGTTAAGGGTTTGTCGCCGGACTAATGGGGGAAAGTTTTGTCAATTTGTTTGGAAATTGGAATGGGCTATTAAGGTTATGCATTTTTATTGCGAATTTGATCCCGAACCTAACAAGATGTTGAAAAAGGAAATTTGAATTATTTTGAATGATATACGAAAGTATTGATTTGTTGCGTGACTAAATATAGTTACGAATGCGCATATGCGAACAGACGCATTATATTCGTCGTGAATCTCCATCTCAAAGTCTATTTAATACGAAATTCTAATTTATTTGCATCTGTAGTCTTTCAGGATGAGCTGCACTCTATGCAAGCCCATCTTCGGGCTTAATAGAATTCAGGCAAAACATATACCAAAGCAGTTATCGAGATCCAAGGGATTGCAGCTCAAATGTAATTCCTTTGTGGTCGAAAATAAACCAAGCATCTATTGTGAATAGATTGGACCTATAATTGACTATTAGGACACTGAGGTATGTTGCACAGTCAGACGAGGCAAATCATGAAGGACTCTGCTCCGCTGCTATTACATGCATGGACTGCCATTGGGACGATGATTTGTCTGAATTTGTGGTTTTTGGTATTAATTTCGGTACGTTTACTGCCAACGAGCAGCAGAATAGCAAAGTAATTAAATAGATGTAGTCCATTAATTTTAGACTTTCTCTGCCAAATAAATCTAAGCGAAGGTTTTTCAACAGGATTTTATTTATCATGGGATGAGAAACACAGTATGAAAAGCTCATCATGAAATCGTGTGTGCAAAAAAAAGTTATTAAGGGTCGTGGAAATCAGTTTTCCTTAAATATCTCATTAAACACAAACGATTTTTGTGCATTGAATTTACTAAGCACAAAAAGTTGCAAATAAACTTCATGCACAAAATTCACGTAGAAGTAGCAATTCTCGAGATTTGAGGTTATGACAGCCTCAATGTTTTGATGCATATGTCGTCTTCGTCAATGCCCGTCGCTTTATTTCTTTTCTAGCGTTTTTTAGGGATTTATTCCAGCATTGAATGGGCTTTTAGAGCTTCATCAAAGACGTCCCTTGGTTCTGATATTGTTGAGCCATGGGCAGGTTATAGAATTCCTTTAATATAACGCGCCTTTTATCCTTGATACTGCCAATTTCGTATTTACAGACTTTCGTCTTAGGCTGATATCAGCATTTCAAACCTACTACTTTGTCAGCTTGTCTGGTTTTATTACCCATTAAGTTTTTGTCAATTCTTTTCAATTACTCGTCCGAATATTTCCGTTTCTTACATCTTATTTGGTGCTCGTCGAAGGTTTTCATCATCGTCCTGGTGTTCCATTCAAGGGACTGTTTTATTAAGCCTGCTATTTATTTTCTATTAAATCCTAGCACTCACCATCAAACCCATCACTCTTTTACGTCAAAACTCAACCACTTTTTCTGCAACGATTTTGATGCTTGTCCTTACCTGAAGCCAGACCTCATCGACCGATTTTACAGTACTATTTTCTAATTAAATTTCGTCTCAAATGTTTCGGTAAGTTTTTTTTTGCTAAGGACGTTTGAGCTTTCTGTAGAAGGTGAGACAGCAACATATTTTGAGCTGTGATTTTAAAAGTCAAAAAAAGTTACGCATGAACACATCGCACAATAAAAGTAACTTCTGGAAACCTTCGGTGGCCTATCCTCAAATTAAAAAGACAGTATGAAATAAGGCCGAATTCATTTGAAAAATTTGTATCGCACAGAAATCTGCAAAAAAGCTTTGCGTACGAGGGACTACCCAACGGGAAAAGTAATGCGTAATGAATGGAAACATTACAGATCCATACGCCGTATATTTATTTTTAACATTGCATGTCCTAGGCGGGTAGTGCAGACTTAAGGGGGACTTTGAGCTATTAAAAAACTTTCATAACTTATTTAGCCTGTAGTATGTTTTAAACTTAACTTTTTTTTATAATTAAAAAAAAATTAAAGTTTTTAATTTATTTTTGCTTTCAAATACTATACATAATTTGAACTTTTCTGAGATTGTTGATATTAGTGAGTAGAAATATCACTGAAATAAGCTGTTGACAATCAACCACTAACTTTTAATACAAATATGGTCAGCATTGAAATACCAAATTGATTTTTTACACGATATTTCAAAATAATCGCATGTATAGTTTACTACGCGCTTCATAATTATGCTTATCTATATTGTGTGGTTATATATTTTGCTAGTGCTTCCCTAAAGGAAGGGTTGACATATTCATTCATGAACATGATGAAGAAGACAAATAAAATATTAATTATTTTTCTTGTGCCACATGAATGTTTTCAGAACAAAATCTCCGCCGTTCATTCTCTTCTCTGATACCTTGCCTTGCCATAGTCGTGTGTCTCACACATAGCACGCATTATTTCAGATGTGCACTGACAAAAAAAAACATTGCACAATACCCAGTCAACACTGCTATTCTCATGGTGACGAGAATAAAACGTGTAAATAGTTTTCCACCAAATTAATTCCTCGTGGGGGTTCCCTAATTGGGAGATTATTAGAGTTCCTTTAACGCTAATCAAGTTGAAATTGTCCTCCGTCTGTTTTGTGAACAGTTCTTAATCTCGTTTTGAATACGATGGACGTTGCGGCAAGGAATCCCAATGTAGACTTTCCAGATGAGTGACATTATTTGAGATCATGATACAATCAAAACAAGGTAGTCTATTCCGAGCAGTGAGGTAGTAGAAATGTAGATGACATCAACGGTATAAGTTTCCACCAGTAGCCCCTTCGATTCTCTCGCGCACAAAACATGTTAAGGCAGCAATACTGTCCATTGTCAAATTGGAGGAGAACTACTTGGATTTGACCAGATTTGACAATGAACGGAAAAAAATGTACTACCATCCCCTTCAATGTAAATCTTATGGGCATGTCCACTCCATTTCTACTACCTCACTGATTCCGAGTACCAAAATGCGTTCGTTCTCCGCCAGTGACAACTGTGAGTGACTTGCTAATGTTAAATTGTAATTTTTAAGGAGGGCGTTCGGCGTGTTATTGCAACGATATTGCCATTTTGATAATGGGGCTTGAAAGATTGATCTGTGCTTTTAAATGTCCTTGAAAGTCTCGATGAAAAAACTATTGTACAAAGCACAATGATGAAAAACTCAACAGCTTATCTTTGCGGAAACGATATGAAATTCACTTACTTCAACGATTCAATTAGAGTTTGTTTATGGGTATGATGCTTGCCGTGTCTACCACATAAACATCGTACGATATTAATCATCGTGCTAATATCGTGCGATGTTAGGATGAAGATTTATCCAGCCCGATAGGGTAATAGATGTAATTGGGCATTGAGAAATTATGCTTTAATGAGATACGTATATGTACGGATGCAAATGTGGCTAATGAGCTGATTGACGGCTGCAGTTCTTTAAAATATGTGCGAAGTGTAAACGTATGACTGAATTGAAATATAATAATTTTGATTTTGGATCTTAGATGCGGTTTCGAAAATGTAGGTACATTTGGAAATAGGGTTTATATTTTGTTTTGTCTTTGTAAGAATTTTCAACATCGCACTTATGAAAAAGCTTTATCAACATAAAAATAAGCATATGAAATTGCTATCGGATGAAAATGGAGCGAGGGCGCCATAAGTTAATATACTTAATCATATATATTTTTCGCATTAGATTTGATTGACATACGCTCAATATGTAAATAAGCGAAACGTTTTCGAATATGAACGATTACACAGGTCTGCAAATTTTAACTCTAATTTTGTCCTTTCCGATTTGAATCTGATCTTTTGGTGCGTAGATTACGAATATATACTTGAGTATTTTTCTTTTATTACAATTCAGAAACAATTAGATAGCTTTAAAACATTAGAAATGCATTTGAGGAACAGTAATAAATAAATTAAAAATATTACCTAAATACTTTTGTGGTATCTTGCTTTTTTTCACCGAAGCTCCGATTGTGACATTTTCGCTTGAAATTCCGGCTTGAATCATGTCGCTTTAACAGCCAACAATAG
The DNA here is from genome assembly GCA_963978885.1 of Nemotelus pantherinus. NCBI lineage: Eukaryota > Metazoa > Arthropoda > Insecta > Diptera > Stratiomyidae > Nemotelus > Nemotelus pantherinus. Next base: position 259,666,076 of record OZ022264.1, on the reverse strand, counting down.
TCTACCATCATTCTTTTATTCCACTTTCACTGATAGTGACGTTTCATCTCTTTCAAATCCTGGTGAAATCTTTTGCCTTGCTCTTCAGTTGATTTTGTAAAAACAATGATACTGCTTTTTTATACAAAAAAAAAAATCATCTACCTTCATTAACCCTCTTCTAACGAGTTAAGTTAATTTCGATAAAAAAGAAAATTTAAATCTACTAGAAATGAGGTCTTTAGTAAATGGCTCAAAAGTCCACATTTGTTTGATAATAAGGATATGTCACTTAGTTAATTAGGTTATATTTAACTAATAATAATTGAAAACTTATTCATTAGTGTCTAATGTAACCATTCAGTGCGTTTTCTGTTTAATAAGAAACGATTTAAATAAAATATATTAATTAAAAATTAGGAAGGCCTAGATAATTTTGGTAAAAAAACGATGCTAAATAACTAAAAAAACCTGACATCATGAAATGTTTTAAATATTCCCGTAATCAATGCCCCAAAATCTATCCAATACAATCATCAAAACTGAAAGGGGAAAACCATTGCAAACCTGTGTTATTATTGGGTATATCGGTTTCAAGTAAAGTATGCGTTGCAGTTGGGTTCATTAGCACTTTCACAATCCAAATGATTTTTGGTAGATTTAGAGATATGACTTTTAATACTTTTCAGACACATATTTCAAATTCCAGCCAACTGAATACATGTTTGGGGCAAGTTTTTTTTTTGTATTTTGTCGAGCAAATTTTCAAGATTCAAGAAAAAAATATTACCATAGCTGACAGGTATATCGTAAATTTTCAACCAAACCTTTACCAAACTTCGCTGGTTTATTTATGTGAATTTCTTTAAAATCGGATGGTTGAAGAAAAATGTATAAAGCGAAAAGCTAGTTTTTTCGCAGCGATTTATCCAAATGGCACCACTGCCACAGGGTTCCTCATATTTCGAAATCACTTCAATCAGCCCTGCTCCCATTTAGGACTAATATTTCCAGTGAATTTATTATTTTTCTGACTAGCCAATCGTGAGTTCTCGTGAACGGAATTTTCGAGTGCTTAAAATAGATGTAATTTGGTGATGAGATACCGTTATTTTGCAACACGTAATTTTGAAAACTATATTTCAACAGGGTGGGCATAGCATACAATTTATCAATAATTTGCGTTTTGGATCAAAAAGTGAATTTTTTCTCGGTAGAGATCAATGCTTTTTTATGTGCCTGCCGTAGTTACAGGGCTGCATGCACGCTCATGTATGATTTTAGTCATGTATAGTTTTAGTCAACGTTTGACATTTCTGTCAGGAGCTATGACAAATCGAAATTTGAAAAAAATCTTTTCCTACTTAATATTTTTTATTTTGTTTAAAAGTTATTATAATTTCCTTTCAAATGAGACCTGACCTCACTTGTCATTATTTGCAAATAATTCTTGGAAAAATTAATAACGGATATTCCAAAATTTATCTTTTTGAATTAAAATTTCAAACAATTAACCGATGTATCTTTCAAATTTATTTCTGCAGAATGTGATTTTATTTCTTTTTAACAATGCTCTTTATGTCGACTTGTATTCGCAAAAAGTTTCATCCCGCTACCTTTCCATACTTTTCCATCGAGTTTCAACCATGTTGGGAGACAAGCAGCCCGAACTTTAGGAGCAAGGTGGCCGACTTTTGGAAAAATCACCCTAGGTACCTACGAAGTTATAAAAAATTTTTTTTTCTTATTTAAAACTTGTCTCAAGTTTGTCTCACATCATGAATCAGAGTCACTATTTCATTGAGCCCCCCACTGAAATGGCCCCATGTTTGTATTCTGGTGATTATCATGCTTTGTGTTAAGCAACCAAATTATTAAAAGGACCAAAAAACTTCATAAGCCTTTTCAAAATTAATTCATAAACTTTTCCACTTAAACCAAATTTCCATGGCGAACGCGAGATTTGCATTATTTCGTTCTTACCTACTATATAAAGTTGACTGAGTCGCTCCATTTTCTTTGGGTTCATGGAGTTTGAAAAGTTAATCCTAATCCACTTTACGAGATCATCAAACAATCTACGAATCTAAGAAAATCTTGAATACCTGCTTTATTAGTCCATTAAGCAACCACACAAGAGTGAGTTCACTTCTACTTCAAAGCTTTGGGACCCGAACGGTTACAGAAACATACAAGTTTACAAAGCTATATTTGAATTTCTGAGCAACTGGCAACGAAGGTGAAATCCCTGCACGCCCAGCCTGCTACAGCATATACATACACACTCTTCGCTTGGATGTGCGGTTTAATTTGCAAATTTAATTAAAATCTGCTTTCCAAACAGGATAATAGTTTGAAGGGAGCTTAATTGACAAATTTCAATAAACCCAGACGAGCGGGATAGGATTCAGTGAGCAAAGGGTTGGCAATATGTGTGGATGTTTGGGTGGTGGCAGCTAGCACCCATCAGAACTATGTAAAAGGCTCATTTGGGAGAAGGTATGCTGATGATGAGTCTCAGTCAAACACACTCAGCACAGCTGCTCGAAGATTAATTTGCTGGTGTTGTCTAGCACATACACACGGGAAAATGAGAAAGAGTTGGAAGGCTGTATATGTAGCGAGAGTGGGGTTCGAAAGCCCTGTGCCACACTTGCACAAACCCACAAGAATAATCATTATTTCGGACACGACGATCGTTGTAAGGCTTTTTTATCAGAGTTTTGATTCGATAGGGAAATTCCATAGATATGAAAGAAAATGCATCGGAAATTAGTCGTGATTAATTTTATACATTTTACGACCTTCCACTCATTAATGTGAAGCTGAGGTACGGATGTGCGCGCCTATACTTGTCTATGCATTCAAAGCACAGTCTGCCAATTCAATTCAAAGCATATGTAAATTTGGCGTCTGTAATCAAATTTTGCCGCTCACGTCCTCACTCCAATCTGCACATTCCGCATTTTTTGAGCTCTCTCACAAAAACTCGACTCAATGCACTCCTCTCTACCGCACTCACCTTCGAAGAGCTCTAATGTTTTCTCTTATGGACGATAAATTCCATTATGTTCAGACACAGTTATAAAAGAAGATGCAAATGTGGCTTAGAGTAAGGTTCAAGTACTGTGTGAATTTCGTTAAAATCTGATGGCTGAATCGGAAGCTATGGACCAAAAAGTAGCTTTTTTTCCTAAGTGATTTTTCACGATAATACCACTGCCACTGGATTGCCTGCATTTCAAAATCACTCCTATCAGACCTGGTCCTAGTAAATGTAAATTCCATACTGATCAGATTATCCGGTCGTCAATTCTCGTGAACAGAAGCTTCGAGTGCTGATAATAGAGCTAATTTGACGATGGGTTACCGTTCTTATGCAAAACGGAATTTTGAAAATTTCAATTTGGCATGGTGGGCAAAGGTTAAAACTTATCAATAGTTTAAATTTTTTTTTCAAAAATGTGTTTACAGTTTTAGTCAACATTAATACGCTCTGCAAATTTCACGAAGATCCAATGTTCCTATCAAAAGCTATGACAATTCAAAATTTTGAAGAAAAATCTTTGCCTACTTTTAGGCACTTAGCGCCCACAAAGGGATCATACTTTCGAATTTTTTTTATCATGGACAAGCATAAAACAAACAAGTTTTCATTTCCAATTCTTAATTTTAACGAAAATGTACTCGGCATGATATAAAGGTTTACCTGAAAATTCACTAAAATGCTCTCCGCCATCAAAGAGGTAGAGATATCTTAATATTAGTAACTCAGTGCACTAGTCTTCATTTACATCTATGTTCTCTGAAAATTTCAGCTCAATCGGATCACGCACTCCAGAGATTATCTCCCTTAATCTTTTTTTGCTAACATATATATATATATATATATATATATATATATATATATATATATATATATATATATATATATATATATATATATATATATATGTATATATATTTATATTTATATTTATATTTATATTTTTATATATTTATATATATATATATAAATATATATATATATATATATATATATATATATATATATATATATATATATATATTTATATATATATATTTATATTTATATATATATATATATATATATATATATATATATATATATATATATATATATATATATATATATATATATATATATATATATATGTAAAGAAATTGTATTTTCGGCGAAACGAGTCTCATACTAATTTGCTTCGAATATCAGTAAAAGGCAAGTAGATATAGTATACCAGCTCTAGGCCACTTAAGAGGAGCAAAAGAGCAGCAAAGAGGAGCAAAAGAAGAGCAAAGAAGAGCAAATAAGAGGAGCAAATATTGGGAAGCATAATCGCTGACGTCATGCATGGCCACCACGCAAACGCATGATACCATCTCAATCATATCTTTGCTACTCTTTTGCTCCTCTTAAGGCCGGCGATACATGTAAAATTTTCATAAATTCGAGTTTCTTTTTTTTGCACAAATAGCTAAATTAACATATAAAAAATAAACGTACTGAAAACTTCTGTATCGGCCTGGAATCGCTGATTAGTTAGTTGGCAAGTCGCTGTAATCATAGAGTTTCTGTGTGTCAAAACTACGCGTTTTTCTCGAAACGCCTTTTTTTAAATTAGCGGGCAAGATAACTCAAAAAGTACTCAACCGATTCTTATGAAGCTTGACACACGTTTTCTCTATAGTATAAGCTTCTAGTTGAACCTCAATAATGCCGAAATTTTTTCCAAACTTAGCATTTTCGGCTCAAAAACTGTCGAAAAAAAGGGTGAAAATCGTACTTTTTTTATGACGCGTGCTAATTCGCAATTTTTCGACTTTTTTTTGGTTCAACTAGAAGATACATGTTTAATAAACACACTCCAACCCATTTTTTTGGTTTCAAATTGCTGTAACTGATGCTAAAAAAACCCCGCAGATTGACGCCTTTCGTCGTCGCAAGGGTCTCAGGAGATTTGTTACCACGGCGGACATTTTGATAAAAAAAAAAAAATAAATTAAATCAGATTCTTGTATTTTAATATGCAATTAATAAACATGATCACTTTCAAAACGATTCATTTATTCCTTCTATTTTAAATAAACCTCTGAAAAACGGTCTAAATTCAGGCGTTTACATGTATCGCCGGCCTTAAGTGGCCTAGAACTGGTATTCTATATCTATTAATGGACCTGGATTGATTTAGAATATGCTATGTATACGCAGATCCACATACCCGTTGAAAGTGATGAAATCAGCTATTTGACAAAGTGTGCATAAAGTTTATGACGGTTGATTTATTTTTTTTTATTGTAGATGGCGAAACGAAATATTTGATAGAATGAAAAAACCATTGCTACTCTAGAAACAATAGAAGAGTAACGTTTTTTTCAATTGTTTGATGGAAATCAGTTTCGGAATTTGGAACACTACTTAAAAATCGAAAATGGAATGTTGATCAGAAGGAAGTTCGAAGGTCCTGTTTTTCCATTATTGGCATCTGTGCCCTTCAATGGTTCCTCCAGCTCTCTTTTCTTTCCAAAACCATTTATGATAAACCTTCTGTTCCAGAGAGTATTTTTTTCTTCCTTCAGAAGTACTTTGCACGTGGCATTACCAAATTTTATAAGCATTTCCGAACGGCACTTTTGCGCACTTCCCACTGATTTGCAACGATTCTGTATTCTCCACATGAAGCCAGCTTATAAATTCCGATGGCAAAAATCAATTCAACAGATATGTGTTTTCCCACCGTAACATGCTTTCACCCACCGTAAAATGCTGTAACCTGTTTAAAATGTTTAAATTCTGTAAATTTTGAATTGTTTGCGGGCAGAAAAACTCTTATAACTCCTAACTCCTTTCCGCTCCTATAACGAAATTCACAGAATGAGTTGTTATCAACATATGCATAGTACCCTGAGCTATAAAATATAGCTCACCTCGCCAATTTACATAGCACATTCTCCTGCAGAATAAAACGCCGCATTTATAGTCGCATATGTCATTCACATAGTACCCTGAAAATATGACTAAAAGGCCAAATTCCCATGCATTTATTTAACATTGTCTCAACTCCTATAAAACTTAGCCCCAACTATTATCTTTAAAGTATAGGAAATAATATCAGCTTGTCAACAAGCTTGTGTAACCTAGTGGATAGAATAAAAAAGGGTCATGGGTTTGAATTCGGATTGGATTAGATTTATTTGACATAATTTAAAAGTTAAGAAATAAGATTTCAGTTAGTAAATAGAAATTTCTATAGCCCAGTTTCGTTAAAATACCGAAATTGTCATAAACGGGGACGATTTAACGTTTATTTTGCTTTTCATCAGGGCTATAATATATATATATATATATGGCATTGGGGGCTATAATACATGATGTTGAGCCGTAATATAATGTGCCTTCTTCTATAAATTTTTCACCATGCTGTCAGGCGCTATATTTTATCACAATCCCGAGATCAAATATGTCTAGAGCGCCAAAAGTAAAATAATTATGGGCTCTAGCGTTACGATTTTTCTTTGTATGCAACCATCGACTCACGTATGGATTTACGGCTGCAAAGACTTCACCAGATTAGACAAATCATTCAAGGAGCGTTCGCCCATTTCATAAATAGTTTAATGTATACTACCAACTGATTTTGCCTTCATTGCTTTAAGAACTCCACAAATTATTTTTGACATCAAGTGCGGGTCATTGAGCTGCATGATCATGGATCGAATATTGCTGGCTGATTGAGACTTCATGGAGTAGACCTCAATTTTTGCTCTGTTCGCAAAACAACCAACATTGAATGTCCAATATTTCTCGTTTACTAGGACGATTCTGTTGATCGACACCAAATTGTCTCTTTAAATTGAATCTCTCTGAACCAATTCATCTTCGAATTATTGAAATTTACATGGCCAGATTTGTGCCATGAAGCAAAATGAGAAGCGACGTTTTTAGCAGTTTCGTCAATGCCGGCAGACAGTTCAACTAGTAGAGCATCAATGCTACGGAACTGTTATACATTCTTCAGAAAATTTGTGATGTCATTTGTTTTCACCTCACTTGGGCCTGGGGCTAGTAGAGGACATTTTTTGTTTATCCTAGTCTTTTATTGACGAATAACGCATCCCAATTCAAATTCAGGTTGAATTATAATGGAAAATATAATAAGAATTTGCATAAACTGGAATGAAATACCAAATGGGCAACATCAGCAGCACAATGTCACAAATCCCACTATAAATATTTGTCTCAAAAGGAAAGACTCACATGTGATATTTTGTCTTATTTGTCGGATATTTTGCATTTTAGCACACCTAGTCTAGGTACAAAAATGGCAAACATTTCAATAAAAGCAATTTAAGACGATATGAGACGAGATTAGATAAATGCATCGAGAACGAATCAATTTTGCCTAGTATCAAATTATCATTATCAAACGCCAGTATCATCATTATCGAACCACATCGCCCTTTTAAATTTTCCGCTCCATTAACGAAAATGCTTTTACCTCCCGTCGAACTGGGAAATCATTTCAAACCTGCAACATTCAACATTCATAGCAAAATGATTACTTATTAATGTAATAAACTCTCAGCCCCCATTCCTGCTCTTTTAAGAACCGCCAGTACGATTGAAGCATGGGGTGACAAAAAGAAAAATCACTGCCAATATATCGCATATTAATCGAAAACGAAAGAACCTGAAGTCCGCCTCCGGGACAATGAACTCTCTGGAACTCTGCAAGTTGCATTTGGTCGGAAAGAGTCCTGAGGATATTCATGTGCATATAGCGAATAATGTGATTTTCATAGACATAACGCAAACCGTATCTAAACAGTGAAAAACAATAATAATCAAAGTAAGCAGGCAAATTCAACCAGCTATGAAGCAATATAACTGTGATAGTCAAGAATCATGGGATTAGAAAGGTTATTGTATTAGTAAGGGTAGCTCGTCATTGTTGAAATAAATTTGATACTTTCGGCAGCCTCTTGACCTCTCACTTATCGCGACTTTTTATCAAATTATGTAATCAACTGTCAACCTATATAATCATCCAAACAAAATAAGACAGATGTTGGAAAGCGAACCGTGCTGGTATCAGCAGGATATCCGACATGGGATTTTTACTTTTGTATGTAAATCACGCTTGACTATAGTAATATTCACTAGCGCAAAACGAATGTTGCAATTGAGTGTCAGCAGCCGCAATTTCTGCTAATGCGTAGTATTCCAAGGAAATTAAACTCGTACAACTCCCAACTTCAGAAAAATTAGGGAAAGCTGGATTTTGGTGAGAGCCTTGATATTGCTGTTCTGAACAAAATGTCAAAAGTACCCATTAATATTTTACACAGGATCAAAGATCACCAAAAGAGATTTTTATAAATATCTCAGTAGTAATTAGTAATAAACCTTTACGACAAACAATATATGACAAATTTGTTGCTTAACAAATTTGCTTAACAAATTTCTAATGAAAAAGATTGTATCATTTTTTCGGGTATAGATAGCCGTTTTGAGACATTTTGATATTTTGAGCTTTTAAGATTCTCATGAAACATGCACTTTTTTCTACACCACCTTCGTAGTAAAGTACAACGTGCGTTTTTTAAATCTAGCATTCCCAGCAGGCCTAAAACACGTTTTTTTAAATAAAATGAAAGAACCTGTTTATTTTTCATAAATTGTTTAAAACAGGAGCTAATAATTTTAATAATTATTCCTTTTCAGACTCTATTTCTGTGTGTAAGTTTTCCATTTCATCATCACCTTCTTCTTGTACTTACGTTGTCTCCTGTATTTCCATCATTTTCCAGGAAAACAAAATGGATCTAAATCATCAGTAGAATGGTAATCATCGATGATATTCATATCGAGCGATACATTTAATCAAGAGTGACCATAGCATTCACTACAAACTGATAAACAATATAACCTGACTTATCTGCAGCCACGGTTTGAGTTGCAGCCCTTGGTGGAACTACAAACAATTGCCTTGAGCAAAATTTCTGGAGCTGATGGAAGCAGAGTTTGAATTGGCACCAAAATGGTACCCCCGAACTTTCGTTCCTAATTAGAGCATTCAGAAATTTTATAAAAATTTCTGGGTGTTAAATTTCGATGCAAACTGTATTTTGTGCCTCGAGAAAAACAATTCGAAGGCCAATTTACGGTTGTTTTCGAGAGTGCGGCGAGGACTGTCCTCGGGGAGCCTGTCATGATCGGTTGACGACGGAAGTTCATCTGAAAGAAAACCTGACGAAGAATAGTGTAAAACTTTTGTAGCCCGTCCAGACTACGGATACTTATGTATCCGCATACATAAGTATCGTCCACACTGCAGCGACACATGTACAATTAGCGCATACTTTTCATTGATTTTCATGGCAAGGGTAAAATGTATCTGCAGATGTCGCTGCAGTGAGGACCATACTTATGTATGCGGATACATAAGTATCCGTAGTCTGGACGGGCTATTACATGCAGAACTATTATTGGTTCACCAGAGGACACCAGAAGAATCTGCGACCGTATTTTAAGAGAAAGAGAGAAAGCACTACATGAACAGTACGATGATGCTGCCCTCTCAACCAAGCTATCAAAATGATGCGTTTGCCATTTATTTCGTGTTCTTTTACTAATATTGGTCCACTTAGAATTTGCTTACTGAAGATATGGAATAGACTATCTAAATGAGCAACACATCTTAAGGCCGATATCCATATGTTGCATATTTGCGTATCGTACCATCGTTGCGTATCAGTCGATACGACAAAGTCGCGGCGAAAGACGCTGGCATGAAAATTTACACTATCATTTATTTTAAAAAGTGTCTGACTAAGCACAATCGTTTTGCCAGGGTAACGTTCCTTCATACAAAAAATAGTCAGCAATTGGACACAGGTACAACTTTTCTCAGTGAGCGCAATGAATTCATCTCATTAGTCACTCCTCTCTAAGCCCCATTTTGTACGATGCCTGCATCTTCGGAATCGAATGTTCTACGTGGGGTGTAAAGCTGAGCTGATTTTGAAAAATTATGTAACAAAGTTACTGTTAATACCACAAGCGAGGTTTTTTTTGGCTGTAACAACAAGGGTTTCCGTAATACACGAAAAACTTATGAAGCTATGCCGAAGACGTTTTCAACAACTCTACAGGCTCTGCTAAGTCGATAGTTGAAAATTCTTTGTTTTGATCCCATCGGGTGGTACGCTGGATAAACTTTGAGCAAATTTTCCGTCATAGCAAATACTTCATTTCCTATGAAAAAAATATTGTAGCTTTTTTCTCTTCCGTTCAGATGAATTGGTTCAGAGAGATTCAAGCGTTTTTGGTTCATTTGATTATACAGCTCTGTGTCGCCAAAAACTCTTCCATCGGATATCCTTCCTTAACAACCCACTTCTACAAACAGCAAGTTATAGTTCGCATCAACTAAAGCAAAAAAAAAACAATGCTAAAAAAGCCCTTGTAATTTATGAATTCACTACAACTTTTCCTGGGACATTGAAGGAGAACGTGTTTTCCATCGAGGGCTTCCATGCAGTGTGGGAAGTTCAATTTAATATTAAGTTTGTCAGCTACTTTCGCCCATTCTTCTTGTGTATTTGGAATCTGAAACAAAATAACCTATAATCTATCTCAGATTAGATAAATACATAGATTTATGATGAATTTTGTTCTTTTGCAGATGCCGAAAGCATTGAGTAGCCAGGTTGAGGCATTAATGGAAACGACACAATGTGACGAATTTAGCGTAACGTTGCACACGTTTTTAGAAGACAGTTTGGAGTTAAATCAATATGTTGGAAAGCACCCAGTCCATCTTCATCAAAGGTTCCTTCAAAAAGGAAAGAAACAAAGACAGCAGAAGAGCAGCACGTTCTACACTCCACAGTTAACGTAGGGGATAGTTCATCTCATTTGAATGTAGTCTTTCAATGCTTCTACAATAGCTCCACATACTTCCAGTATGATCTTGCTGATTGCTTGCTTTGAAATTTCAAAAAGATATTGCAGACTGGCATACGAACCGCCGGTCGCCAAAAAAGTAGTTTTGAAATTCATGGTCCAGTTAACAACAGTAAGTATTCAAAATCACTTGGATGCATCCTCGTAAAAATTTTTATGTAGCCCACTGACCAGCTGAAACTGTATGTCGGCTAACAAGCTTGAAACATTACAATATTCCCTATTTGCAAAAAATTTTGACATTCACACACGGGGTGATTTACGTTTCTTTTTTTTTCTTCGATAAATGAATAAAAATGTACGCGACTGCTGCTATTTGCTGCGTTGTACTCATTTTCGTAGTTGAACTGAAATGAACTGAGATAAACATCTCATTGTTACCGCATATCATGCGTTTTGCAACGCAACGCACTTATGATACGTGACAAATCGAGTAGTCTGTACACCGTATCCATTCAGCTATATGATACGCAACGTTGATACGATACACAAAGATGCAACATGTGGATACCTACCATTAAAGAACAAAAAATTCTAGCGCATCAGAACCACTAGAACACTGATTTTCAAGGAAATTGTCTTTGAGTGACCAACAAATGTGGAAAGACGTAATACACTTTTTTATAGTACCATATCAACCATTTCTTACACAAAGTAAATAGATGAGAAACATTGTTTTATGGCTACATATATTTCATTGACTGCACTTTGCAGTCAACGACTGCAAAAAAAAAACGTATGTTTTCTTGCAACCTATATGTATATTGAACGTCATGTATGACTTTGATCCAATGGATGCATCAAAACTCAAAGGGAAGAAATATTTCTATAGTATTCATTCGTATGAATTCCAATATTTATGAAAGTAAAGCCCTTGTTATTTATTTTTATCAACCGATGCTCATTATACACCACATTTATGACAGCATCTCCTATGACATAAATGATGAAAATGTGCAGGACTGGCAGCACTTTTCCAACGCAGCAGTCATAAGTTTACCATAGACACATATGCTAAAGTCAAACCTATTTTTTGAATTTCGTTTTCATCGGAGAATTTCATTAAAAGTTTTAGTGATAAAACTATATTTGGGGCTGCCATCCGAAATATTTTCAATATTCGGAAAATTTAAAGATTTTTTTCTTCTTTTTATTGTTAAATGCTTTGCATATGAATATATAATGGAAGCATCTATTACTGCAATATTTACGAAAATGTTTGGGGCTGCCAACCCCGCCAATCAAATTAATTGTAGTAATGAAGTTTTTATCGATATAATTTTTCACAGGTTTTGGTTTAAGTTTATCCATTTCGAAAAGTTCGAATCAATAGCTTTAAGTAATATAGGTAGCATAAATGTCGATATAAATTATAAAAAAATCAAGATTCAACTACTTCGTACTTAATAACGAATTAGATCCTTCTATTTTCTCGTTAACTATGCTCTAAAAAAATTTGGTTGAATTTTACCCTTATAATAGTAGGAAACTGGTTTCCTACTATTAAAGATGTAAATTTACAAAAGTGCGTAAAAAGAATATTTTTTTACGACCAAATCGTGTAATTTTACCCTAAATAATGATGCAATTTTATGGCTTTGGCGCAAAGGTGAATAGCAAACTAGTAAATTTACACTCTTTTTGCTTCAATTTACAAAAAGCTGTGTATTATTCAGCTGATATGACTTAAAAGCAAAAAATGCACATCGAATGTGACGCAATCTGAAGGTTAAAAGTCGGTGGGCAACGGCATAAAAAAAAAATCACTGACTGGTTTGGACGTAAAGTAGTTTTTGTAGACTTTTTCAAAGGTTTATTAGAAAATATCCGATAATGAATGTCAGTAGCAAGTGTTTCCCTTGTCTAAATTGTGAAATTCATCCGATTGTTGGCCCTGAAAATATATCTCAATGATGACGATGATTATACGAGACGCGCTCCTTATCACAAACAACCTGCTTTGGAGCTAATATAACACTTAACTCTGAAGACTGCATTGAAACTCAATGGCTAGAAACATCCAATAAGTTTCAATGCAGTCTTCAGAGTTAACTGGTATATTGGCTCCAAAACAAGTTGTTTGTAATAAGGAGCGCGTCTGATATAATCATCGTCATCATAGGCGCTACAACCGAGATGCGGCCCCGGTTTCCTTCAAAGATTTTTTCAATCGGTCCCGATTGCGAACCGATGCCATCCAAAAAGGCACCTTTAATTTCCGAGCGCCCTCGTCAATGTCATCTCTCCAGCACAAGCAAGGTCTCCCACGCTGTTTTCTGCCATAAATCTGCCGCAAAGAGTTTTCCGAGCAGGATTCTCTTTGCTCACCGGTGTGCCGCCCACCGGAGTCTACCGAGCTTTATCTTTGTTATTATATTTGCTTCTAAGTAGGCAGCCCACAACTCATGGTTATAGCGTCTCTGGAATGCCTCATAAATGAGGGTAATGGATCTGCAGAAGACTTTTCTTTGGGCTTTTCCACACTTGTATTCTTGATGCAGTCCTCAAACCGGTTTTCTGGGCAAGAGACGGAAGAATCAAAGGGAATTCTCTACAAAAAGTAGTTCTTCCGTCTCTTGCCCAGAAAACCGGTTTGAGGAGTGCATCAAGAATACAAGTGTGGAAAGGCCCTTTCGAACGCGGCTAAAGACTGGTACTGAGTTAAACGTGAAGATAAACTTTGACATGTCTCCATTATCTGGCCATTCTTTCGAGCGAAAGTTTTGACAACAGAGAAAAGCAGAGACACCGCTTATTCCTGACGGATAAAATGTCCAGAATTTAAATTTTCGATCGATTTTCTTATTGGAAAGACATTTGCACAATTCAATTTTCAAATTGAAACACCAAATGTCACGTTTTAGCTCGAAAGAATGAGCTGCACAAATTAAATTGGCGTGAAATGATTGGAGACAAGTGTCAATGCCATCTTTATTTTCAAAGCGGAAGCAACTTCAAAGCAACTTTTCATGTTAAAAACTGAGTACAACTTCTGCTTATTCTCGAGCTAAATTTTCGCCGAAACAGATTCACGTGAAATGTTGTATGAAAATGTCACGTGAAATCGAACAGTTAAGCTTAATAGGTCAGAGTGAATTTTGCTGAGCACCCAAGTCTCGGATCCATACGTGAGTACTGGCAAGACCATGGTCTTGTACAGCAAAAGCTTTGATGTCGGATGGTAGAATATTTACTCAAAAACTGCACGATTTGACTACTTTTCTTCGAAAATTAGTGTTTCTTGTGGTTCCTATGCGCTAGAGTTCCTGTATTTTATTTTATAGAGCTCTAAATCATAATCCCAGAAAAACACATTATGGTCCCATTTTTGCATTCTCTTCTGAAATTCGAATCTATAACAGCGCCTAATAGCATCTAACAACACCATAACTTATTCAAAGCATCCCTTACAATTATCTACTGTGCTACACTTAATATTGCTATACGTAAACGAAAATAATTCAATGACTGATAGCATACAGGTTTACACGTGCTATTTACTTGTTTTTTTTTTACTTATTTGCAAATGTCCTCTTTATTGCGATTTTTCGCTTAAGGTTTTGGAGCCATGTACAGTGCGACCTCCATACTAAAACATTTCAAGTATATTCATATTCAACAGTCTATTTATATTCAACATGGCGTAGTCTCATGGCTCCTATTCAAATTACCGTACATATTTTGTTTTCAATATGTTTAACGTCGTCGTAAACTTCATGAAATTGACAATGCCTTGTAATGAAATTATAATTGTTTTGTGTGCCGTACACGTTTTGCCATCGAAGTAGCATCGAAAAGTGCTAGTGAACAGAAATTCAATTTAAAAGTCATTTAACACATCGAAAATTTAAAAGTATTACCAGACACCGTTTATCAATTTACTTGCTAGAAAAATAAGTACCGTGGGGTAGAGGAAAGTAGGTACTTCACGCTTCCGCGGCTGCTCAGAAAAGTGGGGAGCAATGTGTTTTACTTAGAGATTCACGTTTTCCCCCGAGCTATCCTGCAATGATTAATTTTTGAATCATTCTAGTATGTCTATTTAGTCAGCTTAGTGGAGAAGTTCTATTATAAACAAAAGCGTGGGTAGATACAACTGCGGACACATAATTCGAAACGTTTGTAGCTCATTAAGAAAAGCTCAATTTTTCAATGAATCCTTCGATGAAACTAATTCCTTTCAGGCAAGTTTTGACCTGATTCAGTGTCGATTGAAAGAGAAAGAGTGCTAGCCGATGCTACCTCTGAAAAGGCTACATGACAATAAAGTCCTGGGAAACCCAAAACTTCGAGCGGACATGTTATTAGAACACTCTATTTTAATATAAATAGGATACCATGCAAATACGTTCCGATCAGTTTGAAAAAACTAGTTGTATTTGTTGCAGTTTAAGGGGTTACACCACAGTAGAGAGCGAAAATTTAACGTTTTTCTGCGATTTTTTTTTAAGTGGAAGGAAAAGTAAAAAAGTAATTCTCTTTAAGGATGTTGGTTAAGCATGTTTTGAAGTTTTTAAAAAAAATTTGTTAATTAAAAAATATTACAAAATGGCTGCCCAACAGCCGTTTCTGCGGAACGGTTTTTTTTGGAGGGGCTCCGCGGCACGCAATAGAAGTGCACCAAAAATTAATCTGGAACAAAATAAAAAAAAATTTCTTAAAGAACATTAGTATAGCTAGAGAAATACGTAGGGGATTTTGAAAATATTTATTTTTGTAAAATTGGCGAGCATTTGAAGAAAAAAGTGCACTTTCCTTCAAAAAAACCGGCACTTATTTGTAGCTAAAAAATCGAGATATTTACTTATTGAAAATCGGCTACGTATTTCTATGCGGAATGTTGTTTTAAAGATGTGATATTAATTTGGAGTGAAAAAATAAAAAATTGTTTGAGTTATGCTGCGTGCCGATTTGAAAAAACGTGTTTCGAGAAAAACGCGTTTAAAGTTTTGACTCGTGTTTCAAGTATGATAAAATAAAAAATTTTGATCATTTAATTTTTTTTACCTTCAATCAATAACCAAATTTACTTTATACATCGATAACGTCAGAATCCACTTTCAATTTTTTTGCCGAAGCGCTGACACCGGCCGAATCTTCCTCCGCCTCATATCTGTTCAACGGTCGTCGTTTCGTCACGTTGGTCCGTCGCCGCGTCTTATACGATATTTTTGGGCTTTTAGGGCTTGCTACACTTTCTTTTCACTCATTGTAACTCACATAAATGTAAAAGCTACAAATAACGTATGAGAAATTAGCACTGCAAAAAAATCGTAATTCGAATAACTTCCACGCAAAATTTACGTCTTCTCTCAACATCAAAGGACACTGTACTACTGAACTTTGAGTTCAACATGCTTGAAAATGTTTCTAACGACTTATATTAGTGTATTAGAGAAGTTGGAAATCGTATGATAAGACATAATGCTGTACCCAATGAGCAGGTGTCGCATCTATCGCAGGTAGTCATTTTCGAGCAGTCGGGAAGAGTCGAAAAAGTGCTCGAAATTTCTTTGAAAACGATTTCCAGCAGGTATGAAACCGTTTGCCTCTTATTCTAGAGGTTTCAAAGGATTTTTTAAGCCAATAAAAAGAAAATCAATTTTCTGAAATTTCTACTGTGGTGTAACCCCTTAAACATAATTTTCAAAGTGTTAATAAGTGATTTTAAACCCAATAACGATGGCAGGCATTTTCTACTTAGACAAGAGATTGTAGTCTTCTTATTGTCACTGTCACAATTCGTCAGTCGTCTAGGGTTTTCGATAAAAATGGTTTACGGAGCACTGAATCACGTAGAAAGCCAAAGAAGTGTCCAATATATTCACGGCGCGAAAAGAGTCTAAAAGACGACTCCTACGCCATCGTCTTCAACTTGTTATAACAGAATGTGACGTCAGATCAAGTTGAGCTTGTCCGAATTCAGTTATCTACGCCTTGGTATTGCATTCCTGTCTAAGAGTTGCCGAAGTCACATTCCGATTAGGGTTGGAAAATTAATTTTATTCATCGGTGAACGGTTAATCGATCGGCTTTTCGCCGGTAAATGCCCTGAGGTGGAAGATTTTAACTGATTAATCGCCGATTTTTTGCGAAAAAAATCTGCAAAATTTGCAAAACCTTTATACTCGTATATTCAGATTTGCAATGAGTTTTGAATATTTAAATGAAAAATCAGGTCGATCAAGATTCAAGAATTTCTAAAAGCATTTAACTTTATGAACAAATGCAGTCAACAGAACAATTAAATAGAATTTCTGCAAACAATATAAAATTCAAAAATAAATTATGAGGAGAATGAGATCATACAAAATTGTAAACTTAGAGCTAGAAAACATTCAATAAAATATAAATTTCTTAGACTTAAACTAGTCAAAAATCAGTCTCTTCGAAAAAAAACTCAATGCACACTGAACTCAAAATAACGCTATTTCCTAAACCAATCTTCCTGGGTAACAGAAAGCAGGAAAACTAGCATGTTCAGGTTCTTAGGAGATAATATACTCCTCTTCGCGCACTTCACACTACCTGCGTGGGAGAAGAGTCGCTTGGCAGCAGTTGAAGTGGCCATAAGGGGCAAATAGAGCATGGCTAATTCGTAGAGTTGTTCACATCCAATTCGCGTAGAGTCCAACATCTCCATAGGATCTGGGTGTGTGCGCCTGTCCACATCGGCGCTGCTGCGGTGCGCTTTAGCTGCGATGGGATGGTGTCTGCAGCCTCCAGGTCGATTGTCCCCGCAGAGCTTGGGCGTAGGAGACTGTCCACTGCGGACCAAATCCCCGAAGATTAGTCCTCACCATCATTGTCAGGCGCAACGTCCAGGGCCACAGCATGGCTGGATTCAAGCATCATTTCCGGTATACAGCTACCTGAAAACCAACGTAAAGTTACAATCGTCTATCGATGTCTTAACACTGCACACGCCTATCTTGTCCACCCTCGTTTTGATCAGAAGAGGGAAGATATTAGATATATAGATTGATACGAGGGAAGTAGCTTTACCATCATGCGCACCAAATGCACCTGTCCGTCTTGGCACCTTGTCCACCTTCAACTAGACTGCTGGACAGGACGGACTTGTACATCTGGCAACACCTTGAAGGGGAAGACCCTTGCAAATTATTTCCAACTACGAAGACTACAAATCGAAGGGCGAAATAATCACCAAAGTAGCTAATTATGGAAGAAGCAGCGCATGGATTCTCAAAGACAAACTTTTTATACCGAGGGTCCAGAAAAGTTGCTGCTGCATATGGGTGAAGTAACTTGATTTCAGAAAATTTTGAGTTGACATCTGCTAAAAGTTGCTGCTTGACATTGAATGACAAAGGCTCTATTCGCAGGTAGGCCTTGACCACCTGAAAGTTTAGATGAATTATCTAGGCGTTCAAAGGTATCAAAAATATATACGGGGTGAGGGCCGGGGTGAATGATATCTGCGCCCGGTGCAAAAGCCAGATATTGCGCCTATGCAATACATTCAATGAATCCTAAAAGAATATACCTCATGGTCAATCAACCAATACTCGTATGTGTGAGTAAACTAAGGAATTAAGGGTATATATATATATATATATATATATATATATATATATATATATATATATATATATATATGCATAGGTATATATATATATGTATATATATATATATATATATATATATATATATATATATATATATATATATATATATATATATATATATATATATACATGCTAATATCCACAACACAGGAGGTAGAGCATTAAACACGTTTAGAGGTTTCCCCAGTAGGCCTAGTCCGTATAACCCATAAGGTTATACATGATATTAATATATACAAAAATAAATATTTTAACAATAAATAAAATTTATAAAACACAACTAAAAGAATGTTTTCAATTTTTGATAAATTTACATACATACGCTAATAAAAATCATAGGAGAGTAGATCAGATTGACTATTTAAAATCAATTTTTCCTCTAAACTGAGACAGTCTTGGGAAATAATATCTGGCGTACATTGAATTTTGCTAATATTATATAAGCAGCTGTGTATTTAATTGTGTACAATTATTTAGTCGAACCTTTCAGAAAATGATTGTAGTGCCTAGTGCAGTATTTTAAAATAAAAATCAATTTTGAACTTTTCCTGAGGATCCAAAGCCACTGCATCTCTACCTTTGTAATGAAAAAGTATTTTTTCATTGATCTTTTTTTCACATTGATCTTAATGCAGATGAGCTTTGAAATTCATAAGGAATATCCATTCCAAGTCACACGCAATTGTTTTTGCATTGCCAAAAAACTTTACAAACTCATTTTCTGAACGTAACTGCTTTAAAAACATCTTTGTAGAGCTTAAGATTTCAACCGCTGCCTCCAATCAAATTTCAGGACTCTGCAAACATTTACTTGCAATATTTATTTTGTTTAAAATGTCTACCTGATCAAAATGCAACACAAAAATTGGAATTCTATAATTTTATTACCTAAGCATTCAGCGGTGTGATTGAATTTAGTATCATTGCCTCGCGAAAGTTCGACAATGGCCTGGTAAACTTTGCCTAAATTAAAAACCAAAGGTCTAAGTGCATTTATTCTATTTTCCCACCTCTTTTCACACAACGGTTTAAAGGCCAGCGACACTATATACTTTTTCAAAACCTGCTCTAAGAGCCGGTTTCGTTTCCTATTTGCATTACCCGACAATTTTCTGCTAACAATTGATGACATTCTAGTAGATAATCAATCTTTCATAAATATAAAATATAACAACAAAACAACACAACTACAAAGGCAATAATTTACCAATAAATGTTGCGCAGAAAAAAAAGCTAATTCAAGCACTACTCTTAACATTGTACTAATAACACTATACTCTTGGTATTAAAAAATACCGTTACTTAATAGCAGGAAAATGAAAAGCCAATTTATTGCACAATTGTTGCCAGTACATACAGAAAGCTTTTATAAATTTACTCCGGTTTTCATATATACTCCCCACATAGATATTTTATTTTGATCTTAATCATTGAAAAAAATGCATCAATATTCAACCCTAAAATTCATTACTAAACCTGCAAATCAATAAGCATTTCTAAAATGTTCATTAACATTTAGCGAAACAACTCTTCATCACAAAATACTTGCCGAAATCGCCTGAGTGGCATACCATAGTAAATGGAGCAATATTGGGATCTTGCGCCATGCCCCGTATACGATCTTCATGAAAATTTCTCGCCATGTAGAAAACTTCATATAAAAAAAAACTTCTGTGGCGCAGACTTCGTCCAGTGCACCATTCGCTGCTGATCGATCGATCGATACATATTTTTGTAGGCATAGTGCTCCTATGGAAAATGTATGGAGCAAAATGTTCTGGTGCTACTTTTAAATAGTGCACCATTGCGTACAGGTATTAATGATTAAGTCAAATCCCAACGAGAAAAGTAATGTTCAAGAATATTTTATGTAAATTTTCAATTTAGGATGGAAATATTACAGCAATATTATAAGTTTAATTCTTTTTTATCGAGGGATGTCATCGGCTGGTAAGGGAAATGATTTTTGTGGGAAAATAAATAGTGTTTTCTTGCATTGCCTGGAATGTGTAGGCAGTTCTTATTCTTGCATGTGAAGGCAGGAATTGCTGCAAGTAATTTACATACATATTTACATATATCATGAAATTTAAGCAAAACAGCTTTCAACCATTATACGACTGCATTGCAGGTAATGACTGTATCATGTATGATGATTTCATATATTGCTTTGCTTCCAGATGGGATTGTCGGGTGGAAGAAACTATTTTTTGAGAAGAGTTGACTTTTTAAATAGAAAGAGAAATTAGAACACATTTTCTTTAAAACGGAAAAAGTTAATAAGCATGACTTAATCGACTGATAACTTAAGATCAAATTTTTGAAGGCGAGAGGGTAAATCTTTACGTTTGATTAGTTGCGCCCTCTTTCCGCCAGCGCCCGGTGCGACTGCTCCATACGCGCCTATGGAAGCCCCGGCCCTGTACGGGGTGGCCCATGAGATCCGGTGTTGTTTTATAGGTAGGCAACATTTCGTGCATCTGTCAGTGACAAGGAGTGGAGCTTGGTGGAGCCTTCCAAGTCTCACGTCTTGTCGGCAGATGCACAAGCCTGCCTGCCAAAAATTTTGGTATTTTGGTATTCGGAATAGACTACCTTGTTTTCATTGTATGTGTATCATGGTGTATTATTTTGATGTGTATCATGGTGTATTATTTTTTCATTATTCGTAACATGCTTTGATATTCAAAGGGAATTGAAATTTATTTTCTACTATTTTATACTATTTACTTTTACACTATTCATAATAGCAGAATATGTCACAAAAATCTTCAGTTACTCTAAGGAAAGCTAAAATCTTACAGTTAACTATCCTATGAGCAATTGTCCACATTGCCGTTGATTTTCGTTTGCTTTTTTCATAGTCTGACGAATGTAAAGTCAATCAACTTGAGTTTTTTTGCAGACGACTGTGAAATGGAAGGAGTTGGCTACGTAGATTTTCCTTTCAATCATCCTTATTAAAGTCAAAACTCGTGGATTAGGTAGATTTTTTGAATATATTGTGACAGTTTCATAATAAATTTATTCATTTGAGATGTCAAAATTCTTCAGTTTCACGAAGTTTCCAAAGCGCTTACAAAACTGATAGATCACGAATGCAAGTGTAGAATTGATCCATGTAAACGCAAAAGTATCCATGTCAGATCAACTTTGAAAGAGAATCGAGAAAAACGGTTGGTATTAAGTAGACGAGTGTAAAAGGCAACGTAAAGAACCATACTTTAAGTAACTAGCACTTACTTCAACGGAGTAAAAATTTCCAGATTTTGAGATTAATGAGTACCCATACAAATAAAAATGCCGTATAGTGTAGTTTGGATTTCTACACGTCCAGTTAACACAAGTTAGTGAAATGTTGCTGACATACGAAACAGCATATTCAGCCCTTCCTCTTTATCGCCGCCTGCTAAAAACTCGAGTTGAGTTAAATTGTGCAAATCACATCGTTATCTGCAAGTATAAGCGCCCTATTCTGTGTAACGAATCTATCACAAACCTCTTAATGCAAGCTATTGATTTTTCACTTGCTACAATTAGACACTAGCAAACATATTTTGTCACAAAGGACAATGACTTGTAACTAAGTACAAATATACCAGAATTTTTCCCGACCCAAATTCTTGAACCGATGCCGAAAAAATTAATGAAGTTCAAAATTTTCTCACCTCACATGATGGCATCACTAAACGAAAATGCGTAAGTGCAAGTATGAATAGCACCTATTCTGCACAACGGCGGGGAACATTCCGACTCGTTGCTATTGGCCAGGTAATAAATCCGACTAGTGTCTGACGCCACGCCTTTCTTCCGCTTTACTGCACGCATGAAACTGGAATGGAGTCGATGCTGGCCCGCGCTGGATTTTGCGCCGTGCTTGATTTCGTTCCCCAGTATGTCTACCTACGAAAACAACCTAGGAGGAGAAGTTGCGCGCGGCGTTGACGCTTGGAGCTGAATCCATCTTAATCTCGTTTGTGTCGAAGCTACCAACTTCACGAAGGATGTGATGCGGCCCACATCATCCCAAACAGCTAATGAGCATTTAATAACCATTAAGCCCATACTCATCGCCCAATCCGCCTTGTGTGCGTGAATGCAATGAAGGTTGAGGCGAAGGTAAGCTTTCGCTCTTTGGGCTCTGTAAGTGTTCAATTGGGCTTGTAATTAATAACATTAGGGCGCCCGCTTGTCTTCCCAATACCAGACGTGGATACGTATTCCCTTTTCCTCCGGTACGAAAGCTGCCAGCAATGAAGTAGAGTAGCAATGTGTGTGGTGTGGGTGGCATTTAAGCGAAAAGAAGCGCCCCATGAGCCAGAGCTGCTTACGTGGATGTGGCCAAATTATGACAATTATCTCGTTTGGAAAATTATTGTTTATGCCAGACAAAATACGGATAAGAGATTGAGGGTGGGCTGCTGGCTGACAATCAGCTAAATTAGATGAAAGCAATCATTCTGGACTTTTTACAGGGATTATCGATTTGTCACGTATACAGTTTTGTTGTACAGTTTTTGTTGTTCATTTCATATATACCCTATCTAAGAGGAGAAAGCTGCTGCGAAATCCCCAGGTAATTTATTGTTTCTGGAAAAGAAATGGTTTCATCCTCGACATTTTTCTTTCATGTTCCATTATGGGAGTTGCGATGCACTACGAAACATCGAAGAACGAGATTCATTTGCCCCAATGCAATTGAGGTTTTAAAGCGGGATCAGGAAGAGGCAAATCAAAGACAGCTTCTTGCTTACAAAAATGCAGCTACCGACCTAATTCCGGAAGAGACAGGGCCGGTTCTGGCCATATTTTCGCCCGGCGCAGAACAACATTTGGCGCCCTCTATATTATGATTTAAATTATGATTTTAATTTTTTGACCTTACTCACGACTGCGAATTCTTAGCAAATTTTTGCTAATACTTGGGATTATTTACCTGAGCGTTACTCAACATGAAATTTTCATGAAAAAACTAAACATTTGCCCATTCGAGCAATGCAGCATAACACTTTTTGCTCAAAATTTCTTCTTAAGTTTTCGATATGCAGAAATTTCGGGCTCTGTCATGCTGTAGTATTTTCTAATATTTATATGAAAATCAAATTATTGGTTCATTCAGACAAACAAAAATAAGCTTGAAATACATATTAAAGATATAAATTATATAGAAAGCTCAGATTTTTATGCGGTAATGCCAAGAATGAAATTTGCTGTGCTTATCCACTCTAAATCGTTTTACTGCAGAATAATTACACATTCTGTGGAGAGAAATTTTAATTTTCTGAGAAGTCTTTATTCTATCTAGTTGAAAACACACTGTTTAATTCGAAAACAAGACTATGTTCTATGACTATGTTCTCCAAATTTACTAATCTTTCTTGCGTCATCGTAGAGCTCAAATAATTCTTTAAAAATTTTAATTTTGAAAAATACCATTCCTCCGCTGTAACTGTAAAGATTAAATTCAACACTATTTTCAAAAATCTTCAATATATCTACTGAAAATGAATTCAAGGATATCATTGGGAGAGTCGTGTTCTTTGATTAGAGCTGAACGCATGGAAATTTCTTTATAAAATTCCCACCGTTTAATTCTGAATATCCATTATGTGCCAACGCTTCTTCAAGCTTTGAGCAATGCTGAAGTGTGATTTCATTTGGGTTAGTTTTAAGCTTCCTTATCTGATGCAACTAAATATTTCATTATAGTTTTTAGTACAGAAATAATCCAAGTCATTAAAATAAAATTATAAATTAAACCTTTGTTGAGGGTCTGAAATAGGCGCATCTTTTGCTTCATATCTTAATTTTGCATCAAGTATTAGTTGCGGGTTTCTTCAATTTGGATCCGCCGCAAATGTTCCCTTAAAACTGAAATGAATCTCGATCATCTAGCACAGCATTAAGCACGTTTGAAAAACTATTCTAGATTAAATCCACGAATTCTGTGGTTGTCACAAATTTATTTAGTCATAATGCAACAACTTTTTTTTTGATTGAACTAATGATAAAGTCAAAATTGACAATCGAGCGCAAAAACGATTGTTACAAAATAATTTAAGCTGAACTTGAGTTTTAAGTCAAAAAACTTTAACATTTGAATTCGCTACTACTCAAAGCCCATATCAAACGTACTTAAGTTAAGTTTTGAAACTGACAGTTCCACAATTTATTTTGCTCCTTAAACTGAAAGTGTATCATTAGAAAATTATTTCTCTAATGAAACGAAAATATAAACCGGAAGACCGAGTATAACTTCTACCATTAGCATACACATACATATATGTATATCATCATATCTGCATATGAACACGGCCTAACTACTCACTTGAGTTTGATCATGCTAACGGACAAGTGTACCAAAAGCGAAGACTAAGGAAAAATCATACTTCGATATGTATTTTTTCGCTGGCGCAAAAGTTATTTTCGCACCGATATTGCCGAAATCAACCTGCTTATTGTCGATGTCAAGTTGCTTTATCAACCTCCACACTCAGCAGCAGCTCAGTATACATTAGAATGTGAAATTAACAGAGAATGAGAGAATTCGGACTTAGGAGAATGAAGTAAACTTGGAAGTAGAATACTTGAAAAACATTATACCGCTGGCGCAAGAATTCATCTCGCACCAAAATCATACACGAAAATGCATAATGCGAGTAGTGATGGTTTTTCTTCATACGAAATGAAGTGGTGAATGGAGCAATATAGATTTTCGCGCTAAGGCAATTGCTCTTGTGGATTTTTGTGTTGAATTTTTTGAAGGTGCGGAAAAAACACAAATTGAGGGGAATGCAACATACAAGGAAGTAAAGTAATGAGTATAATGAAGTTATCTAAATTCATTCATAAACATTAATGCTGTGAGTACGTAATGCAGTTTTTGCGCTCCAAATAACGATCGTTTTTGTAAATTTTCATGTTGCACTGCAAGTGAATTTTATATGCGAATAGGGCTGCTTTGAAACTTAAAAGGCATGTTATGATGTGTGAGAACAAAATTCACATAGCAAAAAATAAAACAAATAAGAATATAAATTGCCAATTGAATTGAATGGACTTTGAATATTCGTGTATTTCCATGTTTTTGTTATTATGAACTAAAGATGATCGAAATATTTGCGCCCCTTCTTACCTGCGCCCGGCGCAGCTGCTCCATTGGCTCCAGAGGAAGATCCGGCCCTGGGAAGAGACCCATGAAATTTGAATATGAAAAAAATACTTAGCATGCTCCTGTCTGGTTATTATATTTTTATGTTTTAATTGGAAAAAACAATACAGGTTTTAAAAAAAAAACATATTCACATGAGTTGATGTAGTATGCTCACTATAGCCGGGAAATTAAACATTCATTAAATTTCTACGAGCTATGAATGGTGTTGATTATATTATTATTTCTACTGTTAGCCTGAACACGATTGCTACAGCTCGAATGTTTACGTTGCGTCTTTTACGTAGATTATGCTAGCTAGCAAAGCTGTCGCGATTTCGCACATTGAAGCCCAAAGAATACTCGAAGTGAGATTTGTGTGCATGGATATGTTGGAATTTCATTTGCTAATCGTGCAAGTTTGCAATTCTGAAAGATTATCTTTGCGAGTCGAATGGAGTTTAAGCTTTGTTTTGTTATAAAAATAAACAAAATTATCCTGGTCCAAATTATTCAAAAAACGAGTTGAAATTGTTACTTCCGTTTTCATACAAATTTTGACTTCCGGTTTTCAAATCTTATTTCAATATTAAAAAGAACATTTAGTTTTCTACATCAATCAGTATTTTTTGTTTTTTAAATTGTTTTTTTTTTAATCCTAGATTCCGCTTCCAAAAACCCCTTTCATCAATTTCATTCATTTTTTCGAAGCCCATAACTCGGCAACGGAACCTCATAGAAACCAACACTGAAAGAAAAATTCTTGGTTGGTTCAAGTATTTTTAATAGAATTGCAACGATTCATTCAGAATCGTTAAACGAATTACGGAAAATAGTACTTTTTACTATGTTAATATAGTTAATTTAACGATATAAAAGCAGTTGGCTCTGGTTATACAAAAAATATCGCAACGTTCATGAAATCAACTGTTTTAATTGTTGTATTGATTTGTGATCACGGTTCCCTTCTTGTCTATAATCGCATAGACAACGTATATCGTCTCTAAAGCTTATCAAAGCAGAGAATAATTGATACGGGAAACTCGATCGTTTTGCGGAATAAGCCTCCGAAAGCAGAATCAAATTGGAATTGTTTTTGCGGGATGATTAAAATTGAAAAATTTTATTTATCTTGAAATTTTTTTTTTTTTTTTTTTATTTGACAAAGTGGTTTTATTTGACATGGATATAAGTCGGAGATGTTAAAAATTTGTCACAACCAGCGTAAATAACAATTAATGATTTCCAACTGCAAGTGGTCACACCAGTCAAGTATGCACTGTGTGCTGGTGTCTGATGAGAATCAGTGCATGCTTTCGAAACCACTTTCTCAAATAAAAAATTTTCAAGATAAATAAAATTTTTCAATTTTAATCATCCCGCAAAAACAATTCCAATATGAAAAATAGTTGATGAATAGAAAAATATTCATCAATTCACTCAAAACTTCACTCACTCAAATAATCACGTTTTAAACATTAATAAATAAATTATTTTTCCGAAATTACAATAACATGTATTACAATAACATGTTCAACGATTAGATAATACTGTTTTGTAGATGTGCCATAAATTTGAGCCGGATCGGTTCAATATTTTTTGAGATATTTTGTACGGAAGTTGAAAAAGTACTACTTTGAGAAAAACGCGTTTAAAGTTTGCGGTAGATAAAAATCATTGATTATTAGTTTTTATTATAACTTATTCGTAAGTCAGCGATTCCAGGTTCATTCAGCAGCCCTTCAGCCTCCTCGAGCGTATCATTTTGGTGCATTAGAAGGTCACGGCAAGCATTTCGGGCTTCTTTTGAGCTGAAAAGACTTCGATGGTTCTATCGTTCCATCCTGTCGTTGGCGGCTCTCTTGGGGCTTATTTCGATACCTAAATCATTCATTAGGTGCAAGAGGAATATATGGCCTTTGTTGAACATCCTAGCGGCTATGTAAGCTGATATTTCAACTATTTTCAAGCCGGCAATCTAACGGTTTTTACTACAAGGTCCATGAATACCGGCCCCTTTGTACATTATAAAAATATACAAGTGTAAATGTACATCTGTATCTATATTTCCTCACAATTTCAGTTTTATAAGAATGTAGGAATTATACACAATTAGAAAACTGTCCATAGCACCGAAAAGAAATTAGGTAGGGACGCGCGTCAGGTATGCTCGACCTGCTGGGGAACGCCGCACTGCCTATAACTGACTATAACTCGAGAACTAATACTAATATCGCTTCAATACTTTTTTTGGTATATTTTAAGAGCATTTCAAACATTTTGATGCATAAAAAAATCGATTCTTTTTAGCAGTTACATGTATTTTCTCCCTTAAGCTTGGTAATATCGTTTTTCATGGTTCGATGCTATACGCAGGCTAAACAATTACATAAGAGATACGTCCTTTATACTTAATGCTAATAATCATTATTCTCGCCAAATTTTCCCGACATCAGGCGTTCCACAGGGCTCTCACCCAGTGGCGGCTCGTGACCTAATTTTATGGGGGCTCACAAAAAGAAAACACCTTTATTGGGCACATGAATATTTACTTTGCACTTTTCTTAAGAGTTGCATTTATTTTAGTTAATTTGCCGAAACATCGCAAAACTGCTTTAGAATGAGTGAAAAAAAAAATTATAAAAAACATAACAGCTTACAAAATACTTCAGAGGGCTATTTAAAAATCCTTGAACAGTGATATTTTGACGAGACATTTAAGAGATTTGAAACTTATATTTACAGTGAACATTGTATTTTCATCAGTGAGTTTTCATGGTGAGTCTTAATCGTGATGGGCTTAGCATGGTTTATTACAGCATAACGGATGCACCGATATCAATAAATTTTATTAAAATTTACAAACAGTCCTAGATACACATAATCCCAGAATTTATTACAAAAACGGTATGAATCTTCTTGTATAAAATTTTTCATATATCCACACTCGAAAACCTTCGGTGTTTTATGACTTCATTAAGTGCCCAGACTATCTTTGCACAATCGAAGCTGCCAATACATTCAAATGTATATAGTTTTAGAATAGGCGACAAAAGAAATTAAACTCCCAAATCATTTCCAAGCACTTACTTTCTCCTAAGAGTAATCTTCTAAAATACTGAATATATTTTACTAGTATTTATTTCACAGCAAACATTTCGGAAAATTTATTTCTTTCTACCATGAATTAAATTCTAAATGTGCCTTGAAATTATAGAGACACAAATGTAGGTAATAGTAAAATTAAACCCAATAGTTGTTATAATACTGCGCTACTAAGCATTAACGTTTTATCTGCGTTTTTCTCATTTTTGATTTAACACCAGATTCAAAAATTACATACTCTATTTCATCATTCTATAAAAATTTTTTGTAGAGGTATGTTAAATTCAATATTGAAAAATGCATTCTCCATATACCTCCAGTACAAATTAAAACACAAATCATTGAATATCTCGAAAGTACTAAAATGTATATGCTTAGTAAGGTAGAATAATCCACATGCATACATGTATATGTAAAACGCTCGAAACGGCAGCACAAATCAGCGAATGGAACTGACCACCGACAACAATGTTTAAATGCCTCAAATTGGTTGTCGACGCACATTCTGAGTGTGAACCCCCTGCTAGTACTGAGACGAGCTAAATGGATGCACCCCTCGCTTCCTCGCATGCTCATCTAGCCCCCTAATTCCAGCCACACAATCGCACGTGCGATCGCTAGTACAGAAAACAGTAGAGATAAGCAGATAGGAAAATTGTATGTAGCAATAGAAAGTTTCTGGGATAATAGATATGAAAATGATCGGCAAGTAGCATTATGTGCTGCCATAACAAGTTATATATTGTTCAATGTAATTCAATGTACTTGTTCAATATGTATAGATTATTAGTTTTGAATAATTGATTTCTTTGAGGGGGTTCACGTGCGAAAGTGCACATTAGGACGAGCCGCCACTGCTCTCACCTAGGCCAATTTTTATTTTTGCTATTCATTAATGATATACATACGATCTTTCAAGATGTTGAGTTCCTACTATTTGCAGATGAGTGCAAAATATTTAAAACGGTGTCTTCTATGGATGATGTAATGACTCTTCAATCAAATTTGAACAAATTTTACACCTTAAAGCCTAATAATGTACTCGACGAACGAAATACAGCGAAAACGTCTGTGCGGAATCGAGTTCCGCACCCCGACACCGGGGGCAGTATAAATTGCCACTGATGACATTTAACAAGTGCATTACATTTGCATTCGGTGCATATAAATTTAACTAAGCGGCACCAAAAATGATATTATCGGCAAAACAAAAACTACTGTTGCAAGGATGCGCTGTTCATCCATCCATTTTCACCCATTTTTCAATAAAATATCCGCAAACTCGAATGAAACTATGAGCTGTCACAAATTTCGCATCAATTTAAGGTACCTGGGTCATTAAATGGCCGCGAAATTTAACTTATACAAATTGCAGCGCCATCTCAGAGCGAGTCACTGTGTTGTCTTCGAAGACAGTTATACGTCTTCGAACACATTACTGACGAGCAAAACCAAACGAAATGAAATTCCGCGCCAGGCTGATTTTGTATGGGATTTGACACTTCGTTTCGTTTCGCGTCGAATACATTTCAGGGCTATAGTGTACAAAATTGTTTGCAGCTCAATCTAGACAAATGTCAATACATTGTTTTCAAAAGATCAAGAGTCATGTTTCAGCAAACATATATCATTGATAGTGAGCCTCTTTTGCAAGTTAATATTGTTAGAGACCTAGGAGTCATGTTTGATACATCCTTAAATTTTACTTATCACATAAATGATATTTCACAGCAAGCGCGTCGAATGTTGGGTTTTATTATTAGAAATACACGTAATTTTTATAATATTCATGCGCTCAAATCGTTGTATTTTGCTTTTGTTCGGAGTAAACTTGAGTATTGCTCAGTTGTTTGGAATCCTTGCTATACGACTCATTCGCATACAATTGAGAAAATTCAACAAAAATTTCTACGTTTTATAGCTTACGAGCTTCGCATTCTTTGTGAGAACATTGACTACTCAAGCATATTGACTCTGCTAAATATGAATACACTAGCAGAACGCAGGAATTATTTTGATGCTGGGTTCTTATTTAAAATAGTTAATGGCACCACTGATGCACCAGCTATTTTACAGGAGCTTTCATTTAGAATCCCAAACAGACAAACCAGATCTAATGACCTTTTTCACCTTCTCATGTGCAGAACAAATTATATGCAGCATTCACCTATAGAACAAATGAAGGCAATAGAAAATTTAATGTCTTCTCATGTAGATTTATTTAACTTGGATCAAATCAATTTAAGAAAATGTTTGCTTGGTATGCATGACTAACAATTCAGGATTATTTTCGGACATCCCTTCTGATATTTCTTTTCTTTATATAAATATTTATTCAGAACGCATTTAAAATATGATTTCAGTGATCACAAGTAACGTTTATGTAAGTTAGTTTAAGTTTTATTGCTACTTGTCAGCTACCATGCAACTATATTTTAAAGGAAATCCGTCCGTATATTCAAATAAATAAATAAATAATAAAACATATATCGACTATTGTATTAGATGCAGGAAGAATAAATTGAAGTCTCTACAACTTCAACTCGAATTACTATCCTGTTCCATTACCGGAACAAATATAGTAATAAAAAAACGAGCTCGCATATTTTTTTGAAAATTTGTTATCAAATAACAAATTTTCATTGGCTTTTGCCCATAATTGTTCCGTACTCAGTGTATTTTAATCAGTTTCTCATACTTATGAGTTTTACAAGCACAGACTTAAAAATTCAATCTTATTTCGGACCACTTTAGGTAGATAGTCAAATAATAGAATAGAAATAAAGTTTAGGCTAACCGAACTTTAAAACACGAAGTGAAGATTTTAAACAATTGTGAATTCAACTTCATATATTTTTGAAACCTGGGTTTGTCAGTGGAGCCCAAAAAGTCGTCATAATCTCAAAATTTAATTTCGTCGCCAAAATCACCCAATCTGGTAACAGTGGTAGTGTTATTAAAATGCAGTGAATTGATTATCATTTTAAATGGCTTCTCCTGTTAAACTTACAGCAAATTTCACTACACGTCACTGCTATGCCCCGCAATGTTTATTTTGAAACAATGAATGTTTATTTTGAAACACTTACTTATTTAAGTACATAACCTTTATTTATGTGAATTACTAATAAACGCCTTAGAAAAGAAAACAACGAATGCTACCAATTTGAGTTTAACAAAACTACTTTCAAAATGAATAACACCATAATTTCAGCTTCTCCATTCATTAAAGTCAACTTGACTCTGAGAGTATCACTTTTTTCTATGAAAAGTGTAAATAGCAATTGAAATAAGTGCAGAAAATACGTGCCCCCGACCATTTCGCTGATCTGAATACTCAGAACACCTTACGAGAGAATTGCTTACAATTCGCAATCTTTGCTGTGTGAAAAAGTGCAACTGGCGTGAAACATTATTTTACCCTGTCCTCTTCCTCCGCCTCCGCGGGCGAACTTTCCGGCATCAAAATCTTAGCAAGAAACTGGTCCCGTCTGTCCACCCACCAAATCTGACCATGGCGGAAGCGCGCTCATACCACACCCATCGTGAGAGACATCGGGCGTGGGCATTGTGGAAAAGCGAGAGAAGAGCTCAACTAGGCCTAGTCGCCGCGTATCATCCCATTACATTATCCCCTTTCCAAATATCATGCACGGCGCTCGAATTGGACTTCGAATTCGTAGCCGAAGCTTTCCCCTGCAAACGCAGGGCGAAGAGTAGATCATGGGCGAAGAGCTCTACGAACTGCCAGCCCAGTGCTAGCGACCGCCCCACGACTTTGCACCATGGTTGCCTCATTGTTTGTTCAACAAATCGCTGCAGCCGCTAGATGTCGACTTGCCTTTTGCGCGAGAAGTTGCCGTCACTCGTCGTCTGAACGCAGGCAACTCGTAGTTTTTGTGCAAGTGCCGTTATGAAAGTCCTTAATTACTCGATTAACAACATTACTTCACCTGCAGATTAACTGATGCCGAATTTCAGGCGAGTGACTCATTGTCGACTAGTAGTGTCAAGTGCCTCTTAATCCAGTTCGAAAACAATTGAAGAAGATTTGTGACAAGCGGCAGTGAGTGGGTGGTGTCTTCTGTTCAATTGCTTATTCAGTGTGTGTTGTGCAAAGTGCGTTTCGACAATTATTCTAATCGGTACGGTCGAATTAAACAATAACCCGCGTTTCAAATTGGCACTGCGAGTGGAAAGAAAACGAGATTTTCATGAAAATGGATATTAAGGCTCCTTCGGCGGAAGTGCAGAAGCAGACTTTTCAGCACCTTGTGGAGAAAATCGCAGCCAACAACAATAAGTTGCCACCGAAGGAAGTCGAAAATTTTCGACATTTGCTGGAAAATATCCGCGACTCGAAGAACCTTCAGCTTATTATGGAGAAATTCAAGTCGGCCGAAAGTTTTGAAAGTAGTTTTTCGGACGAGATGTCTCGAGAAGGTAACAATTAGCTACTTACCGAATCGTAAAGGTTGTTATTGACACCTGGTACATGATTTTTATTTGGCCGCCTTGTTGTTGTGGTTGTCGGAGAGTTTTTAATTGTGTTTCATTGCTTTTAGAGTTTAGACGTACATATGGAGTGCAGATTAATGTACTCGTATCTAATGTTTTAAGTAATCTATAAATTTCCCAGACTATCAATCGAGCTCGTATATGAGCAAGGAGTGTACGCAATAGTCTTTGTTGGGTCTTGAGGTCTCATATAAGTAAGAATAAGGCGTCATTTATTTTCCGGTAGGAGCTTTCACAAAAACTACAGATTTTGATCGCACGTGGCAAACCTTGTCGCGAAATTTAATATGCCCTTCCCACAAAATTCAAGAGATAAAGCAAGACTTCATATATAAAGCAATCGAACGTTTTAAGGAAACATCCTCTGTTAAAGGTCGTAAGAGAAGTGGACGTCCACTAACTGCGCGTACTAGGTAACACATAAAGATTGTAAGAGAGCAGATTCGTAGAAAAAATGGTCGTCCGGTGAGAAAAATAGCTACGAAATTGGGAATTTTAAAGTCTTCAGCACAATTAAGGCTCCCCAAGAATCTAGGAGCAAACGCTTACAAAAAACAGAAAACTCATAGAGTCTCAGCCTCATCCAAGGAAAAAGAGCTGCTAAAGTTGAAACTGTATTTGCTTGGCACGGTAGTGATGAGTTCGTATTTTCCGATGAAATACTATTTTCGAGCATCCATACAAACCACAAAATGATCGTTTGTGGACAGTCATAATGGAGGACATTTCCGAAAATGAAGTTTATGTGCCCCGATATCAAAATTCATCCTCAGTCATGGTTTGAAGTGGTTTTTGTATGAGATTCAAACTTCCCCTTGTGTTTATTGAAAAAGATGTGCAGATCAACGCTGAATATTACCAGAAGCAAGTTCTTGAAGCACTTATCCTTTCAAGCTGCAAAAAGTTATTTGGAGATGATTATTACTGTTTTCAACAAGACGGAGCGCGCCTTTGCACACCGCGAATGTAGCTCAGAGGTGGGGTACTGATAGCTTAATGGACTTTTTACCGAAGGATCATTGACCTCCAACTAGCCCAGCTTTAAATCCTTTGGATTTCTTTGCTTGAGGTTATATGGTAGCGAAACTCATGGATCGAAAAAGCAATCGTTTAGAGCAAGTAGTTCAAACAAGCTATCTCTACAATTTGAGATGAAATGTCCATGGAAAAAGTTCGTGCCGCCTGTAAATATTTCGAAGAGAGATTAATTTTAGTAAAAAAAACAAGAGGAGGTATTATCAAAAAACATTTATTAAGGGGCTTTCAATTATTCATGTTCCATCAAATTTCAAAAACATATTTGCAAAATATTAAATATACTTATACTTATATATACTTATATCTCAATATTTTTTTGTATTCATATATATATATATATATATATATATATATATATATATATATATATATATATATATATATATATATATATATATATATATATATATATATATATATGTATATATATATATATATATATATATATATATATATATATATATATATATATATATATATACACTGATGGACAAAAGTACACGGTTAGAAATTTTCGGATAAATTTGATAAATTTTGGAATGCATATAGGTCCAAACGAAAGTTAGTATCAATCCAATAAGTTTGTTTAAGATCAAACAATTTGATCTGATAAGATAAATTTTATCTGATAAGATAAAATCAATACCAATTATTCATATAAATTGAATAAGACGCTCTTATAAACGGTATCCGAATCGCATATAAATGAATACACCACATTCTTATTAAATGTACACCATTTAGAATAAGAAATATATTATTCTTATCTCGAGGTCACACGAAAAATTTATCAAATTTTCAAAAACCCAAAATCATTTAACCCAAAATCTTATTCTGGTTTTTGCCCTCCTTTTTATTATGAATATATATATATATATTGGAAACAATTATCCATTATGATGAAAAAAGAATGAAAACAATTGAATATTTATGCATTCAAAGATAAAAGTAGGTTGGAATTATTTTTGCGGGATGATTAAAATTGAACAACTTTTTATTTACATTAAAAATTTTAATCTACATTGAAAATTTTATTTTGACAAAGTGGTTTCAAAAGTATGCACTGATTCTCATCAGACACCAGCGCACAGTGCATACTTGACTGGCGTGACCACTTGCAGTTGGAAATTATTTAATTTGTATTTACACTAGTTGTGACAAATTTTAACATCTCCGACTTATATCCATCGATATAATTTTACTTGTAAAGGTTATTGAATGTGATCATGGTTCCCTTCTTGTCTATAAATCAGCATAGACAACGTACATCATCAAAGCTTATCAAAGCCGAGAATATTGATACAGGAAACTCGATCGTTTTGTGGAACCAGCCTCCGAAAGCAGAATCAAATTGGAATTATTTTTGCGGGATGTAGGTGTTGTGAAAACACTTGACATAGTACACCACACTGAAAGAAAAATCTTGGTAAAATCAACAATTTTCCTTAGTTGTTTTTGCGTCAACTACGGGCTATAGTTAAAACAACCATAAAAAAGTAGTTGATTACTTTTATGCACCATGACGCGTGGTTGACAAACAATGTCCATGGTGCAAAAAAAGTAAGCAACCACAAACAATGGTATTCCAACAATATACATAGTACGAGATAGGAAAAGACTATAGTTGGTAATATAGTTTATGTATATAATATGAGGTTGCCAACCTAATCCTCGTTCAACAGGATTTAGCAATCAAAAGATAAAACAAAATGAATTTGGTTGATGCCTTGGTTGCATTGACAGCGACATTGCCGCTGCATTGTGATTCACCAAATTCAACTGCGGCATTCACGCCTCCCCCTGTGGCGCCGCTGCCGCAATGCCGCTGTTTTGTGTTTACAGTAAATTTTTTCACAGCACTTTGCCGCAGTCCACTGCGTTTACCACAGTGGAAGAAAGCGTCATACAACGTAATATAAAGGCTTCACTGCATAACATGCATATGAATTATATCGAACAGCAAACCGAACATAATTTTGCCATGTAGTATATGAAACTTCTATGATAGAATAGGAGTACCATATGAGTATGAGGAGTATGAAAAATCAATAGTTTGCTTTAGTTGTTTTTGCATCAACTAGGGCTATAGTTAAAACAACCATAAGAAAATCGTTGATTACTTTTATGCACCATGACGCGTGGTTGATAAACAATTTCATTCGGAGCATGAAAAACATCCAAATGTTGAAACCATTCTACTTTGCGTAGAGTAATTCC
Source organism: Nemotelus pantherinus (assembly GCA_963978885.1). NCBI lineage: Eukaryota > Metazoa > Arthropoda > Insecta > Diptera > Stratiomyidae > Nemotelus > Nemotelus pantherinus. The sequence goes on along the minus strand of OZ022264.1, from coordinate 259,629,493 downwards.
AAAGACGTTGCTCACTGAATTACGTTTGTTGAAATCAACTATTGCAAAGTAATTTAAGTACCATAAAAACAGTTGATAATTCGAAACGTTGAAGTTTTGAGTGAATTGATGAAAATTTTTCTATTTATCAACTAATTTTCGTGGTTATGAAACAATCAAAACAGTTGATTTCATGAACGTTGCGATATTTTTTGTACAACCAGAACCAACTACTTTTATATCGTTAAATTAACTATATTAACATAATAAAAATAACTAGTTTCCGTAGTTCGTTTAACGATTTTGAATGAATCGTTGCAATACTATTAAAAATAATTGAACCAACCAAGAGTTTTTCTTTCAGTGCAAGTAAAACTTTCGAGCATTAAATTCAATTATGTGCTGTGAGGTGGATAACGATTATTTGTTTTATTATTTGAAAAAAAAACTCGATAGATTTTATTCATATATACTTTATTCACCAAAATCAAAGTTTTACAATATTCCTGTGGTGATTAAAGTTGTTCCTTATGGCTACCAAATAATTTTCACAAATAACTTTAATAAACACTTTAATAAACACTTCCAATTAACTTCACTTACAAACTCGAAATGCTAATTGCACGACTTGCGACGCAAAAGTAATTCTAAACAATCTGTTTCACGAAAACACTCCCGAGTAAATTCTTGCGTCCAATGCAGTTCACTTACAAACTTTAAATACGAACTTTACGACTTGCGACGCAAAAGTAATTCTAAACAATTCGTTTTTTTTTTTATGAATTTTTAATATGAATTTATGATAAATATTATCAAATCTTGGTATAAACCACCCGTTTATACGAAACTCGTACAAAAGTTATTCCAAAATAGGATAGAACAATTTTATCCAACGTCAACATATATAATCTATACGAATATTAGGATACATAATAGTACACCATTGTGAAGATCAATTTTATCCGAATATTTTTCACCGTGTATTCGTCAATCCAGGCTTGTTTACATGAAATGTTCATATAACTCACATAAAGCGTCATATTTTTATTCAATGATTACTGTACACATTCGTTATTATAATGCTTAACAGAGAAAGTAAGTTCACTTGTCAAGTACAAGACAATAATATAAATAATAGTATTACTTCATATTTTCCTTGGACAAAAGTATTCGCCACCACATTCAAGTTTAACCAAATTGATGGTAGCGGGCAATGCCGTAAGGTGATTGAATTGCACAAACTCCAGTGATTTCTCGTTATGTTTAGTTTCATGTCTTTTGTCACTTGAATTTTTACGTATTTAGCATCAAAATGGGTCGTGAAACAAAAGAAACCACGGTAACGGAAAGAAAAATTATTCTAAAATTATTTTAAATTTATTTCGACAAAATAAGCCAGTTAAATAAATAGCTAGTGCTGTGTCTAGAAGCTGCACTACAGTCCGGAACATAATAAAACTATTCAATGATTGCAATTTACATAATCATCTGAACTCTGGCCAGTCGTCGAAGCTTACTGTAAGACATAAGATAAACATAATTAAAATTGCTAAGAGGGAACCAAAAAACGAAGATTACAGCAGAGTTCAAGGAAGATAGTGGAAAAGAAGTTCACCCTCGTACCATCCGCAGAATTTTAAAAAGTGCTGGTTGTAACGCTGGAGTGTGTAGAAAAAAACTCCTACATTAGTAAGGTCAATAAACACATAAGGCTTAGTTTTGCAAAGCAACACCTGCGCAAGGAAAATAACTTCTGAGATAAAGTGCTAATTTCTGATTAAATTAAATTTAGTGTTTATCGGGCGGATGGAACAATTTTAGTGTGGAGGAAGAAAAACACTGAACTAGATCAGAAGCACATTCAAACAACATGGGGTGGTGGAGTCATGGTGTGGAGATATATGGCAGCCTCCGGGGCTCGAGATTTTGTTTTTGTGGACGAAATATTGAAGAAAGAACAATATTTTAATATATTGAAAGAAAATTTGAAGAAGAGTGCAGAAAAATTAAAATTGGGTAATTACTACTACTTCCAACAAGACAACGACCTAAGGCATACTGCCCGAAGTTGGTCGATTGTGGATTCTGTATAACACTCCTCACACTCTGAAAACACCACTCCAATCACCGGATCTTAATCCAATAGAACATTTATGGGATGAGCCAGACAAACGCATTAGACAGCATCATCGACAACATCGAAAGCACAACTTAGAAATTTGCATCAGGAAGAATGGCAAAAAAATCACTTCAAATATAATCAAAAATCTAGTGATCTCTATGCCAACTCGATTACGGGAAATAATTAAGCATAACGGTGATCAAACTAAATATTAAGATTAATTTTATAGTTGTTTTCCTACAAATGGCGAATACTTTTGTCCAAAGAAAATTTGAACTAATTCTAGTATTTAAATTTTTATGTTTTATTTAGCACATGAACTTACTTTTTCTGTTAAGCATTGTAATAACGAATGTGTACAGTAATCATTGAATAAAAATATGGCGCTTTATGTGAGTTATATGATCATTTCTTGTAAACAAACCTGGATTGGCGAATACTTTTGTCCGTCAGTGTATATATATATTTAAGTCAAATGTAGTTTTAAAACTTTATTGCTTAATTTATTTGACACTATTTTCCAACATAGTTTCCACGAAACCTTGAGGCTTACGCTACAATCGGCTGCCTGTTGAAACTGTTTAAGAAAAGTGATGATTTAGTTTTTATTCCGGCAATTAAATCATCAGAATGCACATTCATCAGTGATTGCTTGCTAATCAAATCACTTTGAAAAAAAATATCTTATGAAATCAATTATTAAGTTATCAATAATTGAGTTTAAATATATTTAAATTTACAATAACCTTTATTTTTTCAATGATTTGTCCTTGCAAATAATATATGATGTGCATGAATCAAGTAATGCTCTTTCCTTTTCATATATGAAGTGATGAAAAAAACCACTCTAAAGTCAAATATATTTATGGTTTGCAGCAAATAATTTGACGATTATTTCTTACCCAAAAACGAAGGATAGTTGAATGAAAAGTGTCAAATTTTTTATTTTTACAAAACTTTCTCATTGCTAATTTAATAGTTTCACGCTCGATCTACTAGGTGGGGTGAAAAGTAACCTCCTTGGGGATGAAAAAAATGTTTTTTTAAATTTTTTTTTTAATTTTATTCGATGTTGTCCTCTTTTAGGTCGATACACTTATTCCAGAAATTTTCCAACTTTTTGATCCCGTCCGAAAAGTAATTTTCCGGAAGGCCTACAAAATACTCATCCGCGGCGTCGATGATCTGCTCGCACGAGCTGAATTTTTTATTGATGAGCCATCTTTTGAGGTTTGTGAACAGATAATAGTCCAAGGGAGCCAAGTCAGGCGAATAAGGTGGATGGGGAAGCAATTCGAGCCCTAAATCGTTGATTTTAGCCATTGTTGCGATGCTCTTGTGTGACGGCGCGTTGTCTTGTAAAAACAACATTTTTTTGGCTTCATGTGAGGCCGTTTCGCATTGATTTCGGCTTTCAATCGCTCCAATAATGCGCAGTAATACTCGCTGCTGATGGTTTTTTCTTTTTTGAGGTAGCCCACGAAGAGTATGCCATGACAATCCCAGAAAACCGATGCCATGACCTTTCCGACCCATTGAGCCTCCCTTGGCCGCTTCTGAGCACTCGTGCCGGCTTCAGTCCATTGCCGGGCACTCATTCGGTTCTCTGGCGTGAAATAGTGGATCCAGGTTTCATCAAGTCACCAATCGAAGCCAAAAGTCCACCCGATTCCGCATCAGCATGGCCAAACACGCTTCCGAAGTGCGCTCGCGTTCGTGTTTTTCGTCCGGAGTCAGCATGCGCGGCACCCAGCGGCAGGATAATTTTTTCATCTGCAGAATCTCACCCAAAATATGGCGTGTGCGCTTGGTACTAATCCTTGTGGCATCTGCTAGCTCGCGCATATTCATTTTCCGGTCGGCCAACACCATTTCATGTATTTTTTTGACATTGTCCTGTGTAACCGCATCGGAGAGCCTGCCGCTGCGGACTTCATTGGCAGTGGAGTTTCGGCCACCACGAAACTCTCGAAACCAATATTTCACGGTATAATCTGAAGGAGCACTAGCTCCATAATATTTATCCAACTTTTCTTTTGTTTCCTTCGCCGTTTTGCCTCTCAAAAAATAATGTTTTATGAGAGAATGAAAATGGTTTATTTCCATACTCAACATGATGCCAAACACGTCAACAAAAATCGGCTGTAAAAACAAAACAAATAACTGTATCGCTCTGAAATTTGACATGTATGCCTAAATATGAATGGACTATAAGGCACAATAATCCTTTTTGCGATTGCAGCGCATTCTGGTGGTCAAGGAGGTTACTTTCCACCCCACCTAGTATATGCGATAAAATATGCGGATGAAAAGATGCGTGAGATCTAAAAGCACTATGTCGCGCATGTTAAAGTTCAACAAGGTGCGCATTTACGTTGAGCATTGAGTAGTAAATTCAACTGTGTAAATTGTTGATAATCCAAAAAGATGCAGTTGAAACAATAAATTAACTTTTGAAACGTAAAGCTGAAGGTTAATGTAGTTGACTTGTCATAAATACTGAAGCACTTGAAATAACAATTGTCGTATTTGAATGTCACTAACAATTTTTCAATTTTTTTTAGTAACGTAATATTCAAAAATTTTTGGAAAATAAATTAGTTGTTTTGAATTAACAATTTTGTATTCAAAAGAACAATTACTTTAATCAGACTTGTACCTGAAAATTCAATTGGTTTTAGAATTATAATAATTCAACTTACTATTATTACGGAAGTTGTGCGTTACTGCCTACTTAACATCATATATACAAATATATCCTAAACACATCGAAAATTCTCGTCTTGAAACATAGCCACTTTGTCAATAGGAAAATATTTTCGTACAATAATAATGGGAATCCTGTTAAATACTAGCCTAGTAATATGGTCGACGAAACGGAATGCTGCGAAAACGCCTGTGCGGAATCTAGCGAAAGAAAGTTCCAGGGCCAGGGATAGTACAAATTGCCATTGATGATATTAAACAGGTATAATACATTTAAATTCGTTTCATGTCGATTTAATAACGCAGGTTGCTTGTTCTACAATTACAAGGTTTGTGTTATTTTTCTAAAGATAAACCATAACTATAATAAATATCGCGGACTTTAGAGGGATGTCACAGCATTGTAATATTGGCTGTAGCAGACGCCAACTATCGCTTTAGATTTCGAGATGTAGAAGCCTATGATAGTGAAAGTGATCGTTCCATCTTTCCATCACAGCAGTTGCTGGTGACGAGTGGGAATTTCCTGAAGATGCAAGTGTTCACTGGGAAAAGCTTCTCTTCTTCTTTGTAGCTGATGATGCGTTCCCACTGTACAAGCGCAACAAGAAGCCTTTCGTTCCGAAGAAAAACCATCACCTTCCCAGAGCAAGTAAGATTTTAACGGATTGTTATTACCTACACAACTTTCTCGTCTTAAAAACCAAACTCCAGACTGCTCAGCATAGTATGCAGATTATGTTGATGAGAATGGCAATTTGGTAAAAGGAGAATCGAGCTTCAGCCAATATGTATTCTTATATTAAAATAAAGCATATACCACTATATAAGCATAAGTAGCCTAGTGAGTAAAGCACTGGTTTCTTGTGTGTGGGATTCTTGGTTCGAATCCACGTTCGGACGAAGGTCCTCACACCAAGCTTTGAGTTCACCTAGCTCCTGATTTAAATCAGGGGTAAAGTGAGTCGTGGAACTAATCACTCCACACTCGTATTCACATCGATTGTAAATTTGTGATGAAGCTCTCTATCAGTTTCAACCCCTAGACCCGTAAGAGGGTTGTCGTGAGATTACTTTACCTATATACCACTATGCTTTGGTAAAAATGTTTTTACTCATGTTCGAAGAACAATAGTATTAAACTCGTTTTATTTAAAAGAGAAAAAAAACACCCTCATTAGAGTCGCAAGAATTTTCTTTTCCTCAACAGAAAAATTGACGCGTTTTCTTTTCCAATCCATTCTTTGCCAAAATGTTCGCAAACGCTGAATAATTCAAACGAAATTGTGAAAAGTCAAAATTTTCGCACTTTGTGTGGAATTCATTTGCCGTATCTATACCATTTAGAACGCCAGTTAACTTAATTGAAATGAAGCGAATTCAAATGTATTACACCCGCTGAATTCCGCACAGACGAGGAAACCTTTTATTTGGAAGCATTAACAAAAATCGGAAAAACGTTGGACTAAGTGAATAGTGCTAAAAGAAGACTATGTTGAGAAATAAAACGCTTACTTGCAAAAAAAAAAATATTTCATTCAAAAAGTCACTGACTTATCAAACTACCCTTGTATGTATATCAACAATCACGTTCGTTGAAGACGTTAACTCAGCTCAAACAATCCAAATGAACGTTGGATTGTCTTCAAACGTAAGCGTTTGCTTGATAGTCGAATAGAAAAATGTTTACACTTTTTGAAATATCTTATATGCTAACATTATGATTTAACGAACGACCAATCCCAGTCACCAAATCTAAAAGTGACCTTATATTGGAATTATTTATTCCTAAAATCCTGAATCATTATCCCACATCAATTCGAATGACCCCTATTAAATTGATCAACTCAGCTCAAGTATTTAAAAGACGAATGTGAAATGGAAGAAGTCGGGCACGTTGATTCGTGTATCGTCAACTTTTTGGTGTTTTCCTTTCGTTCATTCTCATTTGTTTTTTAATTTCCTTATTTTTCTGAACACAATTTTGTAATGATTTTGCTCATTTGTACTGCTAGATGCAGTGAAAATTTAGGAATTTCGTTCATTTCTCAAAGTGCTTACAAAACTGATGACAAATACTAGTGACAAAACACACCAATCCGAGTTTTAAGTTTATCTACGTAAACATTAAAATCAAATGGAATTCTTTTTGTAAGATGATTAAAAATTGAAATTTAAGTAAGTGGTTTGGAAAGTATGTACTCTCTCTCATCAAAGAGCATACCTGACTGATGTGACCACTTGCAGTGGGAGATAGTTGATTTTTATTTACATTAGCTGTAACAAATTTTAACCACTACGGCTTATATCCAACGATCATATTTACTCATATTAATTTGCAATCGCTTTTTCACTTTTTGTCTGTAATTGCATAGATAACGTGTATGGGGTCTAAAGCTTTTCCAAGCGGAGAATATTTGATACGGGAATATGGATAATTTTTGCGGAATAAGATTCCGATAGCAGCCCCAAGATTGCCCATATTTTTAAATAACTTCTATCAGACCTGATCCTACTGAAAATATTCTTTGAATTTCATCTTGATCTGACGATTTGGTCATGAACAGAAGTTTCGAGTGCTCAAAAAATAGGTGGTTTTACGAAAGGCTTCTTATAGGACGAACAAATTCGAAAATTTCAAAAAAAAGCATAGAACTTATCTGCTCTACTAAGCATAAAGGTTCTATCTGCATTTTTATCATTTTTGAGCTAACACCGGATTCGGAAATGAAATACTCTGTTGCATAGTTCTACAAAATTTGAAAAACCTATCTTTTGTGGAAGTATGTTAAAATCAATATTGAAAAATGCACTCTCCATATAGCTCCAGCACAAATCAAAACACAAATCAGTGAATATCTCGAAACTCCTAAAATGTAAATAGGACCTTTATGCTTAGTAGGGCAGTTATAACGTCTTGTTTTGAAAAGCGATAATATCTCAAGTGACTCGATGATTTGGATAAATTTTTCACGTGCTTCCTGTAGCTACAAAGTTGCTCGCACAACAGTCACATAACTCTATATGTCTACTTCAAGTCAACATTAATATATACTCCTCCATAAACTTCAACCGAGCTATTTTAATGCGCTATCGAAAAATTCGGAAAGATCGCAACATCAAAAGGATCTAGCATTGAAGGTTCCCTGATTGAACGTGGTCTGTGACCGCCCACAAAACTTTGACGTTCAAAGTAACTTGAATTGTACATATGTGACCTTAGATTTCCTATGCCCGGTAAGGATTTAGCTGTGAGTAACTACATCAGGAGTTAAGTGAATCGTGGGACTAATCACTCCACTCTACTATACATGAATTGTGAATGAAGCTCCTACCAACATCAAATTCCACACACGAAATGGCACAACTTCACTTTACCGTATATGAAAGTTTAGGAAACAATATTACCTAAAAATAAGTTTAACTTACTTGCTAAACTTCTCAGTAAAATGGCAAACACATAACTTTTATTCTTTAGATTGTAATTTCTGCATATCCACATTAAATGCGTGGATTAACTTTTGCTCTACAATCAAATTTGTGGTTTCTTACTCTTCAATTTTGGATTCTAACTTTATTTCGAAATTTTATACACATGTGTGTGGAAATTAATGTTAAACGAAAAGATTTAGTTCTGATTGATATTTCACAGAAGCATCATATTTATTTTCAGATGGTGACGTCTGCTATAAGGAATCTATACGAAAATTCAATTCTACGGGTCAGCCTGTTACGCCGCGCCATACAATAGATGCAATCTTAGGACTCAAAGATAGAACAGACGAGATGAGTGGTAAGCACACTTGATGTGAAGACTTTTAATACACATAGAATATAAAGGCAATGCCAATTCCATTGTGCCATCGTTTCCTGCAGAGATTTTATTATTTCCAGTCAGAACAATAAATCGAAGACCACTTATCACAATAAGAAACGATTAATTATAATTTCCAATAATTTTTCTCTAATCGCTGATCATTCGAGCTGAGGCAGCTACTTAAAACTTTGACATCTTCATTATCCCTGCATGGAGCCGCGAAATTCGCGGGTAAAGGTTACTACGCCCAATAACTACCTACTCTGACCTGAAGTCTCTATAGCGAATAACAAAGTGCCTCTAACGAGAAATTTCCCTGGAAGCTGGCTGGCACACTAGTCCAATTGGTAATTTCAAACTAATTTCAAATAGAACAAAGCATCGACTTTGATGCTGCTCATGAGTTTTCGTTCATGTGAACGATCGTTAATTAAGATTTCACGGCTTTTGTGCGATTGAAGTCGGTTAGACTCTATTCGATTTGATTAATGATAAATTGGTGTCGTACAAGTTCGTTCGGGTGATGAATGCGTCATAGTTCTGCTTGGTTTTGGTTTGCTACTTCAGGCTAGAGTTATCGATAGTGTTGCTGATTCAAAACATTTCGGATGCTAATGCTGAACATAATCGGTAAATTCGAACGATTTCGAAGAGTAGTGAGCTCTAAATTAAATTTAAACTGAAAATAGCCATCTTATCGTGATAAGAGGTTCCACATGAATCCACATCCTTACTGTAAAATTTTCGAATGATAATTTTTCTGCTACAAAATGTTCTATTGTATTTTGCTGATTTTCGAGCAGTGAGCCCGAAGCTGGTACCCCGCAAACCGATTATAAATGCTCATTCCGAATAATTCCTCAGAGTTCCAGCCTCGTGCACCTATGATCAGAAGCCATGCTTTCAAGCAATCCTGATGATGAATGATTGCTAAGTTTTATTGATTTTACAAGTGTTTTTCAATGTTTTGTTATTCTCTGAAATTATCTACGTTATTATATCGTCAAATGTAGAATTGCTCAAAATTTCGGTACTGAAACTAATTTTGGTAGCTGCGGGTGAGGTTTGCTGGCACATCGTTGTTATTGTCAATCTCGATCGATTAAATTGAACGGGTACTTTGTGGATATAATCACCTGTGGCTTTTCAAATTGAGGTTTTTCAGAAGCACTTTGCTTCGATTTGGTCCAATCTGATGTTTAGAGTGTGTATCGAATGGGAAGCATTTCTCTATGCTACGAACGGTTGGAAGCGTGCTAGTTCTGGTGCTAGCGCTATAATGCGATAACGAGTCTTGGCTCGGGATGCAACGAATAAGTGCAGAATGGTCACGGTTACTTTCAACCTATTTTAGGTGAGCATGTGATTGCTTGCCGATTGTGAACCGCCGATTGGAATGCCAGAAACTTGTAAACGGTAAAGGCCTTATGGGTATGTGCAAATCGCTGACGATTATGTAGTTATTCTGCGCGTGGGAGAAATACCGAATGAATTGTTAAAATTATGCTGTTTCACGGTGAAATTATGAAATTAGTAATGCGAATCGTAAACTTATTAGATTTTCGGGATGGTAACAGCTCAAGCGTTTAATGCATCGAGATCGTTGGCCTGCAAAATAACTCTTTTAAGCTTCTATAGAATTGACGTCACGTGAAGTCATGAAATTCATGTGAAATTTTAAACTTAAAATTTAACAATTTAGCGTGAAAAATTGTTTGGAAGTTGCATTCGCTTTGAAAATACAGATGGCGTTGACACATGTCTCCAATCATTTCGCGCCACGATATTACTACGTAAAGGCTGGTACTGAGTTAATCGTGAAGCTAAATTTTAGCATGTCTCCATTATCTGGCCATTCTTTCGATTGAAAGTTTTGACAACGGAGGAAAGCAGAGACACTGCTCACTCCTGACGGATAAAATGTCAAGAATTTTAATTTTCGATCGATTTTCTTATTGGAAAGACATTTGCACAATTCAATTTTCAAATTGAAACCCCAAATGTCACTTTTTTGCTCGGAAGAATGAACTGCACAAATTAAATTGGCGTGAAATGATTGGAGATATGTGCCAGTGTCATCTATATTTTCAAAGCGAAAGCAACTTCAAAGCAACTTTTCATGTTAAAAACTGAGTACAACTCCTGAGTACAACTCCTAACTCCTGCTTATTTCCGAGCTAAATTTTCGCCGAAACAGATTCACGTGAATTTTTGTATGAAATTTCACGTGAAATCAAACACAGTACTAAGCTTAAGAGGAGTTTAGGGGACGGATGGGCAAGATGGAGAGAGCGGGTAAAACGAGTATTTGTGTTAATTCGATATTCGATCAATAGTCAGAGGCAGAGCTACTGTCACTCGACTCGTCGCACCCTGGTCATCATGTAGAGGGCCTCTCGCAAAAGCAATTAACGTACAAGATGGCGGGCCTAAGCAACTTTTCTCAACCAGTCCACACAGTGATGCTTTTCTATGGTGCTAAAGACATTCACGAGATCCACCTACAGAAAATATGATTTAACTTATATGTCAAGTTAGTCACTGTTTTTTGGGAGATATAAAGTCCTTAACATCAGAGGGAATAGGCGGTTTCTTTTTCAAGATTCGCTGAGTATGATGAACACTTTGCGCCTTCCGACGTTTATCAAGTGAATGCTGCATATATGAAATCGGCAGCAAATGGCAGTAATGATAACAAAAACGATGATCAAAAAACGGTGAATGAAAATGTGTAAAATAGAAACGGTACCAATGTAAATGAGAATGAACAAAATACTTCACTCAGAAAAATTCAATCAAATTTAAATCAAAAGTTGAAACCCTCCGAGAACACAAGGAGTCAAATTGACTCCAGAGCAGTGGCGGCTCGTCAGGATGGGCCCGGCCCGCCTGGCCCACCCTGACGAGCCGCCACTGCGCCCTCTTGACACGAAAACACTATTATAAGGTATACGCGGATACCAACAAGAAATATCTACTTTACTTTAACTCAGTGGCGGCTCGTCAGGGTGGGCCAGGCGAGCCGCCACTGAAAAGAGGAGTACTATATGCTTCTAAATGTATTTCTGTGTCTTGACTATAAGTTTACACCGTTCGCTTCCAGTCCCAAATCGTTAGTCGTCGTTGAGAAGCCTTTGAAGCAGATCAAGGGGTCAAATAGACCCCATCTGTACTCGACGTCAATTTTGAGGTAAAAACTCAAATTTTTTTTTACTTTATAAATCGACAGATTAATTTAAAAAAGCCAAAATATAAGTTTGCAATTGTTTTAATTTTGTTGTTTTTAGCAATATAGCGTATAATCTGCGTTCTAGTGTACGCAATAATATGTTAGCTGAAGACAATGATAACAATTTTGGCGACATTGATTCCTCCGAAGACGACCATGTCTCGGAGCAATCAGAATTTGATTATTCAGAACATTATACCTTTTTTGCAACCTTTTACATAGGGCTAATTTATTTTATTATTTAACTATGTCGGGGGAGTATCCATATACATTTTCAGCTCAAAATGTTAAAAATTGACAAAGTTATGATTTTTGTTTAAAATGCAAATTTTAAAATCTTCACAATTGCCACCGTAAATATGCAAAATAAATACCTTTTTTTCAAGGGCCACAATAGGGCTGATTTTTTTTATAATTTTATCATATCTTGAGAGTATCCACTTAAATTTTTATCCAAAAATATTGAAAATGAAATAAGTTACGATTTTTTTTTGTAAAAAAGCTGATTTTCGACAAAACTGTTTTTCTCGAATTTTTTTTAGGTATGTTTCGGACATTTAAGGCACTTCTAATGTATGCAAACTACTAAAAGAGGTCTCAAACAATACTTACAAATTTTTTCAAACGAAAATCTTCAGTGGCGGCGATTCTATAGACGTTCAAAAGTGGTTGGGGTCAATTTGGCCCTAATTGTTCTCGATGATTGAAAAAATAGGCGTGTTCTCGGAGAGTTTAATAAAAAACGTATCTTATTTGAATTAGATGAATACACTTTATTATACAAATGTAATTTTCCTATCAAAATTTTCATCATTGAATGAAAAACAAAACATTAAAACAAACAAGACACACTTTGATACAGCGTTATTGAAATGAGGCCAGATTATTTGAATTAAAAAGAAACGTATATGGCGCCAAATCATATTTGAAAATTTTTGATATAAATTTTATCGGAATAGTCTTCCACGTAAGAAAATAATAAAATAATCATCCACAAATCATACATTGAAATGATCATCCACAAATGACTATGAGCGAAAGAAAGCATTATAAAATATATTGTACATGAATCAGTATAATCCACCTCTTTCACTTTAGACTCGCCTACTTAAACAAAATTGGGCTGAGTCGTGTAAACAAAACACACTGGATCGCATGGACTCATGGACGCGTATCTAAACACTCCATTAAATTTCACACCATACAGAAGGGTGCGAAGTTTAAGTGTACAGATATGCATATTGTTTAGATACATGGATCAAGTACGTTTACATAGGTATCCTTTCATATGAAAAGCCATCTTCATTCTATGTCGTGCTGAACGTCTCGTCGTCTGTTTTGTCGAATGGCCTCACGAAACGTTTGCCATATATTGTATGTAAACGGGGCATAACACTGAGCAGATATCCGAAACCGTAACGTGCATCATTTCATTATGTGCTAAGATATAATCTAATACTAAGTACCGGTGAATACCTTAGCGAATATATTCGTCAAGGTATTAACTAATACATTGTATTTATCAATACAATGATTGGTTATATTTTAACTAATGCAGTATATTCACTAAAGCCGTATACACTATGTAGACAGTAAGACTAATTCAGCAAAAATCTAAATTAAAAATTGATCATTAAATTAAAACTAGCTCATTTATAAATGCACCCAGACATTTCTGATTTCAAAATAATGAAGCGACCCAGCCAATACTCACTTCCTAGAAATACATACTTACAAGTAGGCTCATGTGTATACTTGCATTGCATATCTAAGTCGACAACTCTATGACACGACCGTAAATTTTCATGCCAATAATTTAAACAGAGCACAATAAGTAATTCTGTCATATTCATGAAACTTTGCTTGTATTGTGTTCGCTCTGCAAAATGTGTAATCGAAGCCAATTACAAAAGGCACGACAAAGGAAATCATTTCAAATTTGATGCATCACATTTTTGAGCGTATTTGATGCACGCTATCTGATAACAAGTCCTCGGAAAATAATAATTTTCCATTTTTATTGACGTTCGACTGTAGCACCAAGTTAAGGGGTGTTTACACATCCTTCCATGCGTTTTTTTGGTTTACACGAGTCAAGTCAACTCAAATCTACGGCTAAAGCAATATTGATTGAGTACGTTAATTTATGTACCACAGACTTTCATGCTCTCATTCCCTTTTTTGTCATTTTTAGATGATTCGTGGACGTTTGGTTTAGTGTACTTATGATGTACATATGAATATTGTACATATATTTTATGTTTCTGCATATATATATATATATATATATATATATATATATATATATATATATATATATATATATATATATATATATATATATATATATATATATAATATATTATATATATATTATATATATATATATATATTATATATATATATATATATATATATATATATATATATATATGTATATATATATATATATATATATATATATATATATATATATATATATATATATATATATATATACAGATGTAGACTAATGCGGTAATAACTGCAGGTGTTTCCCTGGAGATTGGATGATGTCAGGCAGCGAAGCTTCTGAGCCTACCTACAGTAACGAAATAAAGGCTGAGATGCTGATATTAACGCTGCCAGTTCGGAGCGAAAATGTCCTGAGCTGATGACTGGGTGCAAAGCCACGCCGACTGGACATTGCGAACTAGGGAAAGCTCTCAGCCGTCGATAGAAGAGGAGTATGTACGAGAAGTTGTTACTTCCCGATGCAAATCGGGAATCAGCGACGACGCTGAAAGTTAAGGAGCGACCGGCTTCAACGGAGATGCCAAATCGGTCACCGGTGGTGGACGAAAGAAATGCAAGGGTGCCGAAAAGGGCCACAATCAACGAGAGAAATATCTCTGAGGCTGATCTTTCTGGCACGAACACACCATCCGCGAGAGCAGGGAAGAAAACGTACGCCGAAGCTGTGTCTTCTTCTCTCATCGTTGTGATAGGTGTGTCTGTCAAGGATGGCAAACTGGTCGATGGCCAATGCGCTATCCTCGAAAACGAACTGTGGCGAAAGATAGTGGCGTTTAAACTAGTTTTCAGCTTCACGCAAGTGAAGTTTGTGGACGGTCACCTCCAAGTCGCCTGCTCTAATGGAACATCTAAGGAGTGAATCATACAGATTGTTCCGAAACTGGGTACTGGCTGTCGGCCCAAATTTACCGTTTTGGACCCTGATCTTACCAAAACCTATCATGTCAGTTGTTGGATTCCTGGTCCTCGCAAAAGCGCAGGTAACATCACTGACGTAGTCGGTAAGCTGAACCCGGGCATCGATGTGAAACACTAGATCATCAAGTATATGAATCCCAGAATGAATTCCACCATCGATGGAAACGGTTTTAACCTGGTGATCGTTCTTGACCAGAGAAATTTCTCGACGCTCAGCAACATTTACTACATGGTGCTGAGCTACTTTTTGTGTGCGGTTAAATTTAACCAAATCAAGAAATGATGAAGCATCAACTTTTGTGACTGTCTATGGACAGGTCTCCAGAACAAAACGCAGAGATCCATTGAAAATTCTTTTCTATAGAGGTTCTTTCACTGACGAAAGTTTTTTTCACGCGAACATTGTGCTAAGGGTCAATGCAAAGGGATCCAAAGGCATCTGTTCTAGACATTTCTTTGCCCGAAGGTATACGATTTGTTTAGATCAATTTGCGACACGTCAAAGCTTCTTCCTAGCTTATGAGCGAAAAATTGAAAAAACTGTAAGCTTCCTTCTACATTGCACTTGTACAGGAGCCGTGGGTTCGAGTCAACAGGATCTGCGGACTCAATTGAATCACGGAGACAAAGATCTGTTATGCTGAAAGATAACACGGCCCAAGACTTGTGTTCCGGTTTCCAATCTGTTTGATGCCACCGTGCTTAGAAAGTTTTCAAGCTGGGACTTGTCAGCGGTCATCATGCAGCACCAGGAAAATGACAGGCTGAAACGCACGATATTTGCCTCACCTTACTTTCGTTTTGACTCCTTACTCTCGCTGCCAATACAGAAGTTCAATGACCTGGTCCAGTACGTTGAATGAGAGAGACTAGAACTTCTGGTGGGCTGCGATGTTAACTTCCTGTCAGCTGGGGCAGCAACAAATTTAACACCAGAGGTGACAGACTCTTTAACTTTATAGCTTCTACGGGACTGATGACTTTAAACACTGATATTTCCCCCGCGTTTGTTACCCCAAACAGAAGGTGATGATGTACCACTACGTTCGTCTGGAATAGTTGGATCAATAACTGAGTAGCATGTATCGGATGAGTTTACACTCTCTGATGATCGCTACATGGTATTCTCTTTAACTATCGATCTAGCATCCGTGGTGAAAAGAAAAAATCCCTGGAACACTGATTACACTAAGTTCAATCGACTTCTTGCAGACAGAGCGTGTCTTAGAGGTAGGATAAAATCACCTAAGTCAATAGAATCCTGGTTCAGTACTTTGAATATAGACGTTACAAGCAGCTCTGAATAGGACTGTCCGATCAGTACGAGATTATGCGGTTGAACTGAGGTTCACTGGTGGAACTGACAACTACAGAAGCTCAAGAAAAGTACCAGGAATTTTCTCATTCCAGCTTGTAAGAGCAAGACTGTGGATGACTGAATTGCCTGCAGAACCTCGCAGAAAACATATAAGAGCCTGGTGAGGACCTCCAAGAAAAAATAATTTAGATCGTTCTTTGGGGGACTAAAAGGTGTACGGGAGACTTTGACGACTCGCAAAGTCCTAGAGAAGGATCAATCAGCTAAGCTGGACTCTTTAAAACGCTCGGATGGCAACTTTACCAAGTCCAAAAACAAGTCTCTACTGACTTTATTGGGGACTGACTTTTCGGACCACCGGAATGATTGAAACGTAAAAGGCATCTGCGCCTCTGACCAAACCTCCTGCTCTTTGCAGCAGTAGGAAATGCTGGTACTCAGCTAGATCTATGGTCATTAGGGTAAAGGTCAGGAATGCAATCATGTTCTTTGAAAATTTCAAATTGCCGGGCCTGGAAGGCATCAATACGGTTATGCTGAGGCTGGGAATTGAAAACGTGGAGGCAAAAATCTTTTGGGAATGCCTAGCCTTGGGGAATGTTCTGTCACCTTCGCGACAGGTTAAGGTAGTTTTTATACCTAAACCGGGGAGAGATGACTATTCGGACCCAACGAATTTTAGGCCGATCTGCTTAACTTGGTTTATGTTGAAATGCCTGGGGAGACTTGTTGAAAGACACAAACACTCTAGATCGCTTAAGTCTAAATCCTAGAATGATGAGCAACATGCGTACCAGCGAGGAAAATCATGCGAATCGGCTCTTCGTTCTTTGGTTCCCATAGTTGAGAGAGCAATTGAAGCGAAATGAAGAGGATGCGATAGGGTTGTTGGACATTGAAGGGCCTTTCACTGCGCGGCCTTTGTGAAGTTATGTGAAACTGCAAAAGTTAAATGGATACATGCCATGCTGGCGCAAAGATTGTTGCTGGTTAAGCTGGGTCCGACTGCTACTACTACGGAGGTGACTAATGGATGCCCGCAAGGAGGTTTCTTATCACCGCTCCTATGAAGAATGCTAGTTGACTCCCTACCATACGAACTGCAACAAAAACGGCAGCCCAAGCAGGACGTGTAAACACGCCTTAACAGTTCAAGTGGATGCGAATAATTAAGTCTGTTTTTTCTTAGACTTTGGTCGCTATCATTATTCCGCAGACAATTTCTCAAGATAACTAAATACTCCGTGCTAAGACGTACCTTCATTTAACTCGATATCATGTCGTGATTCCCAGACGTGTAAAAAGATTGTCTATGTTGATTTTTTCTTATTCAAGGGAATATAACGAAAAGTTTTCCAGTTTTATTTGACACCCATCCAGCGAAAGTTCGAGCCAATTCGAAGGGACGAACTACCTAAATAATTACTTTTACGCGCTCTTGTGCCATTTTTATTCAGCTTCGTTGCAAAGTCACGAACTCAACGGCTAGATTTGATTGAAAAGATAGTGTGAAATGAATGTCGTGTGAAAAGTTTGATATCTTTCGAAAGTTCAATGTATATTCTGGTCTCATGAAAAGTATAACTACTTAGAGGTAATTTGAAAAAATGCAAAGGACTATTTTAAAATTGGCTGTTCCGAACATTTGTAAGGACATGCATGTACATTGTCAATCAATTGCAGAGTTACTGGGCTAGAATGGGACATAAAAAGACATTAGGAATTTTCTCGTTATGTGTCGCAAATAATAAACAAGCTTGCGGAAATGCTGTTAAAACAAAAGTGATTGTCAAACTTTACCTGAAAATTTTACTCGGAGCATTTTGAAAATATTAAAAATACAGATGTTATTTTTGAAATTCACTTAACTTAAACGAAAGCAAACTTTGTTTCAGCACTCCCACTAAATTTATATTGATTTCCCTCCCCCAAACAAATGGTTGCTGCATTCGTATGCTCTGGGAAATTCCAGTTTCGAAGTGATTTTAAATTGATTTATGATCTTACCAAATCACCTTTCTTTCATTATATCAGTAACATAGTCAGTATCCGATTTCATTGCATCATTTCCGTACCATGACTCGGAATTTCGCGATTTGACATTTATTTTTTGTTTATTTTATCTGAAATCACACTATAAATATAATACCATTCAATTTGAATATTTAAAACAATATTTTCATTACTCAGTGACTACAAAAATGATTTGAAATCGGGATCAACTTTTTTTAATGCAATAAGCAAGAGATTCGCGCAGATTGAAGAAATCCACTCAGTAATGCTGGGCAGATTGGTTTGAAGCAGGAATGGAATGGCGTCGTAAAATTGCATGTGAATGAAGTCTAAATACAGATCCATTCGAAAATCCCATGACAGATCAATCGTTTCCAGCAAAACAAGACATCAAGCTGTCAATCAGACAGAGGATTTATCAACGTTTACATTCCGGCCACATTTTCCCTCTTTATTAAGCGTCGGATACGGGGCCGTGCTCAGGTTGTCAGAGGCACTTATCTATTTTGTAGATAGATGCCTTGTTTCTCCGTAGCATTAGTTGTTTTATTCCCCTCCAGGTGTATAATTTTTGAATTAATTCATTTTTTTGCTCGGAGTTCCTAATGGACTCTAAAGCGTTCGGTAAACCTGTGATTACTGCGAGTTATTAGCAACGATAGATACTTAATAACAGATGTATAGAGAAAGCAGATATCGATCTTAATATGTTATAATCCGCTCGTTGCACGTCTGTAATAACAAATTTGAAGTTGTTTAGCGTCTAAAGAGGTCTTCGGCTGTGGGATTCTCTGGCGCGTTTTCGGAGCTACTTAATTTAATTACGGAGCACATTACGTAAGTAATTTCGTGGCTCATTGCGAAGCATTAGGTTACATGCAAGAAAAAACAAGAAAAAAAGATGAAATTTGAAAATGTGTGCGGGCTCTTTCCCGGAGTGGAAATTGTGTTTTTGTTTCCTCTTGAGAATTAAATTTCATATTTCGATCGAGTGTTGATCATTCGAGGGAAGTGGCGTTTGTTAATTGGCACTTTATTGAGCTGATTGGAAGGCAAATCTTTTGAAGTGGTAAGAGCTACCTTGTAAATATATTAATTGAAATTTGGAGTGAACATTCGTTTGCTGTTGTTTTTGCTGATTTTCGAAAAAACATCAGTTTTGCTTATTTTGACTTAAGGTTCATATATATATATATATATATATATATATATATATATATATATATATATATATATATATATATATATATATATATATATTTATATATATTTATATATATACACATCAGGATAAAGATTAAGGAAAATAATATCTGGAGTGCGTGCTTGATTCGATTGACTTGAAATTTTTGGACGAAATTGATGTATATGAGATGTAGCTGAATAAAACTAAAATAAAAAAAAATGTTAATTATTTTTAACCCTTTGACGCCGGCGGCCATTTTAGTGATATTTTTAATATACCTATTATTTCGTCCATTTCAAATAATTTTTGCAAAAACTAAGGTAACGGAATAAATTTTGAACGTGTGAAATTTGTGTAGTATTTAATGAGTTTGTTGGCAACCCTGTAACTAGGGCAGGCACTGAAAGTGAAAATCATCAAATCATCGACTCTCCTGAAAAAAGTTGCTTCTTGGAGAAGGAGCCACTCGTATATAAATCTTATGCTTTGTCTACATAGCCAAAGCAAAAAATTTGAAATTTTACAATGGGCGCGCCTGGTAACCCTTTCCCAATTTACCTATATTTTTAGCATCAAAAACTTCTGTTCACGGAAACTCACGATGAAAAATTTCTAAGAAAAATAACTGTTTTTGGCCCTATAAATTCTGATTCAGTCATTCGATTTTAACGAAATTCACACAGTAGCCGAACCTTAGTTTGAACTACGTTTGTTAGAAATTTAGTTGAAAAATTCGGTTCGAGTGGCCAGCTATGGTGATTTTGGTGTCTTAAATTTTGAAAATTCTTGAGGAAAATAAAGCTCTTTGCCCTATAGCTTCCAGTACAGTCATGGAATCAGAACGAAATTCAAATGGCAAATTGATCGTATTATAGGCAATATTCAGTAGAAATTTAATTTCAAAACAATGATAGGGCTGCCAGCTATGGTTGCTTTTGTATATTTTTGGCATACCTTTAGTAAGCGATTTTAGCATAGAATTTTCAAATCGTAGTGATCTTATAGTGAAAATAAACTCCAAATATTAATTGTTATATAGTTTTTTTTTTTAAATAGACAAAATATTAAGATTTAGAAAAGTTGAAAACTTTTGCGAATGGCAACCCTAAATTTCTTTGCATCCCAATAACTTCCAATGCAGCCATCGGATCAATTCAAAATTCGCAGAGCAGGTTGACTTCAACGTGAGGCAGATGCGACATATTTTTTGCTTCGGTGCTATCAAAAGGCTACCAGCACTAGGCCTTTTTGTTATTTTCGTTCCAATAAATGCTTGCATTAAGTATTTTCTTCGCAAACATTTGCAATGAAAATAAGTAAACAATGTTTAAATTTTCTAAGATCTGCACATTTTTCGGATGGCAGCCCCAAACACCTTTCTATCGCAGTAATTTTCGATGAAGTCATCGAAATTAAATTGGCGTAGGGTCTATTATTACTTGGGGTATATTAGTTTAAGTAGGAAAAGCTGCTAGTGATAGAATAAACTCTCAAAATCTGCACAAATCCTCTACTGTTCTTCGAACATTATTGTTTCTTTCTGATGCGCTAGGGTTTTTTTTATTATTAGTGTTGTATTCATTTGTATTGTTTTTTTTTTCTTGTTTCAATTTATTTTATGTTTATAAATACTATATGTATTGAATTTATGCCTTGTTTGAAGAATAAAATAAATAAAATTATAGGCCCGAATAAAAAAATAAAATTTCACGTTTGTTTGATTTTTTATTGTAACCGAAAATTTCCCTTATTCCATTATAAGCACCAGAACCGAAAAACTACGTCTTTTGGGAAAGCAAACCCAAAGCAGACGCAAAGTCCCGATCTGGGGAAAATTACACACGAAAAAATGTAACTCCTTTTTTTCTATTCTCCACATGAAAAACACAATAGCTTGCACCGTACATGTATACATGCGAACAAAGCAGAAAATGCATTAATTCTTAAAAGAAAGGGCTCGTTAGAAGAGGATCCGAAGAGAATCTACAGATAAATCATGAGGAGAAACAAAAACATAACAGAGACCCTGATAACTTTTCAGCATATTAAGTTCATTCATTCACAAAGATTTCCGGTTCGTTCATGGGGTGGATGGGGCAAGGGTTTTTTGAATTTTTTTATCCACCAATACGATGTGAAATGAGCAGCGTCCGCAATGCTATTTGAGTACATTGATTGCAAAATTTTTGTGGGCATAATTTAGCCAAAACATCTAAGTAGATCTATGCGAAAATCACGAGTTTGAGCATTGAAGCAAGATCACTTCAGTGTTCGGTGTAGTATATCTCAATGAACTGTATGTTTTGAAGTTTGTAGTAAAACGTTTGAGTTTTCGTTGCGTTGCTGTAAATTTACCTTGGAAGCTCTGTTATAAAATAAAACCATTTGATTCACAGTAGCAATGGATTTTTGTCTTTTGTAAGAAAATAAATGTCGAAAATAAAAATTTGATTGTTAAATATTGATTGTAAATCTTTTTATTGTTACATATTGACTATTTAATCATGTTGTTTGTTTATACCAAGTGGTTTAACAAGGGAAGCACTGCTTCCTTTGCGTACATCGATGTGCCGCCCCTCCGTCATATTCTTGCATAACAATTCGGTGCACTGGAAAAAATATGCTATCAGTTTATTACTACTGTGTTCCCTTAATTTTTCGCCGCTAGCGCACTTACTCTGGCCAGCACTTCATGGCATTACTCGTAAATAAGAGAAAACATTAGGGCTTTTTGGTAGTGGCTGTAGAGAAGATTGCATTGTGTCTAGTTTTGTACGTGTATTGAAAAAGGCTAACTCATATATGAGTACACGGACAGCCCTTCCGTATTAATTTTTTTTATATCTGTGATGATACGCACCAGGCGACATACACTTTAACTCCCGGCCTGGGCTCCAGGACTATGTTCATTGGCGCCGAAACCATGTGTTTAGCGAAAAATCTCATGAGTTATGGAAAATTTACTCTTAAAGCTACACTCAGAGAAAAATCGTTGTATAAATAAAAAAAATAGATATGAATCAAATATTTTCAAATATGATTTGGTGTCATTTATGTTTATTTTTAATTCAAATAATCTGATTTCATTTCAATAACGCTGTATCAAAGTGTCTTGTTTGGCACAAAATGTTTTGTTTTAAATTCAATGATGAAAATTATGATATTCAAATAACATTTTTATAAGAAGTGAAATCATTTTTATTGAATGTGGGGGCTTATATAATCAAATAAGATTCGTTTTTTTTTATTTAAAAGTGTTTCAACTTTTGATTTAAATTTGATTCTATTAAATTTTAAGTGGTGAAATTTTTCGGAGTGTATGTTTTATAGCTCAGGATACTATGTACATAGCGTGCGCACCTTAATTTTTACTCTATATTACAAAAGAGTATACGCTATATAGATTTTTTATTTTATATCGTATAGCTCAGTTTGCTATGTACATAGGCCGTCTCACTTTGTAGACTTTTTACTAATGTTCGAAGAACATTAGTATTAAAATCGATTCGGCCAAAAATTCATATTTCTATATATATATATATATATATATATATATATATATATATATATATATATATATATATATCATCAAAAAATTTCAGTGAGATAATCTCGGGAACGCGCCATCTGATTGAGCTGAAACTTTCAGGATACATTGGTGTATATGCAGAATAGGTCCAGGTCTCTTTAAATGTCAGTTATTGTTAACCTTTTGGCGCCGGCGGCCATTTAAGTGATATTTTTAATATACCTATTATTTCGTGCACAAATAATTTTCGCAAAAATAAAGTTAACGAAATAAATTTCGAACGTGTTTTACATATGAATCGGATAATGCTTTGGAATTTTTTAACCCTATGTGTGCGCTGGGTGCCTAAAAAGAGGACGGGAAAATTTGAAAATTTTTAAATTGCGATAACTTTTGACAGAGCTATTCAATCATTACAAAATTTTCAGGACGTGTTAGTATTATTTAGTTGTAGATTTATGTAGCTTTTTGTGAGCGTGCTGGCAACCCTAGAGCTAGGGCAGACACTGAAAGTGAAAACCTCCAAATCATCGTCTCTCTTGAAAAAATGCCGTTTCTTCAAAAAAAAGCCACTCATATGTAAATCTTGTGCTTTGTTTACATAACCAAAAAAAAAAAAAAGATATGGTATAACGGGCACGCCTGGTAACCCTTGCCCAATTTACCTATATTTTTAGCATCAAAAACTTCTGTTCACGGAAACTCACGATCCGATGAGCAGAATTAATTGAAATTTGCAGAATGTATTAGTCTTAAATAGGACCAGGTCTGATAGAAGTGATTTTGGAATGCGGGCGATTCTGTGCCAGTGGTGCCATCTTGAAAAACCACTAAAAAAGATAACTATTTTTAGCCCTATAAATTCTGATTGAATCGTTCGATTTTGACGAAACTCACACCTTACTTTAAGCCACGTTTGGTAGAAATTTGGTTGAAAAATTCGGTTGGAGTTGCCAGCTATGATAATTTTGGTGTCTTCATTTTGAAAAAAAAAAATTTGGTAGTGAAAACATTCAAACCATCGAATATTCAAAAAAATGTCCGTTTCTTACAATAAAACCAATATGTATATAAATCTTATGTTTTATCTACACGTTCAAAATAAAACTTTGAAAATTTCATGTCGGACCAGAACGGTAACCCTCTCCCAGTTAACCTATATTTTTACCATCAAAAACTTATGTTCACGGAAACTCACGAACCAATAATCAGATACAGCTAAAATTTACATAATGCATTGGACTTAAGTAAGACCAGATTTGATAGAAGCGATTTTGAATTGTGGGCAACTATGTGCCAGTGGTGCCATCTTGAAAAATTACCAAGAAAAAAAACTGCTTTTTGCCCTATGAAATGTGAATAAATTACCAGATTTTCATGAAATTGGCACAGTAGCTAAACCTAACTCTAATCTCTGTTTGGTGGAAATTTGGTTGAAAAATTTGATTGGTGCTACCAGCTATGGTAATTTTTGTGTCTTTGGTTTTGAAAATTCGCTCAGGAAAATAAAACTATTTGCACTATAACTTCCAGTGCAGTCATGAAATCAATACGAATGTCATACAATTAATGAAACCTGTCATAAACATTATTCAGGCCAAATTTGGTTGAAAAGCCACGATAGGGTTGCCAGCTATTGTTGGTTTTGTGTTTAATTGCAATATCTTTATTAAGCGGTTTTACCGTAGAATTTTCAAATGGTAATGATATTGTAGTGACAATAAACAGCAAATATTAAGCTTTCGATTATTTGAAAAAACTCGCTGCAGGTAACCCTAAAATTCTTTATACTCCTTTAACTTCGAATGTTATATAACAACGTGAAGCAAATGTGATATATTCTTGGCTTTGATACTGGCAGCAGGTTGCCAGCACGAGTCGGTTGTGCTACTTTTGTATCAATAAACGCTTACAGTTAGTATTCATACCGGAAACATTTACAATTAAAATAAATAATCAATGTTGCAATTCGCAAAGTTCTGCAAATTTTTCGGATCGCAGCCCCAAACACCAACTTCAGTTACAGTGCTGCAGGCACTGAGCATTTTCTTCATTGATGTTATATGAGATGCTGCTTTCAAAATTATGTGAAATAAGCAACTGATAACGAATATAATTAACCCGTGTTTTGCTCTCATAAACGTTGAAATTCATGCCAGTGGTAATATCTGAAACCTTCCACCATATACGACCAAAGTAAAACGTGTCATTTGAAACAGTTTGGTCGTAATAAGTCGTAATGTCGTAATGTGGTGGAATATGCACTCAAAACCTGCACGATTCTTCTACTGTTCTTCGAACATTAGTGTTTCTAGCGGTTCAGGTGCGCTAGAGTTTTTTCAATATCAGATCAAAAATACGCGTTGACGTACTGCATCCGGTGTTTACACTTGAAGCCGGTAGTAAAAAACAGAGTCCGTTCGAATTATCTTAAAAGTTTCATCCAATTAAGAAGCTAACACATTAAACGGAAGTACGATGAATGAGGGCCAAAATCATACAATCCTTCCACCGAAAAGCGTTTGATTGAATTGATGATTTGCTGATTTCGAACTATCATTAAAGTTCTGCTATTGACCATGGGCAGGACAAACGGCAAATGCGACTAGCATACGTCTACAATCCGTAGTTTTAATCACTCCAGGTTTGTCTTTCAATGACCGCACCGCAGTATCTTTCTTCTAAGCACTTCAAACTCGCCGTCTGTTCGTTATCCTGCAAGATTGCATAGCCTTGAAAAAAAATTATAAACATTAAACAATCAGGCATTACAGCAACAACAATTTGTTGTTGGTACCTATGTAGGTCCAAGCGTAGTGCCAGTGAAACGTTGCAGCTTTAGGAGAACGAAATTATGCAACCATTGAAATTGAATATGTCACGGTCTATGACATATCACGCTAAGTGATTAATTGAATTTCGATCCAAATTGCACCATTAATACATTAAGGTTTTCTAGCATGATTTGTAAATCAAACCAAATTCTTTCATCACGCCTTACAAAAATGTTATGTTTCTTCCCTCGTTATTATAAAGTGGCTGCCTTTTTGGACTTCCGATAATGCTAACGATATGGAAGGTGTTTCATAGAGGCAAGGTCCATTACCAACTCGAATGCATGTTCGCTTGGTTATTGGCGTGTAACTTGATTTAGTATGTCATGCAGTGAGCACCTGTGGCGTGCTAATTACGGCCAAGGTAAAGAAGGCAAAGGCAAAACCTTAACCAACTTTTCGCACTACTCCAACTTGTTCCTTCATAGAAAAATTTCAGATGTCGCTTGATGTTCAGCTTATCAACTCCACAAATCCATCATAATACAAAAATAATTTGCCTTGATTGAAATCCAGATTGGTAGCCGCATGCTTACATTATATATTCGGCGATTCACTGAATAGCCATTTTACCTTAGAATACCAAGACAAAAACCAAGTCAGCCGCTTCCATTAGCCGTTAATTAACTACTACACTTCTTAATCAGCCTCACAACTTAGCCTTAAGTGGGTGATGTAAAAACTTCCTTCAATTTCCTTCGGCAAGTTGAATGAAAAATAAAAGTCATCTCACCAGCGTTGTGCTTGCTACTCAACGTGTGTGCTACGTTCCGAACTAACTCTTGCTATTGATCGAGAAAGAATCAATTTTCCTTTTGGCGAATCTGGCATGTCTGTCTGGTGCCTAATCGATTTATTAGTATAGCTGCTATGACGAAGCAGTACAGTTGAACAAATATTAAATAACCACCGGGACAACGAGCCCAAGAAATACGCTGGTAGAATCTAGAATGGTTGAATCCGGACGCGAGTCTATGGTTGATGGCTACTAGTTTTTGTGCACATAAACGCCACTGCCAAAGGTAGCAGCAATACTAACAACGTCGACAAATATAACAAGAAAATTGCTTTTCACTTAAGACTTAATTCCTTTTTTTCGTATTGTTCTGTTTTATTTCCATTTCATTCAATGAATTACGTGATACTAGCTATAGTGCCGACACGGACATCACTGTTTCACCTGGTTCGCTCACCTGTTCTGGGTAAGCGCCCACTGTGAAATGGTGGGTGACAAGTGGGAAGCAGTGACGAGGTTGCGTCTGGGCGAAATAAAATTCGAATCTAGTGTTTCGGTAATGACTTGTTTGCATGTCAGCTGCTAGTTCTAATGAGTGAACCATCCAATTGCGCTCGCCTTAATTGAAAGTGATTTAATACGATTTTGTGTCGCACAGTTTCTTATCACAGTGAACACATCTTATAATCATATAAATTCATCGAATGTTTCAGCCGCCGCAGCGAGTTTCACTTTAAATATTCTGGGGGAGGGAAAATTGAATTTTCGTTTACATAGATCGGAAATGAAGATTTTGTGAGCTCATATCAATTCAAATTTCGTCTATGTGTTAAGTGATTTGCACCGTTTGTGCAACAAAATCAGTAGCTTTATCATAATGTACCTACGTTAAACATTGATAGTTTGACGTTTCGATAACATCGATATTTTTTCAACAACTATCGATAAACTATCGATATTAGCGACGATTTTCAAAAATGAATAGAAACACTGTGTATTCTGAAATTTTTATTTCAAATTACCGCGAACTCAAATAAAATAATTTGAAAAACTCTAGCGCACCTGAACCGCTAGAAACACTAATGTTCGAAGAACAGTAGAAGAATCGTGCAGGTTTTGAGTGCATATTCCACCACATGTGCTGCTTATTACGGCCAAACTGTTTCAAATGCCACGTTTTACTTTGGTTTCAAGAATGCATTATAACTCATATGGTGGAAGGTTTCAGGTATTACCACTGGCATGAATTTCAACGTTTATGAGAGCAAAACACGGGTTAATTATATTCGTTATCAGTTGCTTATTTCACATAATTTTGAAAGCAGCATCTCATATAACATCAATGAAGAAAATGCTCAGTGCCTGCAGCACTGTAACTGAAGTTGGTGTTTGGGGCTGCGATCCGAAAAATTTGCAGAACTTTGCGAATTGCAACATTGATTATTTATTTTAATTGTAAATGTTTCCGGTATGAATACTAACTGTAAGCGTTTATTGATACAAAAGTAGCACAACCGACTCGTGCTGGCAACCTGCTGCCAGTATCAAAGCCAAGAATATATCACATTTGCTTCACGTTGTTATATAACATTCGAAGTTAAAGGAGTATAAAGAATTTTAGGGTTACCTGCAGCGAGTTTTTTCAAATAATCGAAAGCTTAATATTTGCTGTTTATTGTCACTACAATATCATTACCATTTGAAAATTCTACGATAAAACCGCTTAATAAAGATATTGCAATTAAACACAAAACCAACAATAGCTGGCAGCCCTATCGTGGCTTTTCAACCAAATTTGGCCTGAATAATGTTTATGACAGGTTTCATTAATTGTAAGAAATTCGTATTGATTTCATGACTGCACTGGAAGTTATAGTGCAAAAAGTTTTATTTTCCTGAGCGTATTTTCAAAACCAAAGACACAAAAATTACCATAGCTGGTAGCACCAATCAAATTTTTCAACCAAATTTCCACCAAATAGAGATTAGAGTTAGGTTTAGCTACTGTGCTAATTTCATGAAAATCTGGTAATTTATTCACATTTCATAGGGCAAAAAGCAGTTTTTTTTTCTTTGTAATTTTTCAAGATGGCACCACTGGCACAGACTTGCCCACAATTCAAAATCGCTTCTACCAAATCTGGTCTTACTTAAGTTCAATGCATTCTGTAAATTTTAGCTGTATCTGATTATTGGTTCGTGAGTTTCCGTGAACAGAAGTTTTTGATGCTAAAAATATAGGTTAACTGGGAAAGGGTTACCGTTCTTGTCCGACATGAAATTTCCAAAGTTTTACTTTGAACGTGTAGATAAAACATAAGATTTATATACAGATTGGTTTTATTGTAAGAAACGGACATTTTTTTGAATATTCGATGGTTTGAATGTTTTCACTTCCAAATTTTTTTTTTCAAAATGAAGACACCAAAATTATCATAGCTGGCAACTCCAACCGAATTTTTCGACCAAATTTCTACCAAACGTGGCTTAAGGTAAGGTCCAGCAGTTGTGTGAGTTTCGTCAAAATCGAACGATTCAATCAGAATTTATAGGGCTAAAAACAGTTATCTTTTTTAGTGGTTTTTCAAGATGGCACCACTGGCACAGAATCGCCCGCATTTCAAAATCACTTCTATCAGACCTGGTCCTATTTAAGACCAATACATTCTGCAAATTTCAATTAATTCTGCTCATCGGATGGTGAGTTTCCGTGAACAGAAGTTTTTGATGCTAAAAATATAGGTAAATTGGGCAAGGGTTACCAGGCGTGCCCGTTATACCATATCTTTTTTTTCTTTTTGGTTATGTAAACAAAGCACAAGATTTACATATGAGTGGCTTTTTTTTGAAGAAACGGCATTTTTTCAAGAGAGACGATGATTTGGAGGTTTTCACTTTCAGTGCCTGCCCTAGCTACAGGGTTGCCAGCACGCTCATTAAAAGCTACACAAATCTGCAACTAAATAATATCAATATGTCCTGAAAATTTCGTAATGATTGAATAGCTCTGTCAAAAGTTATCGCAATTTAAAAATTTTCAAATTTTCCCGTCCTCTTTTTAGGCACCCAGCGCACACATAGGGTTAAAAAATTCCAAAGCATTATCCGATTCATATGTAAAACACGTTCAAAATTTATTTTGTTAACTTTATTTTTGCGAAAATTATTTGTGCACGAAATAATAGGTATATTAAAAATATCACTTAAATGGCCGCCGGCGCCAAAAGGTTAACAATAACTGACATTTAAAGAGACCTGGACCTATTCTGCATATACACCAATGTATCCTGAAAGTTTCAGCTCAATCGGATGGCGCGTTCCCGAGATTATCTCACTGAAATTTTTTGATGATATATATATATATATATATATATATATATATA
Organism: Nemotelus pantherinus; assembly: GCA_963978885.1. Lineage (NCBI taxonomy): Eukaryota > Metazoa > Arthropoda > Insecta > Diptera > Stratiomyidae > Nemotelus > Nemotelus pantherinus. Next base: position 259,599,428 of record OZ022264.1, on the reverse strand, counting down.
TATATATATATATATATATATATATATATATATATATATATATATATATATATATATATATATATATATATATATGGAAATATGAATTTTTGGCCGAATCGATTTTAATACTAATGTTCTTCGAACATTAGTAAAAAAAAACAATTTTGTTCATTCTAAGAATATTTAATAACTTGATTGAGGAAAAGCAGTTCGTTGAGCGAAGCAAAAAATCCAAAAGAAGTCATAGATAGCAGGCATTGATTCAGTATTTGAATTGTAACAGCAATCGATGAGACATTTGTAGTCTGAAAAGGGGGGGTTTTTCCAGGAATTGGCGAATATATACTAATGCGTCCCGAAAATATTCACATTCTTCCTTTTATACTAATTGACGTTAACAACGCAAAAATTAATTTTCTTCTACGAAAAAATGAAGTGTGATTGGCAGTATTCCTCCATTATTTACATTTATTCACATATCGCTGGTGAAAAATATAGATTGAACTGAATTTAGGGCATTCTAAGCTCGCATTTTATCATCTTCACAGTATTTGGCTAGTAAGGACATTTTCACATTTGTAGTGTCAGGAATTACATTTTTCTCGTCCAAAGCAGCCAATAAACCACGAACGCGTTTTTGTTTTCCGTTCTGCAAAGACTCCACGTCAGTGGCGGCTCGTGATCTTGAGACTTACGGAAGCACAAACAAAATATATAGACATATAATATATGTAGATAAACTATACATGCGAATTTGTTGAAATTTCGTGTAAAATATCAAGAAGGTATTTCAATGCTGACCATATTTGTATTAAAAGTTAGCAATTGATTGCCAACAGCTTGTTTAAGTGATTTTCCTACTCACTAAGATCAACAATCTCAGAGCAGTTCAAATTATCTATAGTATTTGAAAGCGAAAAAAATTACTTATTTAATTATTTTTGTTTAAATTATAAACAAAATTAAGTTGAAAACATATTGCAGGTTAAAAAAGTGGTCAAAGTTTTTTGATAGTTGAAGACTTAATGCATCTTTTAGCAAATTAAATTAGATAGGTGTGTATCGATCTGAAAAAAATAATGACATATTTGGTCTACCATTTGCAGTCTTCTTCTATCTGTATCGCGGTACATATCTAATTTCGATAATTTTAAAGAATTTTTCTTAAGAATTTATGCCTGATACTCGTATGTATAAAGTTGTATAACAAAAATCTCGCTCTAATCAGCCTATTCAATTTTCTGTGATTTTAATAGCTTTGAGCAAAAGCATTTCAAAACACAAGAGAGTTTAGAGCACTCTTGCTAGAATGGGACGGTGTGAGGATTGTGGTTTGAAGGTGAGAAATCAGAAACAGTAGGAGAAGAATGGGAAGTGAATAGATGAAACAGCAAAAAGAATAATCATAAACTTAACAAGAGCACATAATATATCTAAAACATAATACGAAAGCAAAAATAAATTGCTCATAATTTGCAAGAAAAGTGCCATTTGCGAACGGTTGACTGAGCGAAATTAGTGGCCCTGGTTGCCTAAAATCAATAAGATTCTTTTTCCTCCCTAGATGAAAAAGACTGCCACAATAAGTCCTCTATGGTACAATCACAGCAAAATTACCACTTTGAACTCCATATTAAATGGGTAAATATTAACTTTTCGAAATAGAATCTATTCAATACGCTTTCGTTTTAACGAATTTTATGTCATAATTTACTTTAAAACTACCCTTTCATATATTGTATATTTAACTGACCGTATTAGTACTGACAATACAAAACATTTAAGTTAAAATAATTATAACAGGTGCGTTTTCTTGCGAAGAAGACGTAAATATGAACTATAAATTCTAAAGAAAGCACTCCAGAAATTCAATACAGAAATAAAATCAACATAAGCATCCAAAGCAATCAAGTATCATCCAAAGCACCTGAACGAAGAAATTGATTTTGTGAAAGTAAACCCAAAGCAGATACAACAAACCGATCTGGGGAAAATTGCACACGAAACAATATAAACTCCTACATATTCTATTTTCCACATGAACATCACAATAGCTTGTGCATACACCATGCGAACAAAGCATGAAATCATCAAATCAGAAGGGGAACAACTTGTAAGAAGAGAAGCAGAAGAGAATCTGCAGATTCTGCAGCGTAAATCATGAGGGGAACCAGAAACATAACAGAGACGCTGATGACTTTCCAGCGTTATAATTCCATTCATTCACCAAGATTTCCGGGTCGTTTAGTGGGTGAATGGGCAAGGGTTTTCCGAATTTCTCTATTTACCAAGACGCTGTGAACTGAGCAGCGTCCGCATTGCTTTTTGTGTACATTCATTGAAGAATTATTGTGGGCATCATGTAGGTAAAGCGTCTAAGTAGATCTATGCGAAAATTACGAGTTTGAGCATTGAAACAAGATCACTTCGGTGTTCTGTGTAGTATATCTCAATGCGCTGCAATGAACTGTTTGTTCTGAATTGAATTGTACTCAGTACTTGAGGTTTTAAATAAAACGCTTGAGTTTTCGTTGCGTCGCTGTAAATTTACCTTCGAAGCTCTGTAGTTGGACTGTTAGAAAGAAAGAAAGAAAGTGTTATGTTTTTGGATGCTCAAATATGATTGATTGTTAAATATCGACTGTAAAATAATGTTTGCTTGTGCAAAGTGGTTTAGCAAGGGAAGTACTGCTTCCTTTGCGTACATCGACGAGCCGCCACTGCTCCATGTCCAAAACAACCATCCGAACGTATAGTTTATCTAAATACTTTTTTGGACTGATCGATAGTATCGATGGTACTATCTTTATTTAACAAACCCTACTTTCTCCATAGTTAAGAGGGTTGATTGTCCGCTAAGGGGGTTGATTGAAATGTCCGTTTTTTTATTTGGTAACACTTAAAACTATCGCGACTTCGCGATTATGTTAAATTCTAATGCAATTGACTGATTTTAATGCAATTAACTAACCCTGACGTATCCATATCCTATTGAAGCGATCAACTTAATTCATACTTTGATATGCTTGCTATCATAACGATCAAATAAAATGAGGTAGTCAAATGATATTTTATTGCACACTGCTTTGATCAAATTATACATTTTTATCTGATCGACTATATCTCCTATTCATAATCTTTTTTATTGAACTGGTTTCAGGCGAGTTTAATGATGCTACCGATCTTCGATGTCCTCCATTAAATCACACAAGAGGAGCTGACAATCATCAGCCATTGAACAACGGCAAGAATCACTTAAATCTCACGTCAAGTCAATTGAGTCAATTAGAGTCGAGCCCCGATAAATACAATCACTTTAATTACTCAGCACATTTCAAAACGACTGCGGCAAGCGTTTCGCCATCGTCATCTTCAGTTTCAGGTCTCGGAAGCTCCCTTGCGGCCCCGCCGATCACAATCGATCTGGCCAATAACTTCGACACGGAGTACGGTTCTCATTCCTCTGGTCCCACTGCTTTGCAGGAGACAAATCAAAGGGAAATCGCCGCCAGCTCCAAATACTTTGCGGACTCTTCGAATTTCGGAAGCACCTGTGATAATGACTTTGGGAGACGTTCAGTTCTAGACGGTGATGAGCAGGCCAAACACTTGAGGGAGGCCGCAAATAGCGCCTACTACGAGGAAAATGATCATGATTACGAAGATTCGATGTCGGGCAGTGGTGACATCGGCAAGGACCTAGTTCACATACCACCATCATTAACGCAATCGTCTATGGGTGCTTGCTTAACATCTCAGATCCTGCCAGCAAGTTTGAAGCGGAGAGCGTTCGATGATTTTGAAGAGCGAACGGCCAGTAATGAATCAGCAGAATCGCATGCGAAACACAATCACGAACCCTACATAAAACCTTTCGATGGAATTCGAGCGCGAAGTTTCGAGGACATGCACCAGCAACAACAGCCACAAAAAAGTGATTTACTCCATCAACAGTTGCAAAACAGTGCTCTCCAGCAACACTTGCCATCGCAGCACTCCCAGCAACAAAGAGCGGCGGCTGTCGACGATTACCGTCTGAATTCCGTGGATCAAGCAGATCGCCTTAATGACAATGAAAGCATCATGAATGGAAGCTGTGCTTCGAGTGAAGAACTAAACCAGTCGAACTCCTGCGAACAAGGCGAGAAAATCACGTCCGGGAGCGATGAGGAAGGAGCTCAAGGTGAGTCTAATTATATGGTAGGTGAGTGTAGCTGTGCTAAATCAATTTTCCGAACAAACACATATTGAGTGAACGAAAGCAATTTTACACCAGCGCCAGGATATGTAATATGAATAGTCTAGATATAGACTTTTTGTTTACATATTCGTTGGATTTATCAAATTGCGATCGGCTTTTCTTCTTCTTGTTTATAATAGCATAGACAACGTATACCGACTCCAAAGCTTTTCTTCCTTAAATATGATATTGTTTTGGAAATTTCAAACTCTATGTGGGCAAGAGTAGACAGGGAAAATTTGCAACTTTTCAAATTGCGATAGCATTCGACAAAATCATTAGTTTGTCACGAAAACAGCAGAACGCAATTATCCGCACGTTAAATGGGCGGCAACCTTGTGGCTGCGGCCAGCACCTATATAGAAAACCTCCAAACCATCGACTCGCCTGAAAAATTCTTCCTGTTCAGAAAAAATGCAAATTTTTGTTGAATCAAATGCTTTGTCTTCAGTCTACTGTTAAATTAAAATTTTCGAAATTTCTCTTTACACAAGAACGGTAACTTTCAACAACCTTTATTTTTAGTATATACTGTGGAATTTATTTTTAGTATATACTGTGGAACTGACGTTCCACTAATCAAATTCGGTTGGAATTCACAAACAGCATTATTAACCTTTAATAGAACCAAATTTGACAGAATTGTTTTTGAAATGTGGACACCTCTATAGCTGCGCGCCATCTTGAAAAATCAGTAAGGAAAAAAAATCTGCTATTTGCCGTACAATTTCCGATGCAGTCATCAGATTTCACCAGAATTTGTACAGCAGCTGTATCTCAATGTAAACTACTTTTGGTAAAAATGTGGTTTGAAACTTAGGATAGATCTACCAGCTGCGGTAATTTTCGTGTCTTGAATCTTGAAAATTTCTTCATTAAAATAAAGCTTCTTACCCTATCATTTCCGGTGCAGTCATGAAATTAAAAATAAATGGATCTTATTATACGGCAAATTTGGCAGTTGCTTGGTGGAAAAATCATGATAGGGCTGCCAGCTATGGTAATTTTTGTCATACTTTACTATGCAGTGCCATCATTAAATTTTCAAATGTTTATTATGTATTTTGAAGTGAAATTAAGTAATAAATATTTGAATTTTGAAAATTTACAAACTTTAGTGCCACTATAACTCCAAATGCAGTCATCAGATCCAAATCACATTCACAGAGTGGACTGACCTGCTTTGGTGCCAGCAAGGGGCTGCCAGCACCAGGTATTTTCGTGACATTACAAATAATACCATTGAATATTCGTATGCCAAACGTCTTCAATGACAGTCAAATGGTAGCATAGACCACGGGGTCGTAATCGTGTGTTGGTTACCGAAGAAGCAATTGAAATCCCAAGCGAGAAATGCCGACTGGAAACAATATCTACAGCTCTGCTACTAAATTCTACCTTCGACCTCCCGGAAGATGTGATTTCACATTTTCACATCAGGTGGCTGCCGGGAGCCTTCATTAAATTTCAGATCATGAATGTTGCCAACGAAGGACGGAGAGGGCAAGTTTTCCGCGCCTTAAATCGGGAAAATTAACCAGACTGGCCCCCCAGGTTGGGGTTTGGGCAATGAAGCCAATAACCCGTTCCCGTAAAATGTTATTCATTCAGGAACCTGATTCTTTGCCTCGGATATTTGGATTGGATCAACGGAAACGACCACGCAAACGAAATATGGACTACTCTATTGGGACCTGGAACGTGCGAACTACGGGAACAGGTCACTCACTACAAAGTAAACATTCTCACTGTCCAGGAAACGAAACTGTTTGGTGCTGAGATTATGAACATGAGATCGAACACAATCTTCAAAAACGGAAGTTCGTCATCGTGGACAAAAAAGTGAAATCGCAAATAATCGATTTTAAACCTGTCAACGAAAGATTGTGTGCGATCCGCATTCGAGCAAAGTATTTTTTAACGTATGGCTCATGAATGTTCATGCCCCCACTGAAGATAAGGATGAGTCAGTGAAAGATAATTTCTATAACTTTCTGGAAAGGTTATATGATTCTCTGCCATCAAATGAATTGAAAATCCTGCTGGGCGACTTCAACGCAAAGGTTGGAATCGCGATGTCGAATATCACTATCAATCCAAAAAAGCATCGGGCGTCGATGGGATTCCCGCGGAGCTCTTGAAGACAGGCGAGATTTCCGTTTTAAAGGCAATAAATGGACTGGTGACAGGCATCTGGCAACAAAAAACAATGCCGGATGAATGGCAAAAAAGTGTCATATGTCCCATTCACAAGAACGGAGATAAACTACTTTGCAAAAACTACAGGAGCGTATCACTACTTTGTACGTCGTACAAGCTTTTGACAAAGATTTATTGAGTTTAGGATTTCCCATCACGCTGAGAAAATGCTTGAAATCAAGGTGGTTTCAGGCGTGAAAGATCGACAACTGACCAAATATTTACGTTCAAACAAATTTTGGAAAAATGGTGGGAATTCAACAATATTCATAAAATATTCGTCGACTTTAAACAAGCGTATGACAGTATCAATCGAACCGCATTATATAACTTCATGCTGCAGTTCGGAATCCCAGCAAAAAAAAGACCATGACCGACTCCACATCACAATAAATACTGGGCTAAAACAAGGGGATGGATTAGCTCCTGTACTCTTTAAGCTAGCACTTGAGTATGTCATTAGAAAAATCCCCATTGAGATGAGAGGAACTCTTTTATTTAAGTCGACACAGTTAGTAGCTTACGCTGACGACATCAATATTATGTCACGTTCGTTCAACGACGCCAAGGAAGTATTTGTAACTCTAGACGAAACTGCCAAAGAAGTTGGTCTTCAAATTAACGAACAAAAAAACAAAAATTATGACTCAATCAACGAAAAGGACGCCAATAAGGCAAAACATACCGATAGGGGACTATAAGCTTCAAAACGTAGACTTCTTCGAATACCTATGGACGAACCTCTCGAAGGAAGAATGGGCATGACGAAATCAACCGACAGATTCAATTAGCCAATAAGACATTCTTTTCGGTGCTTCCCACTTTTTTTTTTCATAGTGCTTCCCACTTTTTTTTTTCATAGTGCTTCCCACTTTTTTTTTCATAGTGCTTCCCAGACAACTGGTTTTGTTGGTATAAGGGATAGCACAAAGTTTTTACGTCCCAACGACACGCGGTGCTCCCAAGTGGTCCCCCATCTAAGTACTAACCGGCCCAACACTGCTTAACTTCGGTGATCGGACGAGAACCGGCTATTCCAGTATTTATATGAAATCTCAATGCCTACACAGAAACATGAAGCTTAGCATGTACAAAACAATTATCAGACCTGTGCTATACTACGGAAGCGAGACCTAGACACTGACCCAAGCTTCTGAAAAAGCATCAAATACGTACGAAAGAAGAAGAATTGCGAAGAATTCTTGGTCCAAGGCGGGAAGAAGATGGATGGCGAATCCGATACAACAACGAGCTGTTTACCATATATGACGAGCTGGAAGTCCCTACCGTCGTACGATTCTAAAAAATGCAATGGGTTGGATTACCGAATCGCCAAGCGGTCTCTTAAGAGACGAGTAAGCGGAGCCAGACCAGCCGGTGAGCCACGCAAGCGGTAGGAGGACTCGATAGGTGCTGATAGTAGGTCGCTTTTAGAAGCACCAAACTGGAGGACGCGGTCACTGAGCCAAAACGAATGGAGGCGGAGCATTAAGGGGCTACATAGGTTTTGAAGAAAAAAAAACAACTATTTAAAAAAATTGTATTTTAAAAACCAAAAATGTATTTTATTTGAAATTTCCACATAGAAAAGTTTAGCGTTTCAAGAAGTTGTAAAAAAATGTTCAGCCAAAAATATTGAAAATTGTTGATTTTCCTGCAGTTTTTTTGCGGTAGGCAGAATATTTCGGTGCAGGTTCATCTGAAATCAAAAATTCAAAAATTTTCGTATAGCTTTTACTCTTGGCTCGTGATTGAATGAAGGAATTGAAATTGAATAAGGAATTGAATAAGTAACAAGTGTTTGTTCAAATGTTTAAATTTAGAAATTCATACAAGTAGTAACTCTGAAACCCTTACCGCTCTATGAGTTTCAATGCATTTTTGAAATCAAAGTGGTACATGGCCTTCAAAACAGGTTGGCTGCAATAAGGAGCACATGTGGCAAAATATGCACACAGAACGATTCCTTTACTTTCTTTTCGAATTTTATTGTTTTTAGCAGTTTCTATACGCTAGAGTTTTTTTAAATTCAAATTATTGACTTATAGGGTTTGATGTGATTCAATAAATGAATTCACGTCATTGGACATTATTATTACCAGGTAAGTAATACAGAATGCTGTAAACACAAAATTAATTTTCCTGTATAACTTGTCAATAGTGCTATTGTAAGTAGAATGTTGTTAATCTATTTTCCACTTTAGGTGCTATTAATCCATCGACTCAATTCTGCTCTGTTTGAGTTAACTATTAGCGTCAAACAGTTCCATTTTGCATTATTAGAATAAGAAATTTTTCAAAACTGAAGTGCTTATTTTGTGTATGTAATATTAGTAGCTCTCTATTCACTTTGGTTTATCTGATTTCAGCGCAAGACGATAACTGCTCCAAGAAGAAACACCGACGGAATCGAACCACCTTTACTACATATCAACTTCACGAGCTCGAAAGAGCTTTTGAAAAATCTCATTATCCTGATGTTTATTCTCGCGAGGAGCTGGCCATGAAAGTAAATCTGCCAGAAGTTAGAGTGCAGGTGAGTAGCCAAAAAAAAAACTTGCTTGAAAAATACTTTTTAATAAACCCGGAGTCTTAGTCGTGTAAGTCGTAGACGACAGTAAATTCAAAATAAATGTTGCTAAATTGATAGAGTTCGATCTCACTCTGTGAATTCTTTTTTGCGCCCCAATCCGAAACTAAGCCAACTAGGGAGAATGCTCCTAATATCGGCCTGTTCCAAAAGTTGGCTATCCAAATTTTTTTTGTCTCATAACAAGAATAAGATTCGTCAAAATGTAATCTAAAGCGCAATATTGGGAACAATAGCTACTACACTTACTGTTGATGCCTTTTCGCGGAATCGATCCGTGTTGTGAGACGAGAAAGGGTTTAAAAAAGGAGTTGCAGCACTTTCAACTTTAGAAGCAAGGTAACTGACTTTTGAGACAATATATCATTGCTACCAAATCAATGTTAAAAAGCAAAACGATAATAACGCGTAATTAAAAATAATATTAAAACAAATGATATTATATATTATTTGTGTAAGTTTTCATATATTAAAATAAGTTTTTGTCCTGTTCTATGTCACTTCAAATTAATGGCAGTCGGTTGAATCAAAACTTATTTTCGTACAAAGTACTATTCGTAGTATAGTTACAATAGTCTAATATGAATCGTCGCTCTGGCTTTGATGTTTAGTCAATAAAAATGATTTGTCAACTCACGACATTTGATATTTGCTCTAAAATGTATGCAAAAAAATGAAAATAAAATCACATTTGCAGCAACCATGAGATTCGGTATGGCGTGGTGGCAAATCGAGTACCGTGGTGCTGAACAGCTCATGCCTACTTGCTTTGCCACAACCCTTTGCGCCTGTGGCATTAAAGCTCGCATTCAAACGAATAAATTTGTTTCAATTTATATGCAAACGCGAACATAAGGACATTTTACAATTTCGAGCCCTTTATGTCTCCCCGATAGCTTGGAAAATGTCGCCATTATTGCATTTGATTTGGTGAGTGTTAGTACACCATTGAAATTATTCTATCGGAAAGGCAAATCAAATCTGAAACTTTCACATTTTTTCCTTCGAATATCACACAAACCAGGGCAACTGCTTCATTCACAATGATTTAGCTAGCTGTGTGCTTAGATGTCCTACGTGTATTTTATGATTTTCTTTTGATTTCTATTTTTTCTACGAAGAGTGTGGTAGGTGGGGAACATCGTTTTGTCGAGTGAGTAGTTGATGGGACTATAGCACAAATCGAATCTATAGATTTGAATCGAAGGCTAATATTGTTCTAAAGAATTTGGGAAAATAATTTCCTCAATCACTTTATGTGCTTGTCCTCAATCACTACCGATTTGCAGCCTGACTTCTGCTGTGTTCAGAAGCCCATCTTTGATATTACACAACACAACCTTGCAATAGCGGACGTTTCTCCATGTTTACGAGTGACGCTAATTGAAATATCAAAGCCAACTTTATAATATATTTTGGATTTTACGACATCTGTATGTACTCGTATGTACCTATGCCGTCTATCAACCGGCAGATTGGTTTTATATTTCAAGACGCAACTCTCTTTTCATCCACGCATACAACTAATGAATACTTAGAAGGCTTAGAGGAGTCTTTGTGGGCACCCCGTACTTTTCCCCAGGTTGGGTCTTGTTTGGCTGGTAAGCGAATCAATTTAACATCGGATTACAATTAGACAGGCTGTCAGTTTAATGTGCTTAACATGTCATATCAATCGAATTGAATCAATTTGTTCGAATCGATTTTTTTAAGCGTTTTGTGCCTTTCAATTTAGGTCGGATACACATCTGATGAGCTTAACTTTACTCGAATTTCCGATTCGGTGTTTTGTTCGATAAGATTGTCGTTGGGGCCTAATTTTTTAGCCGCGCTACTAATAAATCCGAAGGTAATGGAAATATTGTATTTCCCGTTTTTAATTACCATATGCAATGAGTGGATCATGTCAAAAATACAATCATAATTTCTGGGCCTGGCTAATTAATTCAATAAATCCAACGTAAATCTTTTCGAATACAATACTAATTAAGACAGGTGTTATAACGAAATTGTTGGAATGCTATCGCAATTTTTTTAGTGTTTCGAAGCATTCGCCCGTGCATGAGACCTAGCCATGTAGCTCCGAAGCTGCCACGCTAGTTACCGAATACAAAGGGGTTCCTGTTCTGGCCCATTACTATAATTTATAGTGCTTGCTGTTGATTTAGTTAAATTCCCGAAAACGATTCTTTTGATTGCGTGTCAAAGCGAAATGGGAAAACTCAAACACTTGGTTATGACTTGTATTTCCTGATTTGTAGGCGCACGTAAATCCTCAATTTTAAGGCATATTTACCCTTGTAAAGTTGTTTGCACGCATTCTACGTAAGTATATCGAGTCTAAAGTTGGCTGTTGGCAAATGTGTCATTCGTTGTGGCAATAGTCGTGTGCTGCCTTACAACCTTCTGCTGATTTTCTGTGGAATTGGATGTGCTTTATAACAATCTTAAGGGGAGCTTAGACATAAGTCCATGAGTCCAAGTCGGTTTTTTAGAAAGCGGAAATGCAATGGAAGAGAGTGGGTACGTTGATTTGTACTTCTACTTCATTCTCGCCTTCTAAAAAAACCGGCTTTGGTGTATAGACTAATGTGTAAGCTCCCCTTTAATCAATAATTGCTACAATGCTATTGCGTTCTCTTTTGTACTAATTCGTGCATGAAACTTTATTAATTTATCAAAGGCGGGGGTAATGTGGCAATTTATCATACTAATAATTGATTTTAATATGTCTCTGTAGTTTTGTTAAATCTAAATTAGGTTCTATTGGTTTAACCTAGTCATGATTCAAAAAATGGAAAGCTCGAAAAGTGAAACTTTGAAATGAAAATGTTCTGTTAAGTGAAATTGGAGTGTTTTGCAGTGTTTTTGTGGAAGGCAAAAATGAACTGATTATTTAGCCATTGCATATTATGAACGATTTTCGTCGGAAATAATCTGAAAATAGAAAGAATGCTATCTGAGTTTATATTATTATATATATATATATACACACACACACATAATTGCATATATATGAACTTATCCTCGAACATCCAAAGGATTTGATACATTGAAACCTGCAAAACAATCAGAAAGAAAATAACAAAAGATGTAAGGAAATACAACGAAAAACGAGTAGAGAGCACCATCAAAAATAATAGGAGCCTCAAGAAGGCGAAAAGAGAACTACTGATTGGTATAAATCAAGTGATTGCTATGCAACACGAAAATGAAAGGGTAATCGATAGGAAGAAAATACTAGATATTCTAATCAACTTCTATCAGGATTTCTAGAAAGTCCCCGAAACAAGTCATACAATAACAGCAACTACACAAGTTGCACTTGAAGAAGTTGCACCAGAAGCTATCAATGATGAAGTGGAAGCGGCGCTGAAACAAATGAAAAATGGTTAAAAAGCTGTCAATGATGGCATCACTTCGGAATTATTGAATTACGCGGGCAGAAAAACATGGAAGATTCTGGCCAACGTATTTAGAAGCTGCTTCAAAACAAAGCATATTTCTGACCAGTGGAACAGCGCCAACATAATTCTGATCCACAAGAAAGGGAGCAGGAAAAAAATTAGAAACTACAGGCTGATAAGTCTGCTCCCTGCGTTCTACAAAGTATTCACTAAAATCATCAATAACAGAACTCAACCAGCCCCAATCGCAGAACAGCCACGAGAACAGGCAGGCTTCAGAAGTGGCTTTAGCACCATAGACCACATTCACACTCTGAGAGAGATTATGAGCAGAGCGAATGAGTATGAACTCCCCTTCGTCCTGCCATACATTGACTTTGAGAAAATTTTCGACTCAATATACGCCGAGGCAATAATAAGATAACCTATAAGCCAAGGTATTGAGAAACCATATGTAGAAACACTGACCAACATCTACAGGAACGCCAAAGCGAAAGTCAAAGTGTTCGATGACACGCCAAAGTTTTCCACACAAAGAGTTGTTAGACAGGGGGATACCATATCGCCAAGACTCTTCCACGCCACCCTGGAAGAAATTTTTCGAAGCCTAGCATGGGACAATAAAGGCTTAATCATAGATGGAGAACGGCTAATTCACCTACAATTCACTGATGACATAGTCCTTATCGCCCAAAATCAGGATGAATTACAAGCGCTACTCGAGGATCTAAGTTCAGCTAGTGAGACAGCAGGACTGAGAATGAACCTCAATAAAACAAAGGTTATGTACAATATATATAATAGAATATCAATTAATAACACAGATTTGGAAGTGGTAGACGAATGTGTGTATCTGGGCCAAACAATAAGCAAGTCAGGATCGCTATTACCCGAAATAAAGGAAAGCATTAAATTAGCGTGGAGTGCGTTTAGTAAATAATCTTCAAATCACAAATGAAATCCCACCTGAAGAAGAAAGCCTTTGATGGATGAACTCTGCCAGCTATAACCTATGGTTGTGAAACATGGACTCTGACAGCAGATACCATAAGAAAGCTTCAGGTTGCCCAAAGAGCCATGGAGAGATGTATGTTGGGCATCACAAGAAGAGACAGGAAAAGACTTAACTGGATAAGAGCAAAAACACAGTTAACTTATGTAATTAATAGAATCAAAAGTATCAAATGGCGATGGGCCGGGCTTACCTAAATTTTAAAATTCATGCAAGCGGTAACCCAGAAAACGTTTCGACCCTTACAGTCTCAATGCATTCTTAAGATCAAAGCAGTACATGGCCTCCGAAACATGTTGGCTGTAATAAAGAACACGTTTAGAGGAATATGCACTCAAAATCTGCACGATCCTTCTACTTTTCCAAAATAAGTGTTTCTAGCGGTTCGTTAATTTCACTATAGTCATGGCTGCGTTGGTGCGTTGTTTATATATGTCAGTTGGAGTTACACCGTTTCAAATTAAATTTTGATTAAGATCATATATACGACAAATTGAAGTAATCTACCGTTTTCAACATTCCATAATCCTGACGTAAATTTGTACAATTTTCAATGAGAACTCGGTCAAGTTCTTCCTAACACATATTTGTGGACATGCGAAAATTGTTTTCTCTACACTGACGCCCACTTTCCATTTGCACCGCTAACCCTGTAACAAATATTATATTTTCAAACTGTTGCAAAAATTCCTTGGAGCAATACCGTAAGTGGAATGAAATGCTTTCAAGTTCAACTTTTGCAGTCTAGCTAGCGACAAAATGTCTTGCATCAAATGATATGCATGCATAATCATGGCCTGAAACTTTGTAAACACTCGAAGCAAAACCTCAATTGAAACATGCATGTGAGAGCGAATCTAAATTTCACTGTACGTAAGGTTCGCCTTTCAAGAACAATTAAATTACCATTTGGGGTATATTGTTCTGTTCGCATGCAAACAGCTTGTTAATCAGATCAAATTAAATTCACTTTTTAAACTTCGTTCTTGAGATTGTATGATTGCAGTGTTTTCAGATGCGCGGAATCCAATATGGTTCTACTGACATTCATTGGAATTCAAGAAGTTGTTTCTATTAATATAAGACACGTGGAAATAAATCCGAAGTAGGAGGGAAATACGGTGATAATAGCCCATGCAATGCAAAAGTACCTAAAACAGAAACGTGTCATAAAATAAATGAAAACTCAAATATTGATAATCATTCTCTCATTAGCGCTCAGTGTGCTAAAAATATGAAATCAGAAATGGTAGTACTTCGGGACTTCTTTTCGAAATGGAAAAATTACTCAGTACTGTACAGCTTTGTTTGAAAGGGTTGCTCTGTTAACTGGCAGCTAAAACTATAATACCGACCAGCAATAAAATCGTACACAGTAAATATGAAACTAGGTTCGCACATAAACACCAGACACGCGATATGCGGTGACAGTAATTAATTTAATTATTTGGACTAATATACGGACACGGAGATGTTATCTTAAGTATCGATTAAACAGTAACTGTCCACGACGGTGAAGAATAGTTTTACGTGCGATTCTAAACAAGCAGCCAGTATGCTATAAAAACCTTTTATTGTTCACTCATCTGGTCTGTTAAAGCTTATGCTGCGTGCCTCATGTCGATAGACAGCCCTTTGTGAATGAAGGCTGTCGAAACTTGGAATAATAGCAATGAAATGGTTTCGGAATGTGGACAATCGGCGCGAAATTATGAAGTGACATTTTGGAGTATGGAACGAAATTGCTGTAACCAAACTCGTTTCAAAACGGAATTGCGCTCGAAGCTGAAAAACGTACTAGTTTCGAGTTTAAAATGAAATTACAAAATTCGAATCTACATATGTACTTTGTTTGGCAACTGGAAACAAATAATTTTCAGTCACGTGATATTCAGCGTTCGAGTTAGTCAATTCAAAAGGTTTTTTGGTTACTTGTTATTTTTGTTTAAAATGTAAGTATACATGTTTCTAAGACATTCATTTACAAAGCTATATTTAAATTGATCATATGTAGAAGTATTATCATCAAAAGTAGAAACGTAGATAGAGTCAAATTTTTAAGTCTTGAGTAAATGTGTATTGGAGCGAAATCGACGCAAATCGGCTGAAGCGATTGAATTAGCAAAATGTGATGTTTTTTTTTAAATATCACTATTTATTGTTATTTACTAATTCCTCTCCAGTGTCGAAACTAATCCACAAAATATTGTTACTTTATTCATTGCCAGGTGAATAAGTCATCATCCTAACCTCCTTAGCATGGATTCAAAATTTAAAACGGTTAATAGCTCGACCCTTCCAAATTAATTTCAGATATGTTAGATTTAAAATTATTCGCGCAGTAATATACAAGAACTTCCTAGAGCTACCCGATTGAGTTTCATAATCGCAATGTGTTTTCGAAACTCAAAAAAGCGACTGATTTGAGTTTCATAGTTCTGTTCCAGAAGTATTCCGACCAGTTCACCCACTACAAAGTATGTGACAAATTGTGTCAGCAGACGTCGAGCCGACAAAAAATCAATGAAGCAATTATGTGTAAAGTTGACATGCCCTCGTTGACAGACTAGCTTTTCATTTATACTCATGCCTCTACACACGGTCGCGCATGTTGTGCAACTTGGCGTGCGAACGAGTACATTTGTTGGTGTTAATAGGCAGACACATCCCTTAAAAACAACAAATTCACTGGTGCGCTTGCCAAGCTTTACAACATGTGCAACCGTGTGTAGATCCCATTATGTATGGTATATGCACGTTAAAAGTATTTTCGACTACTTTTCAGTCGATAGGAACATATATATACAGCCAACGAATTTTACCGGGGATGAACTACAAATTTGTGAAAACTAGCTATTCGAATGATTTATTAGCACTAAACTAGCTTACTATGTAAAAAATACTAGCTTTTCAAAATAAAATGCCAGCAATATACATATGTACAAACTATTCTACACGCGAGGTGAAACTAAATTCTTCCCTGCACCGAAAGAACAATAAAAAAAACCAAGTCGATAGGTTTATAGTTTGTTGTGTTAGTTCTATGATAGGAAAGTAAAGCTCGAGTTCAAAAAAACTATCTTATTCGGTGTCTCAATCAGACATAATTTATGTTAAAGAATATATTATAGTATGTCCACGAAATATCTCGTGGAGACGCCATATGTTATGATTTTTTTTCTGCCATGGTAGAAATGCTAAGACATTTGTCTTAACAGGACTTTTTTGACAATTATGTTTTCAAAATGGCGCAAGTGAAATTTATTCCGGAAGAAGTATTAAAATTAATTAATTTATACCGGGGGAAAGAGTGCTTGCGGAAATTTTCAAGCCCCTTGTATAAAACGGTAGACTTGAAAGTGCTAGCGTGGCGGGAAATAGGTAAAATGTCATAGCATAATTGGCCTACTTCGCTTATTTCTTTTAAGACATATTTTCTAACATGTTTTATGTCTTGACAGAATTCATGTCTTGTCTAGACACCGCCTAAGCATCTAATTGTCATTCGCAAGTATCGTAACAAACGTGACTTAACTGAGTTCCCATTTATTTTATGCGGGGGGGCGGCTCGTCGTTGGGCGCAAAAAAAAGCAGTGGCTCTCTTGCTAAAGATTCCTTACACATGACAGGCATAATTTATCAATATATGCTGAAATTCAAAATACATTATTTGATTTTATGCAGAAAATATTCAAAATCAAAAAAAAATCTTACAAAACTCCATTAATGCTATACAGGGTGTTTGGTACGCGGAGGACACTTTTGTAAGGAGGTATTCCTTGATATATTTTGAGCAAAAAATCGTTCTACAGGGTGCTCCGGTTTTCAAAATCCGTGGAGTTACAGGGTGGTAAAGAAAAGTGTTGCGAACCTGTATCCTGACTAACTTAAATCGTTATATCTTGTAAACTAATAATCATAACGCAAAGTTTTACAGCTTTTTTTTATCAAATAACCTTTAATTTGATGTAACATTCTATATTGTAACTTTACCTGATTTTGAGATATTTACTAGGTGGGGTGAAAAGTAACCTCCTTGACCACCAGAATGCGCTGCAATCGCAAAAAAGATTATTGTGCCTTATAGTCTATTCATATTTAGGCAGACATGTCAAATTTCAGAGCGATACAGTCATTTGTTTTGTTTTTACAGCCGATTTTTGTTGACGTGTTTGGCATCATGTTGAGTGTGGAAATAAACCATTTTCATTCTCTCATAAAATATTATTTTTTGAGAGGCAAAACGGCGAAGGAAACAAAAGAAAAGTTGGATAAATATTATGGAGCTAGTGCTCCTTCAGATTATACCGTCAAATATTGGTTTCGAGAGTTTCGTGGTGGCCGAAACTCCACTGCCGATGAAGTCCGCAGCGGCAGGCCCTCCGATGCGGTTACACAGGACAATGTCAAAAAAAAACATGAAATGGTGTTGGCCGACCGGAAAATGAATATGCGCGAGCTAGCAGATGCCACAAGGATTAGTACCAAGCGCACACGCCATATTTTGGGTGAGATTCTGCAGATGAAAAAATTATCCTGCCGCTGGGTGCCGCGCATGCTGACTCCGGACGAAAAACACGAACGCGAGCGCACTTCGGAAGCGTGTTTGCCCATGCTGATGCGGAATCGGGTGGACTTTTGGCTTCGATTGGTGACTTGATGAAACCTGGATCCACTATTTCACGCCAGAGAACCGAATGAGTGCCCGGCAATGGACTGAAGCCGGCACGAGTGCTCAGAAGCGGCCAAGGGAGGCTCAATGGGTCGGAAAGGTCATGGCGTCGGTTTTCTGGGATTGTCATGGCATACTCTTCGTGGGCTACCTCAGAAAAGAAAAAACCATCAGCAGCGAGTATTACTGCGCATTATTGGAGCGATTGAAAGCCGAAATCAATGCGAAACGGCCTCACATGAAGCCAAAAAAATGTTGTTTTTACAAGACAACGCGCCGTCACACAAGAGCATCGCAACAATGGCTAAAATCAACGATTTAGGGCTCGAATTGCTTCTCCATCCACCTTATTCGCCTGACTTGGCTCCCTTGGACTATTATCTGTTCCCAAACCTCAAAAGATGGCTCATCAATAAAAAATTCAGCTCGTGCGAGCAGATCATCGACGTCGCGGATGAGTATTTCGTAGGCCTTCCGGAAAATTACTTTTCGGACGGGATCAACAAGTTGGAAAATTTCTAGAATGAGTGTATCGACCTAAAAGAGGACAACATTGAATAAAATTAAAAAAAAAATTAAAAAAAACATTTTTTTCATTCCCAAGGAGGTTACTTTTCACCCCACCTAGTACATCAAAGCCCAAAGTTTTGGCACTTCTACCCCGAAAATTCTGTGTTCAATGTCGTTTTTCTCAGAAAATCTCATGAAAATATGCCATTTCAATTTAATTTTTTTTATAGGCAATATTATTGGCTACAAAAGTTGCATACATGTTTATGACTTAGGTTCTACCATTTCGCAAGTAGTAAGCGAAAATACATACCGCTTAGAAACTTAATATGCCCTAAAGTGGCCCTCGATGTCGATCTACGCTCTTTGCTTGAACTGAAAGAATTTAATAATGATTTTTATGCTTTATTTCAACATTTTTGAGCTGCAGTAAATATTCAAAATGGCCACCTTTATTTTGAATACATGCTAAAGCTCGTTTTGCAAGCGTTCTTTTCGTATTCATACTTCTCAGCTGCTGCCTCACTTCTGTTGCAACCGCAGCGATCCTGGTGTTTAGGTCTTCCAATGTTGATACTTCCGTTGTGTAGACAAGGTCTTTCATCCGTCGCCATACAAAAAAATCCATAACAATAAAATCAGGAGATCTCGCAGGCCAGTGTATTGATCTATTTCTACCGATCCAGCGATTGGTATAATTGGAATTCAAGCAATCTCTGACTGGTCGGCCATTGTGAGCTGGAGCACCATCGTGTTGGTAAAACATGGAAGCCAATCGTTGTACGGCAATATCTTTCAATAAGTGCTGAAGATTATGTCTTAAAAAATGTAAGTAATTGGTGCTATTTAAGGTAGGCGCGAGCCTAATAAGTCCAATTAAATCGTTACCAATCACTCCTGCCCATAAATTTACGCTGAATAAATAATGAAACAAATAAATAGTATAAGAATATTGAGCTCATTTTGCCTTCGAAATAGATGCGATTTCGCCATAGACGATCTACTGTGGCAGCCATTTTCACCTAGACCATTTGAAGAGAAAAAGTTACTTTATAGATTCGTTGTGGACCGGAGCTCTGATTTCACTTAGTATTTTAGAAAAATTAAATTATATTCCTACTTTAAAATATCTTACACTATTTAAACATTAGGCGCGTTTTATTATACATCCAGAGTAGTGCAGGATATCGATTTGCACACGAAACAACAACAACATCCAGAGTACAAACACTTGTGAATTATGTGGATTTCGTACTCGTGCTCTCTGTGGAACGTATTTCGAAAAGTCATATCAACTGGAATAGTTGGAATTTTCAAAAATTTCCATGTCACCCTGGCAACCAGGATAAATAGTCATACATTTGAAAACGGCGTTGGTTATATGACAGCTCAAATTTTGAAATGACAACTGTCTGACTGAAAAAAATTCGCATGCTACTCTGGATCGTTTTATTATGCATCCAGGATACCTACTACACTATGGATGAAAATAAAACGCAGCTATTGATAAGATTGGTGGAAATCATATTGAATAGGAAAACTATTGAATCAAACTATTAGAAATCGAATAGTACTGTCTACTTTTAGCATATTTGCTGCACGGACTAACAAGCACCATAACAAATCAAGCACCATAATTAATCTTATGGTGCTTGTTTCTGATGTTTTGTGCAAAATGGAGAAAGGTGATCAAATTGACACAGTCTATAGAGACTTTAGCAAAGCATTCAACCGAGTTGATCACTCTATTTTGGTCCCCAAGCTGAAACAATTCGGAATTGCAGGATCCTTACTAAAGTGGCTTGGCTCCTATCTACACGACCGCTTGCAATTCGTGAAATTCCAAGGTCTCATTTCTAAGAAAGTCGTCGTTAAATCCGGTGTACCTCAAGGAAGTCATCTTGGCCCTCTTCTTTTTAATATCTTTATATCTGACTATATATGACTAAACTGCCGGCATTCATTACACGTACAGCCTCAACAACACGGCACTCAGCAGGGTTGACAACATATTAGATCTCGGTGTCACCCTGGATGAAAAGCTCCGCTTCAATCACGATAGAGTGCTTTCCCGAGCAAGTTAACAACTTGGTTTCATTAAGCGACGGGCCAAAGAGTTTAGGAATCTTTGGGTTACTAAATCCTTATAAATTTCACTCGTGCGTCCTCTTCTCGAATATGCGAGCACTATCTGGAACCCCGCTTTCGAAATTTACAGCCAAGATTTGAGTCTGTTCAGAAGCAATTTTTACTATTCGCTTTGAAGGACCTTTTCAACCCTTATGATTTCAGTAATCTACCATCATACGAATATCGCCTTAAATGTATTAATGTGTTACCCCTTGCGTCGAGAAGATTAATGTTATCTGCCTGCTTCAGTTTCGATGTCATTAGAGACGTGGTTAATGTCGTCTACTTGAAAGAAAAGTTTGTGCTCAATCAGCCCTTGAGAGTCACTAGATCCCGACGATTGCTTATTGAATAGCAACACAACAAAACATATGCAGCAAACGAGTCAATAAATAGGTGCTGCAGGCTATTCAATAGCATGAGCGAGAACTTTTCCCCTACGATATCTAAGGCAACTCTTAAAAAAAAATATTATGAAGGCTCTCTCTTCATAGTCTCTCCCTTTCCTCCGCCATACTAATATATATATGTATTGTAAATTTAAATTCACTAAGCTATTTGTCATTTATTTAGTAATTTGTCATTTCATTTAGTAATTTGTCATTTAGCTATTACTTTATTTGTTATCTATTTGTAACTAATTTATTTTTGCGTTATTTATTAATCTTGTATTCATATATAGTTTTGTTTTTTACTTTGTTTCGTATATTATTTTATTTTATTTTGTTTCGTAATTTTATCCATGTACTATATTATTTATTCTTCTGTACATGTATACCTTGCTTGGTGAATAAATAAATAAATAAATAAATAAATACCTTTTTGATTATTCTGCAAAAATATTTGTGCTTCCCTGAATCTCACAGTCACGTACTGCCTCTGTTCATGCGCAAATATTAAACATCATTCGAAAGCTATTCGATTTGTCAGGAATCTTCTCTAAGAGATACTCTTGAAGATATGATAATATCTAGTTGTTCTAGTTGTCTAATAGCGTAGGTACATGTCACGGAATTTATAAGATTACATTATTGCACAGATTTCAAGCATTTTACATCAAATTCATTAAGGGGTGTTTACACATACGTGTATGCGCTTTAGCTTACACGAGTCAAGTCAACTCAACTTTAGTTTTTTGAAGGTGATGCTAAAGCAAAAGTGATCGGGTACGATGATTAATGTACCGCAGACTTTAACGATTTGCGTTCGCTCTTTGCCATTTGTAGATGATTCGTGGATACTTATTTTAATATACGTATGATGATGTGCATGATAATTAAATAATGATAAAGGAAAGCTTCATAAAATATATTGTTCATGAATCAACATACTCCACCTCTTTTGCTTTAAACCTGCCTCCTTAAACCATACTTGAGCTGACTCGTGTAAACGAAATACGCTTGGACAAATGGACGCATGTGTAAACATCTCTTTAAAAATCGAAGTAAAACAAGTGACAGACACTTCCGATCAAATGCATGCTTATTGTCAACCTTTTCAAATTTATACTTGTTAAAAGGGCGGAGTTTTTTGGAGTCAAATGATTTAAATGGAAAAAAGAGCCGAGAACCGTCACATGGTTAACAGATGTTTCAGAGTACACTACTACAGGCGAACTGGTTTCGAAACGAGAGCGTGCAGAATAGCAATTTATTGAATATAAATGTCTAGGAATATCGCGATTACTGGAAATCGGAAAATGAAATGAGAGCCGTCCATGGCCAACTCAATCGCTCTTCGAATATTGTACGTTGGGACTCCCTAACTAGCATGTCACCCCAATCACGTTCACATATGCAAAAGAAATGTGAATGTATGACAACAGATATCATTGCCATTATTTTTATGATTCCCAAACATATATTTACAAGTCGATTGCCAATGCTCATAATTTCATATTAACTGACTCAAATTTGATGATTTGGTGATGTCTCGAGATATCGATTTTCCGTTCAGTTAGTCACAAAATCATGAACAAGGACATTTATTCGTTGCAATAAAACTAAACTGGGTATCTAATATTGTAATTCAATATGAAAATAATGATATAGGTACACACAATGCCGTTTAAATAAATTATGATCAATATGTGGGAATATTTTGTTTGCTGGTTGCTTTCAGTATTTGTTTATGGGAGCTGCGAACAATCCGAAGAGTAGTTTAGCGTTTCCCTTCATCGATGGAAATATGCAAATGCCGTTACGGGCAAACGTTTGAGTTTGGCAAATCGTTGGGTATTTATACAATTCCATAAATATTTATGGAAGCTTACTTCTTGATTCATAATAACGAATTCCTTTAATAAACTATTATCAGTGCTAAATTACGGGCGCATTTACTCGATTTGTTTGCACTGGTACATTAGCAATGAAATTTATGTTTATTTATAGAGGTTCAAGGAATTCTCCGGGTCGGTTCTTCTATAAGTGCACTTGGTACTTTGAATCCCGTCGTCACCATAAGAGCAGGACAAAAGGCGGTAGAATGAAATACGAGGGTGGTTCAAATATGATCGAGACAAATGCTCTGAAACGTTTATTTACTATCGAAAAAATTTACAAAAATTCACAGTTTTTCTAGGTAGTTTCCCTCTCTAGTTACGCATTTTTTCCACCTTTCCGGAAGCTTTTTGATGCTGGTATCGAAGAACTCCTTGGGCAACTTGGACAGCCATATGCGCACGCACTCCTCTACCTCGTCATCGGTGTTGAATCTTTGACCTCCGAGGGCTTCTTTCAGTAGTGCAAACATGTGGTAGTCACAGGGTGATAAATCCGGACTGTAGGAAGGGTGTTCCAGTACCTCCCACCCCAATTCCAATATTGTATCAAGCGTGAGACGCGCGGTATGAGGGCTCGAACTTTTTGCTCGAAGTTCAACAGTTTAGGAACCCATCGCGCCGTTATTTTGCGATATTGAAGGCGTTCGTGGATGATAGACTCTACACTACCAATACTGATGCCGAGTTCAGCCGAAATGTCTCGAACATTCATCCTACGGTCCTCCAAAATGAGTTGTTCTACGCGGCGAGTGTTGTCTGGTGTGATGCTGTTTCGCGGTCGACGATCATGTGGCTCATTCTCGACGGTTTCGCGGCCATCCTTGAATGCTTTGGCCCATTTAAACACACCAGCCCTACTCAGGCACTCACTACCAAACTGATTTCGCAAACGCAGAAAAATTTCCGTGTTTTTAACGCCTTACCACACTAAAAAACGAATGACAATACGTTGCGCAACGGCGGTCGGCACTTGACGTTCACTTATGGTCGTTAGCACGCGCGCGAAACATGCGCTCCGACATAAACAATGCCACACTGTTCGTAAAGGACCCAGCTATCACATACTCAAGCCACGACCTTCAAAACATGCATGCGCGCCATCTAGAGCATTTGTCTCCATCATATTTGAACCACCCTCGTATATACATCAAGAATAAAATATCTTCGCTCTAAAATATCTACCATGTAACCTTTCTCTATACGTCAAATAAATTCCAGATATTAAATTTTCAATGCATTCATTTTTCGTGTACGGTAACACCTTAAATATGCACCTGTATGACTGATTGCTATAAAAACCTCCACACACCATAACATTAGTTGATAAAATTCTAGAATTTATGAAATTCTTGCATTGAAATGTGGGGACACTAAAAAATAAAATATGCTACTCGATTCGCATCAGACATTGCATGCTTATGTGCTAAATAGATATTGGCCGAGCCCAGGCGAGCCGAGTGTGTGGGCGGTCCAGACGAGCGACTTTGACAGGTGTCACAGGCGCTCGTGCCACATCCGATCGGAATGGATGTTGAGCACGAGCCAAGGCGATTCGAGACGAGCTGTCAAATGCCGTCCACATGTCGGCGGCCTCGTCTGACTTCGGCTCGCCTGGTCTCGGCCAATATCTATTTGCTACATTAGAGACTAAAGTGTCACATACGTATGCGTATTGACAGAGTGAATGAACTTGTTTTGCCTTTGAGGCAGGGTGCTTATCTCTCATGCTCAGCAAGTTCATTTGAAGGACTTTCCAATCGCACTCCGATGCGCCCTAAGGCGCCGTACTTTTGGCACCCCATGCGTTAGTAGAGATCAAAGTATAATTGTGTGTAGCAAAATATAAGTTTAAAGTACGTTATAAATGGAAATTCAGAGCAAACGCGAATTGTCGGAAACTGGAATATGATAATACTTTTTCCCGAGATTGGCTTCTCAATTTGATTTCTAATTATGCTTTGTTATCTTCGTAAAATAATTTCTGCTGAAACACAAACTTATTGGGGCGTTTCAGACATTATGACCCATATTTATCGCATATCGCATAATGACCCATATTAACTGCACTTAAAAACAAAATTGTTGAATACAATTATAGTCAATTGTACACCAGACAAGAGCAGAACAGAACAAACAACTCTGATAATCAGACTCGGACACTTAAGAAAAAAGGATAAAATGTCAAAACGCATTTTATAAGATTTCTAGAAGCATAAAAATTGACCAGAGAAGGCTCACAATTTTAAATGAATTGAAGAACAATGGACTATAAATTAAAAATATTTGACAGTGGCTCCAATATTTGGCGCTGACAATCTAGCGTGAAAAAAACAGCGGGAAACAGTTTCTGATAGACTCGGCGATCTGGTCGAAAACTAATACTAATGTTCTTCGAACATTAGTAAAAAAACTGAGAAGCGCCAAAGTAATTAGGCTGTTTCTGGTGCGTTCCATATGTATTTTGGCTAAGCTATGCGTTTTTAATCGTAGTTATATATGTACAATTGAATGCTTGCACAACATTTTAAGCTCGAGACACCTAATGCTTGAAAATTTTGGTTAACGATTCATATTTCATATTACGATCGATACGAAAATCACATAGCAGTTTCCAACAACAATCGATTCCTTCGCATTTAGTCAATAAAAACATTTTGCAAACTTTGGTAGGATATGCAGTCTGTCTACGTAGTCTCCTATGAATTAGGAAGTCGCATGCACTCTTTTTATTTTCACATAAAGGACTTTTATTGTGCGACCACAACATATGTGTCCATCAGAATCTATTATTCGTCCTCCATCAACGTTCACTTTGTAGTCTTTTTTTGCTATGAAACCCATTATGGCTCTTGCGGCTGCACCGTTCTCGCAAAACAATGTATCCCTTTGCAGCACTACCGACCGATGTTATATGTGAGAAAAGTCCTCTATTTTACGATGTTTGACACGATGGACTTCGTCTGAACGCCAAGCATATAGCGTGAAAGTGAGTCCTCTCGAAAAGGGTTAATTTCGATTATGTCAATCTACGTTGAAAAGGCTTAAGATTGATTAAATGCGCAAGCATAAGCTTTCAAACCCTAGTTGATCTCTATTTTCTAATTAGTCCTTTGGTAACACTTCAACCAGAGAAAATTGCCTCTGAATTGCTTGTCAGCTATAAATTTCTTTTGAAATATTATTTCGCTCAATTAGGACCAGTTTCTCGGTTGGCAGGATACTATTATCGATTTTACTAGACGACACATATTTCATCGTCGTAGAGTATGCTAGTAAAATATCCAAGATATCGTTCTTGCACGCTCTCTGTTGTATGCTCTATCATCTCAGAGAAAATATTGGTAAAAAGTGTAATGATAGTATATCTGCGGTAAATCGAATCAATACGATTTACCAGATGAAAGTAAGCGAAAGAAAACTGAAATGGAGAAATCCAAAACAAATTTCCCCATAAATCGAATTTCCGAATGATGCTGAAAACCGTTACAAGCATCTGCTCTGTAAAATATTTTTGCACTTCTTATTTTTCTACTTCATACTTTTGTTAACTGACGTACATTTTATCAACTGTTTGAAACAGAAACATCAGGAATTTGAATACTATAGTCTCACTACATTACATAACATTATTACCACTAAATGATTAGAAACTAAGTAGTAGCGCCATTGATCAGTTCGGTCCATTAAACACGTTATTAGATTTGTCAAACGAAGTGGTGGATAGGACGTTGGAATGGCTGCGTTGATTGCGGTACACCTGAAAGTTCACTATGGGTAACAAAAAACCCAGAGTTGAGGATTTCGGACATGAGTCCATGCGATCAAGCGTATTTTGCTTACACGAGTCAACTCAATTTTGTTTATGAAGGCGGGTGAGTCTAAAGCGAAAGATGTGGAGTATGCTGATTCATGTACGATAGATTTTATAATGCTTTCTTTCGCTCATTGTCATTTGTGGATGATTCGTAGATGATTCGTAGATGATTATTTTAATACATAATTTGTGGATGTATATTTTATTATATGATGATGCGGATGATAATATTTTTATGTATCATTATGTATTACGAAAAAAATTTCGAAAAAATTTACGAATAATATACACAAACATATACAAGCCCTATCATACGCGCCCTATATCAATTTTTTTTCATTTTTGAATTAATATTGAATTTGAAAACTGCATACTCTATCACATCATTTTACAAAAAAATGAAAAACCTATCTTTTGTAGAAGTGTGTTAAAATCAACAATGGCAAATGTCCTTTCGATATATCTGCATGCTGCAGAAAAACACAAATCATTGAATATCTCCAAAGTTCTCAAAGTGTAGATAGGGCGTTTCTGCTACGGACGTCAGTATTGATAAATTATTTACAATATTCAGGTACCGATTTATTTGTATAGAGAAATGAAATTGTGAAAAAACGATCATGAGGAATGAGAATTAGTAATGTTCTAAGTTTGGTGACGACGATTATTTAGAAATTTTAAGCCGTTTGTGGACGCTGACTGTCTGAAAATAGTTTTTTTTTTTCTTCAAATTTTGATTTTGATAGCTTTTTATGTAAATATGATATCGAATCAATAGCAAATTCACACGAAGCGATGATGCCTACTACAAATATATTAGAGCCTTTATTAGGTACGTGAAACAATATGCTTGGAATCATCGAGCCTCCTGAAAATTATTGGCTTTTGACCAAACAAGCGACTAAAATATAAATATAATGCTTCCTCTACCCAGCCAAGTTGCAATGTTTGAAACTCAATATCGCACAATACGTTAACACTTCCCAATCGGCCTATATTTTTATCAATAAAGATTTGTGTTTTTTTTATGGATAAATTTGGTTGAAAAATTATGCTACGGTTGGCTGCTATGGCAGTTTTCGTAATTCATTTATAGGCGTAAATAATGTCCATATAGTGAAAGTGGACATGGAATATTTAAATTTTGATAAATTTTGAATTATTTCTGCGTCTGAGTTTCCTAATGATATCATGTTTACATAACAAGTTATCACAAATCGACAAGCAGTCGCAGCCATAGGCGTGCCGTGGCCTAAAATCTGGCCGGGGCCAGGGACCGAAAGGTTCAAAACATGCGATGATTTTGTTTTCCGTAAAGTAGGTACACGTACTGTTCATACAACTTATGTAATTTACTAATACATTGTATATTTGTTAATTTATTCTTTGTTATTTGCTAATGCAAAATGCATTATCAAATAAACTTCGTGTCTGTGAACACGTATGAGCTGCTACCACATGCATATAATGCATGGTAAGTATGAACTACACATGAATTATCTATGACCGCTAAGAAAGAAAGCTTGTATGAATTATACGAAAATAGAATGGAAATAGTTAGAAATATAAGAATATTTTTTTGGTTAGAAGCTTAATATATTTCAACTTATACTTTTTCGTTATAAAAAGAACATAGTGAACGATGAAAAGATTTGCTACAAACTTAGGATTACTGATTGAATGAAAGATCCCCAATGAATAAACTGAGTCGTTGTATTTTCCTTCATTCATTTCTTTTTCTTAAGCCTCTTTCATGGTCCCATACCATCGATCACATATTTGCATTTGTGAAATCTTCTTGACTAACGAGTCGAGCTTAAACTTCTCATTCTATGTCTTGTATTTAGACCAACTGCCTCTTCAAGCTGCTTCAACAATTCGTGTTGTGATGGCTTCGAAAAGTGTAGGTAAAGGGATTCGATGGCATTGAAAAAAGATATACACGTTTCGATTGTGCAAAGTGTGTCCATTACAATAAGGATAATTTTCTGAGTTATACAGTGTACAAATGTGGCTGTAGGGTGTTTCATCTTGATTTAGATTTGTACACCACTTTTTTGTCCTGACATGACACTAGCACTATCATAAGACTGTCGAACAACAGGCAATTCGCTAAGTCCGTAGCTGTCTAACAGGCTCAAAATTATATCTGCTAAATACGAGGCATTTCTAGCTCCTGAACAGTCTACAAAGCCTAAGAACCTTTTTTCGACTGCTAGCTCTTTAGCAAATATGACAACCACGAAGAGTTGTCCCTTTTTGTGGACCCTTGCTTTGTCTGCCATAATGGAATCAGTCCGCACTCTTTTATTTCAGCTGTATTATCCTCCCGAACGATTTCAGCAATCATTTTTCTTAATTCATTTTGTATTTTGCCACAACAGTAGTTTGCAATCTTGTTTTTAAAATCATTTTCAAAAGTTGTCGCGACCGGATAAAATTGAAGAACCATGGGGTGGTTATGTCACTATGAAAAAACGCTTGGTAAAATTGAAGTGCTATAACTTCCGATGCTGTTATCAAATTATAATGAAATTCACACACATTTAACCTGAGTGTAAACCAAGTAGGTCATAGATAGCATAAAAGTGGCGGAATGATTTTTATTCTCCAAATGACTTCAAAAATTGTATTCTACGTTAATTACCTTATTTCCTACCATTTTAATACTCAGACTTATCTAAATACCTGTATATTGCCTAGTAGGAATGAACAGATCATCTTGATAAAAAAGCATGATTGGCGAGGCGCTTTTCGTCTTTTTCTTAACGCACAACTTGTCGAAATTAGATATTGCCGTCCATTTTTTCCATAACATAGTCATAGCGTAGTCATAACATAGTCATGACAGTCCCATAACATCGTAATTAATACCACCAATAACACAGTCTCTATGTTATAAGTAGTGTGTATGCTATGGTATAGGCTTACACTACTGCACTACTCAACTCTTGCTGTAACGACAAAAACCTAAGAGGCGAGAACTTAAGTGTCTGCCGTTGGAAATATTTTTTTTATGGGAGGGGCCAACCTAGGGTCTGGGGGGGTCCTGACCCCCCTTGGCCCCCCCTACGGCGCGCCTATGGTCGCAGCCCAAAAACCAAAAAAAAACCGGTATCTGAAAATTCACTAAAATGCATGCCACCGCTGTCAAAGGGTTACAAGATATGCCAATAAAATTTGCAAATTTCAAACCCATCGAAACACATAATTTGGTTGTATGCATAACTCTATTTCACCTCTTATTTTTATGGGAGACCACTGATCCAAGACCACTGATGTTGAAACTTGCATGCTGACGCTCTCTTCATATAGTCCAGTGAAATCCGACATAAAAAAGGCGAAACTTCGGAAAAATTAGGAGAAAGCTGAATTTCGGTGTGAACCTTGGTACTGGCGTGTTGAAGAAAATGTCAAAAGTCCCCATCGATCCGAGGGCTGTATTCGCTGCTCACTGGCCAACTTTTTTTCGGGTAAGATAGCCTGATGTGACGTCGTGATCATATACACAGTTCCGCTAGACGTTGCTGCCTCGCCTTGAAATATCTATAGGAGTGTCGTTCCTTGCTGTTCTTCCGGAAGTTGCTCATCACCCTGATGAGTTTTTTGAATGTGTCTTGCTGCAACACGTTACTTCCGCCATCGCTTGCGTGTCTGCTGTGCCTTCAGCATTAGCCAAATTAATTACTTTTTAAGTTTTGCCGATGGAGCTTACTTATCTTCTGCACCAAAATGCAATGTAGTCAATTCAGTTGGTAGAGAGTCGGCAGTAGTTGCACCAAAACTTGATTTCACCTTTTGGCTATCGTCGGGCTTTTGGCACCAAAACGTGATTTGGCTATCGACGGACCAAAAATGATTACAATACTGGCAATGTCCCAAATTTGCTCTACCCAAAGTGCTGTGGCAGACTCACTGACAGCGTTATCCTCGGAGAAAAAGTCTTGTGGGCTTTGATTTTGAAAAGAGAATTTATTCATGGCTAACAACATCTTTTATACTCAAATTTAGCCTACGTATTAATTTAACAACAATGCGTAATTGTGTTTGTTCAGGTTGAACTGCAATTCTTACACAAAACTGATCATATGCATTTATGTTTGAACTTCTATCGCAAGCAAATTATTGAGTGTCGTTTTACTCGTGGAAATTACGAAAACCAGAAAAGCTATGTCGCAATGACTAGCAATTTATGAAGAAAAAGTCTGACGCATATTCAAGGCCATTATTGCGCATGGGCACAATGGGCAAGTGCCCAGGGCCCCGCCATTTATGGAGCCCCTTATTTTCAGATCATCAGCCAATGAATATATTTATTTTGTAGAAATTAAACTATAATTACCTAACTATACCTAATAATTATCTATCTTTATATTAATCTCATGACCCAGGGGCTAGCACTTACACTTACTAATAGGTGATTTCCCTAAATTATTGCAGTTGCATGCAATGTTAAAAATAAATTAACAGACTATGGATATGTTATACTTCCATGCATTACGCGGAAAATTTAGCGAATATATGTATCCTGATGCATTACTTTTCCGTTGGGAACAATCTTAAGTGTTATTATTGTAAAAACTTTTGTTGTTGCGTGGAGTTTGGGCTTCACTAGAATGAACATAAACAAATCGATCTGTGCACCCCTTCAATTTATGAGAGCATTTTAATTTCTGCTGTTCCTATTTGAAAAGCACGGCCGAGACGGCATTTCTGCTTGGGTCTAAAAATCAAATCATTTCAATTAAGATTAAACTTGCAAACGGTGTGTTTTATTTTATGTTTGCGACTGTTTTCAGTGCAATTAAATAATGAGTATTGGTTACTGTATTTATACATACATAAAAAATGTCAAAACGGTCATATCCTAAGCTCAGAAAAAAGGAAAAAAAACTGCATATCAGAAAGATGTAATTGATAAATTACCGAAATCAACATAATATTTTACACCAGGAGCTTCTGTGAGTAGTAATCAAATAATAAACCATCCACATAATGAATCATATCAACAACAGATTGCGAAAACTCAGGGAACCTCACTTGTCCTTCGCTAAGTCCTATCACTTCAGAAAAAGAGATTGAGCCATATTGCACAGAAGGCGTCCGCAATAACTTCACCAATTTTTTAATTCAAATAATCTGACCTCATTTCAATAACGCTGTATCAAAGTGTGTCTTGTTTGTTTTAATGTTTTATTTTTCATTCAATGATGAAAAACTTTGATATGAAAATAAAATTTTTATAATAAAGTGGAATTCAAATAAGATTCGCTTTTTATTCAAAAGTGTTTCAGCTTTTGATTTAAATTTGATTCTATTAAATGTAATTTTTCTGAGTGTACAAATGATAAAATTAAAATGAATGAATTCGTCACCTCTTCTCATCACTTTGCAGGTTTATATTATTCACACCCACATTTGAATGAATTAAAAATGATCCATTTTATGAGATTGTTTTATAGAAATTGAAGACTACTGTCAAAAAATACATCTAACCATTGATTGAACAGATAAATAAACTATCATAAATCGCTTAAATTTCGTCATCAAAATGAAGTCCTCTGTGAACTCCATGCTCGAGCAATGTGTGGCATCTCCCCAAGCGATGTCTATCTTTATCCTTACATAAAGGGAGTCGCTACCAAAATACCGAAGAAAATTTTCATTTTCTCGTCTACACTAATACACTAAACCGAATAGAATAAACATAATACCAAAGAAATGCTAACATTCCTATCGAGAGATTCCTCCCTTCGAGCTCCCTGAACTCTTAGCGGACTTCTCCGCTTGCCAAGCGCAGCAATAGTCCTCGAAAAAAAATGAAATACGTTTTTGTGGCAGAAATTGCTTAACGTAGCGAGTAACAATATAACCAATTTGTAGCAAAATTGAAAATGGCAGTGCAAAAGACAGCTTAAGAGGTTTATGCTCCAAGTAGGAAGAGCGACATACGACGTGCGGAGATGTGGTAACAAGTAGAGATTGCGGAGACCGAGACGTAGCAGACTACAAGGATGAAGCAAAAGAAAATTGAATGCCATGGAGAAGGAAATCTTCCATTGTGAGCGAAAGTAAACGGCATTCTAGACGAAGGGTGACGTTTGGTGGCGGAGGCGTGATCTGGATGTTTTGCTCGGCAATCAGCAAGAAGTTGAAAGTAAAGAGAAGGCGAGCCCTGGTAAAAAGGTCCTGGCCCAAAATGTAATAAAAAGGAATCAAAGTGCTTTACTGTTGATGTTTCACTCGGGAAGTTTCAAATAACCTTCAATAACGATTTGTTGGAATTGATTAACTCGATAATTTTGCCATTTTCGCTCTATATTTCTGACTATGGTTTGATATTGCGATCACAATTCTGGTTTTTTAACAATAAATAATTTTTTGTTGCAACCTCTAATTAAGTGGCACATGATAGCTTTAGCAGTGACTGGACATAACACCAACACTTCAGAAAATAAGGAAAATTTTGGAACTTAAAGAATACAGGAATAATTTAAATCGGCTTCTCCCATATGTGTTTCCCTACCGCCATAGCCAAGCATCCGCTTCAAAGGGTAATTTTCTGAGCTTTGGTATGGTACCCTAAAAAAAAGTAAGATATGTTCCTACTTATTTATCATACAAGTTTTGCAATAGTTGAAGTGGTGGTATTTATAGCACTTCTAAAGTGGAAGCTCCTCAACTTATTCTATGTATTTATAGATTATTAAACACCACCTTTTGACTCATGACTATCACGAACTAGACGTACACCTTACTACCATTCCGAACGTTTTTATAACAGATGCGCAAACAATTAGGGCATATTTGAGTGCACTTACGCGTAACAGTTGTTAACACTTTGTTGATATTGTTATTGTCACCAAATAACTTTATAAAAACCGACACAGCATGAATTATGGGTGGAAGCATAACGAAAACGGAAGAAAATGAATTCGTACACCCTCGATTGGTAACGATGTTGGCATAACGTGCGGTTCAGTTCGCTTCACGCAATAAGTTGGTGACTGTTACTTTGGATAGGGGGGGGGGGGGGGCGTTTGAAAGTATAAAAGGTTTTGACTCGTAATTTCGTTTTGTCATTATATTCATATTCATAATTTGTTTGGATTGCGTTTAGAATCTCGTAGTGCACTCGTTTCGTTGTTGGCAGAGAGTATAATTCAATTTAACAGTTTTTCACGTTCAATGGTTTTGCATTATAAAGTGGAAAATTTGTTTCTAATGCTTTTTGCATAGGACGAAGGGTTTTGATATTTCACATTTTCACTGAATAAAATCAAATGAAATGCAAAGCGACGCGAAGTTTTTGGATAACATATTTCTTCGAAATGAAATATGCACACATGAAAGTTAAACTGCTTGAATAAACGTTGTTTAGTTATAAATGTTCAAGTTAATTACCGAACATCAAAGATGTAATTGCTGATATCTGAGATACTCGAGATTGCATTTGTTGCAACCATTGTATCTACGATATTGCTACATACTTTCCACACTGTGAGATCACTGAGGCAGGATTTTGTTATCGTTTTCAGTGCTATTAACCTAACTAGGACTATATCGAGTTGCAAAAAAAGACGCGCTTAGTATCAAAAACCTAATTTCGAGTACCCTGGTGTTAGTCAAATCTTGATCCAAAGTTGGGTGTAATTATATCTACGAATACGTCTAAAATGGTATAAAAGCCATATTATTTACAAACTTTGAAAATATTTCTTTGCGACTGACGCTAAACAAAATTTTATCTGAGTTGGCTAGTAACAATGAAAAATATTTTTTGATCTTAGCCGGATCACAATAAGAATTATAAAAAATGTCAGAATCTTCTATCAAAAGTCTTTACGAATACGTAAAGCATGAGCTGAAAAGAGCTAGTCTCCAGTTTATTTTCTTTATGATAGCATCAACTTGTCTGAATACATCTTCTTGCTTTGAAATCAAATAGCCGTTAAAGTCAATGAGAAACTAAATGAAATAAATCACTCGTAATATGATAACCCCTAGCGCATCAGAACCTCTAGAAACACGAATGTTGGAAGAACAGTAGAGGATTTGTGCAAATTTTGAGTGTATATTCTACCACTAGCTACTTAAGACCACTAGCTATTTCTCCTACTTAAAACCAATACACCCTAAGTAATAATAGACCCTAAGCCAATTTAATTTCGATAACTTTATCGAAACTTACAGCGATAGAAAGATGTTTGGGGCTGCCATCCAAAAAATGTTCAGAACTTAGAAAATTTAAACATTGTGTACTTATTTTCGTCGCAAATGTTCGCTATATGAACCTTTATAAAAGCATTTATTAATACGAAAATAACAAAAACGCCTCGTAATGGCAGCTTAGCACCGAAGCCAAAAATATGTCACGTTTGCCTCACGTTGAAGTCAACCTACTCTGCGAATTTCGTGTTGATGCGATAACAGCATTGGAAGTTGTAGGGATACAAAAAAATTGAGTGCTATCACTCGCAAAAATTATCAAATTTTCTAGATATTAATATTTGTTGTTTATTTTCACTACAATATTACTACAATTTGAAAATTTTATGATAAAATCGTTTACTAAATATATGCAAAAAAAAAATACAAAAGCAACCACAGCTGGCAACCCTATCATTGTTTTTCTAGCTAAGTTTCTACTGAATATTGCCTACAATAATTTTAATTTGCCATATGAATTTCGTTATGATTTCATGATTGCAATGGAAGCTATAGGGCAAAAAGCTTTATTTTCCTGATTGAATTTTCAAAATTTAAGACACCAAAAGACACCATAGCTGGCAGCTCCAACCTAAGTAACCAACCAAATTTTTAGCAAACGTGGCTTGAATGAAAGAATCAGCTACCGTGTGAATTTCGTCAAAATCTGGTGACTGAATCAGAATTTATAGGGCCAAAAGCAGTTACTTTTCTTAGCAATTTTTCAAGATAGCACCACTGGCACAGAATTGCGCACTTCTCAAAATCATTTCTATCAGACTTGATCCTATCAGACTTGACCAATACATTCTATAAATTTCAATTGCATCTGATTATTGGATCGTGAGTTCCAGTGAACAGAAGTTTTTGTTGCTAAAAATATAGGTGAATTGTGGAAGGGTTACCGTTATAGTCCGATATAGAATTTCAAAAGTTTTACTTTGGTTGTGTAGACAAGGTATAAGATTTGTATATAAGTTGCTTTTTTTCTTAAAAGCGAAAATCTTTCAGGAGACTCGATGGTTTGAATGTTTTCACTTTCACCGCCTACCGTAGCTACAGGGTTGCCAGCACGTTTATAGAAAGCTATATAACTATACAAGTTAGTAATATCAATATGTTTTGTAAGTTTTATATAATAGCTCTGTTAAGAGCTACCGCAATTCAAGAAATTTCAAATTTTCCCGATCTCATTTTAGGCCCCTAGCGCATACACAGGGTTAAAACTATCCAAAAGCTTATCAAATCTTTATTAAAAACACGTTCGAAATTCATTTTGTAAGTTTAGTTTTTCTGAAAATAAAACATAACTTAAAAAACATAACTTAAAGATAATTAACATTTAGTGAGACCTGGACCTATCCTGCATGTACATTTATCCTGAAAATTTCAGCTTAATCAGATGGCGAGTTCCCGAGAAATAGTCACTGAATTTTTTTGATGGTCATGAAAATGGCACGGACCTGCTCCCAGAAAAAGGAGGAGGCTACGTATTATTCTTCCGTCATGAAATAATAGTAGCCGCAAAGAAAAAGGGAAAGGGGCTTTTGTCCGCAAATGACAACTTGCAGCTCTCAGGCATGGGTGGTAAACCAGACCCAGCCGAGACGTGACTAAGCACGTTGCTAGCTATCTGTAAAAGGGGACCGAGAAACACGCGCAAAACTGAAAAAGGGAGAAACTGTCTCTATTTCGAAAGGCCCAAGGATGAGACAGACAGCCTCAGGCCCCTGATGTTGGCACAGCCAAGACCCCACGTGTTAGCAGGATGTTAGGGGGTGCCTATGTAAAATATATTGAGACGAGAAATCATCGACGTCTAAAAGTTTTTCAAGTTGACAAGTAAGTTATGCGGCTTTCTCTTTCAAACAGGCTTGACAAAAGGCTCACATAGCCATACGTGCGCCCATTCTTGTATCACATTGCTAAGCACACAACCACTTTTGAGAGGAGTCTTTAATGAACTGGGTACCTCTCTGCAGCTCTACCGAAGCTACTTCTTTAGGCTTACGAAGAAGTATGAGCCAAGAGACTGCTTCGTTTTTCCAGGAAGGCGTGACATTTGCACAAGAGGTGAAGTTATTGCTCAGGCAAAAATCTTCGTAAGGAGCACCCATCCGAATCGCGTGCGTGCCAAACAGCCAAACAGAAAAGGGTATATCTATCCGAGGAGAGTATTTTTAATTGAATTTAGTTTTGTAATGTTCATATATTACCTATAAATTTGTGTAAAATAAGTCCAGGAACTTTTTGACCAGACCTCGTATGCCACGCCAAAACGTTGACTGTGTGACCAGTGCTTTAAGCGGATTTTCAGAAGGTGCATGATGATTTCAAAAAATAGTATGCATTTGTTGAATAATCTACTATCAAGCTTTTACAATCGCGAAAACAAGCTCGCACTTGAGATTCGTTTGACTCGAAAACTTCTTTGATTTTCATCCAATATTTTTCTCAATAATTTATTTAAAAATCTGAAGACAAATTATTTTTATTTTGATCACTTAGTATTGAATTAAGTAACTAGTAATTTGAAAAGGCTAGGATGTTTATTCTGGGATTTTATCGATTTAGCAATTTAAATGGGCTATCTGTAATTTTTGGGGTCTAAATTATAGTACTCTCATATCTCCATTATAATCCCTGGGAAAATACGCTTTGACGCTTTGTTTCTGGATCGTATTGGAAACGTCACGTTTCATCACCAGTAACAATCTTGTAAAGGAAGTTTTCGTCCTTTTTGGCTTCTTTAACGATGTCTTTGCAATGTTAGATTCTGAGCAATTTTTGGTCGTCAGTCAATTTGTCCGGCACAAAGTGAGCACACACCTACCGATAGCTCAAATGGTCGGCCAAAATGCAATAGGTCGAATCATTGGACATTCCCAATTTCATCAATCACGCACTTTCCCGATGGTTTGTGGCGTAATAACAAATTTCGGCTGCCCGACATTGATGTCGTCGTTAATGATTTTACGACAGTTTTTAAAGCGCGTATACCACTCATGAACTTTGCCACGGGATAAACAATCATCACCATAAACTTGTTGCATCAATTGAAACGTTTCAGTAAACGTTTTACTGAGTTTGAAACAAAACTTAATATTGGCGCTTTGTTCGATGCTCTTTTTTATACCGATGACACAAACATACTACAAACATAGACGCAACAAGGGTAAACTCGACATGATGTACCACAGCCGGGAAATTCTACCATCAGAGGGCAAATAGGTGGTAGCAGGGGTCAAAAATTGAAGAAAAACACACAAAATTAGGCAAAAAAAATAAACGAGAAGACAACACAATTAAGAAAAACAAACAAACAAAAACCGCAACAGCAAACACAGAACTACAACAATACAAACATACTAGCCTGACATCTATCGGCAAAATTCATGTAACAACAGTGTTGATAGTGATGCGCGATTGCGAGATGTTTAACTCGATTGTTTCGATTGTTAAAACATCTCGAAATATATCGATGGTTTTAAGTTGAACTCGATTGTTGACTCGATGGTAATTGTGCCATCGAGAGAATCGAAAAAAACATCTCGCCATCTCGCAATCGACCATTCGGTCGGACAAGTCATTGACAATCGGTTGACGGCAATCGAATCAGCCATAAAGCACGTTCACCTTTGGCTGCGAGCTGCTGCATTGTGTTGATCTTAGCTACAGTATTCGGCTATCGCACCTGTCTTTCGTTTTAGCTACCCCAAAGCTACACATTCTCTTTCTGCTATAAACCGGTCTTCAACAATCGAGTATAGCAATCAAACACCACAATCGAACACTGCAATCGAGAGCACCAATCGAGTATAGCAATCGAACCCAACAGCCGAAACGAACAATTGAGCATATCGAATGATCTCTCGATTGTTCTTTCGATTGTTCTCTCGATTGTTTTTTCGATTGTTTAGTGGCATCGATTACGATTATCTCGATTGTTAAAACCTCTCGCAATCGCCCATCACTACTGTGTGGTACATCAAGTCGAGTTTTACCCGCAATAACTCCACTTCCAGTGGAGCAAATATCATGAAATGTTTACTGGAAGTCGGTAAGAGATGTACTTTTCTAACCAAGTAGGTCACATATAGATGGCACCATCAGAAAATGCCCGATTGACAAAGCCCTGTTTACTTTAAGATAGACTGTGTAGTTTGATTTAACTCGGGTATTTCATTAGAGTTAGGGGTTATATGCAGTCACGAGGACGATAAAAAACAATTTTTCAAAAACTTTTCCTGAAAAGCTGTCTAGACTGATTGACGTAAAAATGTATACACACATGTATATAGTAGCTTTCAACTTTATGCTAACATATTTTTTTTGTAAAAATAACTATTTCTAAAGCTGCTAAAGCCGATCTCCGGGAGCTCCTCTAAAAGAGGTATCTATGTAGTATTAAGCACGATATCTTTAAATTGGATCATCTAAAGTGAAAAAAACGAAAACGATTTGGTTAATCTAAAGTATTATCTTCTCATTAACGGGAAAATTAAGCAAAACAAGAATTTTTTTAAAAATTGAAGACTTCTCAAATCAAATTCGATACAGATTTCGGTTTAATTTTTTTTATAAAATGGAAAATTTTCATCGGCAAAAAAACCTTCAATCAATCATAAAAAAATATGCATGTTTATGGAGCTTATGTAAAAATTTGAGACTGATCGATGCAGCCATTGTGAAATTGAAATATTTTTTTTAACATCCTGTCTGCGTAAAACCCCTTAAGTGACATTAGCATCCCAATCGCATAATAATACTTATGAAATTAGAATACTTATGAAATCAGCAAAATCATAATCGCAGCTTATTTGTTTTTATTTCATCCATTTAAACTGGTCATGAACGCAAAACTATACTCACTTGCCATTTGAAAAATACAGAAA
The DNA here is from genome assembly GCA_963978885.1 of Nemotelus pantherinus. NCBI lineage: Eukaryota > Metazoa > Arthropoda > Insecta > Diptera > Stratiomyidae > Nemotelus > Nemotelus pantherinus. Next base: position 259,559,488 of record OZ022264.1, on the reverse strand, counting down.
TTACTTCATGAATATTTTTTCCGTGAGTAATTTCCATAAAAGTGAATCTCCAGGGATGCAGATCATATGCAAAGTAATTTCTCCTGCTGATACAAAGCACCCCTTTCAATTTAATTGCACCAATTCTAAAAGTTAATTACAGGTTTTCCAAAGGCATTCAATCAGAATAGCGTTCTAGCTCAACTATTATCGAGCGCAGCCATGGGTATAGATACACAAGGCATATTCGGTGACGCTCCAGGTATTTAGATTACATGTGTGATTTACTAATTTGATGGAGTATTATATAACTAGTCATTACCGGCATTTTCTAAACACGAAGCGACTATTAGACGGCGACTACTTTCAAAGGATTAATTGAATTAGGGACACACAATAGGCATGATTGCGCACAAAAGACGTAAGTATAAATTTCACCTGGGAGTTCGGCTCGACAATCGTCAGGACATTCGAGCAAAGGCTTGAACAGGAACGGATCGCTGTGTAATGTTCCGAAAATTTTGAAAGGCTATGACATTTGATATGAATTCTGCTCAGAGTCGCTTATGCTGTTATTCCAAAAACATTTATGCATTTTAGAGTACTTTGATGTATAGTCATATGCAGTATTTCATTTGCTCCGTCCCTAATTAAATGGTATGAATGTGAACCAACAGTTTTCGTAGACAAGACATAGCACAAAAACTTCGTTAGGTTACTTCATCGATTCACAAAATGTATTTGCACACGTGGTTCCTCAAAAAATCAATTTTTGGAATACTTTACTGCAAATAATTTGGGAAGATAACTGCTGCAGAAAAAATATTCATCCTCAGGATGTTTCGAAGTTTCAATTTAGTTTAATTTATCTTACACACAAATCTTCTGCACGCGTTTGCGACCATCACGTCCATCGTTCATTATCCTTGGAATTACTTAGGACTTGTTTTGCAGTATCACGCATTTGCTTCCTTAATTCAGAAAGCCTGCCGCTCATTATGCCATCAGTCGGCAGTATCAAGTTTCAAACGTGTTAAGTTTCACTTGAAAACCGCTTTCTTTAATCAGATGGCAAACCCCAATTATATTCGTACTCGGTGCCGTAGAGACGGATATGCTGCAGAAACCTGCGATTGAATTTACCTTTTTGTTTTTGCTAATCTTACACACAATTCAAACGAATCGCGAACTGACTGCTTTAAGAACAATTACGTTTATCCTTCTGTGGCTCAGATTAAAGGATTGCCGCATTTTGAAGGTCAGATCCGTGCCTAAGTTAATTATCATTCATCATTGAAACATATGCTCGTAGGCAAGTGGGATTTATTTACGGGCAATTTGATATTGTCCTTCTAACAGTTTCCAATTCGCTCTCAGAATTTGATAAGCCTCACGCTCGCATGTAGAATATAAAGAAAGCTGACGACTCTGGAGCAAGGGTGGGTGCTATATTTGATTCTACTGTAGAGGGGACCAGCTAATAATCCGTAACCCAACCTTCTCAGTTGAGGTTTCGTAAATATTCCCCATGGATTTATTTCGAGTGATTTGATGAGGGCGTGGGACAGAGGTTTAAGTTTGATGCATTGTATTTTAACGGTTGTTTAATTTAATCGATAGAAAGACGACTTGTGGCATGAAGAGTTTCTGTTTTTATTGAATAATATTAATAATAATAGCTTCACCTCTTTAGATATACAATTTTTTTCTTTAATAGAATTGTTTTGAGTACGAGACTTTAAAAAAATTGAATTTAACTAAGTGGTTTCGAAAGTATTCAGCGTTTTTCATCAGACATCAGCTCATAGTGCATGCCTGACTGATGTCACCACTTGCAAAGTGGGAGATCATTGACTTTTTACTTACGTTAGTTACAACAATTTTATTAAATTAATAATTAATTTGCGATGGTCCCAATATGTTGTCTTTGCGAGAAAAGAAGAAAAGAAAAATGATGCAAAACTTAGTATGCTACCGATATCACCCCAGCCGATTAATATCTTCGAGTGCTATCTCTCATTATTATGATATGCCTTTTTAGTGTGAAACCGTATTATCCTTAATCAACATTAAACTGGGGAATGAATTGACTCAGTTTTATTCGGAAAGTAAACATATGCATTTACTCTTTCGCCTACAACTGCTGATTACAAGGAATGAAGCACTTAAACTGGCATGTCGACATTAATCCTGAATTCGAAATGTTCCTATACACTAATATGCTGCATGTTTATCCCAACAAAAAATAATAGTTTTTTTTTTTGGTATGGATCAGCTTAACGCCATTTACTCCACTTTCGTCCATTGTAACGTGACTAATCCCTTTCGGTGCATTTTTTCCCACTTTCGATCCGACCCGAAACCACATCAATGCAGACTGTTGATTCTCACAACAATGCAACGAATAGTACTGCTTGAAATGATTTCTGTTTCGAGGGCACAAGACGATGCGGATGCCGCTAATAATGCTGTCGAGGCACTCGGGATGACAGTTAAGAAGGATGAAAACATGGAATTAGGATAGGATCATTTCTCATTTCCATTTGCGTTCAAATTGTAACCGAGATCGTATCGTTATTGTTGATGCTCTGCTTGACGCGCGTGGTGGTTGAATTTCCACAGAAATTATTACAATAGAAAAGTGTCTATGGGATTTTGGGGCTGAACATTTTATTATATTCAATATTTTTCTACCGTTTCAAATCAGATATAGAACGGATTTACTATAGTCGATTTTTCCGGAATGATATTTCGAATGTCTTAATTAAGTACAAATATATATTGTTTTTGATTTATTCGTTGAACTAGTTAATTTATTTCATATTGAACTGTATCCACTGACGAATTGAATTGAAAAAGATTTTATTTAAAAAAAATGTTTTCCTACTTTACCTAACTTAAGTACTATTAACAATAAAAAATTAAAAACCAGTGACTATGTTATTTTGTCCTCCTGGCTCTTATTTTTTTTATTTTATTTTTGCATTTTTAATTGTGTATGCCTTTTGATTTTTGTTGTTAAATCTTGCAAGTAAATTATCATACCCAGTCTTGTACAGAGGCTGGGATCGTCTTGGCAATACCCACTTAAAATCTACCTTACGCTTTGACTTCAGTTTAAATTGAAATACACAAAGCTGTGTTCTACTCGACTATTCGTCTCTTCATCAAAGTAAATACTAAGTTCTGCCAAGTAGTATTCCAGGCTCTTCGATGCTTTGAGCGGATCTGGTCTCGATGAAAATAAGAGCGTGTCATGTTGGAGGACTTGAATTTGAGGTTGGTCCACTGAATTGGCGAGGTCGGCGGTAAATATGGTATGAAGAATCGGTCCAGTTACAGAACCTTGGGAAACTTCTGATGCCAGTCAGCTATATTGTATTGTCTGTTGATAAGAGAGCTTGATGTGAGTCTGATCACCTCGTCCGGCAAACCATACCTGATCAACATAAACAGAAGGCCCTCTTATCGTACGGAACCGAAATTTTTTTTCGATATCGAAAGCACACACGACTGTTGGAATGATTTGTTCATTCGGAAAGATGGACCATTCAAGTATAAGATGGCGTGCTTCGTCCCGCGCTTGTGTTTGAAGCCAAACTGGTATTCAGGAATTATCCGCGTGAGCCCACAATGATTTTTTTATCATTTGCAGACAATTATTTTCAAAAAACTTTCCCCGATTAGAAAGCAGAGAGCTTGGACGGAAATTACTGGCCTTTTTATTTTTGCCCTACTTGTGAATGGAAACAATCTTGGCCACTTTCAATTTGGTGTACGCTCAATTTTGAGGGCATTGGAATAAGCTAGAGCAAACACTGTTCTCAATCAGTTAATAACACTTTCCACCACTTCCTTTAAACCGAAACAATACTTTACTTTACCAATGTCGTCACCAGTGCAATGACCACTAATACAAGTACCGCACAGCAGAATCCGAATGCCCCGATTATACATAGGGCGAACGTTTCGTCGAAGAACTTGGAAAACTACTTTCCAGAGCATTTGACGAGTATTCAAAGTCTTCACTCAACACTGTTTATATAAGCGATAGACATTTTTTTTTTATCTCAGTACGCCATAAAACTCGTCCTGCCCGCATTAAGAAGATTTGAAGAGTGTGAAGTTTAAGGGCGCAGATAAGCATATGGTCTAGGTAGGTAGCATTTTCTCTGTTCAGGAATTTTTCACAAATATTCAAATAGTGTACCTTGTACCCATCCGTACTCATGCATCTTGTCCATGGCAAACCAAATCGATTGGTAAATATCAACGGAGTCGGCACTCGATACGTAAAACTGACAACATTTCGTGTGGTCTCGAGGTAGGACGAGACCCTTATAAACTCTCAGAAACCCTTATAAAACCATCAGAAAACGCTCATCAAACCCCCATAAAACAGGCGAGAGCCGACGAGGAATGTTTTGGCATGTGAGTAAAAGGCAAGAATAGACAAGATGCCCATTTACACTCTCGAATTGCAGTTCTAACGTGTCTGCAAAAGCTTCTGCCTATCCCTCATCGTCGTATTTGAGGCCATTAGGGCCATTGATAGTGACTTTATTCTTGTGTCTAAAATATTTCGTTAATCTCCAGAAATTGCTGTCTCCTGGTTCCATACTTAGAAGGAAGTTTTCCTACTGCTCGTTTTTGAACAGTGCGATCTTTTGGCTGATATGATTTGTAAGACGGTTCACTTCAAGTTTTGAGCTGGCTGCGTCTCGCTCTTTTTTTCTAAGTCGATTCCTTTTTTGGATCAGCTCTTTAATGTCCCTTGGCAGCTCGTAGGAGCTATAGTCCCCTTATAAAGTCCCCTTCCATCAGGGGCATTATGGTGAATTTTTCCTTTGCACGGGCTATTTTGGTTGGACGATTTTCAATAGCTCTCTCGATGTCGCTGGCAGTTTCAGGTGATGGCTGCGGGATCTCAGTTGCCATCGCGCTCTAAAAAACCTGCCAGCTAGTTTTTGCTTTCAATTTTAGGGGATCGTCAATATAGACGTCTTCTATTAGAAAGAATACTGGCTTATGCTCGGAGGAGAGTTCATCCAGTACTGTAGTCCGCACATTGTGCTGGAAATCTAAAGAAAGACCTATGTCCTATCCCGAAGTGGATAGGCGCATTTGGAATATGTGAAACTTTTTTAACACTGTTTCCGCTTTGTTATTACTCCTGTCCCCCCAGAGTCGGTGGTAGGTATTTAGATCTCCTGCTATAAAGACTGGTCCCTCCTGGTCAAACCGTTTAGAGAAATCTGTGGTAAAATTGGGTGAATTTTTTGGTTTGTAAACAGAAATCACCACGATCTCAAAATACTGATTGTGTAGATTGCTGTTGCCTCTAGGAGGTCTAGTGATAGTGATGGTGGCTGATAGTTTTTTTTACGAGGATGGCGGTGCCACTCCTCCTCTGCCGGTGAGTCTATCATTTCTATAGAAGTGACAGTTGGGAAAACGGAGATGATTTTCAGGTTGAAGGAATGTTGCTTGTATGAGAACTACGTCGACTTTGCACTCAAAGAAGTTTTGTTTCTTATGGAATTCGCATTCCATGTGAGCACTGAAACAGGGTTGGGGACACTCATTGTGGAAGTTTTTTTAGAGGAGGTTTTGGAAGCTGGGAATGCAGAAAACATACCTTGCACCATTTTCGCCATAATGTTTTGCATCGTGAACTGAAATTGCTCCAGCATGTTGGAGAAAATATGATTTATGTATTCCGCATTCGGGATCTGGTTATTATGTTGTAGGGACGGGGTTGGTTTTTGGGTTCTGGGGGATTTGGTTTGCATAGCCTCGAAGATGGCGGAAGATGTTCGCTCCTTAGCGATCTACGTAAATGATTTCTTCGGATTTTTTGGATGTTTCGGGCATCCTCCATAACTGGCGGGGTGCTCTCCGCCGCAGTTTATGCATTTGGCCTTCTCGTCTTTTTGTTTGGTGCATTCTGAGTAATGGTGGAGTCCATCACATTTCACGCATCTGGATGTGTGGCAGTTGTTTGCTGCATGATATTGCGATTGCCCGCCACGTGGTTTTTGGGCTTCTGCTTTGCATATAAGATGACATACTGACTTAATATTATATATGTCCGTTTCTTGCCTAGTAAGAAGGACTTTAACTAGTCTTGAAAAACCGTTTCTAAGTTTGAGGAAAACACTTCAATTAGGTGAAAGCCTTGCTCTTGAAGGTTTTACTTTATTTCGGCTGGGGTGAGCCCGTGAAGACCTCTAATGATTATATTTCGATTATTTTCTTCGGGCAGAAAATAGGTGTGGAATTTTATTTTTTCGTTCAGCAACCTGGTGAGTTTTCTGTGGTCCTGCGGGGTTTTTGGGTGGTCCTGCGGGGTTTCAGACGCAGCTTAACGAGAATGCTAACAAAAACAAGCTAGTAGAACACTTCCACGACTTATCAGGAATACGAACTTTACTTTGGCGGCGCATTTAAAAATCAAGGTAAACCATGAGTAAAAAACACTCGTAAAAAACACTCGTAAAAAAAGAAAATATGATTGTATTGAACCTACGTCAGCTCAAAGACCTTAGCCACATGACGAACAACGCCTTTGGAAGAAGAAACTGAAGATGATACGGAAAACGATGGCCGCCACAAATGATGATTTCATTCTTCCCAATGCATCTGAGATGTTAAAATTTGTCACAACTAACGTAAATAAAAGTTAATGATTTCCAACTGCAAGTGGTCACATCAGTCAAGTATGCACTGTGAGCTGGTGTCTGATGAGAATCAGTGCATACTTTCGAAACCACTTTGTCGAAAAAAAATGTTCAATACAATTTCCAATAATAGTCATCCCGCAAAAACAATTCCACTTAGAATCACTAATTTTATTGTATTTCAGGTAAATGCCAGTAACTGTCAATCATTCAAAGCTGCGGCCAATTCGAATTCGAAGTAGCCAGCGATTTATTAAAAGAAATAATCATCCACGCAAATTAATGTTACGATATTAACTAGGCAAACAAATCAATTTCTATTCGAATTTTAAACCCCTTCCGTTTTTCAAAAAAGCGCAGTATTGTTGATTAGGCCTCTATTATAGGAAAATTAGCCCAAGTATGTGCACACATTTACACTCACTTCAAGTTAGTGCCAAACAACGTTCGAACCTGGCAGATGTTTAATGACCCTTCAACTCTCCTTCCAAACCGAACACAAGTAGAAATTACTGAGGATTTTAAAATGTATTAGGTACAGTCTACTCGTGGAGGAGTTTTGATGTCAGGCATCAACAAATATCAGCGTTTTGATCGTCGGAAGTCCTGTTCATCGCTTTGACTTCTTGACACGTGAAAAGATCCTGGCGGACGAAGTCAAACACCCTTTCATCGTTCGCTGATGTGGGGCAACATTATTAATTTGTGGAAATCACTTTGCTCTGGCGGTCGAAAGCTGACAGGGATGCAATCATAGAACGTTTTTCGTTGAACAGAAGAGCACCCCTCACATTACAACTTTCTATCATCCCAACGGTAAACAAAGTTTCATTGCCCAAGGCGATGGTGTGGACAAACTGCAATTGGCCTCTACTTTGTCGCTAGTTGTTTACTGCCAACAGCCTTGCACGTGCGAGACATTTAATTAGGTTCCTAATAACTAGTTAAATCAGTTGTTAAAAATAAGTAAACATGAAGACCTTTTGTGTAACTTGACGACATGCGCACCTTCAGATGCCGAGGGAACTGTACATTTTCACATTTGTAACGTAGCTAAGAGCTCGTGAGAAAGTGGGGTGGATACATACGAAACATATCCTTACATTGCTTCAAATGGAGGTGGGAAACTGCTCAAAGTATGTGTCGACATTTATATGGCGGAGCAGAATTAGAGAATGCTATAGAATTCAGGAAGATGTGAATGTAAAGATGGAATGGTATGCAAAGTGGAGTCATGCGCAGCATGCGATTCAAATGAAATTATTGTGTGAATATACTCGTAGATTTATCTATATAGCTCATCTTTGAATAAACGGCAAACTATCAACATTATCTTTTAAACATTTTTACTGATTTTCGAAGCAAATTAGTATTAGACTCGTATTCATATTTCTTTGTATATATTATATATATATATATATATATATATATATATATATATATATATATATATATATATATATACATATATATATATATATATATATATATATATATATATATATATATATATATATATATATATATATATATATATATATATATATATATATATATCAGTAAAATGATTAAGGGAGATAATCTCTGAAGTGGCCGGTCCGATTGAGCTGAAATATTCGCAGGACATAGATGTCTATAGTGGGGAGGTCAATGAGTTACTAAAATTAGGATAATTTTAACCCTTTGGTGGCAGCGGGCATTTTAGTGAATTTTCAGGTACTCCTATATTTCTTTGCAGAGTACATTTTTGTTTAAAAAAAAAGTAATGGGAATGAAAACTTATTATGTTTCATACTAGTCTTTGATAAAAAATTGAAAATGTTGAGCCGTGTGTGGGTGCTGAGTGCCCAAAAGTAGGCAAGGATTTTTTCTCAAATTTTGATTTGTCATAGCTTCTGACTGAAACATTGAATTATCGTGAAATTTCTAGAGCAAATTGAGTTTGAATAGAACTATTCACACATGGGTTTTCAAAGGTGTGCGAGCAATCCTGTAGCTACGACAGGTACGTGAAAGAAAATCCTTCAAATCATCGGGCCTCCTGAAAAAATGTTTGTTTCTTTTACAAAAGGATCAAATTGTTGATAAATTTCTACCTTTTCCACAATGTCAATTAAAAATTTTCGAAATTCCGAGTTGCACAAGAACGGTAACTCATCTTACATCTATTTTCAGTACTCGAAACTTCTGTTCACGAGAACTGACAACCGGATAATCCGATCATTATGAAATTTTCAGGACATGTTAACAATGATCAAAACCAAGTCTGATAGAAGTGATTTTGAAATGCAGGCAACTCTAAGGCAGTGAAAAGTCACTGAGAAAAAACTGCTTTTTGGCCTATAATTTCCGATTCAGCCATCATATTTTAACGAAATTCACACAGTATTTGGGCTTTACTGCAGACCACACTTGGTAGAAATTTGGTGGAAAAAATAGAATAGAATTGCCAGCTATGGTGATTTTTGTCTCTTAAATCTTGTTAATTTGCTCAACAAAATAAAGCTTTTCTCTTATAACTTCCGATCCAGTCATGAAATCAAAACGAAATTCATGAAGTGAATGGGCATTATTGTAAACCAGCTGTCGTAGAAATTCTGTAGAAAAATCATGAAAGAACTACCAGCTATGGTAATTTTTAAAAATTTTTGGCATCTCTGTACTAAGCGACGTTGTCATTAAATTTTAAATTGGAATGATCCAGCAATAACAATTACAAAAAATATTAACGTTTCGAATATTTGAAAAGTTTTGAGGGTGGTAACCCTAAAATTCTTTTCACCCTTTAACTTCCAGCGTAGCCACATAATCGAAATGAAATTCACAATGTCACGGCAATCTGACGAGATTGCAAGAAAACGTTTTTGAATGTTTAAGTTAAAACTGGGAGTTTAAAAAGCTGGCATATCAAACCTGTGAAACTCAATCGCTATTGATTTTCCAATCACTTTCCAAAGACTACAAAAAATTTTGTTACATTGCTCATTGATGACTCATACTGAGTCCCAAAAATGTTCTCATAAGTGCTTTTCAATTCAAAATCATTTCATTCTAATCAATCTACTACCCGCAGCAAGAAACGGAACGAACTACTTCATTAGCAACGTTCAATAAATCAAAAGATAAATGTACATATATAAACAAACCAATTATCCCATCGAGCTCCGTAATTTCAATCTAATTTCCTTATAATTGCTTTCATCAAATAGATTTATCGTGTGCTATCAGACATTTCTGATCCTTATCCAATAGTCGATATTTTCATCAAGCTGCTGCGTACAATAGGCCAATCAATGGTGAGAATTATTGTCTCCTTATCCGATTTATAAGACCCCTCCAATTATGATCCATCTAAAAGGGTGCTCCCGTGGGGCTTTTTGAACCAATTCATTCCAATCACATTCGTCGGGAGATTGCTCCATTAAGCACTCGGTTTATTCCAGGAAACCTAAGGCGAACGACACTTTAAACAAATAAACCACTTTGCGTGGTGATTGCTTGCTGCATTTAATTCTCCTTACTCTAACAAGCGACTGGAGCCTTGTCAGACAATTCCTATCGCATTTAATCGGGTACAACTATTTCGTTTCACTTTAGATGTGGATCTGTTTATGGTAGTCAGTGAAAATGAAACTATGCTACAACACGAAATTAGATAGATAAAAATATTGCCGGGCCATTATAGTTGGGGTGGCCGGGTGGATAAACAAACATGAGCGTTCATTAACGAATATCTATTGTACGCAAGCGCAAACTCAGCCCAGCTATGTGACATAATGTGGAATCATAATTGTAATTTAATAAAAGACTATGAACCATCAACTCATTTACATGTCTCCTATTTTGTGAAAGAAGAATTATCATTTTGTTTCACTTGTTATAAATCACTCTAATTGAGCGTTTCTGACAGTAAGTGATTATTCATTCGATTCGTGGCTTCAATGGTATTGAATAAACGGTGCCCTATGAGTTGTTTACTTGCTTTGCTTTGAAAAAGTTTGCAAACTCCTGCAACAGTTTCAGGATATACTAGGCGAAAACTTCAAAATGCTGCACTGATTTATTGTTTCGAATGACTCACTGAAGTTTGTTTCTCTAATTAATGTGATTAGTCTTCGTAACTTAAAGAGAGAAGACAGCATGATTACCAGAAGAACATGATATTGAAAGAGCTTGCACATTTGAACTTGAATACATTGTAATTGCATTTTGAATAGACAAGGTAACATCAGCATAGGCGCGCCGTAAGGAGAGCCAGGGGGCCAGAACCCCCTGACCACAGTAAAATAATCCCAGTAAAATAATTATTTTCTACAGTAGACACTTGAGTTTTCACCTCTTTGATTATTGTGGTTAAAGCAAGAGGCAGCCTATACCAAAGCATACACACTAGAGTTGCGCTGAGCTGCTCTTTTTACTGAGCAGTGATCGCAGAGATCAGTTAGAGCAAAGAGCAGTTTAAAATAGCAGTGAGTTTGATCACACTTGCAATCGCAGTTTCGTGCCTACGAAAAACTACTCACTGTACTTTACCGTGATTACTGTTTCCCGGATTGAATGCATACAATGCGATTTTGATTTGCCGTGACGATGAATATTTATGTAAGGAAAAGATTTCAGGTGGTATCTGAATACGATGAATACTTTGTCAGCATAAAAATGTGCCGTTAAGTGATTGGTATAAAAAAAATTGGTTATCGTATATTGTTATGTAGGTATGTAGATGAAATTTTCACATTTTTGGGCTCAAACTTACCTGTCAAAATATTAATAAAACATAAAACAAAAAAATATTGTAGAAATAATAGTTAATTTCCTAAAAATCTAAAGGTAAATTCCTTAGTATCATATCCTTTAACTTCTCCTTTGTACTCATTATGCAGATAGATGTAATTTACGCACATTAAGGCTACAAAAACTTTCACATAAAAACATCAATCTAAACCCATTAGATCAATAAAACCATAAAAACTCCCAAGAACCCAAAAGTAAGCTCTTTAATGCCGAAATTACACACATACAAATGTTGGCGAGCAGAGAGTGTAAATGGTCACCTCTTCTATTATCCCCTGCATTTTTCATTGTCTTATCACGTCTGAGTAAACAAATTCATTTTCAATAGTATTGTATGGTATCTATCTTCGATTAGACAAAGCATCCATGTCGAATTTACAATGTCCAAGATCAGCGCTAAGCGAGACCGTAGCAAACAATATGTATGTCAATGTGAAGGCAACAGCACAGGATAGAAAGAAAAGAGATGAGTGGATAAAATGTTCTGCTCTGCAAAGAACTAGTGAGCGATTAATCAGCATGAACAAAGAACAATAAGATTGCTCACTGCTCTGTTGAAACCGTTCTGTTCTACAAAAGAGCAGTGAGCAGCTGAACAGCACGTGCAATGCAAAAAAAGGAAAAGATCAGTGAGCAGGATGAGCAAAGAGCAATGATACTGCACACTGCTTTTTTCAAAGAACAGTGTGACTAGTAACAGTGATCGCAAGAGTAGTCACATCTCTAATGGGCCATTTAGACAAGCGTCCATGCGTCCAAGCGTCCAAGCGTTTTTAGATTACACGAGTCAAGTCAACTCAAATCCGGTTTTTTGAAGGCGGGGCTAAGGCGAAAGTGGTCGGCTACGGTGATTGATATACCATTGACTTAATTGTTTTACTTTCGCTCTTTGTCATTTCGAGATGATAAGTGGATGGATGGATTGATATGTACATAGTTTTGAGATACAGATTTATTTATATGGAAAAAGAAATTGTAAAACTAACGAATATGATAAATCACAATTAGAATTGTTTTAAGCTTGATGACGACGATATATTAATAATGTTTAGCCGTTCGGATGCACTGTCAACTTGAAAATGATGGTTTCGATTTATGTTAACTTGTCAAATGATGATATTTCCATGATTATGAAATTTCCACGAGCCATCTTGCTTACTGCTATATTCTATTTGGGCTTATTGGTATAGTAGTTTTTGTTATTATATCAGTGGCGTAATTTGCAAATTATAGTGTGCATCTGATGAAAGTGAACAAGGAACACACAATTTAAGATAAGTTTTGAAGTGTTTCTGCGTGGCAAATCTATAATTCTTATGTTCCGGTAACTTCGAACTAAGTTATTAGATGTCAAATAGATTTGTATATTTACTTTATTTTTATTTAACACAGTTGTAATGGCATTTTATCGAAAGTTTCTTTCATTAAACGTTGCTTGCATCTCATAATTTAAATATTGCTTGTTTCCTTTCACTGTATGGACACCATCGTTTGCTAATTGTATGGTTTCATGCACCCTTATATAATTAGAAAAACTGCCATACCAGGCAGCCCTAATATAATATCCAATATATTTTCAGTAAGCATTACGCCGCGTGTGTATTTCCTCATTATATAACGTCTACTTAACAAGTTATTATAAATCGAAGTTTTAAAATAAAATCATTTTCAAACAGCCAGGGCCCACAAACGGCTAAAAATTTAAAAAACATCGTCGTGATCAATGTTAAAACATTACTAATTCCCATTCCTCAATTTATCCCTATTTTTTTCTTCCTTCCAAACAAATAAATTGGTAGCAGACAATTGGATATATTTATCCATATGACTATATATACCTTCATATAAAATTGTTTGTGTCTAGCTATTCGTATGCAATTCAAATTTTTTCGTAATAGTCATGCACGTAAGGATGCAAAAAAAATATTATCCACTTCATCATATAATAAAATAATTATCCACGAAACATATATTAAAATGATCATCAACGAATCATCCACACATGCTACTGAGCGAAATAAATCATTTGAAAATCTATTGTACATGAATCAGCATACTCCACCTCCTTCGCTTTAGACCCGCCTATATAAACAAAATCAAATTGACTCGTGTAAGCAAAACACGCTAGATCGCTTGGACGCTTGGACGCATGGACGCATGTCTGAATGGCCCATAATACACACTACTTATAACATAGAAACTTTGTAATTTGCTGTATTAATTACGATGTTATGGGACAAATCGCGAGAAATGGACGGCAATATTTAATTTTAGCAAGTTGTACGTCAAGAAAAAATACAACAAGCGCCTCCCCAACCATCCTTGTTTTATTAAGATTATCTGTTCATTCCTACTAGGCAATATACAGGGTGGCGCAAAATTAATCAGCCAATTTTGTTTTTGAATAACCTTTTTACTAAATAAAAAAAAATGATTTTGATTGATTGGAAATCTTTATTTAGCTTTATTTTCTTTTTTAATCTTTTTATTTATACTGCAGGTATCTAGTTCACAAATATCAAATATGATTCACGTAAGACGCCATTTGCAAAAATTATAACAGCTTCCGATAGGGTGATTAATTTTGCGCCACCCAGTACATGTGTTTAGACAAGAACACTTTTATAAACTGGAGTTTTATGCAATTATGTTTTTCACAAAACATAGTCTCAGCATTAAAATGGTAAGCAATAAGATAATTAACGTAGAATACAATTTTCGAAGTCATTTGGAGAATAAAAATGGCATCCCAGCCACTTTCATGCGGTCCATTCAAGATAATGTTGTTTGTTGCGAACAATTTTCGTTGCGTTTACACTTTCTTGATGGGATTATATAAAACTAGCACATTCATACTGAACAAAAATTTGCTCAACAAAATAAAGCTTTTTGCAAAATAAAAGCAAAATAAAGCTATAGCTTTCAGTGCAGTCATGAAATCAAAACGAAATTCATATAGTTCAAGAATCTCTAAGTAGGCCAAACTTAGTAGGAATCTGGTTGAAAATCTATGGCAGGGCTGCAAGTCATGATAGTTACCATACAATTTTCAAATGATGACGAATAAACAACAATGAATAAACAACAAAAACGAATGTTTCGAAAATTTGAAAACTTTTACGGGCGGTAGCTCTTAAGATCTTTTTACCCTTATAGCTTCCAATGCAGTCATCGAATTGAAACTTCATTCACAGGGTTGGTCTAACTTGATGTGAAGCAGATCTAGTATACTTTTGGTTTCATTTCTAACAAAGGATTGCCAGCATCAAGTATTTTTTGCTGTTTCCGTACCAGCAGATGCTGGCGTTAGATATTCATATTGAAAGCATCTACAATGAAAATAGGGCATCAATGTTTAAATTTTCCTAGTTCTTGGAATTTTTCGGATGGCAACCCCAAATATCTTTCTGTTCCTACAACTTTCGATGAAGTCGTCATCGATGATATCGTGTCCAGAAGCGCGTGTGGTAGAATATGCTCTCAAAATATGCACGATTCCTCTACTTTTCTTCGAATATCAGTGTTTATAGCGGTTCTCGTACGCTAGTCTTTGCTTTCAGTCATGTTTTTCGCAAAATCTAACAAGGAGCAAGCATCAAAACCAAACCCAACATAAATCACCTTAAAGAGCTTTCGAATGAATCTAGTCTGACACGGAGAATTACTTCCCTTTCATAAACGAAGAGCCAATGCCACAAATGCTCGAGACGAGACAAATTTGAGTAATGCCGGTTAAGAAATGTAATTAGAAAACTGAAACATGCGAATTAGTTAAGAAACCTATTTAATTTTTCGCACAGAGTTGTAAAAGGTGAAACAATTTCAGATGAAAGCTGAAAGTCATATCTGTCGAGAACGACAACAATTTAATTATCAAGAATAATTAATAGAGTTTTTCTATTTGCGCCGTCCTCATCCTGACGATAATATCTGCCTTCGCCGTTCTCTTTAAGAACCATTTTACTTTTATCGTCGTCTCATTCTACTTTTATGAACATTGGCTGTAATAGCCATCTGAACAGCAAAGAAGCGCTGCTAACGCCTTAATGAAATTTACATCATAATTAATCTTGCAAATTACATTTAATTAACTGCGTCATTACTTGCTGTGAAGACTTGACTGTCGTTAGATTTACCAGTTTTGCGCACAAAGTCTTCATGAAACATTTTCCTCACAACATCGCAGAGTGAAAGTGGAAAGCTTGCTTTTTAATTAAAGCTTCTGCTAATTGCATTTTCGTTTTTCCTATTCACTATCGCTGGTTTTCTGTGTATTCTTTTCGCACCTGTTAAACACTACGTCGTGTAAGCTTTTTTTTTGGCAGACAAATATTCTTGATTTCTTGATGAAGAATTCGTAAACAGCACCGAATGCGTGGCTTTACGAATTCTTAAACCAATCAAATGGAGCAATTATAATGAAGGTATTCCCCTTAATACGAACACATGAATCAGATACGTTTTCGAGAAAGCTAATTTGAGTATAAAATATGCATATTTATTTCGGAGATTGTCCACAGAAACCATAATGCTGAATATGGTACGGATTTGTGCATGTAAGAGATTGAAATTTTATATATATATATATATATATATATATATATATATATATATATATATATATATATATATATATATATATATATATATATATATATATATATATATATACAGTTATGAACAAAAGTCTACGTACTCCTGTAATTTTCATGAAAAATATTAAACTGAACGTCTGATGTCAACCAAAAATTATAAGGAATAATGAAAACAATAAACTTATTTCAGATTACGTCCAAAATATATATATTCATTTAGTGCAAATTAACATAAAATAAAATTAACAAAATTTCATACAATAAAAAAGAGCAAAAGTCTACGTACAGTCACATTCAACATTAGTTGTCTTAAAAACTAGTGTTTGGTGGGGCCTCGTTGTGAAGAAATTACAGTTTTCGATCGGCTTGGCATTGAATCGACTAGATTTTTTGTAATTTCTGGTGTAACTTTGTCCCATTCTTCATGAAGAACGGAAATTAGGTCGGATCTGTTTGAAACGGTATGGTTTTGAAGTTGGCGCTTCAAATGTTCCCATAAATGTTCGATTGGGTTTAAGTTCGGAAATTGGGATGGGGAATGGAGTTGTTTGGGGATATTAAAAATCAGCCACTCTTCCACAATCTGCGCTGTATGTTTGGGGTCATTGTCTTGTTGGAAGACCCAAGACGGCCCTAGTCCCAATTTTTGCGTAGATTGTTTTAAATTAGCCTTAAATATGTCTAAATATGCCACACGATCCATAATACCATCGATAACAACTAAATTCCCCACCCCCGCCGCCGACATGCATCCCAAACAAGAACGCTTCCACTCCCATGCTTTACCGTACCAATTAAATTTTGCTTTTTGAGGCCTTCGTTTGGTTTTCTCCACACTCGTTGCCTATCGTCATGTCCGTAAATATTAAACTTGCTCTCGTCGCTAAACAAGACGCTTTTCCAAAAAAATTTCCTATACCGATCGATTTGCCCAAAAGGATGGAATTCTGCAATTGGCTCCTTGAGAAACAATCAAACATCGAAAAAATTTTGAACACCAGTCTCTGGACGGATGAGTCCTTATTTACCAGGGACGGTACCATAAACTTTCACAATTTGCATACGTGGGCTGAGAGCAATCCACACACGAGAAGGACTTCATCGTTTCAGCATAGGTTCAGCGTAAATTTATGGGCAGCAGTGATTGGTAACGATTTAATTGGACCTATTAGGCTCTCGCCTATTTTAAATAGTACCAATTACTTACATTTTTTAAGACATGATCTGCAGGATTCATTGGAGGATATTCCGCTGTAACGATTGGCTTCCATGTTTTACCAACACGATGGTGCTCCAGCTCACTATGGCCGACCAGTCAGAGATTGGTTGAATTCCAATTATACCAATCGCTGGATCGGTAGAAATGGACCAATACACTGGCCTACGAAATCTCCTGATCTAACAACTATGGATTTTTTTGTATGGGGACGGATGAAGGCCCTTGTCTACACAACGGAAGTATCAACATTGGAAGACCTAAATACCAGGAAGAACGCTTGCGAAACGAGCTTTAGCGTGAATTCAAAATGAAGGTGGCCATTTTGAACATTTACTGTAGCTCGAAAATTTCGAAATAAAGCGTAAAAACCTTTAATAATTTCTTTCAGTTCAAGCAAAGAGTGCAGATCGAAAACGAGGGCCACTTTATGTCACATTCAGTTTTTAAGCCATATGTATTTTCGCTTACTACTTGCGCTATGATAAAATCTAAGTCATAAGTATGTATGCAACTTTTGTAGCCAATAATATGGCTTATAAAAAAATAAAATTAAAATGGCATATTTTTATGAGGTTTTCTGAGAAAAACAATATTGAACAGAGAATTTGCGGGGTAGAA
This sequence comes from Nemotelus pantherinus, assembly GCA_963978885.1. Classification (NCBI taxonomy): domain Eukaryota; kingdom Metazoa; phylum Arthropoda; class Insecta; order Diptera; family Stratiomyidae; genus Nemotelus; species Nemotelus pantherinus. Next base: position 259,541,603 of record OZ022264.1, on the reverse strand, counting down.
GTGCCAAAATTTTGTATTTTGAAGTTAGTATCTCAAAATCAGGTACCAGTTACAATTTAGTGTGTTACATCAAATTGAAGGTAATGTGATTCCATGAAAAAAGAAGCAATAACACTTTGCGTTGTGATTATTAGTTTTCAAGATTTAACGATTTAAGTGAGTCAGGGTACAGGTCCGAAATACTTTTCTTGACCACTCTGTAACCCCGCAGATTTTGAAAACCGGATCACCCTGTAGAATGTGTCCTCCGAGTACCAAACACTCTGTATATAAATATATATCATTTCATTGCATTGTATTCATTGTGTTTTGAACACTGAAGCCCTTGATACAATTTTAATTATATCTAAAGGTTTAATATTGCCTTCGCTTACCATTGTGATACGAACGTACATAGATCAATTTAAGCATTAAAATCAAGCTATTTTATTAATTCACTTATATTTTTTATTCCAGGTTTGGTTTCAAAATCGTCGTGCGAAATGGCGTCGACAAGAAAAATCGGAAAGCCTTCGACTCGGACTAACCCACTTTTCGCAGCTTCCGCATCGTTTATCTTGCAACGGCGCAAGTCTGCCAGTGGATCCATGGCTGTCTCCACCTTTACTGTCAGCATTGCCAGGTACTGAAAAGTTACATACATACCAACGTACAGCACAGCCATAACGTGGATACTAAATTTTCAAAATCTGTTTAGGTTTCCTCTCGCATCCGCAGACAGTCTACCCTAGCTATTTAACGCCGCCCCTAAGTCTGGCTCCATCAAACCTCTCAATGAGCACACTTGGTATCGGCCATCATCCAAGCGGGCCACAAAACCTACGCATTACAGCACCGAGTATGGCCACAATGCCACCGCAATTGAGCGTACCGGCAGGAATGCGACTGTCGCCCTCGCAATCATCCGGACTACCGCCAACGGGTAATTAAAACATTTTCGTTTTATAGAAGGATGGATCTCAGAGTTCTGATAATCCATACGAAACTGTAAAATCAACTTAACGGACATTCATACAGCCGAATTCGGAACTAAACTAAAAGCCGTCCGTCTGTATGTTTTTAGCTTACGAAGTACAAACATACAAGCACATTAACTTTCACAATTAATTTGGTTTTTCTCCTCGCAGCTCGTCATTCAACAGCTACGGCGATTCATCACCACCACCACCATCAACAGCAACCTCCGCCCTCTCAATCGCATCCGTCCCCACTAACTGCCGGCAGCATACCACTAGCATCATCTCCGCAGAATCTATCTCTGACACCATCCCCACAAAACCTTTCGAATTCATCTGTGGTGATGAATGCGGAAGGGTCAGGAGTCGCCGGCAAAATTCCCAAAATTAATGTTTGCCAGCCGGTGGATGCACAATTATTATCTCCTAAGGAGAGTACTATCAGTGTTGGCGATTCATCGTCTGATGTTCGCAGCAACTCCATAGCCACCCTTCGCAATAAAGCCAAGGAGCATTTAGAGAGTATAAACAAAGGGCTGACCATGGTATAATGTCTACTGCTTTAAAGGGTAACACAGCGGCCCTGCACATTCTCACGAATACGAATGCAGCTCCAACACAATAACGGAACCGCTATAATCGTATTCAATAAATTAATTTTATGATAAGAAAATTATACTTAGTATATATTCGTAAGATGTTTTATGTGAAATTATCAATTTTCTCAATTTTTTTTTTAATTTATTCAAAATAGCGCTACGGGTAAGGGCGGGTGTGCTTGTGAATATTTCGTTAGTAAATAATTCATCCTATTACTCTTCAGCGCTTTTATTACTTAAATGTAACTTTTTCCAGTTTAATTTAGTTAACACAATTGAAAACTCAATAAAATTGAAAACACTGACGTTAAAATTCTTTTCGTATTTGGATATTTTTTTTCAAAGATTTGAGCATAAGAAAGATTTTCGTTCACACTTGGTATATGACCAAGCATCAAAAGAAATAAATATCTTTGTAAAATAAGTAAGATTCGTTCCTGAAAAATGACTGCTAAGTTTCCCTCTAATCTTTTCAGTTCGTGTACATCGCATGTGCCTTACAAAACACAGTTGAAGCACAAGAAAAAAAAAACAATTATAGTCGTGTTATTTTGCACCTCTATCGATTTCTAGTTGGGTTAGTAGGATTGGAAACAACAACACAATCCTGCCTTAGTAATCTCACTCAGGCGGATGCAGTGGCGTGGCGTTCATGGAAGCAAGGGAAGCATTGCTTCCCTTACATTTTACTGATATATATTTTAAATTAATTTATTTAAAAATCGCGAGAAAAATCATGGACAGGAATTTTCTAAATAAATTTTCCCAAAAACTCATAGTGAACATCTTGCACGGCTAAGGTGGTAACACCACCGAATGAAAATATTGAGAGAACAAGACGGGTGGAAGCAACTAAAAAATTGCTTCTACGAGCATTAATTTCACTTCATGTAGACTGCATTGTGACGTCATTCAAAAAAATATGCTTGTACTGGCTGTTTGGAAGCAATGCAGAAATTGCTTCTTAGGGGAAATTCTCGTCTCAAGCGAGAAACTGAGAGAGAAGCCGCGTACGTATGGTTGCTGTGGAACGTATTGTGACGTTCCCCATATAATTTGCTTGTGCGTATTTTTTTTTTTTTGAATGAGAATGTTTGCTGTAGTACCTACACACTATGTGAATTTTTGAATGAATTTGAACTACGAGATGTTTTAAGGGTTGCCAGAGACCGCTTGAATGTAGTTCGGTAGTGAAATTTGTGCTATATTTTATATATAAATTTGGTGAAGGTATTTTTAATTGGTGAAGGTAATTATTTCACCAACAGTTTAGAGTATTGTTGTAATCAAATTGATTTGAATTGTTTAGAATTGAGTGCGTAGAATTACTTTCTGGAATCGCATGATTTTTTAAATTTATACTTAAAATAGTGAGAGTGCAATCAAAAGGTTAATGTATTTATTTGTTCCGTAAATAGCATGGATTATAATTGCATAATTAGTGACCTTTTTAAATTTCCTTTTGGATCTCGATCTTTTGCGGATAAAAAGGAACTCATTGTTTTTTACTCTAATGCAAATTCACAGAAAAAATATTTTTGAATATCAGCAATAAATCAGAAAATAGTTTAAAACAATTTTATAAATCAGTTTTTTTAGTTCTAACATTGCAAGTAATGAATGCAAAAGAGAATGTTACAAGAGCGCCCGTAGAGCAGAGTTTTTCTTGCTTAAAAAGGATTAAAACTTATCTCAGGAATAGGACAGATTAACAGTTACTAAGTGACTTGGCAATACTTTCCATAGAATAGGTTTTCTTAAAATAATGTTTGAGTGAGTAAAGTTTTTATCAAGACGTCATAGATGAGTTTGCAAAAAAAAAACAAAGGCAAATTGCATTAAATTTAAAATAGAAGTATGCATGAATTTTCTCATCAAATTTGATTTATAATAGATTTTTTTTCAACTGTCACTTCATTTATTTTAAATTTACTAGATTTTTTTTAAAAATATATATATATATATATATGTTATTCGTTATGGGAATGTTGTTACTTTACTGTTATTTTTTATAAGTACTAGAATATTGAAATTTTCTTTATGCGTATAAACATTTAATTTGCATAATCACTGTGGTTGTTATTGTTGCCGTAGCTATATTTGCAAATGCTTTATTTACATAGCTTGCTGTTGCAACATCGCTAATTTATATGTTTGCCAATATTTAATTTTTGCAAATATATATTTAATGAAAAAATAATTATATATTGGTAGCATGCGAATTAGTACTGATAACAATACAGTATAAGTACTCTCACGTCCATGCTCGTAATTCATGGAAGCTTTTGTATTTGCAATGTTAAAAGTAGCTAACAAGAGGGTTTCCATTAATACGTAACAAATTTGAAGAAAACATAGCCAAAGTCAGTCATCGAAATGAACTAATTGCTTCCCTAAGGTAAACTATCACGCCACGCCACTGGGCGGATGACCTGAGCAGCAAAACCGTGTGAGTAAAAAAACCCATGGATTTACAATAGAACGGGAAATGAAGTTATTTTTCGCGGGGCAAGAAATTTATTTTTCGCGGGGCAAGAAATTTATTTTTCGCGGGGCAAGACATTTATTTTTCGCGGGGCAAGACATTTATTTTTCGCGGGGCAAGAGATATATTTTCGCGGGGCAAGACATTTATTTTTCGCGGGGCAAGACATTTATTTTTCGCGGGGCAAGAAATTTATTTTTCGCGGGGCAAGACATTTATTTTTCGCGGGGCAAGAAATTTATTTTTCGCGGGGCAAGACATTTATTTTTCGCGGGGCAAGAGATATATTTTTCGCGGGGCAAGAGATATATTTTTCGCGGGGCAAGAAATTTATTTTTCGCGGGGCAAGAAATTTATTTTTCGCGGGGCAAGACATTTATTTTTCGCGGGGCAAGACATTTATTTTTCGCGGGGCAAGACATTTATTTTTCGCGGGGCAAGAGATATATTTTTCGCGGGGCAAGACATTTATTTTTCGCGGGGCAAGAAATTTATTTTTCGCGGGGCAAGACATTTATTTTTCGCGGGGCAAGAAATTTATTTTTCGCGGGGCAAGAAATTTATTTTTCGCGGGGCAAGAGATTTATTTTTCGCGGGGCAAGAGATTTATTTTTCGCGGGGCAAGAGATTTATTTTTCGCGGGGCAAGAAATTTATTTTTCGCGGGGCAAGACATTTATTTTTCGCGGGGCAAGAAATTTATTTTTCGCGGGGCAAGAGATATATTTTTCGCGGGGCAAGAAATTTATTTTTCGCGGGGCAAGACATTTATTTTTCGCGGGGCAAGATATTTATTTTTCGCGGGGCAAGAAATTTATTTTTCGCGGGGCAAGAAATTTATTTTTCGCGGGGCAAGACATTTATTTTTCGCGGGGCAAGACATTTATTTTTCGCGGGGCAAGAAATTTATTTTTCGCGGGGCAAGAAATTTATTTTTCGCGGGGCAAGACATTTATTTTTCGCGGGGCAAGACATTTATTTTTCGCGGGGCAAGACATTTATTTTTCGCGGGGCAAGAAATTTATTTTTCGCGGGGCAAGAAATTTATTTTTCGCGGGGCAAGACATTTATTTTTCGCGGGGCAAGAGATATATTTTTCGCGGGGCAAGAGATTTATTTTTCGCGGGGCAAGAGATTTATTTTTCGCGGGGCAAGAAATTTATTTTTCGCGGGGCAAGACATTTATTTTTCGCGGGGCAAGAGATATATTTTTCGCGGGGCAAGAAATTTATTTTTCGCGGGGCAAGACAATTATTTTTCGCGGGGCAAGACAATTATTTTTCGCGGGGCAAGACATTTATTTTTCGCGGGGCAAGACATTTATTTTTCGCGGGGCAAGAGATATATTTTTCGCGGGGCAAGAGATTTATTTTTCGCGGGGCAAGAGATATTTTTCGCGGGGCAAGACATTTATTTTTCGCGGGGCAAGAGATATATTTTTCGCGGGGCAAGACATTTATTTTTCGCGGGGCAAGACATTTATTTTTCGCGGGGCAAGAAATTTATTTTTCGCGGGGCAAGAGATATATTTTTCGCGGGGCAAGATATTTATTTTTCGCGGGGCAAGACATTTATTTTTCGCGGGGCAAGAAATTTATTTTTCGCGGGGCAAGACAATTATTTTTCGCCGGGCAAGACAATTATTTTTCGCGGGGCAAGACATTTATTTTTCGCGGGGCAAGACATTTATTTTTCGCGAGGCAAGAGATATATTTTTCGCGGGGCAAGACATTTATTTTTCGCGGGGCAAGAAATTTATTTTTCGCGGGGCAAGAAATTTATTTTTCGCGGGGCAAGAGATATATTTTTCGCGGGGCAAGACATTTATTTTTCGCGGGGCAAGACATTTATTTTTCGCGGGGCAAGACATTCATTTTTCGCGGGGCAAGAGATTCATTTGCTATTTTGCTGGGCAAGACATTTATAGCTGTGTTTAATGAGCACGAAAAAAAAGCAGAGCATCTCAAGGCAAGTTATAGTAGCGCGGCTGTCAAAAAAAGTCGAGCAAACCAGAGCAATTGAGAGGCAGAAAAAATTCGAGCAAGTGAGAGCAGCTGAGAGGCAATTCTCAAAATTCATTACTTGTCAGAAGGTCAATCTGTCACTTCACTAACAAAAAATTGCACTTCAGTAACAATTTTTTGTTGAAAGTCGGTTCCCTGACAGTTGGAAAACAGCTGGTTGCTTGCCCGAAATTGCTCTACCAAAAAAAGTAGAGTAAAAATCGTGCTCTAAAGTGCTCTAGTTCAACTTAGAGCAGACTCATGAAACACAAATCAGAGCAACTTCGGGCAAGTTAGAGCAGCCGAATTGCTCATTAAACACATTTTGTTGAGATATCTCAACCTAGCTCAACCTAGAGCAGCTCATTAAACACAGCTTATATTTCGCGGGGCAAGACATTCATTTTTCGCGGGGCAAGATATTCTTTTGCTATTTCGCGGGGCAAGACATTTATTTTTCGCGGGGCAAGACATTCATTTGCTATTTCCCCAGACTGGCCCCTGCCAGAAAAAATAATTTTTCCTACCGCAGACCCTTGAGTTTTCGCCTCTTTGTTTATTGTGATTGGATTCAATAAATGAAAGAAACTTGGGGAAGTGCTACTGAATCACGAAACATCTAAAATTTATGCACAATGCAGTCAAGGACATATGTCATACAATGCTTCTAAGAGTGCCGGAAAATCAGTGAGTCGATGCATGAACAGTGTAGAAGTATTGTGAAAATAAACCGAGATTATTAAGAAAAAGTGAACGTCTTTGAGATGGCGAAAATGGTACTTTAGATTGAACTTTTTGGGATTTAGTGAACTGTATGCAAAGCATGATTCATATTTTGAAAAATATTTTCAAATCGAGGCTGCAAGCTGGTGTTGTAGCAGATCACAAAATGAGTTCATAAATAATAATTGAAATCGTTCACGAGGGTATCATGAATAAAACTAAATAGAGCGGACTGATAGCGATTATGGCAGATGAGGTTTGTGAGGTTTGCTAAAGGACTAACAGTCGAAGAAGGGTTCTTAGGAAGAGCTTAGGGAAGAGCTAGAGATGCCTTGTCTTCAGTAGACATAATTTTGATCTTTGCAGACAGCTCTAAGCTCAGTGAATTGCCTGTTGTTGGACAATCGAATGCTACTGTCACGTCAGGGCAAAAAGGAGGTATCTAAACCAACATTAAGGTAAAACACCTTGCAACTACATTTTAAGCTACAGTAAGCTCAATAATCTATCTTGTTCTCATGTACAGATGGTTAACCATCAAAACATGTCAAACCTGCGACAACATCATCGAATCGCTTTACCTACACTATTCGAATTTCACACCAATTATTAAAGCAGATGAGGAGGTCAATGAAATTTCCCGATTGTGAATGTGTTGTCGATAGCTATGTGGCTAAAAAACAGGCTTTAGAAAAATACACGAGAGAAGGAAAGTACTAAGATTCAGTTTATGTATCGTTGATCTATATTCATTTCTTCATTTCGTCGATGATCTATATTCATTCAATTATTCTCTCTAAATCGACCATATTAAGCAAATATTTTCAAACTACAAATGCAACCCCTTGGGATGGAATGGGTCTTGTGAATGGAACAGTTTAAACACTACTAAAACACTTAGTGATCGAGAAAAAGTTTATGTATGTGTAGTTCGGAAAAAAATTGAACCATTCGCAGAGAAGCACTGGCTGTATCTCATATTTGCTAGACGATCACGAAAACGAAGCAGAGAGCACCAGTTTGAAAGCTTTTGCTATTTTATCTAGTTTCAGACTGCAGAAACCAAATTACTCGAAAGCTCTTGCCCAACACGAACAAGAATAACTGCAATGCACTCCAGCAGCATGCATGAAGCAAGCATTCTCAGCAATGCAGTTGTAACACTTGAAAGCTGTTTTCCAAAAAGTGCATGATTTACGTGTATTACTCGCAAAATCAAAGGGAAAAGAGCTTGCAATCATACATCGGCTATGAGTAATCTGTTACGGAGGACAAAATCATCGGAGGACAAAGTCAGCCCCTGCCAGATTTTAGGCCCCTGCCAGATTTTAGACTGCGGAACGCCTATGGTGCTTAGCCATAAAAAAATAATAATGTGATAATATTAAAGCTATCGCTCTACTAACATTTGTTATTTCAACTTCAGCCTCAAAAAAAAAAATAAAACCGTTTCATCATTGGACAGTACAAACATAAAAACGTTATACACAAGCAAAATATTTTCATTATTGTAAATCTTAAAATCAAAGAAGAAATATGCAAATGTTATAATATGATGCTACTTACTGTTAGCTGATGCTACTTACTGTTAACTTCACAAGTATTGTTTCGGAGTACAATAAAATTGTTTGATGATAAACATATCATATTCCAAAAAGGATGCAAAGAGCTCAGATCTAAATCGTTGGCTCAAAACTATTGAAACAAAAAACAAAATGAAGGAATACAATTAAAGCAGAAAACTAACAAAATCAATACGCATCAGTAAGTATTTATTCAATTATTGCTTATTTATTTGTTCTTCTGGGCTAAACCAAATACAGTAGACACCTTATTGCAAACAGTTGCATTAGGTATTCACAAACGATTCTTATTACGTACATAGATTAATACTATACATAAATACACCATTTTTAAATTGATTCTAAACGTTACGCATCCATTTAAGGTATACATAACTAAAAAAATAACGTAATGTTTTATAAATGTGTATAATATTGTAAATAATTATTTAAAATGGCATGAGTTAGACTTGGCATACACTAGCAGTCCAATTAATTTAAAATTTAAACACGAGAGTCACAATAATGTCTGATAGCACAATTTTCAATCACAATAATATATATCCAGTGAAACCTGGTTAACTGGGATCTCAAGGGACCTAAAATTTTGTATCACCTATAGAGGCTTTTCATTTACCCAATTTCCCAAAAAAAGCAGGTTAACATGACAGTTGTCTTATTTACAGAGGATACCACTATGAGAGATCGAAATGTACCATTTATCATATAAAGAGGTGGAAAAAGTGGGCTGCTGGTCATTTTCGTTGCTACTACAAGCGGCCATAATCTGATAAATTGTCTCACTTATACGGGTTATTGAGCTACGAAGTCTCAATTATGGAGGTAAAAATTTAAAAAATCTATGAAATCTAATCTCAGTTAACAAGGTTTAAAAGTTCCCAGTAACGGAGGTATTTCAATGAAAAAGTGTCGGGACCTCATTGTAATTATTCTTACATATCCAAGGCCCTTTTAACCAGGTTTCACTGTACATATTGAAACTTATCTAATCAAAGCTCTTGCGTGTCGTTAAACATACGATTTAGTTTATAATTTATTTACAAATATATTTTTGTTCATTCGCTCATAATTAAGGAAAAAGAAATTGGTTAGTTGTCAAGAGAAAAAAGAGTTGTAGATGAGACTAATTGGAATGGAATATAATTTACCGTCAAGATGTGACCAAAAGAAATCGATTATGCAGGAAAGAATAGAAAATGCTAAAAACTAACTCACCAAAATATACAAAACTTTTCATCATGCATTTCAATCGAATTGCAGCCTGTGCTGTGATTCTCAAATATCATATTAATAAATTTTTTGGAAAAAAACTATCCCATACGTCCAAAAAATTTTGATCGGGTAGATCTATAACTGACACTTCATCACTTATGTTCAAGCATTTCACTGGCACGTCATTTTTTGCAGCAGCACTCCAAGCGATTGGTGCGATCTCCTTGATATTGGGATTACCCGTTCTCGCGAACTCCGTCCACATTCCAACGAATTGCTGAATGGCCCTATATTCCACACTGTCATTGAGGATCGTTGACGTGAGCACACCAAAAAATAAGTAAAGTATGTCATCCCCATGACACGTTCCCTTGTTTTGACCGGCGAATAAAATATTACGTAACATATTGAAATCAGAGTCAACAGCGAATCTATACAAATATGTTGGAGAACTGGCATACGTCAGGCGTGAGAATAGAGTTCTACGAATCGGTTGCCAAAAATGCTTGTGTGCCATGAGCTGCAATATATTGTTTGAGGATTTTAAAGAATTTTGTAGAGCACAAAATGAAATCTTATTTTCATCAAATTTAACCGAATTTAAAATAAAATTCAATCAGAGAGAAAATGTTACCTACCTCAAGTAGTGGCATCATACTTGCATCCTTTGTTCCAAAGTACAGTTGTTTGAGGATCTTGTGGTCATACTTATTTTGGTCGATCTTGTTGATGTCCAATGCACATTCTGGTATTAGTAGCTCACACTCACCGACCAATTTCTTAATGTCTAGCTTCTTGGCCTCTAAAATTATCAAATAAATTTCTGATTAGCATTCCTAATTAAATTTTTGACACATGTGACTTTAGAACAACAAAATTGAAAGAGCTGACTATTCGAAAGTCTGATAATAATAATATTCTAAGAAGATTACTTGAGTGAAAGCTAAATATTATTTATAAATTATTTAATTACTTCGGATATCATTCTGTGTAAATATCAGCAACTTACCAAAATGGAAGATATATCCTTCATTGGCACAACCACCCATTATCACGGGGATTTTATTACTCCACGTCTCTCTAGCCAACAGCATGGGGTCTTTGGAAATGACACATTGATCCGTCTCATACGGTTCGACTACTGGTCCATGAGCGAATAGCAAGCCCTCTCGCTTTTCGTCTTCGGTTAGAATCCGTCCATTGGCGGCAGCCACACTTGTACCTCGTGATTTTTTCAAAAAGTCAAACACCTCTGCATCATTATTTGCACCTGAATAGCCTAATAGCTTTGCAAGTCTGAATCCAAATTGTCTATCTTTTTTGCAGGCCCAAGGTGTGAATGCAGTACCAGACATCAAAATCGCTTTGTGGAAGAGACCTTCTGTCCGCGGTGACAGCATCAAACAGTGCGTAGAAGCACCGCCAGCACTCTCTCCGAAAAGCGTCACGTTGTCCGGGTCACCACCGAAATTCTTAATATTTGCTTGAACCCATTGCAAGCCCATTATTTGATCCTTGAGTCCAGCATTGCCGGGTATTTTCAGCTTTGGATCTTTTAGACTCAAAAAACCTACATGCATTGAAAAAAACATTTAAAACTTTATTAGTTTAACAGAGAAAAGTACGTTGCAAGAATCGAGTAAACCAGTTGCCAGAAAAGTTTACGTTCGTTTGTGTGTTTATTAATGAAAATAATAGGCGTGTCTTTTTGCTCCCCCTATCCATAACAGAACATAACAGACGCATTGGAAACAACAACAACTCCTGCCCCAGTGAATTCACAGGGACAGGAGTTGTTGTTGTTTTCAATGCGTCTGTTCTGTTCTGTTATGGATAGGGGGAGCAAAAAAACATGCCTAATATGTTTGTCGTAGTTTGTATAGGTTTTTAGATGGTTTGGGACTGTTAAGTGGTGCTAGCTATGTTGTGAAATTCGATAAATATTCAACACGATAGCTAACAACCAAATCGCTGTGGTAACGTCGCCGAAACGCAATGAACACAAAGCAGTTAAGTCTGAACTAACAAGCTCAGAGTTAGATTCAGAGGCTAAGCGTCATGGAAAATTCACCAACACACATATTCCCCAAAATTTTCTTTCAGTTTTTCCTTTGAATTAACCGAGAAGAGAAGGGAAAAGAGTTCTGAATGTTTACAAATCGTACTATTTTGGAGTAGTTGGAGTGAATTGAAAAATGCAATCTGTCACCAAATATACCACCGAGCATAATTTTCAGCAATTTGAATCGAAATCCGAACTGTAACTGAAGCAACGAGCGAGATCAAACCTTCAACCTCGAAAAAATTGTTAAGCTCGCCATTCTAGTTCGCTTGATCTCTTGCAACATACGCTGATCACATGTAAATATATACCTAGAGCTCCTACTCTATAATTTATGGTAACTAGCACAACATCTTTTTGCATAAAATAATCAGGACCGTACATAATTCGATTTGCGCCGCCCATTTCAAAGCCGCCTCCATATATCCAAACCATTACTGGTTTTAGTTTTTTTGCATGTATCTAGTTGACAAAAACCATAAAGGCGTTAATTTGAGCTGCAATAAAAGATTTTATCCAATATAACCGTAACTTACTTTAGGGGTGTACACATTCAAAAATAAACAATTTTCAGCGCCATGTACGACTTTTAATATGAGGTTATATTGCAGCGGCATTGGTGGCTCTTTTCCGCACTTTTTTACTTTTGTCCATGGTTCCGGTGGTTGTGGTTCCTTAAAGAAAGAGTTTTTAATAATTACAAGTCTTCGAGCAAACAAACTCTAACGAAGAATATTTACTACCATAGGAACGCACTACTACTTCCAAAATGGAACCAACCAACCAAACTTAAAAATTTAAAATTACTTTAAATATGATGATGTTGATGAATATTATGAATATATTGATATTATTTAATTTATGACAATAATTTTACATATTAAGAAGCACGATCGATGCTACTTCTGCTAAAGAATTCACATTCACACTCACCACCTATGACTATCAAACTATCTAAAACCTGGTAAGCTTGATTGTTGATAAAAATAAAGAAAAATAAAAAAATTCTAAAATATCTGGCACCCACAGGATTATCGGGTCAAACTGAAACTTAAGAGCCTTATTACATGATATGGTCAGTCGTTCGATTGGTCTCATTTTCAATCGGATTAGCGTTTATGTCTACACGATCAGCTCAGTTTTTTTCGGCTTCAGTAGGGGCTGTCTAATTTTCCTTTGTCAATCAAATAAAAAACAAACTTCCAAAAACTTAAAGCACAGGAAATGCGTAAATTTTGCTTCCTCTTTCAATAATTTTTACTGATTTTGAAGCAAATTAGTATTAGACTCGTTTCGTTGAAAATTCCTATTTACCTAGATAAATTATATATCAGACGAAGCCGTTCATAATGGTGTATGCGTAGTGATTTCTACCCTAGTTTCATCTCTTAATGAGGAGGATAAAATTATAATTCTCGGTGATTTCAATCGCCCAAATTTAAAATTTACGGCTTATGAAACTGATAATAATCTCATTCCTTTTAGTCTTCTTGACTCCAGCGATTTCAATCTAGTTAGTACATTTTATGGCAATGATTTACAGCAAATAGCTCCGACACCTAACCAAAATGGAAATTGATTAGACCTCATATTTACTAATAGCTACGACAATGTAGTGGCTAACTCAACTGTTGATGCAGAAAACTTTTTTGGCAACACTCTTCACCACTCTGCGTTCACAGTTGAGTTGTTATCTACATCTGATATGTTCACTTCCCTATCTTACAATAACTCTATTGTATATGACTTTTGCAATGCTGATTATAAGAGCATTACAGATTGTCTTGTCAGAGTCGACTGGGCTAGTAATTTTTCAACGCTAGAATTAGATGACGCTGTATCATTATTCTATGAGTTGGTTTTTGACGCCGTTGAAAAGTTCACCCCAAAGATCAAGAGAAAAGACAAAATATCTTAACCATGGCTTGATAGCAATCTAAGGTATTTGCGGAATCAAAGAAATAAACTTTACAAAGTAATTACAACCAGCACTGATGTCAGAGATGATATCAAGGATAAACATAATGAATTAGCTCAAGAATTCCTGACGAAATCCCGTGAAGCGTATGAGCGCTATGTTAATATCATGGACGAAAATATAATTCATGATCCTAAAAAGTTTTTTGATTTCGTGAGCACCAAACGGAAAACTTCAGGCTACCCTACTTCGGTGTACAAAAACAACTTTTGTTCGTTATGCCCTCAAAAAGTTTGTGACCTGTTCACTGAGCATTTCCAGGAAGTATTTTGTTCATGTAGAAGCATGTCTAACATTCTTTTCTCTCAAACATTCCCACCAAATATCATATGTGAAATGTATTTAACTAGAGAGGAGATCGCAAAGGCCATCAAAAATCTTAATGTCAACAAAGGTCCTGGTCCTGATTTGCTACCGCCTAGTTTCATACTCGAATGCATGGAGTCGCTTATCTTACCCGTGTATTTAATTTTCAACAAATCACTTTCTTGTGGGGTTTCCCCTCCTTCTGGAAATCATCCCATCTGACCCCGATTTTTAAATGTGGTGATAGGCGGTCAATTGATAATTACAGAGGTATTGCAATACTATCAGCATTGCCTAAACTATTTAAAAAAAATTGTCTGTCATAAGCTGACTACTCTAATAGAACCTCTTCTAAATGAACAACAACATGGTTTTAGAAAAGGCAGGTCAACTTCTACCAACCTCGTGATTCTCATCTCAGATGTTCTCTGTGGCATGAAAAAAGGGCATCAAATTGATACCATCTACACAGACTTCAGCAAGGCTTTTGATCGTGTTGATCATGATATTCTTCGAATCAAACTACAGAAATTTGGTATCTCGGGTCTCTTATTAAACTGTTTAGACTCTTATCTTCGAAATAGGACGCAGTACGTTAAGTTTCAGGGTATCCTATCCAAAAAAATTGAAGTTTTATCAGGTGTACCACAAGGTAATCACTTGGGGCCTCTTCTATTCAATATTTTCGTATCGGATCTTTCTGAAGTTTTAGCAGACATCCCTCACCTTTTTTATGCAGATGATCTGAAAATGTACCACACAATTAAATCGAAATCTGACTCAGTTTTCCTTCAATCGAAACTGCTTTCTCTTGAGCAGTGGTGCAAACAAAATAACCTCCACATTAATGTCAGTAAATGTCAAGTCATTAGTTTTTCCCGCAAAACCAGTAATATAAATTTTGATTACCGCCTCAATAATGTTGCAACCAATAATGTTGACAATGTCATCGACCTCAGAGTTACTTTGGATAAAAAGCTGCGTTTTAATTTACACTATGACAAAGTCTTAAGCAAGGCTAATAATCATCAAATCATCAAAAGACGTGCGAAGGAATTCAACAACCTATGGGTCACGAAGTCTTTATACATAGCTCTAGTTCGGCCATTGCTCGAATATGCATATATTGTCTGGCACCCTACCTTTGATGTCCATAGCGATAGGCTCGAATCGGTGCAGAAGCAGTTCTGGCTATTTGCGTTGAGAGATCTGTATATTCCTTACGAATTTGATAATCTACCTTCATACAGATACAGGCCGAATCTCTTAGATCTATCAAGTTTATCTTCGCGGAGGACAGTCATATGCTCCTGCTTTACTTTTGATGTTATTAGGGGCTTGATCAATGTTGTGTTCCTGTCCAATAAGATCATCTTCAACGAATCAGTAAGGCAGACGAGGCACACACGTTTACTCAATGAATACCGACACCACACAGTTTACGCCAACAATGAGTCAATCAATAGATGTTGCAAAATATTCAATAGCTTCTCAAAACACTATTCCCCAACCATTTCCCGACCTAGGTTTAAAACTGCCCTTATTAAGGTGCTCACGTCATGAATGCCCTATCCAATTCCCTACCAAAGATGGCTATATTTTTAAAATTCGTTCATTATTGTTTATTGTACAAATTTATATAAATTGTTAAATGTTAATTGTAAGTGTTTTTTTGTACGCCTTGTTTGGTTGAAATAAATAAATATCAGCTAAAGATTAAGGGAGATAATCTCTGGAGTGCCAAATCCGATTGAGCTGAAATTTTCAGAATATTTCAGAATCTTTAACCCTTTTACGATTTTTAACCCTTGCGATCATCATCTCCGTCCCGTTAAAACCCTAGCAAGCCTCATAGTACGTTCTCAGTCTCGTCGCCATTAAGTTGGTGGTGTAGGCTCAGTTGAGGTGGACTGCTGATTAGCACCGATCCGGCTCTGACTACTTGTTCCCATAAGGGCTTGTGGCAACCCTGAGAAAGCGGCTTTGAGTGGAGACCCTTTTTGTATGAAAGACGCCAATAAACCTAAACCCAGACTCGTCAGGCAAAATCCTGGCAATGAACAAAATCTTTTTTCTAATGCGAAGAGTGGTAGTGAAGATGGCTGTACCGTCGGTTGCAGCTAAAGCACCAGAAAGTGGAGATATGGCGAATGAGCTAGCTTCGGGGACTGAGGCTAAGGTTGCTGGTGTTGAGGCTAAGGCTGCAGGTGCATGACAATTGAGTAAGCTCCACTGGCTACCGGCACAGCGGCTAAGCTTGCAGAAAGTTGTGGATCTATGATCCACTCCACTGACTTTCAGCTCTTCTTCAACCATTGTTTCAACTGATTCTGAGCTTTGGTCACCAAGCCTGGCCCTGCGGAAGCCAAGAAGCCCGTTTGTGACCAGAGTGATGGAAAGGTTACGACAAATGAGCCAACCCGTCCGTCAACAAGTCCTACCTCCGGTGCCGCCTCCTCTTCAGGCACGCAACACTCCTCCGCGAAATCTTCTCGGGCTTACAGAACTAGAACGGCAGCCTTCAAAGTTCTGAAGAAGCTTGAAAACGGCCCCCTTGACACAATGTCTGACAAGGACAAAAAGTCCCTCCCACGGACAAACAAAAAATACCCTGGAGTACCCCCTTCCTCTAAACCCTGCAGATTCAACTCAAAGGCCAGCAAGGGAGATGGAAGAGGTCAGCCGAGCAAAAGAATCAGGGCAGGCAAGAATGCAAAAAGCTGAAGAGTGCCTTGTTTGGGCCGTGATTGATGCCAGCAAGGGAGATGGAATCATCTGCCCAGAAAACTGGCTCAAGATAAGGCAGGCTTTATTCGGAGTCTGCTGCAAGCTGCAGAAGGCCAGTTCGAGTCCTCCACCTACGGTGAACGACGCGAGCTGGTACAAAAGAATCAGGCTGGTTGCATGTGCAGACAAACGATTGGCCAATTTTTACATGCGAGCAATATACGAGATTAAGGTGGTGCTTAAGGATGAAATCCCCAGTCGGCCAAGATGCAGGACACGGATTTCTTGTTTTCGTTCGGATCTAGTGGAAGTCCTGGACATAGTGCGGCTCTTCAATCCGGATCTTCCTACGAAGGTAGTGTTGTGAAGATTGGCGAGCCGGTACAAAAACGGCGGGAACCCCTCTTCAACATTAATGAAGAGGCACTGCCGGTATTGGATGCTCGAAAGGTTATTATCAGCTACGGGGTCGAGAAATTGGCTTTACGAATCTATCGAAGCGACAGGCCAAAAACCTCTGTTTCGGGGTATTGAAACTGCGAGACTATCATATGAGACAGGGATTTTCCTACACCCCCCTAACACCCCCCTAATACCCCCCTTGGAAAGTGCATACACCCACCATAACACGGACAATTTTCCTACACAAAGGGACCTTTGTGTCTTTTGTTCCAAAGGGACACCCCTCCTAAAATTCTGAACACACCCCCCATGAAAAATTCCTGAGAAAACCCCTGATATGAGAGGCTTTGAATGTCGAAGTTCGAGTTTGTGAAATTTCGAAAAGAAGATTTTTATTTGCGTACCCAATCCACATATTTAACCAGAAGATAGTTTTTCTCATTTATCCAACGGAAATAAAAAATGATGACACCACATCAAAACTGTATTGCACATGTATTTTAGTCACAAAAAATTTTTTTTTCGAAAATCGGTATTTCTATCGAATTTCCATACACTGAAAGAAAATGTCGTGGTTGATTTAACCATTATTGATAGTAATGCAACAATTCATTCAAAATTGTCGAATGAACTACGGAAAATTGTTCTTTCTATTCTGCTAAAATAGTTCATTTGACCATATAAAAGTAGTTGACTTTGCTGATACAAAAAATATCGAAACCTTCGAGGATTCAACTGTGTTAATTGGTTCATAAGTACGATAAATAGTTGATCTACAGGAAAATAAGCATCAATTCATTTAACACTACAAAATATTGAATTATCAACAATTTTCATAGTAAGCGAACAACTCTACAATTGTTAAATTCAACAAACATAATTCCGCACCACAGACTATAGTCATTAGCTCTGTTCGCGTACCTGAATCTATTATAATATATTAAAATAGATTCGCAGAAAGTCGTTTTTGTACTTTTGCTGCAAGCCAAATTTTGCAGCAAAAAGAAGCCAGCTGCCAAATTCTGTTGCTGCTGACGTTTGCTGAAGTACGCGAACAGATTTTTCTTTCAGTGTACCAACAGATGCAATCATATGGCAAGCATCTACAATGAAAATAAGTAACCATTGTTTCAATTTTGAATATAAATTTTTTGAAGATAAACGATTCCAGTGATGTAAATTTTATTTACAATATTTTTTTATTTGCAAATTATTAACTCAAAGTAGTATTTTCGCTGAAAAAAAGCATATAGTAAACATTTATTTACATTTTAAGACAATGCAGTAAGATACAAAATTATACATATTTACAAATCATAATGGCAATCTCTTCGAAACTAAATTAACTTATCTGCTGGATATAGTTCATCCCAAACTTTTATGCTTTGATAGTCTGGCAAATCGATAAAGGTCACATCGTCCGAAATATTAACACACTTGATTGGCACATCATTCTCTTGTACCGGCTTCCAGACAGTTGGTTCTATTCCTGCGAAATTCGGATCAGAGTGGTAAGCAAACTGCGACCACATTCCTATCATTCGCTGTATTGTTGAATACTCCCTTGTGCCAGGATGCTTTTGCGTACCGAACATATTATTAAACATGTAAGTCAATTCGTCAGCGTGACAGACACCGCGCACACCTTTACCACAAACCAGATTTCGAAAATGGTTGAAATGCTTCGAATCGAAATCAAATCGATATAAATAAGTTGGAGCGGATGCATATTTCAAACGCGACAATACTGTACGGTGAATACCGTGCCAAAAAACTTTGTACGACAGGAGCTAAAAGAGAATTTGTAATAATAATAATTCTGAAAACAAGCCTCGAGTGCATTCAATAGATAAGTTTGCAGACACAAATGTGCAAAAGCACAGTATTTCGATTTGACTGGTAGGGTGATTGTTCCAAAAGGTGAACACCTTGCTCCTAAAGTCGCCCTGCTGCAACTCTTTTTTGTCAATTCTTTCTTGTTTCACGAAACGGACCAAACCCATTAAAAAGGGTTTCTTAGATTAGGTACAATAGCTAGTGTTCCAAAACATGCACTTTAGAGTTGAGCAAAACAGTTGGGTAGCCGATTTGTCGAGCAAGCTGACATTAGGAGCATTCACCATATATACTTCTTTTATTTGAACCTAGCCGACTTCAAAGTACAAACTTATTTATAACGCAAGGCTCTTTTCTGGTATCTCACATTTAAATAGGAAAAAAGTGTTGGTTCTTTATCTCCAAAATATGCTTTTTTAATAATCTTTCCTAGCTTGCGACACTCTTCGCTTTGCCGGTCTAGCTCCAGATCATTCGGAACCAAATATTCACAATCTCCAAGTTCTTTCAAGACCGACATATCTTTTCGCACAACTATAAAATATAGTGTTTAAATAACTGTGTCTCTATTTAGGAATGTAAAGAAAATTGAATTAAATCAGATTAAGAGAATAACAGTAGATCAAAGCTATAAACAGTGGATACTGCTTCTTTCAAAATAAACCATACTAGACCAAATACAAGTAAAAGTAACGCCTAGGTTTTGTGCGAGTTTGCTTGGTCATTAATTGCTCTATGAACAAAGATGTGCGAAAGCTTCCTTACACTAGAGCATAGGGCAATTCCATTGAAAATCGACCAATTATCAGATAATTTTTGAACTCACCTCCTTAGAATTTGGAAATATTTTGGTATCCAAAAGGTCTGATAAGCTAATTATTGAAAATGAAATATTTTTGGAAAATATGGTATATTTGCGGAAATATGCCCTCTTGAAGTTTTTGAGAAACGTCGGTTCGTGTTGCATTCAAAAAATTGTATAAAATCTTTTACTTTACGTAGAGCCTTCAAATATAGCTTGTTGAAAAGGAGAAGGTGTAGATATTCTAGAAGAAATAATGCAAGAAACATCCTGGCCAAAAAGGATGAAAAGGATCATTACAGTGTCCTTTATCCTTGAATATTTCAAAAGGCGCATCTTCGATTTTCTTCATTTTTTATATGTTGTAAACAGTTATATAAACTACAAATGTGCGAAATTTCAAAGTGGAGCTCGTAAAAGTACAGTCGTGAGAAATTTTTAAAGATGTGGAATACTGTAACCGCTGAAGAAAATTTATAGAAAATGGTACCGAAACAAGGTAAAACTTACAAAATATGGTACGAAACAATTTTATGTTTTCAAAATAGATTTAAAAACTGTTTTGCAATGTTATTTAAATCCTGCTTAAGATTCTAATCTAGTTTCTAACGTAGAACGATCTGTATAAGTTCATTGCTTATACCTAATACCACTGACGCAATTTTCATCAAATTTTTTTTCACATGTACTTAGAACAACGGCTGATCCAGGGCAATCCTGGCAGCTATCAAAATACCAATCTGTTTGTGGAGGAGAGCATATCATCAGAGATAAAAAGTCCAAGTCCATATAATTAGCCAAGCTTATATCGGAACCGTTTGTTAGAAAATTTATTGTTGGTCTTTTAATCATTAATGTAACGTTTTGATGTATAACACATACACAGACAGAATGTGTTCCCGATGCTTCCGCTAAATTGAAGTATTTAGGCAGTGTGCTGTTTACATTACTACAGTAGAATGATTTTATGAGACCAGGGATTTTCGGGCAAGTATAACCTCGTCTAATTTTTTTTAATCATATATGAGGTTGCGTCAGGAAATTTGGACACTACTTTGGCACGTGACGATAAAAAACTTGATAAAACTAAACACTTTGTTTCCTTTTCTGTAGCTTTTGAATATTCTTCTATGATATTATTTACTATAGATAATTCATTATTTGTTTTATGTTTCTTCTGTAGGTAGTTTGTAGTATTTGAAGTACATTTTTGTACAGTACGCTAGTAAAGTTTTTTTTAACTTTCTTCTTAGAATGACCATTTTACAAAAATTTTTGTCTATATGAGCCCACGACTTTCCTTAACTTCAACTACCTCTGATATATACCCTGAAAGCATTTTCTTAGAATCAAAGTAAACTACAGGCATTGCAATTAACCCTAATTTTAAGTTGTAAAAATATACAAAATAGACAAACAAAGGAAGCAATTAAAAATATATGTACCTACATTATAATATGTGGAAGAAACCCAAAATAATCCTAATTGTTCATGCCGCTAGTAAATGAAAAGGAATCTGCTTTCTTTATTTTTGTTTTATGATTGCTTCCCAATGAATGTTCTCAATTATTGTAAACAATTTATATTCTAGTGCTAGGTCTTTTAGTTACAGAAAAAATCGACGTACTATTCCTTTTAAAAAATAAAATCATAAACAATAATTACCCATAACTGAAGAATCTAAGACCTTGATTTTGCAACAAAAAAAAAACAGAGCCATCATCAAGTTATTTCATACATATACCATACATATTGTAAGTTTCACCTTGTGTCGGTAGCATTTTCTTTGGCGGGCATAGTATTTTGTTCCTTTAAAAATTTCTAACAAATGTTGCTCCACTTTGAAATTTAGCACATTTGTAGCTTACATAACTGTTTACAGTAAATAAATTAGTGATTAAAGGATCAAAAATAAATGTTCTTACAAATGGTTCCGATATAAGCTTGGGCTAGTTATAAGAACTTTTTATCTCTGATGATATGCTCTCCTCCAAAAACAGATTGTTATTTTGGTAGCTGCCAGAATTGTTCTGGATCAGCCGTTATTCTAAGTACATGTGGAAAAAAATTTGATGAAAATTGCTTGAGTGGTATTAGTTATAAGCAATGGAATTATACAGACCGTTCTACATTAGAAACTGGATTCGAATCTTCTGCGGGCTTAAAACAACATTGCAAAACAGTTTTTAAATATATTTTGAAAACATAAAATTGTTTCGTACCATATTTTGTAAGTTTTACCTTGTTTCGGTACCATTTTCTATAAATTTTCTTCAGAGGTTACAGCATTCCACACCTTTAAAAATTTCTCACGACTGTACTCTTACGAGCTCCATTTTGAAATTTCGCACATTTGTAGTTTATATAACTTTTTACAATATATAAAAAATTAAGAAAATCGAAGATGCGCATTTTGAAATATTCAAGGATAAAGGACACTGTAATGATCCTTTTTATCCTTTTTGGCCAGGATGTTTCTTGCATTATTTCTTCTAGAATATCTACACCTTCTCCTTTTCAACAAGCTATATTTGAAGGCTCTACGTAAAGTAGAAGATTTTATACAATTTTTTGAATGCAACACGAACCGACGTTTCTAAAAAACTTCAAGAGGCCATAATTTCCGCAAATATACCATATTTTCAAAAAAAAAAAATTATTGGTGCACATAACTCAACTACTTATATTCACAGTGAAAATTTCATTGAAATCTGACGATAGCGATAAAAGACCGTTGGTCGATTTTCCGTGGAATGACCCCAGTACTAAAAATATCCCCTGTTTTGGCATTTCAAGGAGATAATAGATATTTCAAGTTTTTCTTTTGTTGAAATTTGAGTAAAATTTTCAAGCGCGTTTCCAAAACAAAGTCATAAACTTAATGCTCATTCCAATGCATCTGATTGAATTCAATTTTGCTTCAAATATTTTCCGTCAACCTTACCGGGATATAAAAGTAAACCTTCAAACGAATTACCGCCGATTATAAGAGGGATTTCATTGCCCCATGCCTGTCGGGCCATCAAACGCGGATTTTCATGAATAATACACTGGTTTGAGATGTAAGGTTCAACACATGGGCCATGGGGAAAGTGTAGTCTTTCGCGTCTTTCCTCACGCGTCAAAAGCTGTGTGTTCGCTTTGCAAATGGTATCAGAATCAATATTCCGTAAAAACTCCAATATACTTTTGTCATCGTGTTCACCAACATAGCCAACTGATCTCGCCAATCGGTAAGCCCAGTCGTGATTTGGCACTACAGCCCAATACATATGAGCGGATCCTGACATTAAAATCGCTTTGTGAAATAATCCTTTTGCTCTGTCCGTCAGCATAAGATAGTGAGTAGATGCTCCTCCCGCACTTTCCCCGAAAACAGTTATGTTCTCTGGATCTCCTCCGAATCTCGCAATGTTGCTTTTGACCCACTTCAGTGCCATTACCTGGTCCTTGAGCCCTGCGTTTCCTGGCACTTCACATGCTGGATCTTTGAGACTGAGAAAACCTGAAAAGTCAGTGGTTTAAATTTGATTGCCTTTCTTGTCGAATTGTTTACCTAATGCTCCCAAACGATAATTAAACATTACAAAAACAACATCCTTCCGCATGAAATAATCTGGACTGTAAATAATCTTTGTAGCACCGCCCAGCTCGAATCCACCGCCATACACCCAAATCATAACTGGCTTCAGTTTGCTAGGACTAACCTATGGTTTTAGGTATTGACATAATCAACGAATTCTTCCGCACTCAAAACGCACCGTTACACGAAAAATGCCTGCTTGCTCGCTGATCGAATTGAGAGCGAATAAAGATTTTCACATTTGTGAAATCTTTCAATGAACAAAAGATTCATTTTTCGACTCCCCCTTACCAAGTCAAAAACAAGCATCGTTGTGGAATGGTGTCGAATTGAAAAATTTTAGGATTTGTTTCAACTAACTTCTCTAGTGTAAACGTTCAAGTAAAGACAATCCTCCTTCCCCTTCAATTGTTTGAAAATATTATCGAATTGTTTCGGTGGTTGCGCTTCGTTGGTGCATTTTAAAGGCTTTGACCAGGGTTCTGGTGGCTGTGGTTCCTTGGGAAGAATCAGTTCTTGTGGTTAGTTGTAATTAATTTTCGTTAGACCCTTTTCCAAGTCACACACTGTACACAATTTATAGTTTCAGTAGATTACAAGCAACTCAAAACAATCACGGTAACGTTTTACACTCCTATGGATAGAGTGGCGCGACTTAAATGTGCTGGGTAGAATTAGTTTATGAATGCAGTATGGGTTAAGAGTTAAAAATTTAAAGTCGATTTTTAAGAGGCAATGTGTGTTTTGCATAGCCAAATACATTAATAAATTTATTTCTTGAGGCCGATCGTCAAAAAATTCCTCTGGATATTAAATAGAAAATACAATAAAAAGTACGCTCATACATATGTATTAAGGTATCAAACCAAAAACCCCACGAAACAACATCGACTCAATATTTTACATTCACAAGAAAACTATATAGCATACCTTTGTAAAGATTTTATGTTCTTAGTTTTAGTTTCAATTTATAGCGGTGCAACTTCAATAAACATTGCACCCGGCAAGCAACTGGAAGAAACTAAGGTTATCTAGCACTTCTCTCGGCTGAACGATCTAGCATCTGGGTAGAATCGCCGCTCGGATGCAACTTTTATTTATTTACTTATTTTTATTTATTAAGTGTGTCTAATACAGACTAGTAGTATTTACATTGAAAAATACGAAAAACATACAAACAAGCCAGCAAAGTGGAGTATTTATAGCCAAGCACTTTTTCGAAGATGGTAAACATATGTTAAAGTCGAATTTATGGTAAGCACTATTAAAATTTCTTTTTATGGACGAAACCGGCAAAATATTGACGAGTCTCATTGTGTGATCCTTGGTATTGAGGCTAAATAGACATAAAAGGTGTTCAGAGGAAATAGTCGCCGAGAGGAGCTTAGCAGCATAGATGGTTTTGAAATGTTCTCGTCTGTTTTTAAGCGTATCCATGTTTTTATTGTGTACCAATTTTTTCCCTAGCTTGTAAAAATATTTAAATTCAAACCAATTTTTGCCTTTTGAAGCTAGATTTATTTTAATTACTCGACATATATCGATATTTCGAGGGTAGTCTGCCCTCTTCTTCAGTGTCTATTCTCTTCTTTGCTCACCATGTTAGAAACGGAGGGAAATAAAAGATGGCTTCTGGAGATAGGTGTTGTCTGGATTTTGGGGTAAGTCGTTTTATGTTAAGGCTGGTACTGAGTTAATTGTGAAGCTAAATTTTGACAAGTCTCCATTATCTGGTCATTCTTTCCAGTGAGGTAGTAGAAATGGAGTGGACATGCCCATAAGATTTACATTGAAGGGGATGGTAGTAATTTTTTAGCTACTCATTGTCAAATCGAGTCAAATCTAAGTAGTTCGCCTCCAATTTGACAATGAGGTCGAAATGGCGTAAATGCAGCTTTAACATGCTTTGTGCGCGAGAGGATTGAAGGGGCTAATGGTGGAAAGTTATACCGTCCGTGTCCAGGGGCTGATTCTTTCGAGCGAACATTTTGGAAATGGAGAAAAGCGGAGACATTGCTCATTTCTGACGGATTTAATGTCAAGAATTTCAACTTTCGATCGATTTTGTTACTGAAAAGACATTTGTACAACTCGATTTTCAAATTCAAACTCCAAACGTCACTTTTTAGCTCGAAAGAATGAGCTGCACATACTAAATTGGCGTGAAATGATTGGAGACATGTGTCAATACCATTTCCATTTGCAATGCGAATGCAACTTCGAAGCAATTTTTCACACAAAGAAGTAAGTACAACTCTTGCTTATTTACAAGCTAAATTTTCACCAAAACAAATTTCACGTGAAATGTCGTATGAAAATTTCACGTGAAATTGAAGACAGTACACTTAGAGTACAATCTAATAAAATCAATAAGAATTTAATAGTTTTCTAACTATTTTTCCCATTAAATGTGGTCAATGTGATTTATAATATTGGGTCATATAAAAAGTCTCCGCGGTTTTTCGTCACTAGAAGGTGTTAATGCCTATATATCAGGTAACACTCACCAAACCATTTGAAACAAACATATGTTTAAAAGATGACATTTCAGTTTACATTTTTTGTGAAGATCTTTTCCTAATTTGTTGCTCGTGTAAAAAGTTATATTGATTTGAAAATGAGTGAAATATCTGAAGAAATACGCTATGTGATGCTTTTTTACTATAAAAAAGGTAAAAACGCTGCAAAAACATGCCGAATAATTTGTGAAGTGTACGGTGAGAATGCTTTGAGTGAACGAAGGACACAGGAGTGGTTTGCTCGATTCCATTCTGGAAATTTCGATGTGGAACCTGCACCTCGCTCTGGTCGGCCAGTCACTGAAAAAGCCGATGAAATTTCGCAACTGCGGGAGCAAGACCGGCATGCGAGCTGTCAAAAAGTAGCGGAGGCACTAAACATCAACCACATGACAATTTGGAATCATTTGAAAAAGCAGGCTACACAAAGAAGCTCGATGTTTGGGTGCCACATGAATTAACGCAAGGAACGCTGCTCAAACGCAATGAAATCGAACCTTTTTTGAAGCAAATCATTACTGGCGATGAAAAATGGGGAAATACGAGAATATCAAACGCAAGCGATCATGGTTAAAGGCTGGTGACCTTCCACAGTCAACTTCAAAGCCTGGATTGTCGGCAAAGAAAGTTATGTTGAGTGTTTGGTGGAATTAGAAGGGAATTGTCCATTATGAGCTGCTGCAACTTATGAAAACTATCAATTCGATCCTGTACTGTGCACAACTCGACCATTTGAACGAAGCAATCCAGAAAAAGCGACCAGAATTGGCCAACAGAAAGAGAGTTGCGTTTTACCACGATAATGCGCGGCCACACACATCGTTGATAACACGGAACAAATTGACGGAACTTGGTTGGGAAGTTTTGATGCACCCACCGTATAGCCCGGACGTTGCACCGTCTGACTACTATTTGTTTCGGTCTCTGCAAAACTCACTTGATGATAAGAAATTGGACGACCGGATCGCTGCTAAAAATCACTTGGTCAAGTTTGACAACGATAAACCACAGAAGCTCGACACCGATGGAATTATAAAGCTAGAAGACTTTTTAAATGACCCAATATTATATCAACAATTTAAAAATTATTAAAGTAACTATATGTATAGAACCAATGTATAGAACCAATGTGAATATCTCACTGAAATAATGGGTAGGCTAATAAGTTTAAGGAGATGCAAACTGTATTATCTATTATTATTTCTTCTTAATCCAATATGTATATCTCCTTCAGAGATAACATGAAAACCCCATGAAAATAAATGGTGAGGTTTATTAAATATATCATATACAACCTATATCTTCTATTATTATCAATTAAACTAATATGCAGAAGCCTATAAATCTAACAAGAAAGAAACTCTATACCTTTTTATAGTATGATCCTCATTATATCAATCATGTCTAGTTAAATTAAAAATTGTTTTCCATAATCTAATAAAAAATAAAGCGTTTCAGTAGTAACAAAATCTTTATTAAT
Organism: Nemotelus pantherinus; assembly: GCA_963978885.1. Classification (NCBI taxonomy): domain Eukaryota; kingdom Metazoa; phylum Arthropoda; class Insecta; order Diptera; family Stratiomyidae; genus Nemotelus; species Nemotelus pantherinus. The sequence goes on along the minus strand of OZ022264.1, from coordinate 259,514,348 downwards.
TCTTCAAAAAATAAAATAAACTTAATTAGTATATATATGTACATAATCTTAATGCGTAAAATTATAATGAGTTTTAACTTTACAAAAATCGACGTTTCTAATGTCTTTTGAGGCGAATCACATTCTCATCGGCATGTGTCAACTATGTACGATTGGATAACTTTACTAACTACTAAAATCTTTTCAGAGACCACTCTTTGCAAACAAAATGTATGACACTTTCATTGTCAATCGTTAAATATCTGACTCTTCAAATAAATAGGGAAATTCTTCTTTCATTTTCACCAAATAAAATCCATGTTTATAATGTAGTCCACAAAAAACGATTTTTTTAGTACACCGAGCAAAATTAAACTTTTTTCCAACGTTTTTTAGTTGATACGAGTATTTAACGAAAAAAACAAAGTGGAGCACGATCAATGCATTTTAATGTCAATCGTTTAATGCAATCTGCAAAGGAAATTCAATACAATCAATACAATACATACGATACAATATTCATTGTATCGTACATACAAATTGTATCATACATACAAATTCAATACAATATATACGATTTTATGAGACGATCGAATCATTTCTATAGTTGATACCATTTCGTCCACTATAGTCCACTCGATTTCGTATGCCACGATCCCATAATTGCAATACTGTATACTATTAGTTAAAGATCGTACCAGCGTGTTGTTAATAGTAGATACTATTGACATTATGGGGTCATCCCATTAAATACGCAATGTATGCTATTAATAATAAGAAATCGGTTGAGAGTTTTGATCCTATTATATCGAATTTCTTAGGAATTCACGAGAATCTTTATCCTCTTGTTTTTATAAGACTATAATCATGTCTTCAATGGTGTCACATTTTCTGACTGTACTAAGCTTTACTCAGTACCAGCCTTTAGTCGTGGAGCTAAATTTTGACACGATTCTCTTCAAGACTTTCCTCTCGAACGCGGCTAAGAGGTCAAAGTGCCTTTTGCTGAGCACCCAAGATCCATACGTGAGTACTGCTAGGACCATGGTCTTGTACAAGAGGAGCTTTGACGTTCGGGTGATATTTCGGGATTTGAAGATCATTGGTATGTCAAGTGATATATATATATATATATATATATATATATATATATATATATATATATATATATATATATATATATATGTATATATATATATACATATATATATATATATATATATATATATATATATATATATATATATATATATATATATGTATGTATGTATATATATATATATATATATATATATATATATATATATATATATATATATATATATATATATCTATATATATATATATGTAAAGAAATCTTATATTTTAGCAAAACGTTTTCGTTTTTAACACTACTGTTACATTAGTAAAACTAGCTAAAGGAACAGGCCAGTAAAACCGAGCAGCAGCTGATGGAAGTCAAACAACAGTTCCATCAGCAATCGGAAATACAAACTCCTGTAGAGGTAAAAAAGCAGCTCGGCAATCAGGGACGTAAGTTTGTAGTGCTTGAAGAAGAAATTGATGTACTGAAATAAAGCTGGTGAAAACAGAAGGAACCATTCGAACTGAACCTATTTTCCAACCCATTTTCGATGAACGTACCGTATGCAAGAAGCAGTTTGACATTGTTGCAGAATACGACCATAGCAGCTATCAAGAACGTGTGATCTCACTAAAGGTGCCATTAAGTGGAGCCGCGGTTGAAGTACTTCAAACAGTTCCAGAGAAAATTAGTCTAGCCCTAGCTGACAAGTGATTTGGATATAAAATACCGCAAAGAGCACCTAAAGGAAGTTCATCATTTGCAGCTTAGAATACATGCAGGGGCGGATTTGACCATTTCGCCGCCGTAGGCCTCAGAAATATTTGCCGCCCTTTTCGTGAATTATATTGCATGTAACAATGGGCGATTTTTTTCGTTTCCCTAGAATACTTCGCTGTTTTTCGTTGTGCCCGAGCTCACAAAAAAGGAATATCAGAGCAAAATCGGCACCGGTTTGTTCGTAAAAATTCCCTATTATTACGCCTTTGCCACACAAATAATTATTACACACACGGTAAAGAACCTAAAAGTACCTAAAAAAAAAGAATCCAAAAATACCAATTTTTAACAGTCCAAAACCGTATACTCCTTTACATCGCTTATAATTCCAAGGTCTTCGCTCATATTTTTATAAGTAAGTTTACTATTCCATTCAAAGTTTGCTTCCGCACTTAACTGGAGATCAACTATGAACTCAACTACTGTAAATTAATGTTCGATATGTTATTAGTTAAGGATGAACCCGAAATATTTTGACCTATGATGTTCTAGATTTCATTTTATAGAAATTAAATTCTGCAATGAAGTACAATTTAAAAAACACGTCAAAAATAAAGCAATTCGCATGTAGTTGATATACCCTGTACCATAATAGTAAAAAAAAATTCGCTGAAAAATCAATGCACGCAAATATTTACCTGTGATAAGCTTTTCCTAAATTGAAGAGGTATTATTTGGCTTCTTTTTAGGTATTTTCAGATACTTTCTAGGTACTTTTTATGTATTTTTTAGTTTCTTTGGTCCTTTACCGTGATCGCATTTCGATATTTATTATAAGTCAAGCTTTTTAAGGTCCGAAAAAAATCATCAGAGGTGAATTTTTGCGTGCATTGATTTTTTAGAGAATTCGGTTGGCTTCAGGTGTTAGGCTCATTCAACTCAGATATATGTACATATACGACAAAAGTAAATGCCGCCCCAAAAAAGAAAATCGAAAAGTGGCCACCTCAAAAAAAATCGAAAATTTTCCGCCCCCGAAATTTGCCGCCCTAGGCCCGGGCCTACCGGGCCTAGTGGCAAAACCGCCCCTGAATACATGCACAAAATCAAAGGGAGACCTTGCAGGTGCTGACTCAAGATATCGAGTGGTTAACATTTCTGTCCTATCTTAATTCGGATCCAGAAAATCGGGATGAAACAATGAAAGCTGCTTTCATCCTGGGAGCATGAAGGAATACGTAACTTCAACAAGCACTTTGTTTTGCTGACAAAAGAACGCTGAAGGACTTTTGGCCTAAGCTCTGGCCTACAAATTAGCGAAGCGGGCTTCTTTTAGCAACGTTAAATTCCATGAAGTGTATGAGCTTACACTCCTCATACACTTCATGGAATTCGAGATCGCAAGGAAATCAATGACAGCTGTAGCTTCACAATGTCGGAACTGTGAAGAAAAAGGACACTTGAGGCATGATCGCCGAAAAAATGGGAGCCAAGGTTTTACGAATGTAATGCAGTAAGAATGCGATAAAGGAACGAGGCTGGATCAGCGAACGTAGCCGTCTCTTAGACAGAAAATTAATAAGAGCCAAACTCATGGTTCGGAGGTTGATTCATAGAGTTGCTAGCGCCAGATCCATCATCATAGTTTTCAAACTTTGTTGACACGAGAATGACTTGAATCTGAAAGGGAAAATCAACAGCAAGCTCTGCAATATCATCATTGATACCAGAGCTACCAAGTAAAGAACTGGAGATTCAGTAACGTTGAGCGATACGGACTTTGGACAGCTGTTGGCAAATCTGAAACAGTTCACAGTGAAATCACTCATCAATTATAGTTTGGCGATTTAGTGTTCCAGCGTTGATTCCTGGTAGCAGAAATAACTGCAGAGTGCGTACTTTTGAGGCCATCATGGTTTCAACCTGGATTTAGATAAAAGGTGATCAAGTGGAAAAACGTGGTCATAAAGTTGCTAAGCAACAGAAAGGGAAATGACCAGGTGAGAATCGTCTGCGAAAACACAAAAGTACAAAAGTCGTTGGAACACAGTATCTGGGCCAGATTTGATGGTGATCCTGAGGACTACCAACGCTTCGTCATTGAGCCAACCCAGGTTCCAGGACTCAGCAGTCTTATGGTGCCAGGGAGCTTAACCAGAATCGAGGACGAAATATTCGAGTTCTAACTGATGGTAAATTCGAAATACCACCAGCAGATGCAGTAACGGCTAGACTCTATCGACTATACAGCTACGAGCTACACAAACGTTGGCACTGACGGATGAAAACACGATATGATTTGAAAGCCAATTCAGCTGGGTTCCAGAAAAACGATTTCGTGTAGCTCTACAGCTCCCGTCTACGGAAAGATCAAAGACCTAAGCTGCAACCGAAATAGGAAGGACCGTTTCGCGTAATCAAAGGGCTCAACTGAGTTGTCTAGCGGAGACAGCACTATCGCGAACACAGATCGAAGATAGACCTAGATCGCCTTGCTCAGTATTATTGCATTATTGCACTATATATACCGAATTTAGGCGTGTTTCAAAATCTTGCACATGGCTATGATTCAAATAAACCAAATTGTTTAGCTGAAACAGGCTCAATCCAATTCACCAGCAAAAACCCTTTTATATCAAAATACAAGGTCACGTTAAAGTTCTAATTTGGGTTAGAGGACTGCTACTATTAAATATTTCGTTACATCAAAGAGGCACATGTTTCATAGGCATAGGTTTTATTTTAATGAAGCATGAAATGTGCTAACAATTTCTTCTTTGTATTTTTCTAGCCGCAAAAATTAAAAATAAGCCTATAAACTTGTAAAAACAAGTTTGTGTAAAGTAGTTCATATTATTTCGACAAAAATAAGTACGAGTATGTAGACCGCAATAAAAATCACAATGAACGAAAACAAAGCAAGATGCCAATTTTAATGCACACCACAATCAACAGCCTTCAAATCAAATATAAATCAAACCTATAGCAAGAAAAGCTTGCACGTGCATAAACCATTCACAAAATTTTAAGTACTTACTGCGAACCTCAGTTCCCCCACTGGTGGCTTTGCAAATGGTATCCGTTCAAAACTATAGTAGGCATCATCCCAACACGAAATTCTTTTCACACCTCTGACCGGACCATATGTAGTTTCCACTACTAATTTTTCACTAGTTTTACGCCGATGCTGACGGTAACGAAAGCCAATGTATCTAGAAAATAATAAAAGATTAAACATTGATATTAACTTTGAAAAATGAAAAAAATTGATTCACATTAAAAACAATCACAGAACTATGTTCATTCTGATTTTCTGTTATTATTTGTTAATAATAATGCAATTGTGGTGAAAATTGAAATGTTTATGCGAATTTGTGTATTTTTTTCCACCGCGGGAATATAAAATAAAATATTTCTGGTAGTATTGTGTTACATCATAAATATACCACAATGCATGTACTGTTAGCCTACTTGACTGTTTTACGTGCTTTCAAGCAATGAGAATTAGTAAACAATTGAGAAACATTTCTGTTTATGTATATTTCGTGTTTTATTTACTTTCTGGTGTAGCATTAATTGATTTTTAAGTAACTGCCACTTCGCCGGATAAATTTAAATTTACATTTACGAAATGACACCTTGGTGGCGCTGCAATCGATTAATCACCTTCAGCTGACGTCGCAAATTTCAATTAATGTCAAAGTGACAGGCCACTGAGGCATGTAGTCTGTGATTGTTGTGATTTTGTGGAAAATTCCTTTCTATCTTTCGTTTAATTCTTCTTTACATTTGTGAGAAATCGTTGCAAAAAGTAATTTATTCAATGGGTGCTCTGTTCGGAAAGAGCAAAAAGCCACCTAGCCGCGTGACAGAGCAAGATAAGGCGATTCTGGTAAATGACGTAGATTTGATAAGGCAGCAGCAAATCGGCACTTGTTAGTGTACTTTGTGCTCAATCCCCTTTTAGGGTATTTCGGAAAATTATGTTTGCCTCGCATCTAGAAGCTGTGTACTTTGCGCTGGTATCAGCAGAATCGAAAATAAATCTTCCGTTTTAATTTACTCCAACTTGGTAGTTGTGCAAAATTTATAAATACCTTGGAATATTTTTTGCGACTTAATTGTCTTCTTAATTATTTTCCGACCACTGTCTCCAGCCACTGCCGGGGCATAAAAACAAAGTGGAGCTTACACACAGAGCCACAGTATCCGGGCCACAATTCTATGGCTGGCCGGACACAGACTGTCTCGTGTGAAACGGCTCTAACTCGGCCTTTAGGCTTCCAAAGTTACACTGATGTCGCAATACAAAATGCCTAGAATGTTATAGCCACATTTTTACCGTAATATTGCTTTATTTGTGAGACCACACACATAGTCAGCAAATTTTCGTAGTGTTTTAATGCCCCACCTTAGGTCATCCATCGACTATTTTAGTAGACTAGACTTAATACTTTACTTTAGAACCAGTTCATAAAATTCGAACTACATGCTTGTTTCTTAAGGCTTGCTTAAAATATGAGATGGTTGGAGACAACCGAAAGCTTTCGTATTTGCAGTAATGCATGCATTTTTTCCGTCTGAGGATATTCTGAGGTTTATTTTTTGTTTGTAACACTTGGAGTATTCGGTTGACCCCATCATAATTGTGTGCGGTTGCTCTAATCCGAGGCCTCCTATAAGTAATTTACTTGCAAAATATTGAATTTAAGTACACTTTTTTAACCAATCGGCACAATCTCTTCTACAGCTGAGAAAATGTCTGGCAGTAAGAACTAGCAAATGAGCCAGAAATGCCAGTAAATGTTAAAAGCAAGAGGTCGGCACACGCATCAGCTGTTTGCAAAACGTATCTGGCCTGGTTAAGGAGGCCTTGTTTCATCTCATCTTGAATGGATCGGGATATAGTCAATCTAATATAAATCATTGGTTTAATGCATACATCCTTACAGGGTTTTATCATGAATTTTTCCTGAAAAAGGAAAGAACGCCATTTTAGCGATTTAAGCAGCATTAATTTCATATCAATATCAAAGCATTCTGTCCATTAATTCAACGGCCTATTTTCAAAGCTTTCTCATAATTTAATTGCAGCAATTAAAACAGCAGCGTGATAAACTCAAACGATATCAAAAACGAATAGAACAATCAGTAGAAAAAGATCGACTCTTAGCTAAAAAATGTTTGCAAACTGGCCGTAAAGAGTAAGTTATTTGACCCCTCAATGCAATTTTTATATCTAAATGTTCATTCCAGACGAGCTAAGCTTCTCCTGCGAAAGAAAAAGTACCAAGAGAAACTCCTGGAGAATACAGATTCTCAACTGGAAAACCTGGAAAAACTTGCCTCGGATATTGAGTTCGCACAAGTTGAACAACAAGTTCTTGACGGTCTTAAGACTGGAAATGCAGCATTAAGTAAAGTCCACGAAGTTCTGACAATCGATGAGGTCGAGCGGATACTGGACGAAACGCGCGAAGGCGTCGAGAAGCAACGCGAGATTGATGACATCCTAACGGGAATGTTGACACAACACGATGAAGAAGATGTACTAGCAGAATTGGATGAGTTGGTGAAACAAGAAATGACTGAGGGCGAAACACAACAAGTAGCAGAGGTGGAGGAAATGGATGTAGCCGAAGATTTGCCGGAAGTTCCTACTGACGAGCTGATAGATAAGGAAAAGGTCAAAGAAGCTGCTACACCAAAGAAGATTCTGGTCGAAGCCTAAAACATGTTTAGTTCATACGATTGTCCTTACAATATGTGGATGTGCTTCAAAACTGCTCCATATGCATTGTATAGTGTTTTATTATTTATTTTTTAAGTGATAATATTTCAGAACTAACAATAAACTTTTGTTACGTCAATATCTGAGTGTTTTATTTTGAAGTCGCATTCAAAAACTAAAATGATATTTTGCTTTGTGTCTTTTTTGTTCATTTTTTGACTCTTGCTATCGGCGATTCCCTCTCTGGCGATAAAATTCCCGGCTTGGGATCGTCGATTCGAGCTTTATCAACAGATGATGTAAGAGTTCATTTCAGTGCTTGCTTTGTCGATTTTCAGATAATACTAAATAAAATTCACAGTGGAAATATATAGGTTGAAGATAAACAATTATTATCATGCTTTAAAAATATTAAATAAAACTACCGCATGTGGTTTCGAAAAATAATTTCTGATCAAAGATATCCATTTGTTCAACTGATCTTGATTTTTGATTTCAGGATGTCTTATCAGCTGTTTTCTTCACTGACGGCCGTCGAATAGTCTCGGAATCCCGAGACAAGACCATCAAATTGAGAAACATTCTTACCGAATGCGAGTACACCATTCAGGATGAAGGCCATACCGACTGGGTGTCAAGTGCGAGTTTCTAAACGACCCAAACCAATTATCGGCTCGTGAGGGTGGGATCGCTCAGTGAAAGTTTGGGACTTAGCCAATTGCAAAGTGATGAATTACCAGCACGGACACAGCGGCTTCTAGAAAGCAGTCATTGTCTCATCGGATGGCTTGCCCTGCACCTCGGGTGACAAAGACCACAAAGTGCTTCTTTAGGATCTGAATGACGGCAAGAATCTGTATACCTTGAACCACACAACAGCATCAAGGCGCTACGCTTATCTTACTGGCTTTGTGTCGCCTATGTATGTTCAATTATGATTTTGGTGTGTTGCGTGGAGATTTTAACAATTTCTTACTATTGTTTTAACAATTTCTTAATATTTCACAATACTATTGCAAGAAGTCGTTCCCCCAAAATCAAAAGATGACCTATCATAATGCCTGTCATTGGTCGGGCCTACTGATTCACAAACTTTCTTCGCTGGCTACTCAGATAGCACAATACGTGTCTGGCAAGTTTTTATCTCGGCCCATTAAAAATGTGGAAGAATAATCATTTTTGACTGCATTCATGATTTGTTTATCATATAAACAAAATAGAAACGTATAAAATATAAAGTTTGTTTGTCTACCTGTGATTTCCATTGCCTTGTTTCCATTTTTTTGCTGTTTCCATTATGTTCCTTCATTGCTTTTAACAGGTGAACAGGCGACTAAACACCCGATTACAGGTGTGCTTAGTAGAATTGGAATTAGTGGATTGCCACGGTGGCATTTTCTATAGCTCCGACGTAGAAGTGGAATATCCTTGAAATGATATGATGAAAAATCAGATTGTAGGCGTTGAACGAGACAACGCTAGCGTGGTGTGTCCCAACAAAACTGTCAGCCTTCATGTAAATAAAAAATTAATAATCCCCCACTGCAAGTGGTGACAACAGTCAGGCAGGCACTATGAGCTGATGTCTGATGAGCAGCAGTGCATACATTCGAAACCACTTGGTTATATTTCAACTCCTGATCGTCTCAAAAATTATCCACAGGGTAAACTCGACCTGATGCCCCACAACCGGGAAATTCCACCACTATAGGGCGAATGCGTGGTAGCAGGGATCAAAAATTGAAGAATAACAGACAAAATTATACAAAAAAATACTCGAGAAGATAACACAATTAAGAACAACAAAAAAATCACCCCCAAAAGCAAACACACAAAAACACAAACATACTAGACATATCTATCGGCGAAATTCATTTAACGGCTGTGTGGTGCATCAAGTCGAGTTTTACCATTATTATTATAATTATTAAAAACGGATTTCTCGATCGAATTTGATTCATCTATAATGCGACACTACCGCTCTTTAGTGTCAGAGTCCGAACCATTTCCAACTTTCAAGACTGTCAATTATCAGCGCCGCGTATGTGTCGCGTTATCTGTACTCTGTCGGGGTAAACTGGATTTGATGCCACACACCCGGGAAATCCCACCACCAGAGGGCGAAAAGGTGGTAGAAGGGCTGAAAAAATGAAGAAAAACAGACAAAATTATACAAGAAAATAAAAAAGAAGATAAAACAATTAAGAAAAAGAAAAAAAAGAAAGAAAAGAAGCCCCAAAAGCAAACGCACAACCACAAAAACACAAACATATTAGCCCGACATCTATCGGCGAGATTCATGCAACAGCTGTGTGGGGCATCAACTCCAGTTTTACCCTCTGTCGTTCGCGTTCCTTGACGGCTTGTCGGTCGCGTCTGCAGCTGGTTTTCTGTCGTATTATTGCAACTGCGCATCCCTCCCTGCCGCGACGTGGTTTTATCGAAAATCAGGAGCTCGCTAATTTACTCATGTGAAGTAAATTTACTCCAAGTCAGGTATATGACCGACTTTTAGCTCCGTAAATTTTCCCGAATCGCTAGAGTCGGAATCGAGTTGGACAGCAGATTCGGAAAAATTTGTCCGGTGATGTGTTCGCGCGGGTCCCGGTCGTTTAACCAGACAGTGGTAGCGTTTATACCGCACATTTAGTCCGCGGACTAAACACCAAATTCCACCTAAAGTTCTTAGTCCACGTGGTGTAACCACTGACGGACCGACCTAAATTCAGGTCGGTCCACGATTTCAAGCAACTTGACCTATATATAGGTCGTGGACTATAATCGTTGTAAACACACGCGACCTAAACATTGATTTTTGCGCGACTATCATGTTGAATATAAGCTCATAACATTCCCCTTTGACTCAAAATCATTGAAATAAACCTGTTTGAGAGATAAATGAAACGATAAATACGGTGCATGAACGAAAATTAAACTAAATGACAGCTGTCATATACGAACGAGGACTAAATTCGTCCTAAGCAAATTTTAGGTCAGATTGGTATAAACACCTGAGGACTAAGTTCATTTAGTCCGCGCTTTTGGTCCGACCGCTGTAAACCTGCACAGTATCTGTTTAGAACGCGCTCGCGAATTTTGCTTGAGGTGGTAATCGTCGTGAAGTGGCAGTTCGGAAAGGAAAAATCAAACTTTCCGTCAGACGATTGATGCTGTGTTTATTTTTATTTTTTGGCTAGTGCGGGGCTAATAAAATTATCGGGTGCTGAATGCGGTAGTGTTGAAGGCATCGCATCGTTGAGAGGAAAGCAATTGATGCACAATTGGATCGTTCTGTTACATTCATTATTGCGAACACGGATCCAGGTGTTCCAACTGTCACGAGGTCATTGTGGTGTTTCGTAAGTGTCCTTTGGCCAACAGTTTGGAAAAGGAGGTGCTCGTTGGGGGCTTGTAATTTGAATCGTGTAGAAAACTGCAAAATCGGAAAGTTTCAAAATTGACAAGCAAGTCTCATACAGCCGCGTAAAGTGTACGCATGTATTGTGTACGCGACTCGAAACGAAAGCCAGCCTGTGCGAAAGGGTCAGGAGTTTTGTGTTCGCTTGCTCGAGTACTGGGAAAATTAATCATTGACGCTAAATGAGCTTTAGTTACTATAATATGAAAAAACAGCCAAGAAACTTTCGTAATATAACAGGTTTAACTATAGAGGAGTTCGAAAAAGTAGTAGAAAAAGTGAAGTCTGGATGGGAAAAACTTGAAAAACAGAAAGAGTGTCATGGTAGAAAATAAGGTCAAACCTACACTATGGTGGTATCGCAACTCGATGGCTGATACGAATCGTCATAAGCCAACATAATCCTTGTCAAAAGGGATCTAGTATAAAAAAAAAAAAGTCATGGTAGAAGATCAAAACTACCAACTCTGGAAGATAAGTTGTTTTGCGTAATTTTTGGACAGTATAAGTACTTTAATAAAAATACCATTACTGCTATAAGATAGCCAAACTTATTTATAAGTCAACTGCTTTTTTAAAAAAATATTTCAGTAAAAACGTAAACCAACTAGCATCACAAAACATTTGCTTATTTACTTTTCCCAAAATCACGAAAAAAGCACCTACCTTTGTGAGAACATTTTACATAAAAACAGCATTGTGAAAATAAAAACTCAAAATTGTTGCAATAAAGTTAGACAAGTTGGTTCGTAGGTGAATTGAGTAAAAGTAGGCCAATATAGCTGGTTTTGCGATATAATGAAATAACTATATTAAAAAGTTCATATGGATCTAGTGGCAGACCACGCGATTCCAAGAAAAACTCTTCTCACGGTTATTATTTTTAATTAAACAAAAGCGACCATATTATTAATTTAATGACAAAAAATATTGAAATATATACCTATTGAAATAATGTTATTAGTCATCAAAAGATAACTTTGCTTTGCTGATTTTTTCTGATAAGTTTGATAATGAAAATAGGTAAAGAGATTTCTAATTTCTGGTACAAAGGTACCAGAAATTCTTCACACGAACAAAGTGGTCGTTCACGAAAACGTTCTGCTGAAGATAAAGATGGTACAGTAGCAAAGAGGCTGCGCATGGATGTAAATGTTACTAGTAATGAAGATTCAGAATTTCCTAGTGATTTACAAAATGAATCTAGACAGGATGAATTGCATAATGCTTGTCAGACTAAGCGATACATTCCTCACCATTTGATTGAACTTATGTATCAATTAGACTTATCAGTGCTGTGCTCACTTAGAAAGTCTACATATGAACATAAATATCCTTTATTGTCATTAGCATTCGAAGATTCTGAAATTGATAAATTCAATGATATTGCCCTTCGTTATGAAGAGAAGTCTATTCATATACGAATTGAAAATGTAGACAAATATTATACAGATAATGACATTAATTATGCTAAGCTATTTAATAAAGGAGAACAAAGATTTTCTATTAATAACTACTTTGATAGTTTTGTTAAATATCTGACCTCTAAAGCAGATAGCTCATTAGATAATATAGAGCATCTTGTTATCTATACCAATTCATGCTTGGATCTTACAGAAGAAAAGGAATTAAAGAAAGGGCGACCTAGGAATTTTTATCCTTTTAAATTTGATAGCATAAGTATAGAAGAATGTGGCATTTTAAAAGACTTCTTATTTATAAATGATAATACGCAAGGGCGTGGTTTTTATCAATTTTCGCAGGATAAAACAACAAGAAAAGAGCTATTAAAGCGATTAGAATTTTCGTCTGCTATACAGAAAGTGATAAAAGAAAGAAAATTTTCTCAGGAATTTGAAAAAGAAATAAAAGAAGCATTTTTAGACAGATTAGTATTTGCAGTTAACCAGCCTAATAGAGAAGAATTGAACAGAATTGTTAAAAGTGAAATAGAAAAAAATAGTAAAATTCAATACAATTATATAGCACTACAGGAAGAAATATTACGTGACCTCACAGCTTCACAAAAATATAAGAAACTTAGACCTGAAATTGTATATGAGTTCAATTTATTGATGCTCTTTTTGCATGATATGTTTTTGCATAAAAACATATCCTCCATGAATTCTGAAAGCCATGATATACATAATGACATCATTGTTCATTATAAAGATAAAATTATTTACGTGAAGGCTTATAATACAAATAGTAGCATTGGTTATAGTCAATTATTACCTTCTAGACGACAGGAAAAAAATAATACATCTTCTATTAATAAGCATTTTGCTCTTTTTATTGAAAAATTAGAAAAGGATAAGGATATAAAATATTTTATTATCTATACTAATGCAGGTCTGGACCTTACAGAAGAAAAGAAATTAAAAAAAGGGCAATCTAAAGGTTTTTATCCTCTAAAATTTGATAGTATAGATATTCAAAAGAAAAGATACAAAGCTTTAAGAGATTGGTCGTGTATAGATGAGAATAGTCTTTATCGATTTGCACGGGAGGAAACAACAAGAGAAAAACTTTTAAATCTATTGAAACTTCCGCCTTCTTTGCAGAAAAAGAAAGAAGATGGAGGACTTTCTAATGAGAGCGAAAGAGAAATAAAAGTGAAATTTTTAGATAGGCTAATATTTGCGGTTAACCAATCTAATAAGGAAGAGTTGAATGAGGTTATTAGAAATGAGATAGATGAGTCTAATGTTCCATATAATTACGAAGAATTACATGAAATAGCGTTACGTTGGTCAGAATCTCATGAATTTGGCCCTATTATAAAAGGAACAATGGAAAAGCTTTTGGAAGATATAAAAAATAATAGATCTAGTTATCAGGAAATTCAAAATAAAGGTATTGATGCAGAAATTAAATTTGCTAAAAGTGTAGTTGGTGAAAAAGGAACACCTGCATTTAATAGGTTCTTAGATTTTTTAATTAAAGGAGAAGGAAGAAAATATCTAGAAGTTCTGAAAAGAAACGGAATAAAGCTAACTAGTGTGTCCAGTATTTTAGATAGAGCAAGAACTAATGCTACAAAAGCTTTTAAAGACCTATATGATCTATGGTTTGATGAAAAAGGAAATAAAACGCAATATTTAAAAACTCTAGAAGGAGAAGGAATAAATCTGTCTAGTATATCCAGTATGTTAAGTGGATCAGGAGCTAATGCTGCAAAAGCTTTTAAAGGCTTATATGACCTTTGGTTTGATGAGAAAAGAAATAAAACACAATATTTAAAAATTCTAGAAGGAGTTAGTCTAGCTAATATTTCCAGTATTTTAAGTAGGGCAGGAGCTAGAGCTGCAAAAGCTTTTAAAGGCTTATATGACCTTTGGTTTGATGAAAAAGGTGCTAAAACACAATATTTAAAAACTCTGGAAAAAGAAGGAATAAATCTAGCTGATATATCCGGTATTTTAAGTAGAGCAGGAGCTAATGCTACAAAAGCTTTTAAAGACTTATATGATCTATGGTTTGACGAAAAAGGAAATAAAACACAATATCTAAAAGTTCTGGAAGAAGAAACAAATTTAGCTAATATGTCCAGTATTTTGAATGGCGCAAGAACTAATGCTGCAAAAGCTTTTAAAGACTTATATGATCTATGGTTTGATGAAAAAGGAAATAAAACACAATATTTAAAAACTCTGGAAAAAGAAGGAATGAATCTAGCTAATGTGTCCGGTATTTTAAGTAGAGCAGGAGCTAGTGCTGCAAAAGCTTTTAAAGACTTATATGACATTTGGTTTGACGGAAAAGGAAATAAAACACAATATTTAAAAATTCTGGAAAAAGAAGGAATAAATTTAACTAATATGTCCAGTATTTTGAACGGAGCGGGAGCTAATACTGCAAAAGCTTTTAAAGACTTACACGGTCTTTGGTTTAATGCAAAAGGAAATAAAACCCAATATTTGAAAGTTCTAGAAGAAGAAGGAATGAATCTAGCTAATATGTCTAGTATTTTGAATGGATCAGGAGCTAATGCTGCAAAAGCTTTTAAAGACCTATATGATCTATGGTTTGATGAAAAAGGAAATAAAACCCAATATTTGAAAGTTCTAGAAGAAGAAGGAATGAATCTTGCGAATATCTCCGGTATTTTAAGTAAAGCAGGAGCTAATGCTGTAAAAGCTTTTAAAGACTTATACGATCTATGGTTTGATGAAAAAAGAAATAAAACACAATATTTAAAAACTCTGGAAAAAGAAGGAATGAATCTAGCGAATATGTCCGCTATTTTACATGGGGTAGGAGTTAATGCTGCAAAAGCTTTTAAAGATTTATATGATCTTTGGTTTGATGAGCAAGGAAATAAAAAACAGTGTTTAAAAACTCTAGAAGGAAAAGGAATAGATCTAGTTAATATGTCCAGTATGTTAGGTGGATCAGGAGCTAATGCTGCAAAAGCTTTTAAAGACTTATATGATCTATGGTTTGATGAAAAAGGAAATAAAACGCAATATTTAAAAAGTCTGGAAGAAAAAGGAATAAATTTAACTAATATGTCCAGTATTTTGCACGGAGTAGGAGCTAATGCTATGAAAGCCTTTAAAGAGCTATATGATCTATGGTTTGATGAGCAAGGAAATAAAAAACAGTGTTTAAGAACTCTAGAAGGGGTAAATCTAGTTAATATTTCCAGTATTTTGAATGGAGCAGGGGCTAAGGCTCCTAAAGCTTTTAAAGACTTATATCATCTATGGTTTGATGAGCAAGGAAATAAAAAACAGTGTTTAAAAACTCTAGAAGGAGAAGGGATAGATCTAGTTAATATATCCAGTATATTAGGTGGATCAGGAGCTAATGTTGTGAAAGCTTTTAAAGAGCTATATAATACTTTTTGTGATGAGAAAGGAAATAAAAAACAGCATTTAAAGCATATTTTAAAGAAAGAAGGTTTTACGATGCATAACTTATCCGGTATATTAAGTGGGTCAGGGGCTAATGTCAAAGTTGCTTTTGAAAGATTGCATAGTGTTTGCTTTGATGACAAAGGGAAAAGAACAAAACTTTTAGATGATTTCTATAATGCAGATTTTGAGCCAGGTAACTTATCTTGTATGTTATGTGGAGCAGGAGTTCGTGCTTCTTCTATTTTAAAGAGATTACATAGTGTTTGTTTTAATGACAAAGGAGAAAGAACAGAACTTTTGGATGATTTCCGTAATGCAGGTTTCAGAACAGGTAGTTTATGTAGTATATTGAGTGGAGCAGCAGATAGTTTAGTGCAATTTCATGATTTTTGTTTTATAAAAGAAACAAAAAAGTATTTAAATCACTTTTTAGAAGAGAAAGAAAGTTTCACGTTGAGTAATTTATGTAATATATTGCATGGAGCAAGAGCTAATATTTGCTTTGCTTTAAAAGATTTTCATGATGTTTGTTTTGATGAGGCAGGAAAGAAAACACAGTTTTTAGATGATTTCTATGGCGCAGGTTTTACATCGAATAATTTATCAAAAATATTATTTGTGACAGGAAGCAATGCCGCTTCTGTTTTAAGAAAATTTCATAAATCTTGTTTTAATAAAGAAAATTATTTACATCACTTCTTAGCTGAAGTAAAAATTTTTACGCCGAAAAATCTATCTAAGATATTAAATAGAGTAGGACTTAATATTTGTCCTACCTTTGAAAAATTGCATGATCTTTGTTTTGATAAAGCAGGAAACAAAACGAAATATCTAAACAATCTTACTAAGGATAGCTCGCTGGAATTGAATGAGATAATTAATATATTATATAAAAAAGTTAGAAAAGGTCCTTCTACTTTCTTAGGTGGACAGAATGTTAATGAACAAGGCAAAGCAACCAATGCAGGTCCTAAACCAAGTAACTCATCCAAGAGAACAGAACAAGAACAAAATTTAGATAGTCTACAACAGAGTGATCCTAAAGCTAAGAGAAAAACTAGGAAGGGTACCACCAACCGGAGTAAGATGATAAAATTTTAGACACAGCAGCAGGTAGTTCTTGTAGCTCAAGAGATTCATCTCCAAAACAAATACAGTCGGTATGCCGTAACAAAAAGCAACAAGAGGTATTTTCACACTTATCAAAATTTGTATCATTCATTGAATCGGTAAAGCAAGGGCTTTATTTACCTTTATTTGAAGGGCGTGGAGTTAAGATTGACGGTAAATGTGTAGCAATTACACGTGGCTTATCTCAAGCTCTATTACTACAGAGTAATAAATCATTTTTAAGTAATTTAGAAACTTCATCTGAAATTTATGAGCGTATAGCGCAGGGTAAGCAGGTATCTAATAGGGAAGAAAGAGAAGTTTTTGCTTTTAGTAAATTACTTGACAGTTTTGAACAACAGCTAGATTCTGCTACAAATAGCCTACCTTCAAACTTAATCTATACTAAGGGCTACAAAACACTTAGTGATTTATCAAATTATATAGCTGAAATTAAAGGTGTTTTTGCTGTTCATTTAGTGACAAGTAATCATGTCATTGCAATTTATAGAACTGATGATAATTGTACCTATTTTGATACTAACGCAGCATTTGTCTCTGGATTAAAAAGTGTTGATCAGCTTATGCAAGTTGTAGAAAAAGCAGTAAAGTTTGCTGGCTATGAAGTAGGAGAAAAAGGCTTTCTTATTGAGCACTTTGATGTTGATAAAGCTAATGACCTACTGTCTGATGAAGATAAACAAGTTCTAACACAAGAAATTAAAACAGAACGTCAACTTCTAGCAGAGCAAGATAAGAAACTTGGTCCTATTAAGTTAATGGTCAACAGAGTACAGTTATATGACTTTGGAACTAAAATTAATGTAGAAGGCGGAGTACCTTTACTTATCAATGCCCATATGGATTTAAGTAGCAAAAAATTCCAAGATCACCTAGGTAAAAAAGAATTGAGTATGACAGCTAGAGAATATCTTGAGAATTTGAAAAATGGCAAGAATGTGGAAGAATTGGTACAAGCAACTAAAACAATTTCTTTCATAGGCTCGGATCGTGAAATTGAAGAAGCGAAGCAAACACGCAAGCCAAAACAATCTTTATTAGAGTTGACTAAAGGAATAATTAATTGCATACTTGCTGCTGTTTCTCTTACTAGCGCTAGTTGGTCAAAGAGTCAGTTACCAGAAAAAGCAAGCAATGAACCTCAAACTTATTTAAATGATCCAACAGTAGACAAGCAGCTACAAAGATCACGTCAGACAATTTCTTGCTGAAGTTGTTTAATTTCATCAATGGAAAGGCCAATGATTTCAGCGATAACATCAATAGAGACACCGGCCTTGAGTGAATTTTTAGCCATAGCTATTTTAGCCTGTTTTTCGCCCTCTTCTCTGCCTTTTTCATGACCGATTTGGATTGTATATTAAATCAAAGTCGCAAGACGATAATGAGCAAGGAGTGATACTGTCAATTGGATTGATTGATAGAAATCGTAGGCATCTCAGTACACTCCTAGCTTTAAAAAATGGAGTACGAACGGTAGGGGGATCTAAAAGATCGAATCACAATCCTGTTACACTATTATTTGATTATATTTATTGGTACAAAAATGGCTAGAACAGTTTTTATGGGTATTGATGTTTCAAAAGAAACACTTGATATCTCAATCAACAATAAACATCAGCGTATAGAAAATGCAGAGAGAGCTATATCTGAGTTTATAAAGTCGAAAATGTCTAACGTATTTGTTAAGTTATGTGTAGTAGAATCCACAGGAGGTTATGAGAAACTTGTAGTAAAATTGTTACAAGGACATAACATAGCTGTTCACAGAGCTCACACAAATCGGGTATATGCATTTGCAAAAGCCTGCAACCACTTTGCAAAAACAGATAAATTAGATGCAAAAATACTAGAAAAATATGCTGAATTTATCACAAAAAATGAGTAGGTAATAGAATACATAGTTTCACAAAAGCAAGAAGAACTAAAAGAGCTAAGAGCAGTTGAGCGAAATCTAAACGATGAAGTTCACGCAAATAAGTGTCGTTTGCATAAGGTTATAGGAAAAGCCAGGGAATATATAGAAAAACAAATAGAATTTGCAAAAAAAAAACAATTAGAGCAAATTAGGCAAGACATAGAAGATATAATAAACTCTGATCCTGATTTGAAAGAAAAAAGCAAACTGCTAACTAGCTATAAAGGTGTTGGACGGAAAACCGCAAGTATCCTACTCATAGAGGTACCTGAACTTGGCAGGTTAGATAATAAGGAAATAGCTTGTCTAGTTGGAGTTGCACCAAAAACTAGTGAAAGCGGAAGGAAAGTGAGCAAAGCCCAGATCATAGTTGGCAGATTTTATGCTCGAAAAGCATTATACATGTCTGCTGTGGTTGCAATGCGTCATAATAAAAAAAATGAAAGTATTTTACCAGCGTTCAGTTGACTCTGGCAAAGCCGCTAAAGTCGCTATAGTTGCTGTAATGACAAAAATCATCATTTATTTAAATGCTATGATAAAAAACAATAATTTTTATCTTGATGTTTAAGACGGTAGATACCTTCTTGTGTACCTTTTGCATGACCTACTCTAACACCCTCATCAAATTTTTCAGCAAAAGCAGCAATCTCATCCATTATACGTTTTTTCCTTTGCTCATATGCTAGTAATTCTTCTTCTGACCAGTTAAACTTATTCATCTCTTCATAAGCTCGTTTTATTATTACGTCACTACCAACTATCTTATCTAGATCCACTTCATTTGTTTCTGCTGCATAACGAAAAAATAACACCATTTTTCTACTATATTTTCTAACTGGTCTTCTTTTGCCTTTGTAAACTTTGATAACTCAATGAATACAAAATAGAAGTCTTTTAAGTCATGTTCATTAGACCTGCTGCAAAAGGTGATTGAAAAAATGATGTGAGGGAGCTAAAAGAAGAAAAAGCAGATTGAGTAAGGTAAAAAAATGAGCTTTAGTTACGATAACATGAAGAAACACCCAAGAAACTTTCGTAATATAACAGGTTTAACTATAGAGGTTTAACTATGAAAAGGTAATGGGAAAAGTGAGGTCTGGGTGGGAAAAACTTGAAAAACAGAAAAAGTGCCATGGTAGACGATCGCAACTACCAACTCTAGAAGATAAGTTATTTTGCGTAATTTTGTACTATCGCACTTAGATAACACATAGATTTTTAGACTGCCTGTTCAATGTACAGAACGCAAATGTATTTAGGTTACTGAAAAAAATGTCTCCCCCAACAATAGACTTCTTTCAAAATTCATGTAGGGAGCTCAAAATTGTGAATTGCAGCAATCAAATTAAACCTTAAACCAAAGCTGCTAAACCAAAGAAGATTCTGGTCGAAGCCTAAAACATGTTTAGTTCATATGATTGTCCCTACATTATGTGGATGTGCTTCCACACTCTCCATATGCATTGTATAGTATTTTAGTATTTATTTTTTAAGTGATAATATTTCAGAACTAACAATAAACTTTTGTTACGTCAATATCTGAGTGTTTTATTTTGAAGTCGCATTCAAAAACTAAAATGCTATTTTGTTTTGTGTCTTTTTTGTTCATTTTTTGACTCTTGCTATCGGCGATTCCCTCTCTGGCGATAAAATTCCCGGCTTGGGATAGTCGATTCGAGCTTTTTCAACAGATGATGTAAGAGTTCATTTCAGTGCTTGTTTTGTCGATTTTCAGATAATACTAAATAAAATTCACAGTGGAAATATATAGGTTGAAGATAAACAATTATTATCATGCTTTAAAAATATTAAATAAAACTACCGCATGTGGTTTCGAAAAATAATTTCTGATCAAAGATATCCATTTGTTCAACTGATCTTGATTTTTGATTTCAGGATGTCTTATCAGTTGTTTTCTTCAGTGACGGCCGTCGAATAGTCTCGGAATCCCGAGACAAGACCATCAAGCAGAAACATTCCTGCCGATTGCGAGTACACCATTCAGGATGAAGGTCATACCGACTGGGTGTCAAGTGCCAGTTTCTAACCGATCCAATCCAATTATCGTCTCGTGCGACTGGGATTGCACTGTGAAATTTTGGGACTTAGCCAATTGCAAAGTGATGAATAACCAGCACGGACACAGCGGCTTCTAGAAAACCTGTCTCACCTGATGGCTCGCTCTGCACCTCGGGCTGCAAAGACCACAAAGCGCTTCTTTGGGATCTGAATGACGGAAAAAATCTGAAGAAACGCGCTATGCTTGTCTTGGAACCATTACACAATCCGTGTCTGGCAAGTTTCTATTTTGGCCCATTAAAAATGTGGAAGCATATTCATTTTTAAATGCATTCCTGATTTGTTTATCATATAAAAAAAATAAAAACGTACAAAATATAAAGTTTATTTGTCTACCTGTGATTTTCATTGCCTTGTTTCCATTTTTTGGCTGTCTCGATTATGTTTCTTCATTGCTTTAACAGTTGTACAGGCTGCTAAACACCCAATTGCGGGTGTGTTTAGTAGAATTGGAATTGGCCCCTGTGGATTGCCACTGTGGCATTTTCTATAATTCCGACATAACGATATGATGTAAAATCGGATTGCAGGCGTTGAATTAGACAACGCTAGCGTGGTGTGTCCCAACAAAACTGTCACCCCTCATGTAATAATAATCCCCCAATGCAAGTGGTCACATCAGTCAGGCATGCACTATAAGTTGATGTCTGATGAGCAGCAGTGCATACTTTCGAAACCACTTGGTTATATTTCAACTCCTAATCGTCTCAAAAATTATCCATAGGGTAAACTGGACTTGATGCATCACAGCGGGGAAATTCTACCACTAGAGGGCAAATAGGTGGTAGCAAGGGTCGAAAATTGAAGAAAAACAGACAAAATTATACAAAAAAATACGCGAGAGGATAACGCAATTAAGAAAAACAAGCGGTAAAACTGGACTTGATGCCCCACACAGCTGTTACATGAATTTCGCCGATAGATGTCGGGCTAATATGTTTGTGTTTTTGTGGTTGTGCGCTTGCTTTTGGGGCTTCTTTTCTTTCTTTTTTTCTTTTTCTTAATTGTTTTCTTTTCTTTTTTCTTTTTTTGTCTTCTTTTTTCTGTTTTTCTTCATTTTTTCAGCCCTTCTACCATCTTTTCGCCCTCTGGTGGTGGAATTTCCCGGGTGTGGGGCATCAAGTCCAGTTTACCCAAACAAGCAAACAAAGTACCGGTTTACACCGGTCGGACCAAAAGTGACCTGACCTAAAGCGCGGACTAAATGAACTTAGTCCTCAGATGTTTACAACGAACCCGACCTAAAATTTGCTTAGGTGGAATTTAGTCCTCGTTCGTATATGGCAGCTGTCATTTAGTTTAATTTTCCTTCATGCACTGTTTTTATCGTTTCATTTGTCTCTCAAACATGTTTATTTCAATGATTTTGTGTCAAAGGGGAATGTTATGAGCTTATATTCAACATACATGCATTATTAATAGTCGCGCAAAAATCAATATTTAGGTCGCGTGTGTTTACAGCGGTATATAGTCCACGACCTATTTTAGGTCAGGTCGCTTGAAATCGTGGACCGACCTAAATTTAGGTCGGTCCACGAGTGTATACAGCACGTGGACTAAAAAATTTAGGTGGAATTTGGTGTTTAGTCCGCGGACTAAACGTCCGCTGTATACAGTACTAAAATCACCCCCAAAAGCAAACACACAACCACAAAAACACAAACATACTAGACATATCTATCGACGAAATTCATTTAACGGCTGTATGGTGCTTCAAGTCGAGTTTTACCATTATTATTATAATTATTAAAAACGGATTTCTCGATCGAATTTGATTCATCTATAATGCGACACTACCGCCTCATAGTGTCAGAGTCCGAACAATTCTCCAACTTTCAAGATTGTCAATTATCAGCGCCGCGTATGTGTCGCGTTATCTGTACTCTGTCGGTCCTGGACGGCTTGTCGGTCGCGTCTGCAGCTGGTGTTCTATCATATTATTGCAATTGCGCATCCCTCGCTGCCGCGACGTGGTTTTATCGAAAATCAGGAGCTCGTTAATTTACTCATGTGAAGTAAATTTACTCCAAGTCAGGTATATGACCAACTTTTAGCTCCGTAAATTTTCCCGAGTCGGAATCGAGTTGGATAGCAGATTCGGAAAAATTTGTCCGGTGGTGTGTTCGCGCGGGTCCCGGTCGTTTAACCAGACAGTATCTGATTAGAACGCGCTCGCGAATTTTGCTTGTGGTGGTAATCGTCGTGAAGTGGCAGTTCGGAAAGGAAAAATCAAACTTTCCGTCAGACGATTGATGCTGTGTTTATTTTTATTTTTTGGCTAGTGCGGGGCGAATAAAATTATCGGGTGCTGAATGCGGTAGTGTTGAAGGCATCGCATCGTTGAGAGGAAAGCAATTGATGCACAATTGGATCGTTCTGTTACATTCATTATTGCAAACACAGATCCAGGTGCTCCAACTGTCACGAGGTCATTGTGGTGTTTCGTAAGTGTCCTTTGACCAACAGTTTGAAAAAGGAGGTGCTCGTTGGAGGCTTGTTATTTGAATCGTGTGGAAAACTGCAAAATCGGAAAGTTTCAAAATTGACAAGCAAGTCTCATACAGCCGCGTAAAGTGTACGCACGTATTGTGTACGCGACTCGAAACGAAAGCCAGCCTGTGCGAAAGGGAGACGTCAGGAGTTTTGTGTTCGCTTGCTCGAGTACTAGAGGCAGCGCGAGCGGATTTCCACGAGTGTATATGTGCGTTGTACGATGCCAATGTTGTCACAATTTCAAATGAACTTTCGTGCGTTTCTGGTTCTCGCTTCGAAAATATGGACCTGCATCTGTTACATGTTCAACCGGCAGATAAGGGCTGTAAGTATTTTCTACGGACAGAAAGATTTTCATATATGATCGCATGATTCTTAGGTGGCAGCACTCAGTTATGATGGTGCGTTCGTGTTTGTGTCACACGTGCGGCACATGTTGCGATTTTCACCCCAAGAGAGAGAGATGACTATCGATTTCTCTCAACTTGACAGTTGAACTCTTGGGCTGCCATTCCAGCCATATATGGGTTGTTTTGGTTTCGCTTTCAATTTATGCAATTTAAATTCAGTCTAGATTTTTGCTTAGTTCCGGAGAGATAAATGTTGTTGTTATTTCAGTACTAGCAATAATTGAGTAGTATGGCAGGTATCATAATGGATATATTCCATCCATTCATTCGGATTAGAGTAGATTTGCACACCACTATGCTGCCCTGCGTAGCATAAACACCCTATCTGACATTTTTGAATTAATACCAAATTTGAAAATTTCATGCTCTATTACATCATTCTAGCAACAATGAAAAACCTATCTTTTTGCTAGTAAGTTATAATTGATAATGAATAATGCACTATCTAACAAACACATAACCTACTTAGCGAAAACGCCTTATGAATGAGAAAGCTATGAATATTTCATAAAATGTTGTACCATAGGTACTAAAAATGAGGCAAATTTTTTCAACGCAAAAACTTTTAATTTAAGATATCGGCAGTATTTAGAGAAACGCAAGTCTTTAAATTACTTCACAATTACTAAAATACAGATACAGCATTTATGCTACGTAGGGCATTATGCTGCCGTCCTTAGCATAAACCTTCTATCTACATTTTAGTAACTTTGGAGATATTCTGTGATCTGTGTTTTTCTGCAGTATGCACTTATATGGAAAGGGTATTTTTCACTTTTGATAACATACTTCCACAAAAGATAGGTTGTTCATATTTTGTAAAATGGTGGCCTTTGAGTCGGTTGTTAACTCAAAAATGTATAAAGAACGTTTATGCGAATCAGGGCAGTATGTAAAAAAGATATACGTTTTTGGACTTCTTTTTATTTTTTTTTAGTTTAAGTATATAATTACCATTACGGCAAATGTGGAAGCAATATTCAGAGGCACTACTAACGAACTTGATGACGTATTTGTCTCAGCCAAACTAATGGCTCGCTTGTTTCTCTCTACGCTGCGCGCAATGTAAATTCCAGAGGCGAGCCAATTTCTAATGCCAATTTTCATATAAATTTCACTAGAAATTAAATAGAAGGAAAAAATTTAGCAAAAGATTTCACCAAATCAATGCACAGTTTTCAAGAAAAATTATAAGTTATGATAGACTGCAAATTATTCATTATTTTACCAGATTTTTAAATGTCCAATGCATTAAAATGGGAGTAAAAGTTTGAAATTTAGCTAGAGCGATGCAATCATCATCAGTTTTTGTGTAAACTTCATAGTTTTAAATACTCTTTAGGTTAAAAGTTAGCACTTGTGAAAAAAAAGTCGTATAGCTAAACATTTCAAGAATATAGTCCCAAAATTTGAAGTTAATCAGAGCAAAACTCTCGAAGTTATACAATACTTAGTCCCAACTCCTCTATGATTCTAGCTCCAACAAATCGGAGTATAATAGTCAGTTTCTTAAAACCACTTTTTAAAAGTCCGTGTTTACTGCCATTTAAAAACTACATTACCGATTCGTTTCGAACTTGGCACACACTTTCTACATGTAAAATACTTCGACCAACGATAAGTTATAGAATTTTTTTAATATTAAAGGTGCTTTCCACCTACAAAAAGACCAAATTGTTCGTGAAAAATAGCAATTCCACTTCAAATGACCACCAAAATGAAAAAAATAGAAATCAAAAAACGTTTGGGGAGAGGATTTGATGATGCTTTGACTAAATTTTAATGTCCTTTAATTTGCGATAATTTTCAGCTGAGATACAATGAACACCACAAATCGTCTTTTTCCAAAGACGTTCTTGAAAAACCTTTGTCACCGGTTTGTTTGTCGAAATTTTCGAATAAAAAAATTACACAATGTTATTGAAATGATAATTAATAATGTACAAAACGTTTAAATTAATTTGCTCTATGCATATTTCTAAGAAAAAAAATTCGTAAAAAATGTTTTTTTTTCACGCTGAAACCCTTACACCTCCCTTAAAGTACCTTGGTGTTGATTTTCACGAATTTTTTAAGTTTAATCCTTATGTCAGGCGTAAAATCAAAGCTGCTAAATCTGCATATCAACGCATGAGACGTCTTTTCGCCAAAAAAGAATCACCCGCTTCTGCACTGGTAGGTTCTATAACCCGGTAGCTAAGAAGTGGCTGGAGAACCTTCTCCTCAGGAGTCGGGACTGAAGCCACTTAGAGACCGGGTTGTAGAGTTAGCGACACGGTTCTACGGACAGACAGATTCTAACAGCAGCTTATAGATGCGCTATTTAGTTATGTAGGCCACCCTAACGATTTAGGCTAAGATTTAGGTCTAATTAGGCTGTTATTTCTAATTAGGCTGTTATTTGCAACTAGGCATAAGTTGGTAATCGAAGATGAAGAGATCAGCTTCAAGAACCTTATTCAGCCATCCTTGATTAGCAATAGGAGGAATTCCTTTGAAGAAGGACGCTTCTTTGTCGGCATCAGTAGGTAACTGGAAGCGTGGTCTATCTTGACGACTTTCAATCCATTTTTTCATATTGTGAATGCGAGTTTCGCACTCAATTTCCGACCAACATATACCATATTTTTGTACAAGGAAATGTAACAAAATTGCATTGATCTAGGTCTGAAAGGATCAACATTTTCTTTTGTATTTGAAATTTCACCCAGTTTTTTTCGAGCATATTTTTCGAGCATATTCTCGAGCATATTTTGAACGTTTGATTGGGACAGAAGAGGGTAAAAAAATTTACGAGATTGGATCTATTTGGCCATACAAAGTATTTATTTCGCCATACAAAGTATTTATTCTGTCCTCAAGTACGTCAAGAGACTTTTCAACGTCATTATTGTTGTTTAATTTGGAAAAGGTAGATGTAAGAACATTAAAATATTGCGTTACATCCAACAGAATATCTTCATTTCTGAGCTTGTTGTATCGATATATAGCAGATGATCCGTTTCTGGCGAGAAAATGTTTCCGAACAGGTTATAATTCCTGAAGAAATCGATCCAAAACTCTCTTACTAACTAAATGGAGCGAATTTTCTCTTTTAAAATATCACTTATTCCTGATAAAGCATGTTAACAAGATAAAGTAAACAAATTCAACCGTTATTTCAAACAGGAACCAAAACTATTTAAAACACCCAAGAAAATATGTGCAAATGTTGCCGAACATTTATAACATTTTCCTGGAAAAGTTCGTACGATTAGTTTATTTATAGTCAAATTGACTGAAAACAATTACTTAATATGTAGTATGAAGTCCCTTGCTTTTTATGATCTGTTCTAGTCTATCGGGCATAGACTCTACTATATATTTTATAAAGTCTTGTGGAATTCGATTTCATTCCTCTTTTGAAGCACTCTTAAACTTAGGAATACTTGTAATTCCACTCCTTTGCCTTATGTTTTTACGGAAGGTAGCCCAGACGTGCTCAATAGGATTAAGGTCTGGACTTTGTGGTGGGGTTTCCAAAACGTGCGGGCAGTTAGGTTATATGTAGACATAACAACCATTGACGAACAATCTAAGCTTTGTGCTTGGGATCGTTATCTTGGTAAAAATAAAAATTACTTGTCATATTTAACGCACATTATTTTAAGTTTTCTTTTAATAAGAGGCTTGGCACTGGCGTTAATTGGTAGTTTCCTAAAAGACAGAAAAATCCTGGTTAGGTTTAATGGTGAAATAAGTAAACAACGAGTAGTTAACATTGGTGTTCCTCAAGGGTCAATTCTAGAGCCAACTTTATTTTTACTCTATATTTATAATTTATATTTCTCTGGCCTGACTGGAGAATATATTATTTATGCTGATGATACCCTTTTGCTATACTCTGCTAACTTTGCTGAACTTCTGGAGCGACAAATAAATAATGATTTAATTGTTTAAGGGTCCTGGCTTTTGGGAAACAGGCTTACAATCAATACCTGTAAAACTAGTTACGTGGTATTCAAGCAGATTAATAAGAGTGAGATTTGCCTTAACATTAGAATACATGGAGAGGAGATACAAAGAGTGGCTAGATCTAAATACTTAGGACTAATTATTGATGATAGATTATCTTGGTCCCCTCACATAAGTAATGTGAAATCTAAATTGGTTTTCTGGGTTAGGCTGTTCAGAATGAAATATTACTTGGATTTAGAGCTAAAAAATATGATATACAACTCTTTTGTGCTGCCTAAGATTACCTATGGTATTTTGAATTGGAGTCAAACTTCAGAGATGAATATTGACTCAATTCATAGAATACTCAATAGGATAGTTAAGGCAGTGCATGGACTTGATAGACTGACTCGAAGTGATGTACTATACAGCCAAACGGATAAATTTTATGTAAGGGATATTATATTTATGGAAAAAGCTAAGATAATACATAAAATACTCAATAACAATACAAAATATTCGATGTGTCCAATAAGACACTGTGATTATCACAGCTATCACACAAGATTTAAAGATAATCTCAGGCTTGATATCGCTAGAACGAGTAGAAAACATAAAGATCCTATTAGATTAGCTATGGAAATCTTTAACAATTTACCTAACTCTTTCAAGAATACTAGGTCTTTTCCCGTCTTTAAAAGGCTGCTGAAGAATCACATTAGAACCATGTAAAATAAATTACGTACTATTTACTACTAGTTTTTACTGATTGCTGATTTTTGATATTTAAAAATTTTTTTTTTTGCATCCCTCATACCAGCAATCTGTTGCTGTCTGGGCAGCACTTTCTCTCGTTTTGTTTTTCTTCTTGAAAATTCTTTAATTAATTTTTGTTTATATTATGAAAGAGTTTCTTCTTCTTCTTTGCATGCTTTTTATTTTTCATTTTTTCCACTAATTTCCCATCAACTAACTCTATCTGACTTCCTTTATTCTCCAGTTATCCTATTGATGTTTTCTTTTTAATTATTATATAATTTAATTTCAAATTAAATGTGTAGAGAGTGTGGTTTAGGATGATGATAATTTTAATTGTTTGTTTCTTGACTAAGCGGCTTACTGCTGCTAGGAAGAAGAGGTTCTGCAATGAAGCTGACCCCCATTGTGTTATTGTTAAAAGTGTCAAGTAAATAAATTTTTTCATTGTAGTGTCAAAAAAAAACTAAATTGCCAACACCACTATAATTTATTGCACCCCAAATCATTGCACTTTTTCCACCATGCTTTACTGTACAATTTAAGTTTTTAAGACAGAATTTTTTGTTGACTTGCCGCCACACTCTTTCTTGAATTTTATCACTTTTGAACAAATTAAACTTACTTTTGTCAACAAAAAACCCTTTCTTCCAAAATTCCACCCCTTATTTCTAGAATTTTTAGCGAATTCAAGTCTCTTTTTTCTGTTGTTGGTTTCATCCTACAAACCCTTAATTTAAGACCGTTTTCACACGTCTACAATACTTTCCGTATTATAGACGTGTGAACTTCCTTTTGATTGAATTCTTTCAATTTCACAGTTAACTGAGTAGTATTTTCTTTTGGATCTCTTTATATTTCTTTAAGAATGCATTTTTTATCACTTTCCGCTATACTTTGGACGACCAGAGCGTTTTTTTGTCTTCAATTAGATTATCAGTATAATATCTTTTGTAAATATCAAATACAGCTGTTGTACTTAAATTCATTATACTTGCGATCTCACGGAAAATTTTGACTTTTTCTCGATGAAAAATGTTTATATCAGTATTCTTTCCTGTTCTGTGCGCCATTAAAATTGTATAATTTATCAACAACACTAACGTGAAACAATTTGCAGTAGCCGATGTCAAATTACCTGCTGACGATCAAGAAATGCGTTTGCCCGACAGACCAATTTCTACCGTTATCACAACAGTGTTAGGAACATTATCATTACAGGTGTTCGGAAACTTTTTCACACCTTTTCTTGGAACTTTTACGTAATTTTGTTTCCTGTTTAAAATAAC
Organism: Nemotelus pantherinus; assembly: GCA_963978885.1. NCBI lineage: Eukaryota > Metazoa > Arthropoda > Insecta > Diptera > Stratiomyidae > Nemotelus > Nemotelus pantherinus. The sequence continues at coordinate 259,484,539 of OZ022264.1, read as the reverse complement.
GGGTGAATTTCTTTATTTTATATTGTTAACATGCTTTATCATGGATTCATAAATAGTATTTATCATGGATTCATAAATAGCTCCATTTAGTCAGTAAGAGTTTTCAATAGATTTCTTAAGGAGTTGTAACCTGTTCGGAAACTTTTTCTCATCAGTGTATGTGTATATAATATATATAGTCTTCATAAGCCGGTCTACATTTTGACAATCAGGGCAAATAAAATGGTGTTCTAAGTATGGATGGCACCAATCCTTTGGAGCATCTATACACAGAATGTTTTGCAATTTACAAATTTTATGGTGTTTTCGAATGCAGTAAAACTTGAAATCTATTATTGAACAGCCAAGAAGTATGAAATCTTCTTCACTTTATCCGAGACACGAATAGATTAAGAGAGGAAATAAGTGTATATAGCTTAGTCTCAAAATAGAGCTGTGTGGTAATATTCGACGTAATTTAAATTAATTGGAATTATTTATATTTATTTTGAAGTGAATTTAGTATTTAGAATTATATAACAATCGTAGAATATGAATCAAAAATAGTTTACACTCTTGCACAGCCATTTCGAACAGCCTTAAACTTGTTTGAATAACTGCACAGCAATTGATTTTACATCCAATTAAAACGGACGAATCTTCTGGAACATAATTCTATAAAATTCAATGGCAAGAAACCGCTCACATCTGCATTTTTTCCCGCGCATGCATACAATCTTTCTTGCCCTTCGATTGCTTGAAATCAAGTTGAAGGCAGTTTTGTTGACCGTGGCTGCGAAAATGATTAGACTGGCATAACTCTGCAATTTCTTTCTTCACTAGCCGGCACTGTGAACTCCAAATGCACTTGATAATCATCGACTACCAAATTCTTTTAATCATTATCAGACACTTCCATTGCCAATAATCATCCATTGAATTTCGCGTTGACATTGAACTTTCGCTGCAACCCAGCATGTAACTAATAACCTTCACCGATTTTATCACCTCTCGGCTGATTATTTCGTTTGGCGTGTCGAACCGATCGCTTTGTAACTCAAACTGAATTAACAAGCTCGATAGTTACATAGCCTATGAAGCTTGTTGGAGCGATAGCCAAACATTTCCTAATAGTTTTATATCAATCTTTAATGAATGAATATCTGCGACTGTATGTTTGCTATCGAGAGTTTGAATCGTAGGAATCAGGAGGAATAGTAATAAAAATAGTAAAAAGAATTTCGGCTGCAGTTTATCTTGCAGATTTCGTATCGCGAAGACCATATGATTCGTTCTACACTAATAGAATCAAATGCAGAGTATTCATTTCTTTGACTAAAAACCAGGGCTGTGGAGTCGGAGTCGTGGCTCTGTACATTTAAAACGGAGTCGGAGTCGCGTTCGACTCCGACTCCGCTTTAAATATACAGGGGCACGACTCCGACTCCACAGCCCTGCTAAAAACTGCCAGCTACAAAAGTTTGAAATCAGTGACTAGGCAATTTGTCGCTTTTATTGCGAGGTGATAGATTCTTAAGTGAATTGTCATCGTTCACGGGTAAATCCCGTAAAAGGTTACATAATCATAATTATTTTGTGCCTACAGTTGTTTGCCAAAAATAATTGAAACTTCAAAATTTTATTTCTTTTTCTTAGACAATATTAGGACATGTCGAAGGACAAAAAAGACCTTGCAATTTGATGTACGCCGGGTCGAAAATATCCCCGTACAGTGCATTACCACATTAAATCTCATTTACATTTCACACAAACAATTTTTATTATTGTTTAGTTGTTTAGCAACGCCACATTATATTGAAACCGGTTTAAAACCGAACACTTATTTCCTCTTTCTTCTTTTTATTTTATAATATTGAAGAAAAACTTATCAAAATATTGCTCAAAAGGGCAGCATTAATGTACGATCCTGTTTAAAAAAAATTAGTAACTTTGATATTTCCTGTGCATTTCACATAATATTCCGAGAATATCATTTGAGTATACTTCACAATATTATTTCATTGAAATAGATTCAAAAAAATTGATTTTCATAAACTTTTTGTTGAAAATAATGAACGAATCACACTATAAAACCTTGATTGACTTGAAAAAGTTAATTGTGAGGCTGAAAAAAGGAAGTGACAATTAGGCAAAGATTTCACGTAAACCATTCTCGACTATTACAGTCTGTAATATTTTTTTTAAAGCCAACAAAACCTTTGTAATGTGTCCTTATAACACAACCATGCGTGACCAATTTTCGGAACACTACAGGTGCCCATATTCACCACACTGCATACACTCTGATGCGCATATGCCAACTTCTATAAAATGCGAGGTATTGAGCCTTTGGAGGTCATTCTATTATCAGGAGGTCATTCTATTATCAGCGTTCTCAGGAACCACTCGAGGGTCCTCGAACATCCTGTTAATTAGACTATTTAATAAAGTGTTTAATATTAAAATCGTTTATAATAGTGGCGCCTGACTTACGGCCTAACCATCGCCCAGAGAAGAGTTACCCGGAAGAAGCGTGCAATGGCGGCTATACAGATGACCGATGAGCAGCTCCAGCAGCATATCAGTGCTCTCCGACCACATACGCCAGCACCGTCAAACGGATCGCTGGGAAGTTTCGCGAATTGCACCGCCCGCTACGATGGTACTCCTTCAAGAATGAAATTGGACGAATTCGTAGGCAAAATTAGTATCTACACGCAAGTAGAACACATCGATGACCAGCCGATAATCTTAAGAATGCCACTACTATTGGAAGGCATAGCGGCCACCTGGTGGTCAAAAGCGAAGTGGCGACCTGGAAGGAAGCCATAACTCTCATCAAAAATATGTTCGCACCAATTAGGCCAGCATACCAAGTATACATGAAGATATTTAGCCTGAAGCAAAAATGGAATTACTCCACAGATCTTATCATCTGCAAAAAGCGAGCACTACCCTCTGAGCTACCAAAGGACGTACACGATGAAAGCCAGCAAATATACTTAATTGTTGGAACAAAACCGACGGAACAAAACCGTTCGTATTGCAAACAGATGCAAGCGGTTTTGACCTCCGAGCGGCATTGTTGCAAAGTGAGACTGCTGAAGAACGATCAGTTGAATACGCTAGCCGTCTCCTGACTAGCGCTGAAAGGGACTACAGTACCACCGAAAGAGAAGCACTAGCAGTTGTCTGGAGCACCAGTAAATTCCTTAGATATATCGAAGGGTGCACTTGTAACTGCTTCATCATCGAGATGCTTATCTGAGGCAGAAGGGGAGTCTATAAAACAACTTTGCGTGACCAATTTTCGGAATACTACAGGTACTCATATTCACCACCCCATCCGCTCATATTTACCACACTGCATATATAAAACAACTTTGCGTGACCAATTTTCGGAATACTACAGGTGCTCATATTCACCACACCATACGCTCATAGTCACCACAGTGCATACGCTCATATTCACCACACTGCATACGCTCTGATGCCCATATGCCAACTTCTATAAAATACGAAGCATCGAGCACTAGGATGCCATTCTAATATCAGCGTTCTCAGGAAGCACTCGAGGGTTCCTGAACATCCTGTTAATTAGACTATTTAATAAACTGTTTAATATTAAAATCGTTTATTATAGTCCTCTAATAACAAACCATTGGTAAAGAAGCGATTGAAGTGGCAAAGAATCGCTTCTTTACCAATGATCTAATAGCTATTAAAAATGACCTAAAACTGGGCACCGAAAACCACTGCAGACTTGAAAAAGTGTCATTGTAACGTTAAGCGTCTACTAAAACTTTCGAAATTGTATGTACAAAAAATGTTTGGGGCTGAGTTGTTAACCCTTGCGTCTTGAAATTTTCGTGCTTTGAGAAAGCCTGACAAAACGGGAAAACCGCAGCAACTTTGGGAAGGTTTTCTTCTCGTGGATGAAAAAAAACCTTTTTTGGGTGATGGAAACTCAGTATTTCACTATAAGCAAAATTGCAATGGAAATGTTAAGGCAATGACATACACTTACCACTGAATTTATATTTTTAAAAGACGTAGATGCAAAATATTATTCAGGTTGGTGCAAAAGTTTCAGCCCTTCGACATGATCAATCAACCCGAATGAATTTGTTGGAAAAGAACTATCTTTGAAAATTTTCTAGACTCTCTTTAATTTTTCTTAAACCTAATTCCTGTGTAAAGATAAAGTAGAAATTTTAGGTATGATACCAAAATAATGGCTTTTGTTTAAAAGTCGACAAAAACAGGTACCAACATTCGAAGATGATAAGTACGTACACATAATCTCTGATAAAATATGCAGTCCCGCTACTACTGGTATTTTTTTATAAGCTTCAGGTGTTATCTGTAGTATCTGTAGATTTCAGATTTCATCAGTTGAACTGAAAGCACCAAGTTTACCCAAGGACCTTGATTTTAACGACCTTTTGTCAAAACTTGAAAAACTTTGGAAATCTTCAACGGATCGAGCTGAAATTTTTTTTGCGATATTAATGGTAAATAATCAAATTTAAAAGCGTAGTGAAACAGCCAAGGCACATACAGCTTTGAAAATTTATGAGGCGATTTATGAGCACTGTTTCTAATGTGTGGATTGATTGGCCTAGTAATTTCCTTGCTTCAAACACTATTGAATATACGTGGTACAGATTAAAGGAAAGTGTTTTTAGAGATATCAGACCAAAAATAGGCAGGAGCTGATTCGACGTACACAAGTTGAGTGGGATGCAATGTCGATAAAGTATCTACGAAATTTATGTGAAAGTTCGCGTATCGTTACAACTTGGCTCTATGGTGGAAAAACTGCGTGCAATTAAAAAGAATATGCTCCGGGTCTTATTCGATCCCGCATTTCGGGCAATTCGGAGAGTCATCTAAACCGAAGCGATGTAGGTACTTTCGGTATGCACCATGTCCAGTTAGAAACTGCATTAGATCGTATGTTACTTCTCCATGTAAGCGTTTGATCCATTTTTATCATTAGCTTGTAAGTCCATCTGCCAACTGAAACTTGTTCCCACCTATTTTTGCCATGCCTCCTCTGAGCTTTGTCGCTCCATCTTTGTGTTGGCATTATTGTTTCTGTAGATTCTATGCATTTTAGCTGCGAGAATGTCAATCGGTATCATACCAGCTATCACACATGCCGCTTCTCCTGAAATGGTCCTATATCCCCGAATAACCCTGAGGGCACTAAGTCGATAGACTGAACATATCTTCTTTTTATTTCGTCTCACTGCTAGCTGATGTACCCATACTGGCGCTGCATACAGCAGAATGGAACTCACAACTCGGGAGATCAGTATTCTGCGATGCTAGGAAGCATCTTTGATAGGTCTGCACTAACGTTAGATGCCTTATTGCAGACATGTTCGACATGGGCTTTAAATCTAAGTCTATCGTTAATTATAACTCGTAGATACCTAATTGTACACTTGGATCTAATTTTTTTATCTCCCACAGTGACTTCAAATGATTCAATTTTACAGCGGCTGCTAATCAATATCACTTTCGTCTTAGAAACTGCCAGTTTCAAGCCTGCATTCTCTAGCCACTGTTTCGTGCCATACGTTGCATTAAAATAAACTATAAAAGTTAGGGGAAAATTCAGTTGAGTGTCGTAATTCGGGGGAAATAGTATTAAAGCCAGTGCCGAATTTTTAGTTATTAACGAGTACAATTGTATCATAAATTGTTTTAATATGTTAGTTATTAAGTTTTAAAATAATTTCAGTAAAAATAACAATAAAATCCATTATGACTAGAGAGCTGAAACTTTCAGAAAGAGAAAAAGCAAAAATTGAATTACTGCTCAAATTGGGAATGTCAAACAGAAAAATTGCGGGTGAAATTGGAAGATTACGTTCCGTGGTAAATAACTTCATTAAATTGGGAAGTCAATATGGGCAAAAAAAGCATCCAGGACCAAAACCGAAGATAACTAAAAGGTTAAAAAATGTGATAGTTCAAAAAACGGTGAAGGAAAAACTGGTTGCGTCGAAAATTAAAAGTGAATTAGGTTTGCCTGTAAGCACTAGACGTGTTCGACAAATTCTACATGATTCACAATACCTTAAGTGGACAAACAGATTGACCAAACCGAGACTAATTGAAAGGCATAAGCAAGCACGCTTAATGTTCGCTAGAAAATACATGTCATGGAAGGAGGAGTGGCGTAATGTAGCTTTTAGCGATGAAAAAAAAAATGTAAATTGGACGGCCCAGACGGCTTTCAGTTTGGCATGACTTGAGAAAAGATAGGAAGTTCGCTTAAGTAGGAATTTCGATGGGGTACAGTAATGACATGGGCATCTTTTTGCAATAAAGGGAAACCCCCACTTTGTAGCATTTCGTTGAACTACACTGATCTCCTGGATAAAGTGTTAATTATTTTTTCCGAAGACCTTATGGAAAAACAATTCATCTTCCAACAGGATAATGCGTCAATACATCGTTCGTGCGACACTTTAGACTGGCTAAAGACTGGCTAAAAAATTGAGGATATGGAATGGCCCGCTTGAAGTCCCGACTTAAATCCGATCGAGAATCTGTGGGGGACTCTCTCGCGTCAAGTCTACGAGCAGGGTCGTCAATTCAACGACGTTTTTGAGTTAAAAGCAGCAATTCAAGAAGCTTGGTGCGCCATTTCCAACGAAGCCCTTCAGGACTTGATAAATTTTAGGCCGGACCGCAATTTTTGCAGTCATTTCCAACAAAGGTGGTAGTACCGACTATTCAACTAAAAAACATTACATTCAGACTGATACACATAAATTTAATTGGAATGGCTTTATAAACATTTCCCTTAAAAGTGAACTGATTTTGATTGTTTTTCATTTATTCGTAAGTATGGTGCATTTTTGTTTTGTTTTTGAACGGAAATATATTTGTTACTGAAATATCACATTAGTATACGACATAAGAAGCTCGAATTTTATTTCTTTAACAGAGTTGATATGAAATTCTGACGGCTTTATAGCTATTTCCTCCACTGTATTAATAAATTTAATGTAAAGACACTTCTTATAATTTGTAAAAAGAGTTTCTTGACACTGAAAAAATAGAGTAATGTTTGTTTTTGTTGTACTGCTTCTTCCTTATGCATTGAATTTGCACTTTTTTTTGCATAAAACCTTTCTAAGTACCATATATAACTTAAATTGATGAATAAAATTTTTGTATTGAAATAAAAACGAATTTTTGCTTGCTTAGTAAGTTGAAAAATTGAACTTATTCTTAGTGTCTAAACTCATTCCTGACAGACTGTATAGGAGAATCCAATGAGAGTTCACTATTCACCAAAATCGTTCATCTCGCTTTGAGTTTTTGTGTCCGAAATCTTGAGTATGTGTTGTAATGTAACAAATTCTAACACATGATCTTTTTTGATTTATCGATAATGATTTGAAAATCGTTGCATGAACTGATGAATATACACACACCTTTTATCAACTCAGTATTAATGCATACCATTTGACCATTAATTTTTGCAGTGAGCAAAAACCTTTATCATACTTGTTTATTTCAAGCACAGATAAGGCAGAAATGTGTCTACCTAGTGCAAGTTCGTAGATAGTGCTTCCAATAGTTTTCGTGTTTGCTAATCTTATGACTTGATTTTGATTCTCCCTTTATTTGTCGATAATAAATGGGAACTACATGATTAGAATCTCGAGAAATAGCTCATGTAAATAACACATTGTCTGCTAGTTAGTTATGAACCAGAAATTTTCTATTCCAACTGTTCAAACTAAATCGAATTAATGAATTCTGTTGTGTCACAAACGAGCACTAAGCTATATTACATTTTCAAATAATCACTTATAAACAACAGGCTGCAGCGTTTGCGTGAAATACTTTTTAATGTTTTTCGTTCATAAATATGTTCCGCCTCTATTATCATGCAGCTGACGAAACGTGAAGTGAGCATCATTTGTCAGCTTGGATTATTCTAAACACACATTTCATTTATATTCTATTACAGTACGGTTAATACGCATAACACAGCCCGATTTCAACAGTTTTATCAATTATGGTTTTTATTCACGCTATCGCAAACATTTATGTCTTCTTCTTTCAATTTCAAGTTCGAAGGCTATATGAATGATTTTTATTTACGTACGCGAATCGCTCCCACAGCAAGTCCGGTTCAAAGAACACAATTTTTTTTATCAGTAAACGAAAAATCTGACAAAATGATCCGTTGCGGCACGACCCCTCAAGTCTGAGACGTCCCAATTAAATCATTACTATTTGATAAGGCTTCTACGTTTTCCCGCCCATGCCTTCTTAATTTGCAATGAATATAGAATGTAGTTCAAAACGATTAAATTTATAGCTGAGTGCAGTTAGTTTATTTTTCGAATCATTGTTAAATGCTCGCGCACAGAATCGCAACGAAACATGCCGTGGCTTCGATTCAAAAAGGGCTCTGCGATCGAGGCTATCACAACTTGTCATTCTTTATGTCAAACCCGTTATAAAAATGGTATTCAATGTTCGATCAACTTATAATTAAATGCGCAGAAACTTACTTGAACGCAATTTTGAACATATTGTTCGATCGCCTTGTTGCCACTGAAATGTACTCACTGCTAAGAACAGAATCAAATATCAAAATTTTTACAGGTATTTCAAATATCGGCACAGTGTCAAAATACGGTGAAACCTGCGGCTACTGCTTTAGCTGTATTGGTCTACCTGGATCCCAAGCAGACGAAAAAGCACAATATTTTAATTTAAAACACAACGAAAATGCACAAAAATAACTTCCGAGCTAATACTGGATTGCGAGTTATAGGACTAGATGGCCCAGCTAATAATTCCAAAATCGGGCTCCAAAACCAACTGAAATGTGTCAAATACACGCTGTAGCAGCGCCAGTGGAAAACTAATTTTAGTCTTGGACTCATTCATTCGTTTTGTTGTGGATCGCGCCGCATATTTTCTTGGCTTTAGCTTCGCTTACTCGTTCATCGGTGTTCAGGCGGCATCACTTAATCTTTCTCAATACATTGCCATTGTATGCGTTTCGTTGATAGTAGCGTTAGTGTGTCTCTCCCAATAAAATCTCATTTACTTAGCGAAGATAGCTTTAGCATCCGTTTCTCGGAGGAACAAATTGTTTGAATCCAATGCATTTTTACCATTTGCGCTATCTTGGCGCGCAAGCCTTCATATGCGATCTATCAAGTAATTCATGGAGAACACTAGATGTTAGGTGGTCGTACGGAGTGCATCGTTTTCCGCGTTATGAAGCTAATTCGTTAGTTACAACTTTTTACATATCGTCCGTGCAAAGGCTTGCTGGACGGTTCTTTTATCTACATGGCCACCTGTCTTTATCTTCGACGTTTTGGAACAGCGATAAGCACACATTAATCAGTTCGTAATAATTGGATGATGTGTACATGATCTCATGTGAAAATGTTATTGAAGCTTTAATGTAATCAAAATCTTAAATAAATATTATTAATAAATGGGCGTCAGTAATATGCATTGACACTTGTGACTAGCTCAGTCTGGCGTGGGTATTTGGGCAGAGGAGCTCCTTCGTGCTACGGCACACAAAGATCCTAAATACAGTAATACACCACAAAATAAGAAAAAAGACTGATGAATCCATGTAGGAATCAATATTTTAATACAAAATCGTTTATTCTAATAGATCCATTGTCTACAAATAAGGTGTATATATAAAATAATAGCAATTTACATTTTTCTTAAGCTAAACTAAAACAAAAAAAAAGTCTAACGCATCAGAACCGCTAGAAACACTAATGTTCGATGAACAGTAGAGTAATCATGCAGATTTTTAGTGCATGCTTTACAACACGTGCTCCAACGTGTTTCGAGCGTAATGTACCATTTTGATCGCACCAATGCATTTAAACTAATAAGGTGGAAAGGTTTCCAGGCTTGCCACTTGCATGAATTTCAAAATTAAGGAAAGTCAAACACTTGTTTCTTATATTTATTATCGGTTGCTTACCTTACAAAATTTAGAAAACAGCATCTTCTGTAACACAAATGAAAAAAATACTCAGTGCTTGCAACACTTTGCCAGCACTGCAACTAAAAGTCTACCACAACTGCTTCTTGTCAAAATCCAGCTACCCTATGAATCTCGTTTTCATCCACTGATTTTATCAAAAGTTACAAAGACAGAAAGGTGTGTGGGGTTGCCATCCGAAAAATTAATTATCGGTTACTTGCTTTTATTGTAAATAATCGCGATATGAATACCTAACATAAGCATTTATTGGTACAAATATAGCAGAACCGCCTTGTGCTGGCAACCCTTTGCCAGCATCAAAGCCAACAAATATACCACATCTGCCTCACGTTAAAGTCAACCTTCTCTGTGAATTTCGATCCGATGTCTGCGTTGGAACTTATGGGGGAACGAAAAAATTTAGGGCTACCAGTTGTAAGTTTTCAAATTTTTCAAATCCTAATATTTGTTGTTTTTTTCACTATAAGATCAATACCATTTAAAAATGTTGTGAACCAATCGAAAAGAAATGGTAAAAAAAATACAAAAACAATCATAGCTGGCAACCCTATCATGGTTTTTCAACCAGATACTTACTGAATATTGCCTACAGTAAGGTCCTTTTACCAAATGAATTTCGTTTCGATTTCATGACTGTACATGAAATTATAGGGGAAAAAGCGTTATTTGCCTGAGCGAGTTTTCAAAATTCAAGACACCAAAATTACCATAGCTGGCAGCTCCTACCTAATTTTTCAACCAAATTTCTACCAAATGTGGCTTAGAGTAAGGTGCAGCTGTGTGTGAATTTAATTAAAACTTAGTAACTGAATCAAAATTCATTGGGCAAAAAGCAATTTTTTTTCTTAGTGATTTTTCAAGATGGCACCACTGTCACAGATTGGCAGACATTTCAAAACAGCTTCTATCAGACCTGATCTAACCCAAAACCAATACATTCTGTGAATTTGTGAGTTTTCGTGAACAGAAGTTTCTGATGCTAAAAATATAGGTGAATTGGGGGAAGGGTTACCTACCGTTCTTGCCTGATGTAAAATTTCAAAAGTTTTACTTAAGCTATGCAGACAAAGCACAAAATTTATATATGACTTAAAAAAGCGATAATTCTTCAGGAGAGTCAATGATTTGAAGGTTTTCACTTTCAGTGCCTGCCCTAGCTGCAGGGTTGCCAACATGCTCATAAAAAACAACATGAATTTACAACTTAGTAATATCAATATATCCTGTAAGTTTCATAATGATTTGATAGCTTTGTCAAAAGTTATCGCAATTCAAAAATTTTCAAATTTTCCCGATCTTTTTTTAGGCGCCTAGCGCACACATAGATGAACAGATTCTCACACAATCCGGTAAATTCCTCTCAGTCAACTACTCTGTTTAAAGACAAATCCAAGATGTTTGATTATTTCCACGACTCACTTTACCTCTGATTAACTCAGATACCTATTCAGAGCTAAGTGAAGTCAAAGCTCGGTGTGCGGACCCTCACACTAGAAGCCAGTGCTCTACCCACTAGAATACACAAGCTGATATTGAACATCTGGGATCGCTCACCTGGACATCTGGGATCGCTTTATCCAACAGCATGTTGAAAAGGACGTTGGAAAGCGCACCCTTGCCATAAATCGTTATTGGTACTAAATGTTCATAAAGCTTTAGCCGACTCCCTTGATCCTGCACACTTACTTTACAGAATCACTGAAATCCTATGAAGACCATTTAACATAAAAATGGAAGACTCATAAAATCAGCAATGTAGAGCAAACTTGAATTCTTGTAGTCTGGACCCTTAAAACAAAAGATTATGCTAAGTTTAATTTTCAAGTATATTTGAATTATCTCAATGCCTTGTTTTGTTGTAAAACATCATATTTCGAGCGATTATTTGATCACCGTTTAACTTATATCAGTCGTGTTTACTGATTGCATTGCATATGACCAAGTGAATTTCAAACCAACCCTTTCTTATCTCATTGTTCAAAGCACACTAGATTGTTCTTATCTCACCAGCACATTGATTGTCTAAGCCACTAAACTCCAAAGTAAACGTTTCGATTTTTATGCAATTCAATTATTTATGATGTAGATATAATTAAATGAAAAAATAAAATATGTAGAATAAAATAATTAAATAAAATAGTCTCAAATGCTGTGGACAAAAATTTCATATTGATCTGGCTTCTGATTGGTAAGCTAAAATCGTGACAGTTGCGAATATAATACAAGATGCAGTCGAAAAATTGTTAGCAATAAACCACGAACTATAGCAGCAGCCACGAAATATGGTTAGTGATATACGTAGGTCTTATCTATAAAAAGTCATAATAATTTGTAATAAGTTAATCATATAGGCTAAAGGCTATAATGTAATCTTGTAAACTTTGTTTGTGCGACTATTCAACTAAATGATTTGACGGATGTATGAAGGATAAAAAAATATGTAGCCTAATACACTCTAATACGGCATTTCAGTCTGTTATAATAAATAGTTCCCGAAGTTTCAGTTTCTCCCCACTATCCACCAGTTCAACATCTTCAACCTTTTTGTTCTCTCCCTAGCAAATGCCATCATTCCATTGAAAGCAAAATTTGCTTTGGCGACTTTTCTTTTATTGCTACCACTGTAGATCTTGCAGGCTATATCTACCTCGCTCATACGAGTTAAGTGTAGAACTCATCTTAGACTATTGAGTCAGATATGATAACTTTATTATTATGAGGTCAATCGTAAACAACCTACGAAAACACAAGCGATAAGCTTTTGTTGAAAAAAAAATAATCCCGTTTAAAGTCCGATGTCCTTCAAAAAATACGTTGACTAGATTTTCCAAAGCCCATGTACACTGATAGGGCGAGCTGCAAATCATTTAGATTTTACAGAAAATTTGACAGCTGCCGCAAGAATCAAAGGCGATGCCACATTTGGAAATTTTAACTTTTGACCTGACATATTTTATAACTGTATAGAAATTAGTTGAATGACTCAAATTAAAGCTTTATTTTTGCTGAAGATATTATAATCATTTCATAGTAAATTGTACAGTAATCATCATTTTACATTATTACAGTGCTATTTTTATCAATCAAAAGTAATGTCAAACTTATTCGTATCAATTGAGAAATAGCAGTTCAGTTTCGGTTTTTTTCCATGATTTTCAAAGAAGTTCTTTTTTAATACAGTTAATAAACATTTTTCAATTAATTGTTTTAATTTGAACCAATTTTTTTTCTAGCTTGCAAAAATATTTTAAATTAAAACCGATTTTTTCTATTTGAAGCTAGATATATTTGAAATTTGTTTGACAGATAGTGATATTTCGAGGGTAATCTGTCCTTTTCTTGAGTATCTATCGGTCTAATTTTAATGTAACATAGGTGTCTTAATTATAGTACTTACTTTTTATTATCTACTAATTATTTACTTAAATACATTTAATTATCTATATATAAATTACATTATTCTCCTCACTATAAAATGTACGTATGTTCAAATTAACCTGAACCATGGTGATGCACAGTTTTCTTGTTCTGTGTTTAGTCGTCTCTTCATCGGGGTTTTCTATATGTTAAGGCTTTCGTACGCATCCAGTTTTCGTACTTGCTGTACCTCCTTAATCACCCCCCGCGATTGTCCCATGTTATGTTGTGCTCCTTTTTCAGGATGTGTTTCGCTACTGCTGATAGTACTAACATTGTGGTCCTTTTCCTCGCTTAAGCTGCTTCCCATTTATGTTCCGTTAGTCTAACACCAACTAATCCTTTCGTTTGACCAATGTATATTTTGCCACATTCTGACCAAGTAATTTTATATTTTCCGCATTTTTCCTTTTTATCCTTTTTGTCCTTCACGTGCATATCTTTCGGATGTCATTGAATCTGTTCAACGCAGGTTCACTCCCATTCTACTCTTTGAATATAATCTTCCCTACATGCCTTATGATGAACGCTTATCGCTCCTTAATCTCCCTCTCCTATCAAAGCGCAGTGTTTACCTTGATGAATGGTTTCTTTTCAAAATTTGCCGTGGCCATCTGAATTCATCTATTGCATCGTTGATTAATGAACGGCAGTGTGAGAGGCATATTAGGTCCTCCGTTGTCTTTGATGTACCATTTGCCCGTACCGATACTTACTTTCATTCTCCTGTTTTGCGCATATTACGTACCCATAATGGCCTCCAACTTGGTCTTCTTCCACACTCTATTGCCACCTTTAAAAGAAGTATTCGCAACACAGTATTTGCTGATGATTAATTTTATTTTTTTTGTCTTTGGCTTTGATTTTCATATCTTAAATTATCACAATTTTTTTTAGTACTAAGCTATTCTATTTGTAATTGGGCTTTTTGCCTGTAAATGGATTGTTTGAATAAATAAATAAATAATTTAGTACCTATTTTTTAACCCTACTGGCTGGAACTGCTTTTATGAACTCAAGAAAAGCGTTCAAGAAGCTCCCGAACTTTTTTGAATATTGAAGAAACAATAATTGGAAATCTTATGGCTGTTTCTCCTGCTTCTTTTCGACAAGGTTGCCAATTATTTTCTTGCTAACCCATTTTTTCTCGCGGTACCTTTAGTTTAATTAACTTCTTAGTTAAAACTTTGCTGATCCATGGACACTGTTAATTGCCGGTGAATCATCGCGTTAAAGGGTACTATTTTTGGGAATGCCAATGATCAGACGTGGATGGTGTTGTTCTCTGGGTGTGTGTGGGCTTCCGGGAAACGTTAAGACCTTCTTTCCTTATGACCATCAAATCCAAGAAGGGTAGAATCTTATTGTTTTCGACTTCCATTGAAAATTGTATATCCTTATGTGCTTGGTTCAACTCCTTCGACGTTTCTGTCAAAGCATCTTCTTTTACGATAGCTACACTGTCGCCTACATATCTCATCCAGACACTAGGAAGCGAGCTTTCTTCATGAAGTTTATATTCCAGTCTGTCCATAAATATCTCTCTCATAAGTAGGGATAAAGGATTTCCCCTGATAACACCTTTCATAGCTTTAAAGTATTTCACCCTAAAAGTAAAGTAACTTTCATTCATCCAAACCGAGGCGAGTTTCAAATAGTCTTTAGCCCTCATCCTCTTCTCCGGTGAGCTATTCTTCTCTAATAGCTAGTCCTCAAAGAACTTGAGTGCTTGTTTTACCGGCACGCTTGAGAACAGAGCCTTGACATCAAATCATACAACTAGCTCATCTTCCCCTATTGTTGCCCTTCCAAGTTCTCTATCACCTCGTCTCAGTTTTTAACCGTTCTATCGCTAATCTTTCCTAAGGCCCTACACTCGTTTACAATACACTTTGCGATTCTCCTCGTTGGAGCGTTTGTAGCAGTCACAATTTCCCTTAGCTCACTTCCTTCCTTGTGTATCTTCGGAAGGCACCTAATTCTTGGCAACGCTGGATTTGAGACCCGCAGCTTGTTGATCTCTCCAATCGTCCTTTTGCACTCTTTCAAGATTCTTTCGACTCGTTTGATAGAGTCTGGTAATCTTTACCAAGCTCATAATTTTCTTCTAAGAATCTTTACTAAGCTCATAGTAATCCCCGTTGTTGAGCTTTTCAATTTTTAATCGGTCATAATCATCTTTGTTCATTATGACCATAGCGTTTCGTTTATCTGCTTTGGTATAAAAGACTGGTTAAGTAGTCAACTCTTTAAGGACTCTTTGTACCTTACCAGTGTTCCCTCTCTTACGGTTTTCCTTGAATGAGTTTAGCTACATTGCCTATAATCTGTACTTTCTCCTCTTCAGGAAGGGTTTTTACCGCTGCTTGGATGTCTACTACCAAGTCTTCTGTTGGGAATGTTGTTTCCTTGACAGCAAAATTCAGACCTTGGTTATGCAACTCCATTTGCTCTTCTGTGAATTGTACCGTGGGCTTGTTGACAACATAGTTGGCACAGCCTCTACGGCATTGTTGATATTTTCTATAGTATGCTTTCCTCTCGTCAGATCCTTCAGTTTTCTTGCGAGAATTTTCCTTTTTCCATCTTTCTAACATTCATAGGCTTTTTTTTGCTTTTCCTACAATGTCTAAAATATCCCGCTTACTACCTAAAGTATCACCCGCCATTTTTAAAAGTAGAGATTAAAATCTGAGCGTGA
Organism: Nemotelus pantherinus; assembly: GCA_963978885.1. Lineage (NCBI taxonomy): Eukaryota > Metazoa > Arthropoda > Insecta > Diptera > Stratiomyidae > Nemotelus > Nemotelus pantherinus. The sequence continues at coordinate 259,468,409 of OZ022264.1, read as the reverse complement.
TTTCTCCTAATCTCTTATATAGCCTATTTACGGAATATCTAATGAGGTTCCTCTCGGCAAGCACTATTTGTTTTCCGGCTCCTAACAGATGGGACCTAAATTTAATAATATAACTTTTTTGGAGTCACATTCTTTTTTAAACATAATAGTCGATCGAATAGTCCGATCAATATGAAATTTACAGGACATGTTGGTTTTAACTAGGACCAGGTGTGATAGCAGTGATTTTGAAATGCGAGCAACCCTGTGATAGTGGTGCCATCTAAAAAAAAAACACTAAGAGAAAAAAATGCTTCTTGCCCGATAACTTTCGAATTAGCCAACCGATTTCAACGAAATTCACATAATAGTTGGCCCTTACGTTAAGCCAACTTTGGTTGAAATCGTATCTCCTTAGATTTGTGTTTTCGTGAACTGTAGTCATGATACAATCCTTCTTTTTGAGAATTTCCAAAAGACTGATAATTTTTATGGAAACAATATGCACTTGTACCTACGGGAGTCTTTTTACTAGTGGAGTACCGTGATCCTATTTTGTTACCTAAACATGCATATAATCTATCCGATTAGTCGTATGGAGTTGAAATATGCCTTCGAAATTGTTTTTTTGGTTTATTGAAATAGTGATTGAATTTTTTTTTCGTTTTTGTAAGAAAAGATAAAAGTATTTTACACAGGATGGGCTCTCGAATGGCATGTAGCACATTAATTCTAATTTATTTATTTCTCTCGAATTATTCTCGAATAATTCGTTTGAAATGTAGTCAGCCTATCATATATCCAAACTCTAATACTTAAGATGCACACGGATCGTGCATATTAGTAGATGGAGAATGCGGAAGGGAGGAGGGATCTAAAACAAATTAGCGGTCATGTTGACTGCTATTCGTCATTTGTAACGTACGTGTTACTTTATTTAATGGATGTAGATAATCGATATTTTAAAGACTGAATAACTTGAATACTTACTCTTTTAACAATGCATTGTTGTTAAGATATTATTCAGAATTTTTATATGTTGCAACAGTAAAAAAAATGCATGTATACCCACTAAATCGCTTTCAATTTCAACATTTCCCATTGAAAATTCACTTTATGTTATTATTACTATCATTTATATTGCAACAAATTCAAAGCTGAATAGTTTTCTTTATTGCCGTGCTGCCGCCAATGTTAATAAGATGTATTTATCTTTTTTATTATGATCGTTTTACTGAAAATTCTACTTTTATATATTGAATAATTGCTTAAAATCAAGTTGATTGATATGAACTTATTAGTTTGCACAGTATCAACCAGTAAAATATGAACTGTTGCCGTTATCGCCGGTTTCAAGACATCGGCTGACCCTTGTGCAGAGAAAAACACTCGTCCTGGATCTGGATGAAACGCTTATTCATTCGCATCATGATTCAATGCCTAGGAATACGGTTAAGCCAGGAACACCATACGATTTTACGGTTAAGGTGACGATTGATAAGCATCCTGTTCGATTCTTTGTTCACAAGCGGCCGCATGTCGACTTTTTCCTCGACGTTGTAAGTATTATTTTATTGAATGCTGACCATCTACTTATTGAATTTTGTATATATTTTTAGGTGTCGCAATGGTATGATCTTGTCATTTTCACTGCGAGCATGGAAATTTATGGTGCTGCAGTTGCGGATAAGTTGGACAATGGCAGAAATATTCTGCGTAGAAGATACTATCGGCAGCATTGCACGCCAGATTATGGATCGTATACCAAAGATTTGTCAGCTATATGCAGTGACTTAAATAGGGTAAAATTAACAATTTCTCTACAATTTATTCAATAATATTCAAAATGTTGTGCGTGAATTCTTGTTTTAGATATTCATCATAGACAATTCACCCGGAGCTTACCGATGTTACCCACAAAATGCGATTCCGATTAAAAGTTGGTTCTCCGATCCTATGGATATCGCATTGCTTTCACTCTTACCATTATTAGATGCCCTCAGGTTTACGAACGACGTGCGGTCAGTGCTATCCCGGAATTTACATTTGCATCGCCTATGGTAGCAGGTAAGAAGCAATACAGGCTAATTCAAAAGGTTTATAATAGAATATTAATATATCTGCTTGCTGATTTTTTCTCTCGAGTCATTTTATTATTTCATTCTATTGTACATGCACTCAAGTTTATATTAAGAATACGATGCCATCTGTTAGTATAAAGACATTACGACAAGACCATATTTTTACGGGCTACGAAACACACTTGAAACTACAACAAAAAACTGACAAAAGAAACATTTAGTGGGAAGGAAAAAATGCGAGGTGGGATAGCATCGCCCCTATGGCAATGTAATCTAGTTGATTTTCTTTTTCAAACTATTCAATACTCATAACAATAAAATAAAAACTCAAAAAATTTGGGTTAGCATTAACAACTTGTAATATAAGTAATGTAAAAAAGGAAATACTACAAAAAAAAAATATACATACGTAAAGTAAATCTATTACATTTCTTCAGTAAGTAAAAATGAAACCATAATGAACACAACAGGAAAAAGTAGACAAACCGAAATCCTCAGCTGCAGTCAACTGTTGTCGGACGGCGGTGGAAAAACTTAATTAAATCAGTATTAACACTTAGTTCAAACTCAACTTAAAAAAAAAACAAAAACAAACCTAATAAACTAACTACATTATTCAAACTATCTACAAATTCAATTTTTCATAATTTAGTGAATAGCATGTGAAATTTCGACTCAATTTATGTATTTCGTTAGTGGCACATACATAGTTGATATCAATTGCAGTTTCTCGTAAAAACATATACAAAAATCTTTCGTTCTGAGCGTTTGGATGCCCATTCAATAAAAACTTCTGGGCCTTTGCGTCGTTCTTCGGTGAAATTCTCGTCGAAAATACGTGCCGTCAACACCTCGGAATGGCATTTGTTGCTTCCATACTTTTCCGGATAGTGAAGGAACAACAAGCTTGCTGTTTCGGTCCAGTTTACTCTGCTGTCATTCAAAATTACCATATCTGCGGCGCGACTTCATTTCTTAACTTAAGTACAGTTAAATTTGCCATTATTTTCTCTTCATAATCGATATATTGCTTCTTCCCAGCCGTCATTGTTGTCATAGAATTGATCAATTTCGAGAAAATTTCCAGGAACTGCATAGACATCGTCTAATGTTTGCTTTTTTGATATTCAAGCAACATGAAGCGTCTGCTGTTCTGTCTGACCCAATCATAATTTTTTCCGATTCGGTAGATCCAACAATACCTTTCAAAACTTCCCCACAATTTTTGGCTATGGCTTTCACGACACTTTTTGCGTCTCCGGTGAATCGATAAAATTTTACGAGCTGCCAATCAACCGACTGATATTGAAACAACCGTGCAAGCGAAAATTTAATAAAGCAATTGCAATGAAAGTTCCTAACGCGAAACAGATTTTTCTTCTCACAAGCACTCTGACATTTTTTTACCAAAACGGTTCTTTTGTTTTTCGAACATTTACGATGGCAGCTACTGCCGAAAAAAGTTGAATGTCAACTCCCCTGCTAGTCTGGAATCTATTGTCGCATCATTTGTTGCCTGGTAACGGTTCTTCTCAACAAGCCGTTGCCGACATGAACAGCTTAGCTGAGCCCCAATGCTGCATAGCATACCCAACACATTTCTTGTTCGCTAACCTGATAACGCAGCTGATTCAAGTATTGAGCAAATCAGCTGCATCTAGGCCAATGAACCGGCCGTAAAAAAGGGTTGAAAAAGGAACCTGAAAAAACGCCCTAAGGAGGACTAAGAGGCGGATTGAACCGAGACAAACAGCCTCTGCCCCCCCCTATTGTTGGGGCCACGCCGCCCACTGATGCGACCTAAAACAAGTGACTTAAGTCAAGCTATTTTTTTTTACTTTTTCGTTCGCTTTTCTATTTGTTTTTCCTTCTCTATTATTTTACCTTTTCTTTTCCTTCTCTATTTAATTTCCTTTTCTATTTCTTTCCCTTTTCTATTTCTTTTCCCTTTCTATTTCTTTCTCTCTTCGATTTCTTTCTCTCTTCTATTTCTTTCTCTCTTCTATTTCTTTTTCTCTTCTATTTCTCTCCCTTTTCTATTTCTCTCTATTTTCTATTTCTCTCCCTTTTCTATTTCTCTCCCTTTTCTATTCCCCCTCTCCCCTCTCTGTTTTTACCCTTTTCTATTCCCCCTCTCCCCTCTCTGTTTTTACCCTTTTCTATTCCCCCCCTTTTTTTTCTATTCCCCCCCTTTTTTTCTATTCCCCCCCCCCTTTCTTTTTCTTTTTATTTTCTTTTTCTTTTCTTTTTCTTTTTCTTTTATTTTTCTTTTTCTTTTCTTTTTCTTTTTCTTTTCTTTTTCTTTTTCTTTTTCTTTTCCTATTCTTTTTCTTTTCTTTTTCTTTTCCTATTCTTTTCCTTTTCTTTTTCTTTTCTTTTTCTTTTCCTTTTCTTTTTCTTTTCCTTTTCTTTTTCTTTTCCTATTCTTTTTCTTTTCTTTTTCTTTCTATTAAATTGTAAATTATCAATTTACATTAGCATGTTTATGTACATCCACTTGACTGAAGCTAATCGTTTTTTTTTCTTCTTTTTCAGATTATCAAATGTATATTTGGTGCTGTGACACTTAAACGAATTTCGTTTTTATTTTCGTGTCTATTTTAGGACCGAATATATTATATCTAATATATCAACATAATATTCAATCATTTTCGCACTATAACAAACAGTCAAAATATGTAATAAAAAGTCTTCAAATCGCAGAAATAAAAAAGGAAAAAAATTGAATTCACAGAGTCTGAGTGAGAAGGGGTTTGCAACAAAAAAGCTTAAATTAAACAGATTTCATAATTTTCCATTTCAAATTTTGGTTCTGGTCACACTTTTCTATGTGTAATTATGAAAAAAAAATTGATTAAGTACAAAAAAGTAAGTCAGAAAATTTTTGCATCCTTGACCAGTAATGGTTGTGATACAAAAATACACGGATGCACATCTCGCTCAAAAGGGCCTTAATCCCAAAAAAAAAAAACATGTTTAACAGTGAAACTAAGAATAAAGAGATGAGACAAATGTATTAATATTGTTATATGAAAAATGAAAATGATAAATGATTCTAGGCTAAGATAATATATTTATTGTAAATAAGTAAATAGGTACTAGTGGACTTTTCTGTTAAAAAGTAATAATTAAATTGAATTAGAAAATATCGTAGATATTAAACACAATCATTTCGATATGATTGTTTTCACTTGAAGTTTCTTTCAGATTAAAATTTATTGAAATATCATAACTTTGTAAGAAATCGATTGTTAGGAAACCCTAAATTTGTATTAGGAGTAAAAGCATTGAATTGTAAGTAATGACTAGACCTAAGATTCTGACATATTGTCAAGTAGGAAACTTAAATTTTTTTTATCGTTAACATATGTTTAAACATCTAATATGTGATATCCAAGCGTCGATTCTTTTGAATATTTCGCTAAGTATTCATTTACCATATTCGAAACAATAGCCGGAAAATAATCCAAAGCTGCAATTGAAATCCTCGCGATTTTGCTTGTCTAAAAGCTTTCCTTGGTAGACCTTCGACTTATTTCTTTTACTAATAATTCCTATTTATCTCTTTTGCAGTATAATTTTGCAAGGGAGTATAATTAACTATTTATTGGCCAATACACCGCCCACAAATATATATATGCAACATTTTTTTCCTTCCTATTTCTTTGTCTTTGAGCTGTTCACATAAGCTGTGTTTAATGATCCCGAAAAAAAGCAAAGCAACTTAAGGCTAGTTAGAGTAACGCAACTGTCAAAAAAAGTAGAGTAAGCTAGAGCAATCTTATGAAACACTCTTCAGGCAACATTTCTCAAATTTGATTTCTTGACAGGTCAATCTCTCAGTTCACTTTTAAAAAACTACTTCAGTAACAATTTTTTTGATAAAATGCGGTTCTGTGACAATTGATCAAGATGGTTGCTTGCTAAAAGTTGTTCTACCAAAAACGGTAGAGCAGAAAATCGTGTTCTAGTTTGATCTAGTTCAACTTAGAGCAAGCTCATGAAACACAAATGGTTGGCTTGTCACACAATAATTCGTTGACTTGTCACACAATAAATGATAAATACAACTGTTTTCCCAAATAGTCTTTGCACAAACGGATGTTAGATCTAACGGTCAGATTCCAAAATATATGATAATGAGAAAGAGGTCAGAATACCGTACGTTTATCTTGTTTCACATTGTTTCTGAGTCAAAGAAAAACAAGTTCCATTTAGATGATTAAACCCAGAAGGAGAGAAAACTTGATGGTATTAATGTCAACAGTTTAATTTCGCATTAAGTTTGAAGGTCAATCAGGCTTAAGCAAGATATTTGCGAATTCACGAATACTAGAATTCGAATTTTCCAACTAGAATCGAGCAGGTTTGTTTAGTCGGTCATATAAAATGATTTATCAAACTAGGGATCAAAAAAGGATTTACTTTAAATCTCAAATATGCAACAATGCAAACAATTGTATGTTGTGGCAAAAGTCGCAACATGTCTATTGCCTAAATGTATTTATATTGAGCATCGAGAATCATTCTTTGTATGTATTTGATCTATTATCTTTCAAAATTTATTACTATTCAAAAGCTGATCATTTATTTAGAATGTGTAAATCCATTTGAAATTAATCGTTTGATTTTCGCGCTTTATTTTTTTTTCTAATAACGATTCCTAATATGTCATAGCGTGATGCTGGATAATAACTGTGCTAAATATAAATTACCTTTACTTCAGAATATTTGTTAATTAGGTATATTTCAATGTAGTGTTTTTATGAAAAACGTAATATTTACGTTTAGCTTGATGTAATAAAGCTGATTATGCGGATTATTAACGAACGAAATGGCAAACATATGTTACGAAAATGTGTTTTTGATTATTACATACCTTCATCCTGTTTCCCTGACTTGAATTCTTCTGCTTTTTTTGAAAAACATCAGTACGCTTAAGGGAACACATTTCTAACGCAAGAGTCGAAGTTAATTTTTTATTTTCTAATTAATAATTACTGGACCATTATTCGTAACCTGCTGAATGTTATGCCTAAGGTTTGGTTTTTCTTTTGTAATTTTTTTTTAATAAAGAATTTCATTTTCTTTATGTTCAACTGGATATCTCTTTTTTCATTTAGTTTGTTCATATCATTGTTGTTTCTCTTGTAACTTTTCATTGGTGATTGTTGCGAGGGTAAATGTTGAACTAAAATTCACTCATTTTTTTTTTAAATATTCATGTCATTATCAAAAAAAAAAATTTCGGCAGGGTAAGTAATGTCAAGGTATACATTGTTTCTAGAAGTTTTTAAAAATGTTAGACGTGAAGTCTGATTCCAAGTAGCAATCTAACATTCTGGGAATACCGGAAGCTGAAAAATGCCTGGCAGCTACCGCATGAACTAGTGTCAAAGGTTCATCATCGCAACTTCTGCGAAGATACCGCGTAAGGACGATAACCATTTTTTATGGTGTCCCGACTATGTAACAGCAGAGAAATCAAAAGCGAGAGTGATTATCAACTAACAAACAAATATTAAAAAACACATATTTCTGTTAATCAACAGTTCAGTCATTTATTGGACGCAATTATTGTAGGCGTGTTTTTTGCTCCCCCTATTCATAACAGAACAATGCTATCCAGAACAGACGCATTGGAAACAACAACAACTCCTGGGGAGCATAAAAACACGCCTTGTATCTTCATGCACATGTAAATACTTATCACGCAACATTTTTAACCAGTTAAGTGTGTTTGACGACCATATCCGTCATGGAAATGTGGCAGAATTTTGTGTCGTGAGTATGACCACTATATCCGTCATGCGTAAAATTTTATTACAATTTGATATTTAACCCTCCGAGAACACAGGGGGTCAAATTGACCCCAGTGACCTTTTTGGCCGATCGCAGCACTTAGGCCTGCGGGAAAAGGGGGTACTATAGGCTCCTAAGTGTATTTCTGTGTCTTGACTATAAGTTTACACCGTTCGCATACAGTCCCAAGTCGTCAGTCGTCGTTGAAAAGCCTTTGAAACAGATCAAGGGGTCAAACAGACCCCATATGTACTCGACGTCAATTTTGAGGTAAAAATTCATTTTTTTTACTTTGTAAATCGATAGATTAATTTAAAAACGCCAAAAAATAAGTTTGCAAGTGTTTTTTTTTTTTTTTGTTTTTAGCAATATGGCGTATAATCTGCGTTCTAGTGTACGCAATAATTTGTTACCTGAAGACAATGATAACAATTTTGGCGACAGTGATTCCTCCGAAGACGACCATGTCTCGGAGCAATCAGAATCTGACTATTCAGAAGATTATGCCTTTTATCGCAACTCTTAATATAGGGCTAATTTTTTTATTATTCTACTATGTCTTGAAAGTATTCATATACATTTTTAGCACAAAATGTTAAAAATTGACAAAGTTATGATTGTTTTTTAAATAAGCAAATTTTAAAATCTTCACAATCGCCACCGTAAATAGGCTAAATAAATACCTTTTTTTAAAGGACCACTACAGGGCTAATTTTTTTATGACTTTGTCATATCTTGAGAGTATCCACCTAAATTTTTTGCCAAAAATATTGAAAATTAAAAAAATTACCATTTTTTTTTGTAAAAAAAAGCTGTATTTCAACAAATCTGTTCCTGCGCGAATTTTTATATTTATATTTTCGATATCTTGTTTCATCGCACAATTGTTCATGGGGGCCTAAAAAGATGGCGCCTGAAAAGAGGTTCACCACCAGCGTTGTCTTTAGAATTGAAAAGTTGAGGATTGTTTTAATCTTTTGTAAAAAAAAAGTTGTATTAGGAAAGTGATATTTTGAAAATTGAACAGACTCAGCTTTACTAAGTTTCCAGCGCTAACAAAAAGCGAGAAGAAGTGTAAGCATAATAAGCATAAAAATAAAATGAACTCATCAAACTTATTTTTAGCCAAGGAATTTTATGATGAAGAATTCAAGAACTATTTTAAACTACACTGTAATCAGTTCAATGAAGTTTGTGCCGTCTGTCCAAAATTTCCCGGCTGGGGTGCATCAAGTCGTGTTTTACCGAAAACTGCTACGAAAATCTGATTTTGGTCATAATTATATATCAAATAGCAACCAAAAACCGTACTGTGGGTAACTTTTATTTCACAACTTTAAACGAAAGCTAGGAAGCAAAAATATAACGAGTCAGCTATGAGCCAGTTTGGAATATAGTGACATTAAACTAGTCGGACTGATCTGGTATTACAATTAAAATAAAATTCCATCTTTCATTGCATCAAAACTAAGATTAACTTTGTTATGTAATTCACATTATTTCTAAACTACCATCACTACTTTTGGTAACAACTTCGGTTTCGGACAAGCTCGAACCTGAGCCTGCATCATCGTTTTTATCGGGTTCTCTTTCACTATGCCTCTGCGACGTAAGCTGCCATGCAGGTATTGATGGTGGCACATGATTAAGAGGATTAGGAAATTGTTTCCTGAAAGCAAGACAGATGACTAAAACTTGCTTTCCTTAATTTTAATTTCGGACATACCTATTTAACAATAAACCTTTAATAGCTTCTATATCGCTTTTGAAAGTCCCAAGTTCTTGAGTGATGTAATCTTGGTGGCTGCTTCGTGCTAGTTCCTCGCGAACGCGAACTACCTCTTGGTTCAGCTCTTTTATTTGATCCTCTACTTTCTTTTCCATATTTTCTATACATTCTTCAACAGACTTTTGTTTCTTTTTGCCAAACAGGAAAGGTTCGATAAATTTCTGTAACACAAAGAACATTTTAATTAAAACGTAGATTTTTTATCAATATATTTATATATTTTTCTATATATGTATATACACAGTCGACTCTCGATAATTTCAAAATAAGAGGAGTTTAAATAACCAAAAGAGAGGGAGGACAAAATTCAAATAAACAAGAGTTTGGTTAAAATTCGTGATTTATTATTTCAAACATTTGTAGAATCATCCACAAATGTTCATTTTGAAGAGAAGTCCGTAATTTCCTGTTGAGTGAGCGACTTTCGTCTGTCATTGTCCAATGAATTTTCGATTGTCGTGAAAATCGTCACTTGTGTCAGTTCTGAGGGCGTAGAAGCTTAGGGTAGTAAGAATAAGATCAATAAGAGATAGACAAGTCTTTGCCTCGCTCAGTGTGACTGGAATTGGCGGTTGTTCTTCGTCATTTTCTTTCTCGTTTTCATCCAGAGGGGACAAATCCAATAGTCATCGTCATCATTACCCTCAAATGTTAACTCTCCGTAGTTAGGTAGAACTCCCCAACCTTAGCGATTTATGATATAATAGTGTGGTTTTCCAAATTTCCCTATAATGAGTGGTTTCAATTTTTGAGAACCGTCCATGTTACAGGCTAAGAGGAAAGTTATTCTATCCTTGCTGCGTTTCTTTGAACTCCAGAGTGCTTCGCCTATGTTGAATGTGTTCCTTGGGTCATAGACATTCAAAAATTGGTTTAGTTCGTTAATCCACTAAGAATACGTGGAAATATCCACGCTGGCACTCTGTCCGCAGATTTTTTAAAATGTGATGGCGTGTCCGTTTTTGAAATTTGAGAGCTGCGTTTGCTGCAAATCTTTTAATCCTTAATCCCAAGAGACTGCGCGCAAGAATTAGCTTTTTCCTTGAACATGAAACTGCCGACGGGAACATTTTGTCCCCTTCACTGACGGATCCACTTAAGCAAGCACTCCTCAAGACGGGGAAATTCACCCTGGCGTACCTTTTTCTACTCGTAATTAAGACATTTCCGGTGACGCAATCTTTGTTTTTCAAAATCATCAACAATGTCTATGGTAAAATACCAAACTGTTTAGTGACATTTTTTTTTAACTGTCCATCCTCCACTGTTTGAAGCACATCTTTTTTTTTCACTTATGAAAAGACACTTGTTCTTTCTTGAATTCATTTTGATGCTTAAAATTTAATACACAAGAAGACTGGACTGCGAACTGCTAACTTACTCATATTTCATTGATGTAAACAATCGACAGTTATGTACATGTATGTTAACAAACGACAGGGTACATGTGTTTTTTTTTCTTTTCGTCGTTGGAAGGTGGAAATCTTCTAGAAGATGCTTCAAGACTCCTGCCCTGACATGCCGGATTTTTATCGACTAAAACCACCTTTTTCTTCCACACTCCCCACAGGACTACTTATTCAGCATTACTTCACGCAGGAGTGGATCAGCCCTTAGCTGCTTCTACGCAGCCTTTCTTCTTCCTTCTTTCTGTCCCTTTCCTCGTCACGTGTGCTGTTTCGACGGCATTCCACGCAGTTTGGAATTTCAGCATGCAGTTTACGATATTTACCGCCAAACTGCAAGAAGTCGATTATTTCAGTGAATTATTTCGAAAATACGAACTGGAATGAAGTATATCTCTAAATCTGAGAAACCGATGAATTTATAGAAATCGTCAATTTTATAGGCCGCAACGTGATGTACCAGTACTCAGGTTTAATAAAGCAAACATGATTTTTAATTATAAGTACACAATCGAAAATAATTGTTTGGTGACCTTCGCATTGAACACATTGGACATTAACTGTCTTGCCTTAAGAAGATTAATTTGCTTTATGGTAATAAAGTGGACAGTGGTGAAGATTTCTAAAATTGCTGTGTAATGTTGCTGATTTTTTGATGAGGCAGCTTTTGGCACGAAGATGCTTGATACACGTTAATCAACTTTGAGCTTCTAGAAGAAGAATACGACTGATTGACAGCTTATTTCAAGTACTAGTGGGAATCGAACGAATTTATACAAAAGTATTACAAAGATTCAGCATATTAGCGCTTCTAAAAAAAGAAAACATACGTTTTTATTCGCGTTTATAGGGATCACTCGAAGCTCGAGACCAATTTTTCCTTTAGAAGCTAGATATATTTCAATTGCTTGATAGATATTAATATTCTTTGGATAGACACTGACGAAGAGTGCAGATTATCCTTGAAATAACATGTCATGGAATCAAAATATAAAATATTTGGTTTTGAAAGCTAGAAAAAAATGGATCAGTTTAAATTTATTTAGGCTAATTAGTTAGTTAATTTTCTGGTATCTCGAATAACCATCGTTGCTACTCCTATTCGAAGAAATATTTTGTGCAATGAATTGCGGACAGTAGTATGCTTTCTGAAAATTGAACTGAGTTCCTAGCACATTGATGAATTCCTAGTACATCTTCATCCATTTGAAATGTAGATAGATACAAATAGAGTGAATATATAAATACAAGTGCCTAGCTCTGAAACCTTGGAACAGGTTAATTCAAATAATCTTTCTATCTTACATCAAATCATTGAATGTTGTTTGGAATGATAAATGTTGTGTCTAAAACCATGTTTTATCTCAGTACCTTGTAAAATAGATAAGCAGCGTATGCTAGTCCTCCAATCAAAGCCATAGAACTAAGTGCATCTTTTATCTTTACAAATAGTGACGGCTTTTGCCTAGCTATGCTAAAGCTATGGCCCCCACCACTTGATGCACTTATTCCCATATTTATTACTGTGCTGTTGGGATCCATCGAAAAAACGCCTGCCCGGTCGCATGCAATTTGTATTTCCTCCTCCGTTAGGCCTTTGGAACGAAGGAATTTTTGTTTTTGCTGAAGTGGGCTTCGTTGAACATTTTGATTGTTGAGGAAGTTTATTGCCGTAGTAATCTGCATCGAACAGTGAAAATGAAGAAATGAATAAACTTTGGATTTTATATGAACTTACTAGAGTTTCCCGCGGAGACGTCTGCGATAGAAGCGCAGGATTATTGGCTGTATCGCCGGTGTCTGTGTTTGACATATTGATTCCTATATTCACCTGAATTTTGTCAAGAAAATCTTAAGCACAATATGTGCACTGAAAACTGAATTTCAGTGCAAATCGGACAATGCTTCAAACAAAGCTTGTTTCGTGAGCTCCGTTTATCTAATGTTTAATCTTAATCAATCTGGTCAAAGCAGCGGGTCAAAGTATGACATTTGTCAATTCCATCTGACATCCTATTTTCCAGTGAGATAGAAGAAATGGAGTGGACATGCCCATAAGATTTACATTGAAGGGGATGGTAGTAATTTTTTGTCTACTCATTGTCAAATCCAAGCATTTCCCCTCAATTTTCCGCCATTTCGCTCTCATTGTCAATCTGACAAGTACGGTGAAACACGTGAGTTGTGCAGTGGTTTTGAGCGCGCAAAAATAAAAGTGAACTTTGTGAATTTCCGAATTAATAATTCAAAGTAAAAATGTTTGAAATATGTGCAGATGTGAATAGTGATCGTATATTTGTGTATTTTTTTGCAGTGACAGACAGAGAAAAAGGCAGAAAGCGACAATGAAGTGCGTTGTGCCAAGTTGTGAAAATCGCAAGCAGTGCAAACCTTCCGGAATTTCTTTTCACAAGTAAGTGATCAATATAAGGTTTAAGCTTAAAATCAATCATTGATATCGTCTTTTCCTGTTAAAAGTAATCATTTTTCAATATTTCTAAATTTGTCAACAATTTGGTGGTCGCCATGACACTTTGTGCTCTTTCGTATCAAAGGCGGTGCAAATGTTGAGAAGTTTGGGGCAAGATGATGTAAAACTAACTTTGCCGTCAATATCTTTTAGATTTCCGAAAAACGAGCTCGAACAATGTATGTGGAAAAGCGCCTTGGGTTTACCGGAACTGCATCTAAATAAAACAGCTATGATTTGTTCGGAGCATTTTAAAACCGAGTGCTTCATTCGAATAGGTAACCGGACAGTTCTCACTACTAATGCAGTTCCTATCGCGGTTGAAGGGAAATCATGCGTAAGTAATTATAACGTTTACCTTGAGCTTAAATTTGATTTATAAAATTGCCACTTTCAGAACATTGAAACAAGAAGAAACTCAGCTGCTGAGCTATCGGGTGCTCGTATGGAGAGCTCGGTAAGTTTTTGTTTGGATATATATTTATTATTTTTGTTTGGATATATATTCAGATTCTTTTATCGGCACGCTAAGAACTTACTCATCTTTGCCTACAAACATTGTACTTTCACGTAAAATACTTTGTTTTAAAAGGTAGAGCAATCCAAGCAAGTTAATCTAATCATTAATCCAATAAGTGCAAACTTACACAAGCTATTGAAATTGAGTTTTTCAAGCTAAACTCAAGCATTTGCAAAGTATGCTCGAATTCTCTTTGTCCGCCAATAACAGTGTATTGTATAATTTCAACAGGCTTCTCCAATCAACGACCCTACGCGAGGTGCAGCAGACATTAGTTTTGAGTTTTCTTCAGTAAGTAAAATTTAAATCATTTCAATTCGTATATATATTTATATGTGTATATATATATGTATATATACATATATATATATATATATATATATATATATATATATATATATATATATATATATATATATATCTATATATATATATATATATATATATATATATATGTATATATTTATATATATAAATATATATGTATGTATATATATATATATATATATATATATATATATATATATATATATATATATATATTTAGCATTTGCAAAGTATGGTTGAATTCATATTGTCCGCAAATAACAGTGTTTTATTTCATTTTCACAGGCTTATCCTATCAACGACCCTGTGTCAGGATGCGTGTGTCGCTAGCTCGTGCATTGTACATGGAACCCACTTTGCTCATGCTGGATGAGCCTACTAATCACTTGGATTTGAACGCTGTAATTTGGCTTGATAAGTATGTTTTTGCAGAAGAAGAAAATCATTAAACTAATTGTTTATACCAATTTAGCTACTTGCAAGGCTGGAAAAAAACTTTACTCATCGTTTCTCACGATCAAAGTTTCTTGGATAATGTTTGTAACGAAATCATTCATTTAGATACCAAGAAATTATACTACTACAAAGGAAACTACTCCATGTTTAAAAAAATGTATGCACAAAAACGGAAAGAAATGATTAAGGAGTATGAAAAACAAGAGAAGAGACTGGCAGAATTGAAGGCTCATGGGCAATCGAAAAAAGCGGCGGTAAGTGAACGCTTCCAAGTAACAGTGTTTTTCGTCCCGAATATATGAAATCTACTTTAAAGGGATGTTTATATGATAACTTGCAATCACTTACTCCTATTTTAGGAAAAGAAAATAAAATACATCGTGAAATTCCGGTTTCCAGAACCATCGCAATTGCAACCTCCGATCTTGGGCTTACACGGTAAGGCATCTACAGCAGACACAAAATTAAACCCTCCCACAAACACTACTTAACAGGTGTTTACTTCAATTTTCCGGGTCAACCGTCTCTATTCATCAATTGCGAATTTGGTATCGACTTGAGCAGTCGCGTGGCTATTGTTGGTCCCAACGGTGTTGGGAAATCAACGTTTTTGAAGCTACTTGTTGGAGATTTGGAGCCGGTTAAAGGTGAAGTTAGGAAAAATCATCGTTTGAGAATTGGACGTTTCGACCAGCATTCCGGTGAGCATTTGACTGCGGAAGAGACTCCTGCCGAGTACCTGCAGCGGCACGGAAGGCTCTTGGATCGTTCGGTCTGGCCAGTCATGCTCATATAATGAAAATGAAGGATTTGTCTGGTGGACAAAAAGTAAGAGTAGCGCTGGCCGAGCTGTGTCTGAGTGGACCAGATGTGTTAATTCTGGTAAGCAATCCGGCATCTTGAAAAAACTTTTCTTGTGACATTATGTTCCTTCCCAGGACGAACCTACAAATAATTTAGATATTGAATCAATTGACGCCTTAGAAGAAGCTATAAACGAATACGAAGGCGGTATAGTGATCGTTTCTCACGATGAACGATTAATTCGCGAAACAAACTGTTCGCTATACGTAATCGAAGACCAAACTATTAACGAGGTAAGGAAAACCGCCATCAACACTTTAAGTGAAACTGACGAAATTTATTTTGATATTCAGATCGATGGCGATTTCGACGATTATCGCAAGGAAGTTTTAGATAGCCTGGGTGAGGTAGTGAACAATCCAAGTGTTGTTGCCAATGCTGCGGTTCTGCAATAATTTCGACTCTCAATTGATTTAGTAGAACAATAAATAAAAATTTCCATAAAATCGGGATAGCTGTACAGAAGCAAGATATAATTAAAATATGTTAAAGTTTTTGTATTTTTGATCCATTGTTTCCAAATTTAAAAATAAATTATTAATTTATTTTATGTCTGTGATTGGGGCACATAGGAGTGTTCGGTCAGAGCTTTTTTTTGGAATGTCCGTGTTCTGCCGCCAAAGCACAGTTTCGCCGAAGTATCCTTCGAGTCGACATAGCTACCAACTCGGCACTTACCTGAAATCAAGTTGTTATATCGATACAAGCGTCCCTAATGTTTCCGATTTCGCGATCGAGCACCACGAGGATTCACCACAGAGTATTACTTGCATTTTATCAACAGCATACGTGGCTGGTGACGATCGTTTAAATTCCATGAAAGCGTACTGAAGGGATGTTTAATATGCCTGACATTTGGTCCGAATTACAATACATAAGACACTATGATCTATAGCATGAAAAGTGAAGATGAGCTTAGGGAGTGACAGTACATTACTCATGTCAGGATGGCATTCCAATTCGTTCTGAGAAAATGCTGGATTTGGAGATATCATGGAGATATCCCTGAGAAGAGTGAAATATAAGGAAATGAAAACAGCCGCAAAAAATAGTGTAAAAATGGAGTCGCTCAGGAAACAATTCATAAAAATTTTGTGGATTTTTTAAAATTCTTTTTGATATATTTTTTTATGTTTCACATTCACTAAGGACTACTTAAACTATTATTTCGTATTTCCTATTCGTTCCGACATTACATTGCGCTTGTCCCTGCCTTTGGGCCATGGACATTATTCGGTCAATCAACATTGTGCTCCAATTACAAGAGGAAGACTCAAGCAGAAACAATTGTTGAGTTAAGAATCATTTAATACTAGGTCGCTGACGTAATAAATTAAAGTAAAAATCTCTATAGTAAAATTATTGGACTACTTTTCCCGCCAAAACCACCCCCGAGTACGTGGTTTCCAACCTTTCATCAACCTGAAAGCAAACTAATATTAGAAACGCCAACACTTGTTTTGTTTTCGAACCTTTCTCGTTCAGACTCCACGATAATTCGAGATTCATCAAAGAACATTTCCTGCATTTCTTCTACAGTGTACTTATATATATATATATATATATATATATATATATATATATATATATATATGTATATATATATATATATATATATATATATATATATATATATATATATATATATATATATATGTATATATATATATATATATATATATATATATATATATATATGTATATATGTATATAAACAGGACGAGAGCCGTAATTTCGCCAAAGCCGTGTCCCAAGTGCGGTTGTAAAAGAAAGAGGGAGGCTCTTGTTCGGTACAGTGTTTTAATTCGTTTATAAGAGACAATGTGATTTGCGGTACTGATCGCTTCACCCTGATAACTACAAAGTAAATATCCATTAAACTCAGACCATAAAAAATTACTTGCGCTCTCAGTTATATTTGCTATATCAGTTTGCTTAAGGAAATTCTCCAACTATAATACATTTGCTTTATTTAATATACTTCAGTGAAATACCTAACTATTAATGTGATAATCACTTTTTTTTAAAAAATTTCCATGTATGGTACAATTGAGTGTTTTGCAGATATGAATAGTATTGTTTTGCATATATGTAAGTATTCGCATATATGTATACAATGACTCCACTTTCCTGCGATACACTATTACCTGCACTATATTTGCTTTGCCATATAATATTTGAAGCAACGATTGTATTTCTTTATGGAAATCTAAGCTAAAATAAGTTGCTGCAATTAAAATATGCCAATCGAATTTTTCAATAGACAGTAAATATTTCGAAATGCCGCGCCTTTTCCTATGCCCCCACAAGAAAATGAAAAATAGAAATCTCATACGTCTTTGGTTTGCCCATTCGCAATCGGTCGCGCGGGCTATTGGTGGAAAGTTCTACCGTCCGTGTCCAGGGGCTGCTATTTTCCATGCAGCCACGGAGATATTAGATTGTAGTGGTCACTCACTGAGATGGTTATGAGTTTGAGTAAAAAAATGGTTGAGTAAACGACGCGAAATAACGAAAACGGAGGGCCAATAATGTCCGAATTGGCGAGAATGAAGGAATCGAGGAAATTTTTTTTTTTGCAAAATAAAGAAAATTATAAATTTTATTATATATAAAACTCATTCTTTTGGTTTTTTTTAGCTAATTAAAGCTAAAATTAAAGCTAATTACAATAATAAATTCAAATTGCAATTGTTTTAAAGTGTTTATAATTCTTGAAAATTTTCGGTAAACTTATTTGTAGCTGCATAGATTCTGCATCTATTTAGTAGCTGCATCGACGGAATAAGCCCAGGCGCAGTTCTTTTACATTGCGCGAAACTGCTTCCCGAAACTGTTTCGTATACGGCCCAAAATTTCCACGGGAAAATTGCATCTTAATGGTATGTAGAAAAGATATTCGTTTTTGGATTTCTCTTCTTTCTCTTAATGTAAACACCAAGGGCGAGCCAATCGTTGCGGGAAACATTCTGTGGAAGCTGTTTCGGGAAGCTTCTAAGAAGTTAGTAGGTTTCCCATCCTAACCAACGCGTAAAGCTCCCGTACAAACCGGCCTAAGATTGTATTGTTGATAAAGGACTGATTAATGGCCTGGAAAGTTGGAAGAAATCGTATGCAGCAGAAAGAGATGCAAGATAAGATTCGACACAGGCTAGATTTAATACGGCTCACTACTCGCAAAAACACCAATCCACTGTCAGGTCGCTTTGACAGATTTTCCATAGCGTTACTGGAGGCGCAATTTCAAGGTCAAAGTGGTTATTTTCACGAACATATCTCTCTATCGTTATAGGTCAGGTCAGATTTAGGTCACCCGGTGTAAACCAAGCCACTCATACCGCTTCCCAGCTGGAAATGGAAATTTGTAGTAGCATCTGCCCAATTCGCTCTAGTACAATATCTTCGATTTGTCAGCCGTGCGTGCGAACTCTCCAAATTTATGAAGTGCGGACGGGTTTCAGTTTGGTCCTCGGAGTGCTCGGTTCATCGGCTCGAATAATTCCCGTTAAAGTGTACACAATGGAATAAGTTATTAGTGAACCGGTCGCCTATGCGTTCAAAATCATCTCAAGGTAAGGATTGTATTCCGGGCGTTAGCGGCTCGGTGCTCATAAGTGTTGCTAAAAAATCTAATCGGAAATATTTCAATGAGAATTTGCGGAGACTTCTTAAATGTCATCCGCGATTAGAGGAAAGTGTATTTTGCACACGATCTGAAGAATTACTATCCCAGAAGTGGATTTCTTCTACACATCAAAGAAGTTGCAGCTTAAAGAAGAACCACTTAACTGAGCAATTGATAATTTCCGGCCGCAGTGGATATTTTCTTAGGATCGGCGGTGCTTGCCAATCACCATTGGTAGTATCGACACTTGTCAACTTGACCTCAAATCGCTTAATTCGATGCCTTTGCATTCTCTTAACTGGGAAGAAGTAAGTAGCACTGATTTTGGCCGGGGAGCTGATTTGGGCCGCTTTTTAAAAAAAAAATACAAATTGCATTGTGGGCGTATTGGGAGCTGATAAGATAATCTCCGAGTGGCGGATCGTTGTCAAGTATGGGCAACAAGCTGCCAACGGTAAAGTTAATGAATCATAAGCCAATACCGGAATAGCTTCACGTTACGACTTTGACAACCAGCTAGTAGAAAATATTGCGAGTTGCATTTCGTGGAAAGCAACGTGCATAGTTCTTGCGCTTATTATGGTTACCCACCTTGGTAATATTCTTGGCGCCATTATTATGTTGTAAGAACAGGCTATTAAGGGCTATTGATAGTCCGAAAGTCTGCTGCATTAAAAAAGTCCCTATTATTATTTTAATTTTTCTGTGGAAGATACGTACGTAAGTTTTGTACGACATATCAAATTCCTTGATCTGATCACTCTTGCAAAGGGGAGTATTAAGGTAAGCCGTCAGCAGCGGACGCATTAAGGTGCATTGTTTTTGCGGTCAGCATATTCTGATAAATGCAACTCACAAAATGAGCTGAAAGAGAGGTAGTATTATAAATAAACGGTAGTCAATATATAAATTATGCACATGCGAAATTTGTGCATTGCAAAAAATATCCATATATTATCAAACCAATAAAAAAAATGAAACTAAAATAAATTTGATTCTTAGCAAACGCTCATCAATAAGTTGATGCAAGCAAAGAAAGAGTTGAAGTAAAAAATAGCCACATAGTCCAATGTTTAAACACTTCTTAAGTGTTGCAAATGTCAGAAAAGGTGTATGACTTGCGGATTAGTTTTTAGAAGATGTACTGGGTCCACATCAAATGCGAACTTATCACTAAGCGCAAGATCAATGTTGTCTAGAACAACCCATTTCTGGCCCCTTTGAGAGGGAAGCAACTGGATACCGTGTTCCCTGTATATATATCTCATGTGGAAGCAGCGAAGAATGAAATGCCCATCCACAAATCACGACCGGTCTGGGGGTTGAAGTTGGTAGTGTCTTCATTTACAATCAATCAATTAAAGTGTCGAGAAATTAGTCGTACGACTCATTTTACTGCTGATTTGACTCAGGTACCTACACAGAGTTAAGGGCACTCGAAATTTAGTGCGAAGTTTAATAACTTATAAGCAATTGAACAAAAATCTTTGATAGGGTTGATATTCGCTGCTTATCTATCGATATAAACCTTCAGGCAAAATATAATGTTATCAATTTTTTGCCTTCAGTTAATGACCTGTAATTGTATTTTTGGTTAAAACATATTTAGAAGAGAAGTTTCATCAGCCGCCAACAAAATTATTGTTTTTGTACGATCTTCATTATTAGCTGAACTTATGTTGTGAATATTGAAAAAATTGGAAAATAATTCGCAAAATTTTAACATTATCAGGTAATAGATACTTCAACTCTTCTATTAATTTGATAATCAACGTGAAGCAATTTTGTCTTATATTTTCTTCATTTGATCTTGAAATCATAGTGTTACTTAGAGCTCAGCTATTTTTTATTCAAAGTTTCATGACAAATAGGGACAATTATAAACGCAATCATCTAATTTCACAGTTTCAGATAGTGTTACTTGTACAACCTGGATGCATAATGTTTTAGTTAAACCTTCAATATTGAAAACATAAAAACAATATTAAAATACATTTAAAAAATCAATCACAGTGTTATTCAACAGATGTATCGATTTTGGCATATTCCCTGAAAAATTAAAAAGAGCTGTTAGTCATCCCCATCTTTAAAGGAGGAAATGGTTTGAATATAAGCAACTACAGGCCAATATCCCTATTAAATGTGTTAGCCAAAGTACTGGAAAGATGCATAAAAAAATAGACTAATCAAATTTCTAGAGGAAAATAAATTAATTTCCGAAGCCCAATTTGGGTTCAGAAGAGGCAAATAAGTTGATGGTGCTTTTGCGGTACTCACCAGCACTGTAATGGAAACTTCTGGGAACAATAAAAAAACCGTAGGAATTTTTCTGGATTACTCAAAAGCGTTCGATACGGTTAATCATACAAAACTATTGCATATACTCTACAAAGTAGGCGTGAGGCACAAACCATTAAAATTTATCACCAATTATTTACAAAATAGGTCACAAACTGTGAAACTAGGAAAAATCAGTAGTGAGGTAATTTTCTCCCATACTCTATGCCATATATACAGCGTCAGTGTTTGAATTAGCCGACGAGTCCACTAAATTTATAGGCTTCAGTGTCGATACAGTCATACTAGTGACGGGCAAGTACTTATGAAAAAGCTAACTTCATTATCAAGGAAACGATACATTGGTCTAAGTATAGTTTGAAACTTAATTTTGAGAAAACAATAGTTTTACCTTTTGGAATACATCAGAATTCCCTTCCGAACGAATCCCAAAAGCTTAAAACAAATGTAAAACAAGATTGTACAGCTCATATTATAGAACTACCAAATGATAAATCGATGAAATATTTAGGGCTAACAATTGACAACCATATGAAAGGGAGAGAACACATTGCCAATCTAAACAGTAAATTCAAGAGACTAATATATATATTTTACAATCTAAAGAAGATTTTAAAGATAGAAGATTTAATAGTTACTTATAAAACATTATTTCAAACAATTTTATCTTACGGAATATTAGCCTGGGGTGGAACTTCCGAAACCCATTTAGACTGTATAAGAAGAACACAGAAAAAAGTAATGGGAATGTACCACTAATGTATCCATCTTGCCAGATTTATCCATTGACCAACATATTAGACATTAAAAATTTATATACATCAAAAATGTTGACATAAAAATGTTGACATATAGTACTTATTTCGATTGTAATCTTTATTGATAATCCTCCCTTCATACCACAAGCGCGCCTTACTTTGAAGAAAGTAAAATAAATTATTATTGAATTGAATATATTATCGAATATCGTTAATGAGCTTAGTTGATATAACATAATTGCTTTCGGAGTTTTATTGATGGTAGGAACATGCTTTAAAATTCGTTCAAACAATAAGAGATAAAAAAAAACGTTTATTACGTTATTATATACCTAAACATGTTATGTTTATACAATGAAGTGGGTTTCTAGCTCTAACAACTGGCTAATGATCCGTGATTTTCTGTTGACAACCACCTCCCAAGGAATTTTATCATCATCCATAAGCGCAAATATCCTTTTGTACTGTATTTGTTTCAAGCTGGATTTAGATGACGAATTATAGGTTTCTGCAAATAAAAACTCTAACCTTTGGAGAAGAAATGATCATGAAAATAAATGGTATGACAAGCACATTTTATTGGTATTAAAAAAATAGTTTGGCAAATTAGTTTTTGCAATAAACCGGCATTCACTCCAACCATAACACTTCTGTTGTCGATGCCTAAACCGACCATGTTCGAAATTTTTAAATTATAGTTTTCTAAGCAAATCTCTATGGCAATAGTAATACTTTGGCCAGTTCCATTTTGTAGTCTAATCACTAAAGTATTTCACTGTTTCATTCAAATAGTTTACAACACATATGTATTGTATTTAATGTGTAAAACATATGTATTAGTTTTTTTTTTTTGGAGCGAGAGGTAACCTGGCAAACCTGGTTGAAGGTGGTTAGTTTAGTTATTTTCGTGGTATATAATTCACATTAGAATGTGGGAGTTTTTTGAAATGTTCTGCAATTTTTTTGGTTCAGTTCAAATATATAAGGTTTTTCAATAAGGGTATCACAATTTTTTATATAGGGGCCGTTCAAATATTACGTAAGCAGATTTATTACAATTATTTACCCCCCCATCCCCCTTGTCAGCAAAAGTAAGCAAAGCTTTTACCCCCTCCCCCCATGCTTACGTAAACATTTTTCAATTAAAAATGTATTTTTTTTATATTATAATTATAATGTTATAATTATAATTTTAAAAATAAGAAAATTGATTTAAAATAGAGATTAGATTTTACTGATGCAGTAATCAACATAGAGTAAGGGACAAAAATATTATAATCTTACGAACATAACAAACTTATTTTACATTTTTGGTACACATATTAAATTCAAATTAACAGTCTTCAGTCCATGAAACCCGAATCCATGATTCTAAGTTTTCGATGACATTGGATTGCTTGGATTGCTGCTCAGTGTTGTGAGTCTGCTCACTTTCATCCGATTTTGGAATGTCTACGTCGTTCTCATCGAGCCATTCAACATCATGGTGCTCTAAATTTTGAATAATGCACATCAGTTCATTAGCACGACGAGCAGCGACTCTTACAGGTCTAACTTTCCTATCAGTGTGCGTGTTTACTTTTTTATGGATCTTCTCGATGTGACGATTTAGTGACTTGATGGAAGCATGATAAAGACCACACGTTTTGCATGTTCGACTTGATAGCCTCAATTTTACCGTCGGACAAAAATAATCGTAGGGCATTTGCAGGAAATCTTTGAGTGAAGCACTTAAGCGTAGAGCTAAATTGACTGGAAGATCAAGAAATTGCCCTCCTTCATCCAAAACCAAGTCATCAACTGTTTGTTTTACTTTTACAGGTGGTGGAAGAAATCTGTTATCTAGTAATCTGAATAGACCACTTCTTGGACGACAGCATTCTGTATTTTTACATTTTACAATTTGAAGCAAGTATTGGCTTTCACGCACATGTTCTGAATACCATTTAATGTCTGGAAATGCAGGAACATCTTGTTGACCTGCCCCAACATATTTTGCAGTAACATTATAGCCATCAATTTCCATTGAACTCCATACTTCAGCTAATACATTTCCTGCAAATTCGAAATTAGATCTTTCTAAATGTTCATCAATTGTAACGCCACGTTCATCCAAATGAGACCCAAAATGGTCATGAGGCAATATTAAACCAGCCAGTTCCCGACTAAGAGGAGCCATTCTGCGCTCTACTCTGTTGTACGCACTTCTTCCAGGAGCATTGGTAGCTAAAAACAATGCATCGAGATCATGTCGCTTAAAGTGTTGTATAGCAAACCCTATGACTTTTTCATAACGCGGATTTTCATCTGGCCCTCCATCAACCGTCATGATTACCACTGGTTTTACTAGTCCATGGTCAGTTTTAGCTAATGGTCGAAACTCTTCAAGTTCGAGAAGCGTCTCGAAATCCTGAGCATGAGTATTAGCAGTAGATGAACTATGCTTTCCACTTCGAATAGCGATGTATGTTGGTCCAGAATATCCAACGGCTTGCGGTTGTCCTAGCATACTGGAAGTGATTTTGATACCAGCATAAACAGATGGTATTAATTTATGACGCTCAGCGATTACCCAATCGTGGTCAGGTAATTTGATTCTATATTCCATGTGCATTAGAAGAGGTGCTTGCTTATTTGCCGCAGTTACGCCCATAGGGACTCGAGCTTTATCATCTTGAGATATGAATAATACTTGATCTGGTCCAAGTATGGATGCTCTGTTCTCTAAATAATGGATTGATGTTTCAGCGAACTTGCTATCTAAGTGGCTCTTGTGGTGATCAGTTTGAGCCCGAATGAGCTTAACAGGGACTGTCGATACATGTCTTCGTCCCTCTGCAGAATTAGATTTTCTGGGATTCAAACGAAGATATGTCCCACTGCGACTAATGTCAAATCCTATTTTACGTAATTCTTGTGTGAGTTCATCAAGAGTTTTTACGCTGCGAATAGATTCCGTTCGTCTTCTATCATCTGCTGCACTCCCAAATAAAGCTATATCCGCAATTGTTTTCAATAGTGATGGTTGATTGCTTTCAAGATTAGGACGTCCCACTGAATCCCTCAGAGATAGTCTTGTTTTTATTTCTGGATTTTCATGACAAATATCTTCTAACTTTCTTTTCATACCATCCCTGTGTTTCTTCTGGGCAACTGCGTTTTGAATCTTCCTGTTTAAAGACTGTTTTGCTGTTTTTATTTCCTCACGCAACTTAATGATCTGTTTATCAACTTCAGCACGGCTTGGCATAGTATCTCTGGCAGAATACAAAGCGTTCAGATTTTTTTCGAGTAGAGCAATCTTATTTTTCATAGCTTCCTGAGAAGGTTTTGCTCTCTGTTTATCTGCATTTTCATTATTTTCGCGTTGCTGTTGTGATTCATTACCGGGTTTTATTTTATCTTCTTCCTGTTTTTTAATATTTGAAGCTGGCTGTATAATTTGTGTTTTTTCTACAGGTTTACAGGTAGTCGTTGCCTAAAAGTAAAAACTTTCTATTGATTCTGCTAAAGATTCTCTTATTAAGCTACATAAATACAAAGTATGCAATAAAAACTGCATTTAAAGATTATTTAAAGCCATAGCCCGTCATTTGGCAACTTTCCCCCAAGGGAACTTGCAAAATTCGCATATAAAGGAGGTCATTAAAAGCCCATACAAGTTTGCCCAAAGTTGTACCCGAGGTACATGCATATCAAATTATAGAGAAAAAACAAAGGATTTCGAAAATAATACTTTAGAGATTTAGAAATTCCTTATAACTAGTAAATAATAGTCCAAAGTTTTATTAATCGACAACACAATTTAAAAATGTGGCAACATCAGACATTTTATGGCGTTCGGTTAGTTAAAAATGTTTATAATATCTTTATAATGTCGTTTCTATATACAGTATTTACATAAAATAATATCTTATTCTGTTTACTTAAATATTATTGCATTATAATATTAAAAGAAACTACACAAAAATACACAAATCAAATCTAAAAATAACAAAACGCCGTCGACTATTTGACACTTCATAGTTCATACGTTGTTTGTTTATTTGAGTATTTTGATAATACTAAGTATAATTATAATATAAATAATTATAATAACTATCACATATTATATAATACTAGTAACTTGGCTATTCTCTCTGGATTTCTGCTTTTTTGCCCTACAAATTGGTTCTTGACGATACCTACTATGATCTCGACAACTTGGCATTTTCTTTGGCATTTACCGATCCAACACAAATATTAAAAAAGTAAATATACAGTGATATTCAACATATAATAAGGATTTTTTTTCTACAAAGTGTACCTCGGTACATCATTTGGG
This sequence comes from Nemotelus pantherinus, assembly GCA_963978885.1. Classification (NCBI taxonomy): domain Eukaryota; kingdom Metazoa; phylum Arthropoda; class Insecta; order Diptera; family Stratiomyidae; genus Nemotelus; species Nemotelus pantherinus. The sequence goes on along the minus strand of OZ022264.1, from coordinate 259,441,710 downwards.
CCACTTTTAATTACCTCCTTTCTAATATTTCTAGTACTCATAGATACCTAAAATGATTTCGTCACTCACCTTGGAAAAAAAATTTAGTAGATTGGATTTATTCTTAGTCGCCGCTTGCAATTCTTCTTCAATTCTCTTAGATACAATGATATCTAGTTCCTTGTCGGACTTTGCTTGTAATTTATAATTTCGCCACACTTCGTTAACTAACTTTTGTACATTTTGTACTTTCGTACTTGTATGAGATTTTTTAAAACTTTCAAACAATTTTTGGTATAACTTGGATTTGTCTATTTGAAACGACATCTTATTTAAACGTTAAACTTTGGCTAATGGAATCAACGGTAACACAAATGTTGAATTGCTTTGCTATGCTTACAATACGTCTACTCGCTATAGTATCCGAAGAAAACAATACACTGACAGAAGAAATTTAGACAAGTGAACAGCGCGCGGTAATTCCCCGAATCGATTCTAAAGCGAGTGCCTAAACGTATGCGTGTATATTTGCGGGAATCCCCGAAAATGCGTTTCGTTTTCAAGCATAGACAATGTGAGGGTTGCCATTCGTGTAAAAAAGTAAATAACTATCGATGACGTAATCATCATCTGGACTCCCCTACCCCCCATGTCATCCAAAATAAGCAAAACAAAGACCCCCCCACCCCCCTATAGTGCTTACGTAATACTTGAACGGCCCCATAAACAAGAATACAGAATAGATATATCGGGCAGAAATTCAATTCAGACACAATACAATATTATATTTAAGCATGGAATTCGATTTTGTTCATATGACTACCGCAATGTCGTTCGTAGCGATGGATTCTTTGAAGCTAATTTTCCACCACTTCCAGCAACGACCTAACGCACACATAAGATTGAAAATTTTTAAAACATCATATGTACGGTCAAAAATTTACGTCGCATGGTTGGTTTTTTTAAAAATTTATTCGCTGATAGAGCTATAAGAGATAATTAAAATACCACTAAAATAACCACCGGCGCCAAAGCGTTAAGGATAGTTAACATTAGGTAAAATCTCGACCTATTCCACATATACACCAATGTATCCTGAAAAATACACGTTCACGAGAAACGGCGCTTTAAATACAAAACTGTTCTGTCCTTATTGAAAATCTCTTTATATGAATTTGTGAGGCAGTATCGGAAAAGAAGTCAAGTAAATTGGTTGAAAAGACAAAGAAACAGACAATTGGTTTTGTTAGTTACATAAACTAGTCTCACAAATAATTTTCCACGTACCTATCTATCTAAAAGTAACCAATTTATGCGTTTTGTGAACTTGATACATAAGAACAACTTCGATTTAGTCGTTTCGATCGATCGAGTGTTTTAAATTGATTAGCTATGATTTTAGTTCGACGGTAGCAAAGTTTCTTACTTAGGCTTTTATCATCAGTATTGAAAAAAATAATTCTACTTCCAAGTGAATTATCCTTTTTAGGATAATGTATGGCTTATAATTTTACCATAAAAAGTATTTTATTATTTATATTAATATATATTTCACATTTACCAACTAAAAGTAGTATAAACGAACTGAAGGTATAAGTACATTTGGTTAAGTTCTTATTGCGTATCCAGATAATCCCGATCCAGGATACTCGCAGTTTCGGTAAATGATTAAAATTGAATCATATTATAATCAGTATACAACTAATACTACTTACTACAATTCTCACACAAATGTTTGCAGCTTTCAAATATGCTTTTATATCAGCATAAACACTCTTTTTTTAAATCAATACCAAATTTTTTTGTCCCTTTCAATTTCATTCTTGCATATTAACTATCTATTTAGTTAAATAAACAATTTGTATTAAAATGTTTGTTTGATTAAACTGATGGGTTTTACGCAAGTAACAACCTCATTCAATATACGCTGTATCGTTCGATATCAGGCACTTATTGAAATCCACTTATGGTACTTCTATAAAAAAAAAACACTTGGAGAAAGGCATCTTTAGTGCTGTTATCATCTAAAATTACTTCAGAAGTGGATAAACTTTAATAAATATAACATACATTTATGAAAAGCCCTGTCATCTGGACGGTTACCTATTCTTTTGCTACGTTTTTTTTTTACATTACTCTTAATTATTTTACTTAATTCGTACTTACTTTGATCATACTTAATTACTAACGTCTCGTCTTTTTTCACGTATAAAAATTCCAAATCTTACATTCATAATCTGAACAAGCTTTGTTATTAGTAAAATTGTTCTTGACTACAATTCTGTATAAGTCCTATTTTATATTTGGCTGCGTTTGCGAACATCGTAATGATATTTTTCTCCATTTTTGCAGTTTGAAAGTACAGTGGGGAGTTTTTGCTGTGGTCATAGTTTATAGCAAAGCGGGCAAAGATGATTGGAGGACTGTTTGTCTATAACCACAAGGGTGAAGTACTAATATCCAGAGTCTATCGTGATGACATTGGCCGGAATGCAGTTGATGCATTCCGTGTCAACGTCATTCACGCACGACAGCAGGTGCGATCACCTGTAACAAATATTGCACGTACCAGCTTTTTTCATATTAAAGTAAGTTAAACAAAATGAGCAACAAAACAATCGATGAAAACCGAAAATATTTCAGAGAGCAAATATTTGGCTAGCTGCTGTCACGAAGCAAAATGTAAATGCTGCAATGGTCTTTGAATTCCTTCTGAAAATTATCGAAGTTATGCAGTCTTATTTTGGCAAAATTTCAGAGGATAACATTAAAAATAACTTCGTTTTGATATATGAATTGCTTGACGGTAAGTTTATATCATGTTTTCGCTCTACAAATTTTTATAGAAGATATGTATTAATGATTTTAGAAATCTTGGATTTCGGATACCCTCAAAATACTGACACCGGTGTTCTTAAAACTTTTATTACCCAACAAGGTATCAAGTCTGCGACAAAAGAAGAACAAATGCAAATAACATCGCAAGTAACTGGACAAATTGGCTGGAGGCGTGAAGGTATCAAATACCGTCGTAACGAGCTATTTTTGGATGTACTGGAATACGTAAATTTACTGATGAGTCCACAAGGGCAGGTCCTTTCGGCACATGTAGCTGGAAAAGTTGTTATGAAATCTTACCTGTCTGGTGAGTAATGAGATATAATTGTTAAGGAGTACTTTTCAATACAATGCCTAGGGAAATTGGTATGAGGATGAACGAACTGCAAACGCCAATCTTTTATATGTTGATTAACGATGCCTCAATAGATTAAAAAAACAGATAAAAATAATTTTTACTGATTCTCGAAGACTACTAGGTTTATTCAGATTCAAACTACTTGATTCGATTGACGGTTTTGTTTCTAAGAACTAACATTTATATGCCAAATTTGTGTTATTCTTGGGCGCCTGGAATTAAATGAAAACCTCAGATCTCACGCCGCAAGTAAAAAAATTTTTAGTCGAGGTATTTCTGAATTCTGTTCTCGCGTTATTTTGCAGTTTTTCTTAGAAGACTTCTAAATTCAATGTATATTAGTAATTGGAATTTAAGCTTTATCGGAAAATATAACAATGTTTTTAAATATTTTAGGTATGCCTGAATGTAAGTTTGGTATTAATGACAAAATAGTAATGGAAGCAAAAGGTCGCGGACTATCAGGAAACTCAGAAGCGGAAACGTCGCGTTCTGGAAAGCCAGTAGTGGTCATAGATGACTGCCAATTTCATCAATGTGTTAAATTAAGTAAATTCGAAACGGAACATTCAATCAGCTTTATTCCACCCGATGGTGAATTTGAATTGATGCGTTATCGTACAACGAAAGATATATCACTGCCGTTCCGAGTAATTCCACTTGTACGCGAAGTTGGACGTACGAAAATGGAAGTGAAAGTAGTTTTAAAATCGAACTTTAAACCATCTCTGCTTGGTCAAAAGATTGAAGTGAAAATTCCCACGCCACTTAATACATCTGGCGTTCAATTGATATGCTTGAAGGGTAAAGCCAAGTACAAAGCTTCAGAAAATGCTATTGTTTGGAAGTGAGTTGAATTTTATTCCTAATATTCGAAAACCGATTAAACTCCCTTTTATTGTAGGATAAAAAGAATGGCAGGAATGAAAGAAACTCAGCTCTCTGCAGAAATAGAGCTTCTCGAAACGGATACAAAGAAGAAATGGACTAGGCCACCTATTTCAATGAACTTTGAAGTTCCATTTGCGCCATCAGGATTCAAGGTAATCTTAAAATCGGCAATTTAAAAATAGTACGGGTCTCCCTAAAGTTATGTGGTTAATTGGTTAATTAATCAACATTATTCCAAGGAAAATTATTAAAGAATTGGTCTATACATTATTATATATTTTCTTTTAAGCAAAAATTGTTTGAAAAACGCGTAACTTAAGTACAGTGTAATTCGAGGGAGACATAATAATGACTAATATATTTTGCTATATCAAGTAGAAAAGATTAACAAACTTATGTATACTTACATGATTAACTAACTTATGTAATAAATAATGGATAGGGAAGATAATATTACTACAGCGAGAAGCTAAGATCAAAATAATCATTTCGGCGTTGGATTTTTCGAAACGCCAATAAAATTTCATATAAAGAAACTCTTATTAATTGTTCGGTAGTTTAAGTTGACATTTAACATAGCCGCTTGCAATATACGTCATGTTTCCAAAAGCACGGTTGGGGCACAAAAGTGCCTATTTTGCTCATATACCGGTCAATTTTAAGGTTAAGGTTAAGGATTTTCAATTTTGCATAGTATCTACGTCTCTATTTGTTTTGAATTATGGGAACAGTATCTGCCTGATCCAAATGCACACAAGCTACTCGTCTTTGGTTTATTTATATTACTCCAATTTGCTACGACCCGGTATCCAGCAAGTTGAGCGTAGTAGCCAATCTTCAAATAAGTAGACTGGCTGTGCCTCTTGGTTTGTTCCATACTTTGCTATAATCGCTTCATCTATCCAGGCCTCTAATCTAAATTGTTTGCGGAATCTAAGTTCATTTGATCATAAAAAATATTTCCTATTTTTCTTCTGGGCATAAAGGATTTGTAGCGAAAATAGGAAACGGCTTGGCTATGCTCTCAACCAAACCGAAGTCCAGTAGAGAACCTGCCAAATGGTTGAGATGACTAAACCCATCAATAAGGACAAAAAATAATTAGTTGCCCCTGAAGCAGGGTGCCTTAGAAATGGTTATGAAGGCCCCTAGTACGCCTTAGCGGAGTACCCTTTTATTCTACTCTGACGGATTCTGAAGTGTCGCTTTGCTAGCTCTCCGCGGCTGGGGTGGGTCGTAAAATAATGAGTAACGCTACGTATATTTCATCCGTCAACGAAATATTAGTCGCAATATAAAAATAAAGGAAAGGGAAGAAAATGAAGAAGCTGAAAAAAACTAAAAAGAAAGAGAAATTTGCTTCAATCCAAGATGCTGATTGAGTCTAGGCAGATAGCCTCTGGTCCCTTCCTAAGAATCAACAGACCAGCCAGGCCAAATGGTATCTTAATGTGAAAAGTCCTTACAGGTTTTGCCCAATTAAGAAGGCCGAAAGGTTTTAAGTTTACGTATTCATTATAACTTCAATCACTTTATTGCTATATTTTTAGCCTGGCTGGTCTGCTGATTTTTAGGGAGGACCTGAGGCTAATAAATTAAGCAAATTTAGTTTGATCCGAATAGCAAAGAAATTATTAGAAATTATGCTAGGTATATTCTTTGTTTTTGAAGGTAATTGCATGGAAACGAAGTTCACTAATAGAAGATTATCTTACATTCCTTCATCTACTATAACCGATATCGCTTGAGCTTTTTATGGTAGTATATAGAATATATAATCAAATTATGCTTGTTATATTTACAGATATATTGATATGCTAACAGTATAGCCATATTTTGCAATTCATTACTGTTCTTCGTTTCAGGTTCGTTACTTGAAGGTCTTCGAACCGAAGTTGAACTATTCTGATCATGATGTTATAAAATGGGTGCGATATATTGGTCGCAGTGGACTCTACGAAACTCGTTGCTAATTTTATATACACTACAGCTATGAAGAATGAACCATAAAGTAAATGAAAGAAAGTCTTGTATGTGCTATTGTGAACAATATAAAAGTAACGGTCAAACGATCATGTTGTCTTATTATGCTGTATTGTTATTTTCGTTATCATTGCATAAAAAATGAATTTTCTTTATCAAAACAAAAAAGAAAGAAAACAAACAGCTCTCGAGCGTCTACAATTAATTCGATTTTTTTTACAATATATTGTTTGGTGTAAAAATTTGCTTACTCGTAATTACTCATGATAATATCGCTTTATATATACGCATTCTACATCAAATGACACAGTACGCTAAGAAAATAATTTTTATTCCAAGCATATTTTACATATACATGTAATAATAGTAAAATAATGAGAGAAAAATTATATTAAACGCTTTCGTTAAAATCGCAAGATTAAAAATAAAATGAGTTGGAAAAATGAATGTATACAAAGTTAATTGTACGCAAGTTACAGTAATAAAATCAAGTTGAATCTCAAGTTTATAATATAGAGACATAATTGAAAAAAAATAATGAAAATTATAGAAACGAAACTCCCAGCTAGCTTGCAAAAGTAAAAATCATTAGAGATATGATGCTCGAAATACTTAGTGTAGTGTGTGTTTCTCTAAGTACAGTAGACTTGTTTCCTATCGATAGTTCCCTTTCTAGTCCGTTAAATTAAAATTATAAACAAATAGAAAATCACAAACGATATATAAGATATTGGAAAGGGAAAGGAAAATTACTCAAGATAAGCAATCTTTCTTTAAGAAGTGCTTGATATCGAATTTAATGTACGATGTCTTTGATTTTTCCATTTGTCACTACTACTACTACTCTTTGATGTAAGTATTACAAAAAAATGCACGATTTATTCCGAACTGTATGACGAGACAAAATAGCTAAATTGAAAATATATAGGAGCAAAAATAAAATGTATAGTAATCATAACGTAATAAAAATTCATTCCTGTTTCCTTGCCTTTTTTAATAATCGATTTCTACTTGAACTTCTGCTAATTCTTTGCAACTGACTTTGCAACTATAGCAATAGCTTGATTGATTGATTGAGTTAAGCAGTTCGAGCTATGACGAAAAAGTTTACTTTGCTAACAACTAGTATTGCTAGAGGTTGAAAAAAGATCTCCCGGAAGTTTATAGAACCCCTAGAATTGAACAATCGGAATAAAAATACCCCCGAAATATTCTCCCGCAGTTTCCATAAAATAAATTAGTATTTGATCATAGATATAAACATTCGACTGTGAGCTAGCGACCGACCGGTGCTCAAGTGTGATCTCTATAGTCTATGACTGTTTTTTTTCGATTCTTTTCCAATCTCGTTGAAATTTCTTTTTCTTTTATAAAACCTACGGGAATATAAGGCATTTAATACAGCGCAAAAGAGTAATAAACGATTTGTGGGAAAACCCCTCCAATCGGATCATTCTTTTAGGTCATTGTCACAGAAGGAAAAACAACAAGATCCAGAAAAGAAAGTACAAATTAGAGATGAGGCGTATATACTGGAACAGGTATATGGAACAGGTATTTTTTTTGGAACAGCGAGTACCTAGTACGAAATCCAAAAATACTAGGTACGAGTATTTCATACTTGCAAGTGCTTTCATATTCACGAGTACTTCGTACTGGCAGTTTTTCCGGCGGATTTAATTTTGCCGTATCTTAGAAACTAGGCCAATTTTTCCCATGTTTGTATGGAAATTTCGCCCGAAACAACTCAGAAAGGTCCCCGAATTCATGGTAGACCAGAAAAATTTTTTTGGAAAAAATTGTCGTTTTTGCGCAATTTCCCCTATCAAAAATGTTTTCGCCCTTATGCTGCCTCCTCACTGTGGGCCATCATCGGCCAGTGCAATGGGCGCAATGATCGCCACAATTATGGTCACCATCACAAATTTGCCTCCACACACTGGGCCGCTAGATGGCCCAGTCATGATTTTTCGGTTGCGCATGATGGCCCGCTTTGATGTTTGCGAAAAACCGCTCCGAAAGCCATCCTCGGCCATCGCCATTTCCATGCTTCGCCACTGTCGGCCACTGCAAGCCATAGCCCGTCTACACAATGGGCCACATGATGACCCACGCACATGGGCCACATGATGGCCCACAGTGAGGAGGCAGCATTAAAATATCACTAATATACTCTCCGACCACTTTCAATCATCGAAAGCGCTGTAAAGGCAGTTTTTGCCAAACTATGGCCAAAAAACCCCTTACTCCCCTACAGAACCGAAATTTTTGTATCACAGCAAGAGGTCTTGGCCCGTTATGTCCCAAAACACTCTAACCCAAAATTGGCCGATTTTTCCGATATCACATATTTTTGCGCTTAAAACTTTTTGAATAATTGAATAAAATACTTTCAAGTCCGAAAATACTCGCAAGTACGAAAATACTCGATACGAAAATAATTGCAAGTTCCAAAATACAAGTATTTTCAAACAAGTATTTTGGAACTATACGAGTATAAATACTCGTATAGTTCCAAAATATTGTATAGTTCCGATTGAACTGAAATTTTCAGGATACGGTGGTGTATATGCAGAATAGTGCCAGGTCTCACAAAAAGTTAATAATCTTTAATCCTTTGGCGCCGGCGGCCATTTTAGTGATATTTTAAATATTCCTATTATTCTGTCAAAAAACAACTTTTGCAAAAATAAAGCTGATGTAATGAATTCTGAACGTGTTTTAAATGTGAATATGATAAGGTTTTTGAAATATTTAACCCTATATGTGCGCTAGGGGCCTAAAATGAGATTAGGAAATTGGAAAATTTTTGAATTGCGATAACTTTTTACTAGATTATCAGATCATTATGAAACTTACAGGACGTATTAACGTTGCTAAGTTGCATGAACGTGCTGGCAACCCTGTAGCTAGACATTGAAAGTGAAAACATTCAAACAATCGAATCTCCTAAAAAATGTCCATTTCTTACAATCAAAACATTTTGTAAACAAATCTTATGCTTTGTCTACACAGTCAAAGTAAAGCTGTGGAAATTTCATGTCGGGCAAGAACGGTAACCCGTTCCCAATTTACCTATATTTTTAGCATCAAAAACTTCTGTTCACGGGAACTCACGAACCAATAATCAGATACAGTTGAAATTTACAGAATACATTGGACTTATGTAAGTAGGCCCAGGTCTGATAGAAGCATTTTGAATTGTGGGCAACTCTGTGCCAGTGGTGCCATCTTGAAAAATTACAAAGAAAAAAACTGCTATTTGCCCTATGAATTTTGATTCAGTTACCAGATATTCATGAAATTGACACAGTAGCTGAACCTTGCTCTAAACTGTGTTTGGTAGAAATTTGGTTGAAAAATTCGATTGGTGCTGCCAGCTATGGTAATTGTTGTGTCTTTGGTTTCGAAAATTCGCTCAGGAAAATAAAGCTTTTTGCCCCATAACTTCCAGTGCAGTTATGAAATCAACAGGAGCTTCATACAATTAACGGAACCTATTATAGGCATTATTCTGGCCAAATCTGGTTGAATAGCCACAATAGGGTTGCCAGTTATTGTTGGTTTATGTGTTTATTTGCAACATCTTTATTAAGCGACGTTATCGTAAAATTTTCAAATGGTAATGATATTGTTGTGACAATAAACAGAAAATATTAAGTTTTCGATTATTTGAAAAATTTTGCGGCTAGTATCCCTAAATTTCTTTATACTCCTATAACTTCGAATGCAGTCATTGGATCGAGACGAAATTCGCAGGGTAGGTTAATTTCAACGTGAAGCAGATGTGATATATTTTTGGCTTTGATACTGGCAAAAGGTTGCCAGCTCGAGTCGGTAGTGCTATTTTTGTATCAATAAACACTTACAGCTAGTGTTCATACCGGAAACATTTACAATGAAAATAAATAACCAATGTTTCAATTCCCAAAGTTCTGCAGATTTTTCGGATCGCAGCCCCAAACACCAACTTCAGTTACAGTGCTGCAAGCACTGAGCATTTTCTTCATTGATGTTATATGAGATGCTGCTTTCAAAGTTTTGTGAAATAGCAACTCTTTAATTCTATTTGTCATATTTTTTATTACTAAGCTCTTAAAATCAAAGCTATTATCCCATACATCTTAATTGTTTTCTTTTAATTTATTAGTATTAGTATTCTGCCGTTGATACACTAAAGTTTTCAGATGTGCCCAACAATTTTCTATGGGATTCATATCCGGTGAATTACCTGGCCAAGGCAAAACCATGATTTCCTCCTCGTCAAAGACACTTCTTATGGATGCCGCTGTTTGGCAAGGTGCCCCGTCCGATAAGGAGTCCACAAATGGTATAAGTTCATCCTGTGAAATAGTTTTATACTGCTCTTGATGAAGGTCCCTGCTACAAAATGCAATGGCCCTGGTCCCTCGCATGTTATACAACACCATATCATCACTGAAGCGGGTGTTTCACCCTTGTTACCACGCATGCTTGATGGTATTTTTCTTGTGGTCGTCTTCTGACAAATTGTGTTTATTCCGTCAAGGCCTCGAAATGACACTCGTCGCTAAAGATAGCCTATGAAAATTTAAAAAAAATGCTTCTACCAAAAAGTTATAGTTATAGTTCTTATAAAGTTGCATCCATATTAACCTTTTTAGCGTACTGTAACTGCGAATAAATTGATTCCTTCTTCTCCTATTGTTACATTTCATGTTCTAATTGGTGCATGACGATGTTGCAAAGCGATGCTAATAATTTTTCTGACTTTCTTGACTTCCGTTTTCCACGGCAGCTATTGCGTTTATTTTCACGTGGAGATAGTTCTTATTCCAGTTTTTTTTTTGCAATTTTCGCTACTGTGTCGTAAGAAACGCAGTCTTTTTGGGCAATTTCGCGATAGGAATACATGTTTTGTTTTAATAGCGTTGAAATCGCAACTTTTTATAAATCACTAATGTCTTTTGCACTACCCATAATTAACACTTTTCAAAAACAATCTTAATTTAGACTGGTAATCGTCTAATTTAATAACTACATTTTTTTTGCAATATAACTTCACTTGAACTTATCCACGAACAATTTCAAGATAAGCTTGTTTAGAATATCACCGAATATTTATATAATATTCAAGTAGACGGTACTTCTACTTAAGAAAGTAATTTAGGTAGGATGGGCATTAAGTCTTTTTTCTTCGAAAATAAGGGTCTCTACCGGCTGACAAGTCATTGGGGAATATATCTTTTAACTCCAAAAGTTACCCGAAACTTATTCCGCCGAAGTTGACAACTAATCATACTAAAATAGCACCATAAAGCAATTTGCTTTAATATTTTCTAGAAAATATGTGAGTGATCATAGTACAACTGTGATAACCTCAATTATTAAAATTTATGTGGATTCAAACGATCTCATTAACAATAATTCGATACCATTCACAGATAGTTGCATTATTAAGAAACTCCGAATTTCTGTAAATTCTGTGAAAATATTATTCTAACGAAAAACTTGAATCCCACTCCATTAAAACACGATTATAATGGTCGAAATGTCACTATTAAAGGGTGTAATATCATTAAATTCAATATTGTAAAATTCAAAAGAACGAAAAAATTAATATAAATAGAATTGAAAACATACAAAAGAACATTATACTATCGAACATTATTAAAAATATTATTAAAAATAAAAAATATTATTATAAAAAAATATATTACTATTATAAAAAAATATTATTAATTATTGAAAATAACACGCATGAAGAATATTAAAGTTACCAATAGCGGAAGTACATATAAAATATTGAAAATTTTATGTATGTATATATGAGCACTATGGAATCCATAGAAACAAAATCCAACTTCACAAAGCTAATTTTTGAATAAATCCACGATTACGACATCAATTTCCTTGGTATTCATTATTTCAAAATCTACAAATATACTTTCATTTATGCATTTTGAAATTTTGCATTCTGAAAGTATAGATTCCCTTATAGTGGAATTTGTTTTTATGCATTTTGAAATTTGGATTTTGATTTATGGATTTTGCTTATATGGATATCATGGGTAACTCGTATATATACGACTTTAAGATTGTAGCCCGTTGAAATTATTCTCATTATTAATTTGCAGAAAACTTTTGATAATAATACAAATAATTTCAGCTAGCATTGTTTTTCATTTTCATTGGAGAGGATCCACAAAAAAGTTTATGTACTGAAATATTTAGTAAACGGAACGTGCATGTATGATGTTTATTCTATTCTGTTTACAGGCCTAAGAAGCTTTTCTTTGGATTATCGCCTCCATCTTTGGATTATCGCCTCCACAGCATAGAGAATAAGAGCTGCTGAGAATTACGTGGAAATTCTTTTTTGCTCACTTATACTTTGTAGTTTGTTTGCTGGACGTTTGATTTGTCAGTCGTTAGAAAATTTGCGTTCCTCTTTTTACTCTGATTAAAATGTTATTTCATGTATTAACAATATTTCGAGGACCTCTTTCCTATGTTTTCTATATAATGAAAATGTATAGGGTCCATTCTGTTTGAATGACAGAGAATACTTGCCAGCTTTCTTGATCAATTACAAATCCCGATTCAGTGAAAATTCGTTCCGTGCTTTTTCAATACGTACCCAGGTTTTCTCATTTTTCTCGACTGTCACCCGAGTGCCTGGGATAATGAGAAAAACAGCGTGACGAAATTAGCTTTTCTTGAATTTCCATCCATCACTAAGCTTTCTTACGGTTTGGAGCGAGCGATGTGTTAACTCACGCTTCCATGCATGTGAGGAGTGTATTCGTTTTCCCAGCTTTTGCGAGTTTGTGTTCCAATAGTCTACCAAATCTCCGGGAAAGCCACTTTTTTCCGATCAATGTGCACGTGCATCGCATGGAAATTTAGCGGCATTTTGGCAAGTTAACAACTCGAAGGTGGGTGCAAGCAGCCCCTGGACACGTAGACAAAAAATTACTACCATCCCCTTCAATGTAAATCTTATGGGCATGTCCACTCCATTTCTACTATCTCACTGGGTGCAAGTGTTTTTTTTTACTTACGTCACGTGGCTGATTTGAAATTGTTTAGGAAATAGCATTAGAGATTCCAGGATAATTGTGCCGTCATAGAGCTCGGACATGATCTTATTGAAACATTGAAACATAGTGCATATTCTGTAATGTATCGACACTGCGTGAGAAAATATTTATTGTAGTATCCAAGCACTATCTTATTTATGATGGATGGTCTGAATATAAATACATACTTATGTACAATATGAATTAGTTTTCAGCGTTAGTTAGTCAGAATGTTAGTCTTCAGCGTGTAAATAACTGAACAACTTTCACTTTCCAAGCGAAACGTGAATCACACTTGGTAATTATTGACAAAACATTTCCAATGGGCGTATCACTATAGATACGTAAGAATCTATAGTAAGAATCTAGGTAGAGGCTATTTGGAGATAGAATATCGATTTATCTCATCAGTTAGAGTGATTGTTCGAAAGGTTGGCCACCTTGCTTCTCAAGTTCGGCCTGCAGCAACTCTTGTTTTGACCCCTTTCTTATCTGACAACCTGGATCAAACTGGTTAAAAAGGTATCCAAAGTAAGTACCTACAGTGGCTACTGTTCCAAATATTGCACTTTAGATTTCATTTTAACGAGTCTGATGCTTGCTATGATACAAACAACTTCGGGTGGCCAACTTTTGGAGCAGGCCGATATTAGGAGCATTCCCCCTGCAGGAAAATTTGAAGATATGAAAATTTAGCCTAAGGATAAAATCAAGATTCTAAGAATCAGGACGGTGCAAGATGAACACGAAATAATAATTCGATATATTTATGAATCCATCCAATAATATTTCATTTAAACTCATTTTATTTATTTTATTTATTTAAATATAATATGATGAGTTTTACGAGGGGCGTTCAAATATAAACGAGCCATTTGCGAATACAAATTTATTTCACATTTAAGAAGAAAACAATCTTCATAGTTATTTTTCTACATAGTTACCCTCTTCAGTAATGCATTTTTCCCATCGAACACATAGCTGGCTCATGCCGTTTTCGAAGAATGACTTCGGTTGGGTATCCAACCAAGGCGCGCAAACTGTTCAAACTGTTGATCGTTCGTCAGACGCTCTTCCAAGTGCTTCCTTGAGAGGAACAAACATATGGAAACGGCAAGGTAAAAATAGGTAAAAATATAGGGAGGATAATTAAGTGTAGTCCAATGCTTTCATAAAATTTTTGGGTTGTTAGGGCTGCAGTGTGGAGTCTTGCATTGTCGTGCAAGAGCAGGATGTCTCGGATATACACCTCGAACCTAGTCAAAAAGCTCACAGTAGTAAGCAGCGTTTATTGTGCTGCATTCGTGAAGGAAATCAACGAGTAAAACTCCTTGCGAGTCCCAAAAAACCGTTGACATCACCTTACCGGCTAACATGCAAGTTTTCTTTTCTGATGGTCCTGGCTCCCCTCTTTTCTCCACTTCATAGATACCCTTTTTGACTCGGAGGCATAGTGCTGAACCCAGGTTTCAAAGCACGTCAGAATGAGAACTTCAACTCTCTCATTTTTGTTCTGTTGTGTAAGCAGACGTGGAACCCACCTCGCCGAGAATTTTCGGAATTCAAGGTTGTCTCGGATGATGGTATGTACACTTCCAACACTGTTTTCCGTTTCCTTACTGATTGCTGCTACAATGGAGCATCTCAATCTCTTTCAGTGAGCTCGCGAGCTGCTGCGATATTGCCAGTCGTAATGCTGGAGCATAGGCGTCTTCGGTGATTCACATTTTCTACCATTTCACGCCCTTCTTTGAGCTCGGCTTTCACTCGTGGCCATGAAAGTGTATTCTTCCTGACCTATGCACGCACTCGGATTCGAATTTCGACGGGTTTAACGCCTTCATTCGTTGACAACTTTATTATAATGTGCTGCGCAACTGAAGGATGAACCTCTCTTTCGCTCTTTGTGAGGACAACTTAACAAACCAGTCGGGCGGCCGGCCTGGCCTTGAGTCATCTAGACGGGTACTTCCTCTACCTTGACTGATGTCCAGCTTATCTTCGACACGCTTTCTAGGTTCTTAAAAGTAAATGGCTCGTTTATATTTGAATGCTCCTCGTATTTTTCTTATATATGCCCCTCGTATACATATATAAGAAAAATGAATTTATTTTTACTTGGTTTATCGAATAAATGGCTCTGGATCCTTTTAGTAAATAATGCATGAATTTTTAGTCCAAATTCGATCAAAGTTAATGTTAGTTCATGTATTTGCACTGAATTAAACTTAAATAAATTTAAGTAAATTTTACAAAAAATTAATTTTATATAAATTTGTTCTGAATTTTTTTTTTGTATTTAATACCAAAAACAAAAACATTCTCTTTCGAACGCCATTTGTTTGAAATAAATTACAAAAATAATCGGATGTAATTTAAAACGAGTATCACATGCCAGAAAACACTTTATTCGTAAATCTGCAAGTTCATATTGCTTCTCTAAAAATGCAATCATTTACAATTCGCTATTCTTAATCTAACATGGGAATCCAAAGTTCACGAAGATAGAAAAGCTAATATTATGATTCTCGGAAGCACCCCGGTGAAGTAGGGAGAAATTGTGCTGATGAAAATTCTTTTCGTGGCGAGAACGATACTCTCTTTTCACTTGTCTGACTTTCTCATTTTCCTCTTACCATCAGTATCAGAAGAGAAAGTTTCGTAAGCTTATGAGCTTATGTTTTGTGAAACACACAATTGTGGACCTATGTGGAATCCATGTGAAAGTACGTTCCAATCGCCTTCTGAGTAAAAGTGGAAATTTTCTTATGGAGAGCACTCGGTTTCAACACATTCCCAGGGTGTAGTGGTTTTAAATTCTTATGTTCACTGATTAACAATTGCTAAATTTTATCAATTGTTTTTCTTTCAATCTCATTTCGTGTGTGGACCATTAAATTACGTTAAAGCTGTGATGCGCGCGGAAAGCTGATGAATTTGCCAAAGATTGCAAAAAAAAGTGTAGGAAATTTGCTTTTGACATTTATTGGGGGGATGGATGTATACGTAGTGACTGCGATGTTGTGTGAGTGAGAAAATGAGAAAGTATGCATGCACACGTTGTTGGCCCTTATATACTAGATTGCTACCGCTCGACCGAAAACTCTCCCCCTGGTTAATTTCTGATATGTTTATAAATTTTCCCTGTGTTTTATCGTTTTACGGAGGCAAAGTGGTACAAAACATAGATATTTACGGAAAATTTAGTAAAAGGGTAAAAAAGTGGTGAAGTTAGTGTCTCCTTTTATCGTAGAAATCCGAAAATCGCCTGTACATTTGCAGTACATTGGAGATATCAACATGGTGACAGTGTATTTCTAAAGGGACGTGGATTCATTAGTTTCACTCGAAACTCATAGAAATTTTTGAAATTTGGCCTTATTTTGCTGTTTTAGTGATAAAAATTCGTGAGTTGTGTCGTGAAGCATTTTCATAAGCCTTCTAATCCAATTTTCCGATAGAGAAATAAGTGCTTTTTCTTACTACATATTTGCCTATAGTTAGTGTTAGTGCTCAAGTGTTTTGTATATGAAATAGTCTATTCGCATGTTAATGGGTTTTGTTATCCTGGAAGCATAATCTTGGATGCAGGAGAGGTTGACCTAGTATCGAAAACCATGTGGCTCGGACTCGCGCTGTAGCCTACTCGGAAAATATGAAACACCAATTCGAAACTCGAAAAACGGTAAGTCATGAAAACTCCCTAATTAGCAAACACTCTCAACGAGTTGAAGAGTATTGATGGTGAAGAGTATGTGTTGGGAGCAAAGCATTTGTAAGACTTTTCAGTAAGCAATGTCGATTTTGTATGTTAATCCTATTTGCCAGCTGTAAGACTCCCTGAAAAGCTAAATCACTCTGTGTTTGTTTGCGCGCCTTCTTCGGTCTTTTGCCCAAATTTAAATGTTTTGAAATAAAATCATGAAAAGAAGATGCAAATCTTGTTTTTGTTATTTATATTCAGTTAGCCTAAGAAATAAATTAGGGAAACAGTATGGGATCCAGGCAGAAGCTGTACCGGGGAATTTTTCTATTACTCCCATTGCCCCAGTTCAATGGTTGCGGATGTCGACAAAACGTCACAATTGACCTCGTGTCAGGATGTTTCTAACTGTGAGAGTGTAAATTCTACCACTACTCTATCGAATACGCCGATGCCAAACAAACAAACGTGCAGAACATATGCGTGGTATCATGGTAGTTGTGTGGGACACGTGCATAACTTACCTATCTTGAGCTTTTCGTTTACATGTCCTTTTCATATAGTTTTGTTGTATTGCTCAGCTCTGAACTAGGAGAAAATGGAAGTATTTTTCAGCTGAATAAAAAAGTCACTAACTATTAAGCCGTCTTTTCCTAAGTTGATTAAACGTTGTTGATTTACTGCGGCTAGCACAGTCTATGATAACTGAAATCGTAAATATATGCATATGTACATACGCTTCTTAATAATACCTTTCGCTTGTGTTACTCAGCATTAACGAGTATAGAGCTTATTGTTTGACTTTAGCACGAGTATTCAACTCAAAATTTTTACAATCCAATTTTGGCGTTTTTTTGAGCAGCATGTTTTTATTCAGGTTGTGGCATGAATTGTTACATTTGTATACATTATGTCTACCAAACTCATATTGTGGGTGATGCTCGCCAATAAATAAAATAAAAATAATGATGAAATTAGCTACACGCAAAACTATAATAAATTTCTGTAACTCTTCTTCGATGATGTGTCTTATTGGAATTTGTCTCAATGAAATAAAGCGAGCAGAAATAAGATGTTTCATAATATTTTACGTGCTGCATTAAATGGCCCTAGCAACATTTAGAAAATGTCTATATTTAAAGGCATAAACTCTAAAGTAACGTGCAAAACAAAATAACTGACAAGCAACAGCTCGTCTTACTACGTAAACTTTCAGTCTTGGGTATTTTTGAAGAACTGGAATCTAAACTTCGTATTACCTGTATTAAAGGGGAGCTGAAACAAACCGCTGTTGTATAAAAGCGACTGTAAAGAGAAAATCTTCAAGGCCACTGAACATATGAGGCCCCTTTTGCCGTGCGTTGACGAAAACATAACGTCTAGATTAGGTTAATCAGCTGCCTCGTTCAGATAGACTTCGAAGAAGGCACACTTAGGCACATAAGGACTCATTGTGATACCACATTCTGTAGTGCACAACCCTTACTAAACGGAGAGCCACCAAATATCTTTGGTTAACTTGGCGATCTCCTTCATGTCCACCAAAGCTAGTAAAGCAGTAGTAGGCAAGTAAAGCAGTATTAGCACAAGGACTTCATCCTTCTTCCAGCGGGGGCCGAGCATTCACATAGGAGGTGCAGAACTATTTTTTTTCGTCCTCGCATCGACAGCTCCGGTAAGTGTAATTGAGCAGAGCACCCAGCTGCGCTGTAAGCCTCCTTAACAGACAGTGTATAGCTAAGACAGCCATTGCTGCACCAAAAGACCCACATCCCAAATCGAAAAGCACCCTAGTGCGACAAATGTCAAAAGTTTCCCTCAATTGATTGCACAGGAAGGCTCTTCTGCCCAGGAATTCACAGCGTCCTTGAAGTATTCATGCCTGATGGTCAGTCTGACTGAAGCCATCGGAATGCCAATTGGTAAAGTACTTCTGGCAAAAGCATGCCACCTTTTACAAGCTGGTCTTCTTCACAGTTCCCCTCAATGTCTCTAGGTCCAGGCACCCGAAATGTCATTTAATATCTAATGCATAACTTAATATCTCGAAATTTCGTTAAGAGATGATTGGACAATAATCTAATTGATGTCCGCTAAAACTGACACGCCCTGCATTAAGATTCAGGCGTGGCTCACGCCTGTCATTGTTCAATGATCCCCACAATATAGTCTTAGCACGCTGTGATACAAGCAGATCAGTAGGAAGCGAATGAAGTAGTACCAGGAGTGCCTTTTTGTGGTAATGCGAAGAGTCTCCGCTATGATAGTCTTGCTTGATAGTTGAGCTACTTAAAGTCGAGTGTAACACCCGATTGCACCCGATGCAAGAGCGACTAGCTGTGAATTGCTATATAGGTTTTGGAGAGCATTCACAACCGCCTAAGGGTGCACATTATAGAACGCTCTTTCGATTTCGATGCGTTTAAATGCAACTAGCGTGTATTTCTTGCAAACAAGGGTTTTTCTCCATGCTGAACTAGAGTATGTAGCGCTGTTTCGACAGATTTCCTCCTCGTATAAACATTCTTTGATTTCAATATTAAAATAGGGTCTAAAGCACAAGGTCTAGACAAATCGGTCCATAATCCTTTGATCTAGCGTCCGAGCCGAGTGTTGCTACTACTCGCGTTTCCTGTCTACTGATAGGACCCAGCCCTAGCTGAATGCCGCTCCGCTTCACTATTCAATTGCTCTGTCAATAGACACCACGAGCCACTAGCCACATTTACATCCGAGAATCCTCGGATGATCCGCAAAATTCAAATCACCAGCTTCACTTTATTAATATTGGATACTTGGTGCAACTGCTGCGCGGTATAAAAACCAAAAAGTCTTCTGGGCATGATGGAATGTCTAATTTAATTGTTAAACGTCTAACTGTTAAACGTAATCTCTATGCTTAGAATTCTTTCTATTGTGTTTAAAAATTGTTCCTCTTCATAAGAAGGGGAAAAGCAAAAGCAATCATGCGGGTGATTTCTGATCGCCAGTTTTGCTTTAGACACAGGCACGGGACACAGCATGCCATCTCATACTTGCAGGATGTGCAAAAACTCCGACGGTGGTGTGTGCTTTAGTTATCGAAAAAGCTTTCGATTCCGTACGGCACGAAGGCCTTCTGTTTAAGTTGATCCAGTTTGGATTCCCGGAAGAGGTTATAAGACTCGCTGCAAACTTTCTTACCAACAGACAATTCTATGATAACGTTAAGGGAGCAAATTCTACCAAGGGGCCTGTGACATCAGGATTACCACAAGGCTCTGTCATTGGACCAATTCTTTATAATATATTCACTGCTGATATTCCTATCCCAGCAAGCCAACCACAAGTGACGACGCGCTCTTATTTGCATCGAGCAAAGACCGACTCAAAGCAGCGTAGAGCCTAGAATATTACTTGGCAGAACTAAGTCTTTACTTTGACGAACACAACTCTGGGTGCTTCGCAATCCTTTTAAGTATCGGTTATCCCAAACAATCCGCATCATGGCTAAAACACTCGCTGTCTCGTTCGGAACCCCTAAGATTACACCTATCTCATCTCTAAAGTACCTCGGCGTTGAGTTCCACGAACGCCTGAGGTTTAATCCTTATGTGCGGCGTAAAATCAAAGTTACTAAGTCCGTATTTCAACACATCAAACCTCTTTCCGCCAAAAATCTGGACATTTGCTATCTGACTCTCATCCGACCGATCCGACATCCGACCTATCCTGACTTATGCATCCCCATCCTCAATTACCTGTTCCAAAACTGCCATGGCAGAAGTGGAGGTATTCGAAAGGAGAATCCTCCACTACTATACTGGTAGGTTCTACAACCCGGTAACTAAAAGGTGGCCGAAGAATCTTCTCCTGTATGAGGAGTCGGGACTGAATTAACGAATAATAAAATAGCGTGTCAACCGCAGCTCATGGATGTGCTTTTTAATTATGTAGGCCTCCCAACGAACAGAAGAGGCTAAATGTAAGACCTAGGATAAGGAATTAGGTCTATTTAGACTAAGTTATTTGTAGTTAGGAATAACTGGCTATTGCCAAGATAATCCCAGCTACTGTACAAGGCTGGGTATGATACTTAGCGTGTAAGATTAAAAGAAAATTCAAAAGATAAACAAAAATAAAGTAAAAATATCAAGAACAAGCAGGCCAAAATAATAAAGCCACTATTAAGGATTTTTTTAAATTGTAAATAGCACTTAAATTAGGTTAAGAATGTTAAAAAAAAACTAAAAATTAAATCGTTTCTAATCTGTCTAATATGATTTTCTTCATTATTCCCACATACAATAATAACTCCTTTTTGGCAGTCCGCGTGGCAGTCCGCTGTCCACATGGATGTCCACTGTCGCGACGGACAGCGAACGGTCGCGATGGACAGCGGACTGTCACGCGGACAGTGGACTGCCACGCGGACTTATGGTCTATCTGCAAAAGAAGTGCGCAAAAATCAGGTCAGTGCTTTAGTCTTTGAAAGTTTATTTTCTAACGAAAGTGCTTCAAATTTCATTAGGGATGGCCCATTACGATGTATAGAAGAAGGCAAATCGTTTAGATAAATGATTTTCAGTATTCTATGAATTCAACGCACGTTTCATATCTTCTGTTAAAAGAGAGACCAGTACGTCTTCTTTTGGCAAATCATGGGCTATCGAAAAAGCAAATTTAGCAAAAGCAACTAAATACATTGTTATAGTTTTATTGCCCTTTCCACCACATTGCACACAGCAAATTTTTTAGGAGAAAGCAAAACTTCAGCACTGTCCGAAAGTGACCTTATTTTCGAACTCATAAAAAATTATTTTGCATGTTCATCTGTAAGACCATTGCGTAAACTTTCAGTAGGTAGCAAAAAAAGAAGAAGAGCAGTACGAATATCTCTCCGAAGGACGAGCTTGGAATGGAAAAGGATGAAATGTCGAGAAAGTCAAATGTAAATTAAGAAATTATTACAAAACTAGAACAAATACTTCGGTTTGGCATGCAACGAGACGTATATCTATAGGCAGCCGGGAGAAGTCTGAATTATTTACAATTAATGCGATCTTCGGCCAAGTGTACGATCCGGTGTACAAGTATCGAAGTGGGGCCCATTTGTAGCGATTTACTCATTGGGAGATGTTTGCCAACCTGAACCTTGACTAGATTTCGGTCTGGTTGATGTTGGCAAACATCTCCCAATGTAATTGTGACAATTGCCTGCCTACCGAATGATTATGTATTTGTACACAGAATTAAAACGAATCTAATTTAATGTTGCTACCATAAAAATTATTTTTCTTGTTACCATCGTGAAAAACTGATTTCTTTCATTAAGATTAATTCTTAAATAAATGCTATTTTTGGATTAGATATCTCTTTCCTGCTCATACATGTCGCAACTTAGCCCGTGCTCTGTATCAATTTGCTCAGCAGTTGGGACAAATAGTTGCGAGTGGCATTAACATTTGAAATTATAGCTACAACTATAATTTAGGTAAAATATTATCATTTTACTATACCCAAGTAAAGGATAGTTGTTTAATTGAATAAGTTGCACCAAGTGCCTTTTTAATAGGCTTTCATTGTGCTCCAGGATGAAATAAAAATAATCTGAATAAAAACAATCCGGTCTCCTCGATCTTGCTAACTACTGGGTGCAAAATTAATCATCCAATTTTGTTTTTGAATAACTATTTTACTAAATAAAATAAAATGATTTTGAGTGATACAGTATCTGTTTTTGTGACTTTGAGTGTCTGTTTGTATACTGCAGCTGCCTAGTTCACAAATATCAAATATGATTCACGCACGACGCCATTTGCAAAACTTATAACTTCTTCCGATAGGGTGATTAATTTTGCGCCACCCTGTATGATTATTAATCATGAGTAAGCATCGTTAATAGTTGGGTTTATCTAACTGCGTTTAACTGAAGAAGACTATGTTAATTTCATATGATTCGACTTGATACGATTATATCAAAAGGTGATACATAAGACATGCTGAATTCAAATAGCCTAAAAACCGTTTCCGTTACAAAAACAAACAGATCATCATTAACAGTGTAGAATCGGCAAAACCAAAGTCAAAAACGCCTGACAGAAAAATTGTAAAAACTGAAGAACCAACTTTAGCTTTCCGCCGTAAATGTAACACAAAGTAAAGGGATGTTTAGACATGCATCCATGCGTCCAACCCATTTTGATTTGCACAAAACTAGTTTTTAGAAAGCTGCAATGAAATGGAAATGGGCCGACCACTTCCACTTCAATCTCGTCTTCTAAAAAATAATCTCGTGATAAAGAAAATGGTTTAGACGCATGTCTAAACATATCCTTAAGATATATTTCTCTGTCTAAGTTTTTGTGGAAGGCGGCTGTCCTGTTGTTGAACGTCATCATCTGAGCTTTCTTCGTTTTTTTCTACCCTAAAAGTGGCAGGATATCATAAGTTTCCAACGAGAATATTCAAGGATATGCTGGTGGAAACGTGTTTGAGTTTGGAAGAGTCGAAAGCTTCGAAAATCAAGTGGCATGGCAGTGCTCTCTGACTCTGGCATTGTTTTTGTTCTCGTGCCAGCAACAGTTGACAAATCAATATCAAAATATACACGAGGCAATTGGAGTTTTTTTTTCCTGTTCCGTCTTATCTCCCGCCTGAACAACTCGCTCGTCATCCCAAACAATTATGTGGTTTCGGTATCGTGACTTTATTCCACCTCGAGTAATTTTTCTTCAACGACTTTTTCTTTCCTTTCGTTGTCACTTTTACTAGAAGGAAGCAGTTCAGTATCGTTAGGGCTTTTATCTTTCCATCACACTTTTTTGATCGCTTTGTGTTTTATGTAAATTTGACATTTTTGTGCTCTTTCGAAACCATTTGTAAACGGTTTGTAAAATGAACAGCGTAAGTTTTCTTTTTAAATGTTTGTGCACAGTAGCATGTACATATGTATGTATACGATTGCATAGTGATTGGGAGTTATTGAAAACAAGAATTGTATCACACACATGTCAAGAGATGGAAAACGCTTATTGAAAGCAGTCCCGCAGATGATGCAGATACCAAAAAAAGATTGATGGAAGAATTTGTTGCGCTGATCCAACAATCGTTATCAAGTTCATGATACTAGGCACATTGGAACCCCTCTAATCCGTCATCTTTGGGACCGGGGGTAAGGCAAGCACGCAAAAAAGGTAGGATTCAATTCATTTAAGGAAGCTTTTCCTTCTTTCTTGGCGGAAGCACATCCACAATGCGTCGTCAAGTAGCTCAAGTTTAGGCTTTTTCAAGGTCCTGCGATTCTTAAGAGCGTTTTCACCATCTATTGTAATTTTATATGATTCAATATTTTTCCAATTTTCTCTCCATTCTTTTACTGTCGTAACGCATCCATTGACTTCTTTGGCAATTTTCCGGAGTGATTCCCCTTAGTCCCCTTTGTAGCACTGCTAACTTCTTACTTAATGAAAGCGTAACATGTTTACGGTTCACTCCTGATATGTTGCACAAGCACACAAACACACAACTGTGCACACAACGTAAAATAAATATGTGGTACGAGATATGAAAGAGAACTAAAGCCGTCCAGTGATAACAGAAAATAAACAATGGCGTGTGGCACGCAACAGGCGATAAGCCACCGACGAGTCGGGGAAAATTCGTGAACTCGAGCCCGGTCGGATTAAACGGACCGGCGAACCATCCGATGTTTGATGAGAAAGGTTCTAATGTTGTTGTTTGCGCATGTCTATTACTATTCCGTTCTATTCCGCTGGTGACAACTATGAGTATTTTGCCAAAGCGTTTATAGTAGTCTGTCCTCAGTAGTCTGTCTTAGTAGTCTGTCCTCAGTCTTATTGATAATTTCATAGACGTTGGTGTTGTCTTTGACACTAAACTAAAATTTGGTGTGATTTGTGTGGATTCCGGAAAGAGCATTCAACCATCGATGCCACCGCAGAGGTTATTGGGACTGTTACCTTAGGTGCGACACAGGGGTCGATCTTAGCACCTGACTTCTGGAACATCATGTACGATGATCTGCTGTGCCTGAAAATGTCTGCGGGTGTGTTCCTGGTAAGTTACGCTGATGATGCCGTAGCGGTAATCACTTCCAGATCTTCCGATTTCGCACTACTCAGACTCAACCAAGTCTCAAAAATAGAGGTTGTTATGCTGACGAAGCGGAGAATACCAACTGTCATACCCATGACAGTTGACTTCGTTGAGGACCAGACCAGCAAGTCGGTGTGGGAATGACTCTGGACACCAAGTTGACGTATTGGGATCACATCCATAGGTCATGTGACAGGGCTCTAGTAGTCGTCACTTTGCTGAGTAGGCGAATGGCCAACGTCGGTGGACCCAGTGAGACGAGACGGAGCCTGCTGATGGTAATGATTGATTCATCTTGCTAAACGGAGCCGAAATTTGGGGATATGCGCTCCGAACTAAGAAGTTTCAGAAACGTATTGCCAGTGTCCAGCGCAGGGGTGCCCTGCGAATCGCCAGCAGCTACCGCACGGCTTCAGAAGTGGCTGTGATGGTGGTATCGGAAGTAATCGCAATCTATCTACTAGCGCGAAAACGCAAGGAAGGGTACCTCTTTCACTTGGAGCTGGGCAGAACTGATGCTCTGAAGCACGCGCATGCTCTTTCTTAACCTTCAATTTTGGCAACAACGTTGGATTCAAAGACATTAAGGATGGTGGACGGCTAAGCTATTTTTTTATTGAGCCTTTCCTTTGAGCTGAGCCAAGGAGAGGTAAACGTTTAATTTCGTCAGTTCTTGACAGAGCACGGTCATTTCAGGAAATACCTGAACATACTTGGTAAGGTGGTCACAGCATACGGTCGGTATTGTAGGACTGAGCTCGATGATGCTCAGCTCACATTCTTTATGTGCAGTCGCTTCGTTAGTTTGAGGCGCACTAGGCCTGGTGACGCCTGAAACGATCGTGGATGCAATGTTGCGAAACGAAGAGAACTGGTATGCAGTCTCAACATACGTTGAGAAAGTACTGCGCATAAAGCGAGAGGAGGGTTGCCTTACTGACCCATCAGCTGTGGTAGTTTCTGAAGTCCGTGGTTACCGATAGGTGACTCATCATAGCCAAATTGAAGCAGTGCTTAAGCGGGTCCCGACTCGGAACTTCGTGAGGTTGTAGATGGTCTGTTTTCTAGTTAGTCAAAACTCACACATTCCGTGTTAATAGGTTACCCGGAGATCTGGTAAGCAAATTTATTTTTGGGCATCTACACTGAGGAACAAATGCTTCCGTGCATTATACGGAATACTTACAGGCTCTATGTTTAATTTTCACAATCGCATCAATTTTCCCCTTGGGTAGTATCTGCTTTGGCTCTACTTTCGCAAAATGTGTAGTTCTGGTGCTTTGACTGATTTGTTCACTTGATTGAAAAGCGTCCAAGCTTTTGTTGATAAACATCATTTCTATGTGAAATTTCTATAATATTTTCTTTGGCATTTATTGTTTACATTCTAGTTCCTTTGACTTCAATGTTTTGTTTTGTCAGTATTAATACTTACGTGTTTGGCAGTTGATCTGCGTAAGTTTATTAAAAAAAAGAGGGTTGCTGGTTGGTTAAGAAAGATAAAAGCTAGTTTTATAAAGTAAATTATAATATAAAATTCGTTTGATGTATTTCGTTTCAAAAAATTAAAACTCGCGTTTAATATGTATGTCAAATTGGAAAGTCGAAATTGCTGTGATTATGCTATAGAGGATTTACTGCGGCATTCTTTTTCATCTTTTTCATATTTGAGCGGAAAAAAAGACCTTATCGATAAGAAGTGGCTAAAGCCACTAATTTTGCTCAGTCACCCGTTTGCAAAGGGTAATTATACTACGCGCTTTTCTTGCAAACTATATGAGGAGCTTGAATATGTTAAAGGCTTTGAAAAAACTGTTCTGTTGGCCATGTTTACCATGAAAATAACGTGTGGAGAACTTCAGGATTTGAAGATCTTCATAATTTTCACAAGGCTATGATACGTCACTCTAAATTTTCTCAGGATCATTTGCGTAGCATTTTAGGTTTCTATAAGTTTGAGAATTTACCAAGGTCTTTGATCAATAACCAATGATCACTCAGTCTTCAAGCGCGCAATGAACAGGTAAGAAGAAACCGATATATTTTAGAATTACTAATTGACGTTGTATCTTTTCCTGGTTGCTAAGAAGTAGCCTTTCGTGGCTACGCTGAAAGCTGTTTTACTTCTAATACTTCTAATCAATCACATTGAAGTTGTGCTTTTCCCAGAAAAAAATACAATTCGTCGTTACAAATTCCTCTCGAAGATTCAAAGTTATTTTCAGATCTCAAAATAAAATCCAAAATAATTTAATTAGTTCAATATCTCATGCTGTTTCTGATTCCATCCGTAAAGAAATTTCAAAAATTCATTTTGTATCAATTATTTTAGACACAATTGCTGATATTTCTTCTAAATCTCAACTTCCGACAAAAATAAGGCATGTAAATGGGTTCTTTCATACTTGTTTAACCACTCTGTAAAAAGTCTTCACCTTTCGATGAGGTTGTAAAAAGTAGACTACCTAAGCTTGCCCCTAGAAGATGGAACTAAAACGGCTGCTTGGTTTCAACTGTTCTGGAAAATAAGTCTGGTTTAGAGAATCTTCTCTACAATATAGTCCATAGCGGAACATGTGATAGCGAGACCATGAATTCGGCAAAAGGTGTTATTTTTGGTTTCCGATTTTCAATTTAATTTTCTCGCGAATATTTTTGGCCTTGTTTTCCCATTTAGTGATCAATTTTTTTACATACTCCAAACAAAACACAATGATGTTTCTTACTATGTAAAGAAAATTTATGATTTTTTTCTCATTGTTTAATAAAACAATTGACGAATGCGGTTTACCTTGTAGTCGCAAAAGATTTAAATTATCTGTAAATTGTGCACGCGACGTTGAAGCGATCGTGCACGCGACGTTGATGAACGTTGAAGCGCGCTTCAGAAAACTTTGTTTGAAAATTTCGATAATATAGCACAAGAGCTAACAGACATTTTTCAATCCCTAAAGTAAATACAATATCTGGAGCTCCTTAATACTCTATTTTATTTAAATTTTTCCAATCATCTTGTTGATAACTTGCAAAGTTCTTATCCAAGCCAATTTGATTTCCCTTTTCGTAGAACCTTTAGTTTTGCTGTGAGATAATGACTTCCAAGGTAAAAAACTTATACGTTTACTTCAAACAATATAAGTGAGGAAGTTTTTTCAGTAGTGTTTCAAATTACTTCAATTAGTTTAAGCCATTTAAAGTCATTTAAATCTTATTCATTTGCTTGAAGCTCTACTTCTCTAGTGTATTCTAAATAAAAAATCTGAATGTCTATGGGATCTTTCATATTTTCATGTTTTTAAACATATACAGACTCTTCTGTTTCGCAAAATTCAAAGAAGTATAGTAATATTTATTGCCTACCTCCGTTTCCTTTCCACGCTTAATATCCGTTTGATCAAAATATTTACTTAAAATACATCCCAAATGTGTGGGTTTACTTACGTATCTGGATTAATTTATTTACCTCATCATTTCGTAATA
The DNA here is from genome assembly GCA_963978885.1 of Nemotelus pantherinus. NCBI lineage: Eukaryota > Metazoa > Arthropoda > Insecta > Diptera > Stratiomyidae > Nemotelus > Nemotelus pantherinus. The sequence goes on along the minus strand of OZ022264.1, from coordinate 259,413,320 downwards.
TCGCGGAAAAATTAAAAGAATTCTCGCCCACAGCATACTTGTGCTGATACAGGAAAACAATATGTTATTTTTGTATCCGTCCGTTCAAATGTATGTATGGATGTATTTGAGCATGCTGTATTTGTAAGTATATAAATTTGCAAAGCTATAATTGAAAATAAAATTTGCAATTTTATACCGTGGCACGTTCTATTAAGCACCAATCTATAAATTAAATATACTTTATGACCTACGCTAGATCTTTTATTTCTGTATGTGGAATGGTCTTTTATTCCTGTGAAATATCTGTTAACGACCACGTCTCAAAATTTTCAAACTAAATGTACGACTATATCAGCTTGGGAAATAAACAGTTTATAAATCTTTCAGGTATTAAAACTTGTTCTATGTCAGAATAGAAAAGTTAAAATATATGCATTTGATTCGGTTCTATTTGCATTTAAGTAATATTGAATATTGCATTAAAAGAGTATAGTTTTAAAAGTCTAGTTAATAATAAATATGCATTATTGAATATTTTAACATTTAATAGGTTTTTCATAGCTATGGCTTGCATGTACAAGTCACCAAGAAAAGGAAACTTAATATACTTAACACTAGATTAAACTAACTTAAGCTTAAGTCTTATCTAATGATGACGCGATCTGAATCTGAAAGCACAATCATACACTTAGAAGATGATATGAGTTTCGCATGAATTTTCTGTTGTGTATATTGAGTCCAAGTATTTTCTTTTGATCTATGAGCTAGTTTATTATATCTTACTTGAGAGATGAGAAAAAATTAAAATAACTGCTAGAAAAATTTAAAGAAACATCACGTTGTCATATTACTCATTCGTATTGTCCAGATGCTACTAGAAACTTATTAAAATATAAATGAAAATGAAAATAAATGAAAGTAATGAAAATAATTATTTGAGTTTAAGATTATAAACTTGTATTGAAGATTTATACGAGGCATGTTTCAGGAATTTAAATTGGAATTTTTACCTTATTGAACTTATACTCGATTTATTCTTTTTAAAGTGTAGAGTGAAATATTTGCGTGCTTTGAGGAATTGATGTATCACCATTTATGTTTGTATATTTCAAAACTACTAATAAATCTAATGCAGAAAACACTTCTTTTACACAGATTCTGTGTATTTGTGGCATATCGACCATGAGCCAGCACTATGGAATAAGCAAAATAATCAAAAGCATATTTGGAGTTACTTTTTCGTAGCTTCCTATCTGAATCACTGGAAATCAATATACTATTTATATGTTAGTATTCGCATATCGATAGCTTAAGCTTTAAGTTCAAAGATACTCATTGACCATATTGGACGTGGTTACTGGATTCTTTAGATATTTATTCATGGAATGTTTCTATTCAGTAGAAGTATATTTTGTGGTCATTTTGTAAAATAATCTATCTTATCTTATATAATAATAATACCTTATATATCGAGAATTTGCGAAAGCATCATAAGCATCAAATTTTCAAATCTATCATGTGATTGATTTGAAATTCATCTATATGTGCACAGATGGGATTTTTCAGTTGCTGACAAGTAGGTCAGAATATGATTTCGTGAAAGTCGGTTTATGGGGAAACGTATCTTTGTAAGTGGAATGGATTTACTTTGAGAACGAGTCAAACGTTCTTATATCAGGTGAAAAAATATTGGGTTAAATAACTATGGCTTTATAAGTTTGACGTTCTAAGAAATAGTTACATTGAAGATTTATTTAAGGGCTCCAAGTATCATTTGATCTAGGGAGTAAAACTAGTTTCAAAAGCTGAAATGGGTTTTGCAGTCGATATAAACGTCCATGAGATCAAATAGACTTGTTAAAGCACAACTGATGGCAATAATAAAAATAATTTATTCAGCTTTTTTTTTAAATACATATAACACAATTAATTCATTGAATTTCATTTTATTCAAAAGAAAAAGAAATTAAAAAATGCACCAAAATAAATTCCACAAGTTTTCTTACCATAGCTACTGTTTAAGTTAATGTAAACTTGAATAGACCTGAATATTACTTTTGTGATTTCAATTAACGACTCCGCAATAAGTCAGACACCAATACGTGCACCGAATAGAAGTCCCAAAAGCAGTTAATTCCAAGGATTCACTACCTAAAAACGAATGGTCATCAATGCTAAATGAAACAGAAATCGGCAATAGTTACTGCCTATAACAAGATAATTTAGCGTTTGCCGGAGATAATATAGTTTAGAGGCATGCAGCTCCAACCGCTAGTAGAAGTGTACCTATCTATGTAAACAGGCAAGGTAAACTGAAAACTATTGTATTGAACAATTTTCGGCCCTAGGATATTCCTATAAACGTTCGGGATAGTAAAGATGTTGTTCAGATTTAACAGTGCTAATAAGAATGCTTGTTATGATGTTTTTTTTAGTTAGCAAATTCCTTATTGGTGTTGAAGTGATATCAATCTGAATTGAAAATCCGTTTGCATAAGTATTTCATTTATTCCCAGAAAAATATCTACAATTTCAATAAATGAGCTTGATGATTCCCAGTTGACAGTAAAAGTCATATTTTATTATTTTTATGTACCATATAAATTATATGGCATTTGCCACCACCTTGTAAGATTTATTTTCAATCCGAAACACAAATACAGTGATGCTTCAAACTGTCGGATCAATTTCCCTTTAGTTTCATTTCAAAGTACTGAAGTAACACATACTTACACGAGAGTCTACTTGACACTTTGCTATTTGGTTCTTAATAAGTACATCGATATTATTGGTCAAACCTTTTATGCAAAAATTATCCTGCGCGATCGCAAGATGTTATGGGACACGCGCCGCATCCGGCTGCTGAATTTAAACCGCGGTGCTCTTCGACGTGTAGTAGACATTTTCAAAGTTGAGAGGTCGTGTACCGCTTTAATCTGAAGACTGCATTGCAACTCATACGAGTAGAGTGGAAAGGTTCTGAGAGTTGTTACACGCAAGATTGTCAAAAATTAGGAAAGTAAAATACTTTTTACTTTTATTTATTACCGAATCCTTATCTCATAAAACTTTGAAAACAGAACCTCCTACAACATAAATTATGAAAATGCTCAGTGCTTGCAATACTTGATCAGTACTGTAACCAAAAATCAGCCACAACTACTTCACATCAAAATTAACATAATTTGGGGAATTTCGTTTTCTTCCGATGACTTCGTCGGAAGCTAAATGGGTAGAAAGATTTTTGGGGCTGCCATCCGAAAAATCTCCAAAATTGGTAAATTCAACGTTCTTGTATGGTACATATTTAATGATAGCATACACAGTCTAATTTTTGCAATGTCTTCCTCTACAGACGTTTTGTTTTGCAGCTAATTCTTTTCTTATTTACGTTTTCGAAGAGTGTATTGTATGTTAGTACGAAAATAGCGAAGTGCGTGGTGCTCGCTACTTTTCGCTAGCACCAAAGCCAAATTATATCAAATCTGCTTCAACCCATCTTGTGAGATTCGTTTTGATCCGATTACTACATTGCAAGTTAGAGGAGTAAACAAAAACATAGTGCTACCACACGGAATACTGTTGAAATTTTCGAAATGCAAATATTTGTTTTTTTTTGTCGTCACTACAAGATAAAAAAAAAAATAAAGATAATTAATCAAATGATAATATCGCTTAGTAAAGAATTAACGAAAAGTAACAATAATTAATATACAGTGTGTTCCACAAAAATGTGATTTATGTTATTTTTTCCTTTGTGTTTGCACACATACGTGGATCAGTAAATTACTTTTAATACACTTTTACCAATTTGAAGAAAGACGTACTAGAAGTGCTTTGAAATTGTATTCATAGTTACTCATCACAAAGTTCCTAAAATGAGTATAAACGAGACAGCAAAATAAACGAAAACAAGTTTTTTGTTTGTAAAGAAGGATAAAGAACGTGGGAATGATGATGAGATAGGCAGAGGCCGTACTAGAGATACTTCGACAAGCGTTGATAAAGTGATTTGTTAGATATTTCGGAAAAACACAACGCTTCGTCTGAGGCAGGCCAGAAAAAAATTTCTTAAAAAAGGTGTTCGAGTCTCAATTAACACAATTAGATGGAAACTCCAAAAATCTGGCATGAAAAACTGAAAGTACGAACCCTAAACCCCTACTAACAGCAACAAAACTAGAAAAAAAGCTGAGCTGGCCAAAGGAGAATTTGGAACGGGATTGGAGCGAAGTAATATTGACCGACAAATCATCTTTTGTTGTCTTCAACTACTGGCGGAAAGCTTGGACAAAAAATGGAGAAACATTTTTGCAGCGTACAGCTAAACATTCAGCAAAGGTTCATGTTTATGGCTGCATCTCAGAAAAGCGGTTTGGAGAGTTAATTACTTTCACTTGAAACTTAGATGCTCAATGCATGTATTTTTGTATCAAAAAGGACTACTGAAGTCAGCAGAAAAATTATATGGAATTGAAAACGATGACTGAATTCTACAAGAGGATAATAATCTCAGCCATCGAAGTCGCCTCGGTACATCTTGGAAGCAGGAAAATGTGATACAAACTTTAGATTGGCCTGCATAGAGTCCAGATGCGAATGCCATTGAAAATGTGTAGTCGTTGATGAAGCTTAAACTAAAAGAGGAACAAACATTGAGTACACGGCAACTTATACGCACCTTAAAATATATTTAGCGATATCTTAGTGTGAATTATGCTCAAAAATTGAGCCAAAGATGTCGTAGAAGATGCGAAGCATTATAAATAATAAGGTCGATTGGACTCCGTATTGAGATAATTTGCGAAACTTGTTATAATGTATATTTTAAGATATATATTAAAAAACGATTAATTATTGGGTTTTCAAAGCTTTTTTTGAGACTCGTTTTTGTGAAACATACTCCACATACCATTTATGGATATGTAATTTAAAATGACTTAATTAATTGAACATTATTTTGGTATACACTCAGCATTTATGTTCCAACCCAAATATTTTCTTCTTCCACTTTAAATTCACAAAGATGTTAATATGAGTCGCTTTTTGTGTACGCCGAGCCACCTTACATCAGGATGAGAATTATAAAGCTCCTCTGAAATTTGGTATCCCTTGGTGTGGCGCTTGTTCCTATAAACATGTCCATATGTGAACCATACACCGGGCTTCGATGGAAATACATTTACGTAATGTAAATTCATCGAAAAAGGTCACAGGCAACGTGGAACTGTGATGTAGTTCAAATTTAATCCTACTTTGGTCAATTTAACACTAAACAACTACTACGTAGTAGCATGTATCATGTTTGATTCGATTCCGGTCCGTTTTACCATTTCATTTTGGTTTTCTTTTGTCATGCAAGTACTATTCGATAAAATTTACAAAGATTAATGATGGCAATCAAGTTTAGGTTATACGTTTACAGAAACGGAAATTGGTTATTGATTGGTGTATAGCTTTCAATGCTAGATCTGTATATAGCACGGCACCAAATCGCTCATAGTGATATTGAAAATTAGCAAACATGAATGTATTTTCAGATCTTATGTCTGTTTGGATAAATTAATAGCTATCGTTGCAACATATTTAAGTGAACAGCCTTCGTAAAGGAAAATAGTAAAGCAATGTTCTCTATGTTTACAATATCTCTGAGCCGAATGAAATCCGGCTATGAACAGTGCTGCCATTTTAGCATGCTAGATCTGGCATTATTTTTTTCTAAACGGCATTCGAAATTTGGAGTTAACATCTAGCATAATTATTAGCTTTTAAATTTCGATCTAGAAATAATCTGACAGTGATCTATTTCTAATTTTGACAATCAAATTTTTCTCCATAATATTTTAAAACAGGATATAATGCTGCCTCATTCCAACAAATATGCGCTTTAGGCTGGAATATTCTGAAAATTCAACTGTAAATCAAACCGCTGTCGCTCGATGAATCCTAAATTTTAAATGATATTTTGAAAAATATTGGTGCAAATTAGCTTTACATAACAGAAGAGAATTTAGATGTAACTGAAGGAGCTGTTATAGATAAAGAAACTTATTGAGATGTAATTTTTAAGCATCCAATTCGTTTTTGTTTTTCATAAATTCATGCACTTTTTTCAAATCGAATTATGTTTTTTAATGAAATAAGAAAGCATTATTTAGCATTATCATTTTTCCATATCTGGCATTATTTAGCTTTAAATCATGGCCGTCATATAGAAGGCCAGTCGCAAAAGCAATTAACGTACCAAGATGGCGTGCTTAATGTACCTTTTTTCGACCAGTCGACGTACATTTCTCGACGGGTTCGACCAATAAAAGTACATTATTACCTGTCAGATTGCAAGTCGCGACCGGCCTTCTATATGACGGCCATGTTTAAATACAATCACATCTGGTATTTTTTGAAAAAAATTAATTGGCAGCACTGGTTATGAAATACAGATGTCTTATTAGAAAAATATTTTTCTTCAATTCGAATGTTTTGTACAAGTTAATAAAACGCGGAACTACGTACGCTTTGAAATAGTAATTTTTTTTTCAGGGCAAAGCCTGGTTACTTTATCTTCGTGCAATTGAATTTTGCAAAACTAAACTAAATTACATTTGGAACATTTATTTATTACATGAATTCGCTGATGCGGAGTCTGGCTAGTATCCGCAGTTTGATGAAGAATTGCTGATCGGCTTAGATGTAAATGCTCAGGTGAAATTCTCATAAATTGCTGGTACCATGTTTTGCGCTATGCGATTGGTGATTTGTTGTTAACTTAGGTATATCTCCCCGCATTCGAATTCGAATTAAGTTTGAAGGATTTTATTGGTATCTTTAAAAATTTGCATAGTGCTATGTGCGACTCACATTATGTGTCACATCAACAATTTAAGTAGTCTTCTGCAGAATCGAAATAGAAATCGTTCATCAGAAGTTCAATTCCTAAAGGGTTTGTTCGAAGAGAATGCAATTCAGGAGATAGAGAGATAATTTTGGGAAGGAGGAGGATATTGTTGTGAAAAAAAGAGGAAAAGTAAGACGCAAAAAACCTCACACACTTCACGTGGAGTGAAACAGCTGTATCACCCAAATGCACACCATTGGGGATACTAGGAGAGTTTTTCAAGAAACGAATGGTTGGCTTTGGTTAATGCTTCAATGCCAGTAATGTGAGTGCGCATCATCTGTCTGGCAGCTTTTTTTCGCTTTAGAGCGTAGTTCTTCATAAAAAAAGGAGGTCAGCAGGTGGGGCAGATCTTTTATATAAATTACGAGCTGAATTTTTGGGTTCAAGTGCGACTACAACATCATTGCTGAACCATGAAGCAACATTTAAAACGATGAGTTCATGTGAATTGCGGAATAAGGTTTGAGTTAAATACACATATAAAATTTGCGCAAAGCATTATCAATGTTAAGGCCATGAAAGAAAGTGAACCAGTAAATTTTTTTTTGTTTCAATCGCTGGCATTTATTTATTTATTTATTGTCTAAATCCACAGAACAAATCCAATTATAGATTAGAGAAGATATATATATATATATATATACATATATATATATATATACATATATATATATATATACATATATATATATATATATATATATATATATATATATATATATATATATATATATATATATATATATATATATATATATGTAAAGTAAATTAATCCCACGACAATCCTCGTACAGGTCTAGGGGTTGAAGCTGGTAGAGAGCTTCTTTAGAATTTTTTTCAATCAATGTGAATACGAGTGTGAGGTGATTATTTCCGCGACCCTGATTTAAATCAGGTACATAATCAGAGCTAGTTGAACTCAAGGCCTGGTGCGCGGACCCTCGTCCGAACCTGGATTCGAATCAGGGACCCCACACGCAAGAAGCCAGTGCTCTACCCACTAGGCTACTCAAGCTTATATATGCATAAAGATATAAAAAAACACAATGACATGAAAACTAAAAAAATTGATAAATTCAGAATAGAAAAGTAATACAAAAAGGAAGTAATACAAAAGCTAAATCGACGTAAAAAAGAAACAAACAATTGACTAAATTAGCACATATATCGAGAATATGACAGAACGTTATTTTTTAAAGGATTTTTAAACACAGATAACGTTCGAAGCAGATGACCAAGGTTAAGGCTATTGTGCTGACGAGGCAAACGCCAAAAGGAAGAAAAGAAATAGGTGCCGGTACGGGCAAATGTAACATTAAAGTTGAATAATGTCATATTTGGACGGCCCGATTCTCTAAAAGAAAGGTGAATGCTGGGGTTAACCAATATACAGACGTTAAAAAATTTAAAAAGGATGCACTCGTCGACGAACACTCTACGTGACTCAAAGGAAGGAAATTGAAAGATGGACAGGCGCATACTGTGATTACAATACGGAATACTGTACTTATAGAACAACGAGTGCACTCAAAAAATTTTTGGCTGAATTTTACCCTTACAATAGTAGGAAACTGGTTTCTTACTATTATAGATGTAAATTTACAAAAGTGGGTACGAAGAATATTTTACGTCTCAAATGTGTAATTTTTTTTACGAGCAAATTGTGTAATTTTACCCTAAAGAGACGTAAATTTTGGCGAACATGCATGACATTTATGTAGCAAAGGCTAGTTTTTACAAGCCTTTTCGGATAATATTTAGGACACCATTTATTGGCGAATGATCCTTAAAATTGTTTACAAAAACGATAGTAGAGATTGCTTTATCAAACAAATAACATCAAAAACTATCTATTTCGCAAGCAATATATAAATATTTTTCTTGTTGAATATAAAAATATGTTGCAATTTCTTTAAATTCATAATTTATTTTCATTTTATTTATACACATATGTACATTAATTTATAACACTTATAGCTATACTTAATCAGCTTATAGCCACACTTCTAATTAGCTTATAGCTACACTTTTACACTTATTACACTAAAAGAAAAGACTACACTGTGCACTTAACTTAATATGTAAGCAACGATAACAAAATGTCAGACTCGTTCAGTCTAGCCAAATTACCGGGTTTTATCACAATGATACCTCAATAATAAGTGAAATTCGAGCAAATGATACGATTTTACAGCTTTTGTGTAAATGTGAGCAGCGAAGTAGTAAATTTACACTCTTTTTGCTAGGGTTTACAAAACACTATTTATTATTCAGCTGATATGACGTAAAAGCACAAAATACACATCCAATGTGTAAAAAAAATTGTGATTCGTTATTTTAAACAGCAAAATGAATAGATTTCCTATTATCATAGAATTAATTTTCGACCCACTTTTTAGAGTGTGGGTGAGTCGGTGTTGCACGGATTCAACCGCATCGATCAAGTATCCATAATGGGGACACAAAATTTGGCAACAGTATTCAAAAACACAACGGGCGAAGGAAAAAAACAGATATAGAAAAGGGGAAAGGTTAACAAAACGTTTAAAGGATCTGACGATGAAGTCGGAAAAACGGAAAGCCTTGGCAGTAATGTGTAAAATATGCAAGTTGAAGTTCAAAAATCACGCCAAGATCCTTAAAACTAGCAAGATCATTGAGAGCGTAGCCAAGGACAGAGTAGGAAGAGAGCAAAGGGGATGTTTTGTGGGTGAAAGACATTTGATGATACTTCACAACATTCAAAGTGAGGGAATCAGCTGCGAACCAAGTAGCCAAAGCATTTAAATCGTTCTGCAATATTGAACAGTCACTAGCGGATTCAATCACTCTGAATATTTTAAGATTATTAGCGTTCAAAAGGCAGGGTAAGTTAAAGCAGGGTGAGTTAAAGCAGGGTGAGTTAAAGCAGGACCAACAATATAGGGCCAAGAATGGATCCTTGCGGAACTCCTGAGGTAGGAAAAAAGGGTGTAGAAGACCAAGAGTTAACAGTAACAACACAAGAGCGATCACAAACGTAGGAAGAGAATTAAGAAAAAAGGACACCGGAGAGACCAAACCCTGCTAACTTTGACAGAAGAATATCATGGTTCACATAATCAAAAGCCTTGGCAAATCTGCATAGAGGACATCTACTTGTTTTTGCTGATCTCCGGTCTTTGTAAAAGACAATAAGTTTTTTAACCGTTGGCTTACTTTTGATGAATCCATGCTGTTCACTGGCCAGCAAAGGCTGAATGAAAAGGTACACTCTATTGCAAACGACTAATTTAGAATGTTGTTAAGCTGTAAGAGGGAACAAATTGAGAGAAACGATGACGTTATTAAAGAGACACTACTAGTCGAGATGTTAACCGAATAGATAGAATTCCAATCTAGAGTTAGGAGGTTGAAAGTACTACATAGCAGAACGTAAGCGATGGAAACGTGACTGTTGAGGTCAGAAGAGAGTTCCGCAAGGAATTGTTCATAAATTGACAGAGGAAGCCTTCAGGGGATATATATCGAAGCGATGACTAAGGTATTGGCAGAAGGTAAAGAGATAGGCACTAAAATACACTCAACAGGAGGATAGAAAGGTAAAATCACAACAGAGTGTTCCGTTGAGTTGCTTAATAATATCGATGAGAACACCTTCATCATCGGATTCACCACTAACTAAACGATCCCGGGACTGTGTAGTCAGGTAAGATTTTCCAACTAAAGATATCATCAGTAAAAGAGTTTTCTGTAAGACATATTTCATCGTCCGAAGTTAAAGTGGCAGAGAGCCTGAACTCATTAGTTTCGGTGCTCAAACCGCGGACATTTTGGTAATAAAGTTTTAATCCTAAGTTGTGGAGCTCCTTGGTCATCTCCGATGAAAATCCCTTCGAGTAATTATGGTGAATTCCGTAACTGGAACAACAGGAGACCAAAAGTCCTTTCGTAGAAGCTCATTGACGCCAGCAGATACAGTAATACGAAAAGATGCCACTTCTTGGTTCTGTAAGTTATCAGGTGTGAGGATTTTGCATAGAAGAAGTGGTGGCATGTAACCAAGCTTAGCAGCAGCAAATTGCTCAATTGTCTTGGCTGAGGTACTATAATCGATGCGGGATATGAAGACCTGCAGCGGTGGGCTCATCACTTTGACGTGGGAAAGTGCACCATTTGGCCCAAAAGATTCGACATGCGCACTGGGTGAACTTTGAGGAACAATATGCGTTGCTGTAACATCGGTACGAGGTGCGAAAACGGTAAGAATATCCAGAAGTAATAATGGCGAAGTAGGAGGACGATCGTGAGGCTGATGGAGCGGCTGATGTTCATTAAGAATAGGTTGAGGCAATTGCAGCGAAAGTGATTGCGGAGCTGGGGCTCGTGATTTACATTTGCAGGAGATTTTACAGCTTCGCCTCTGCCAGTGAGTTGTAGTTTCAAAATACTGTTGAATCTCGTTTATTGCTCATTGTTGATTTTTCTGTATGCTCATCGTTTTATAGCTTATCGGTCCTAACCCTAATTTTTCGTAAAGTTTAATGGCTACCCTGCATCTAACTTTTGTCGATGCGTGTTAATGGAAGTATATTATTATTATGAATGTAAGTATTTGACATGGAATCTCACTTTATCTGCTACAAGTTAATGCCTACTTTATTTCCAAATTAAAACGGCCGGCGAGAAAATTCATACCGCATAACTTGATTAAATCAACTCATTATGAATTAGAACTGCGAAATTCGTAAAAGAAAATAGTTTCATTTTCAAGTCAAATATTTATGGTACTACATTCATCTGCTTAAAGTCTTGTTATCAATCCTTTAGTATTTCATTTAACCAGCGGGCGCCTATACACCCACACGTTTGCTTTTCCGTTAGGTTTGCCCTCGAAGTTCTCTTGAGATCTAAAGGAAAAGTCGAATGTTATTAGCTTAAGGAAGATGTAGTGCATACATCCAGGATTAGTACTTCCTCGAATGGGATGCGTGTTCGTAAGTGGGGTGAAGTAGACTGAGATGAAGAAGAAGCGTAAGTCGGAAAATGTAGTTCAAAAAAGAACACTTAGTTGTCAGCAAAGTGAAAGCGTTCAAACGACTTATTAGCTACTCTTGAGCTCATGGCAGAGTATCATTTTGTACTCCATTGAAGTGGAAGTGCTGTTTGACGGCACGATGATTGCGGAATGCATACATGAATTCACAGATACGAAAATGAGAGTTTTCGAATTCAGTGGAAACAAACCCGATTCGAAAACATTTCAAAGGCAAAGTTATTGCTGTTTTGTGAAATTTCAGCAAACTACGATACGTAAGCCTAATATAAGGACCGAAGAATAAAAACCAAAGCGATGTTTGATTTTACTCCGTAGAAACAGTAGAATTCCTTAAAGTATTATAAACCAGTCGAACCAAAAGCTTTAAACCATTGAGAGAATTGAATGTGCAAAAATGTTGCCACTTTTTCGTGCTACCTATGACGGGAAAACCAAGGCTAGCTGCCTCTGGTAAAGTTTGCCTTCTGTGCACCGAGCTATTTTTCTTGGCATCTGTAGGAGTTATTCCGACACACGCGAGTTAAAGTGCGTAGAACGCAACTGCATAACTTATTCTGTTTTCAATCACAAACAGATTCTTCCGGATGCAATTACCATCAACGTTGACAGAGTCCGAGACAAAAGTGGAAAAATAAAGTGCTTTAGAATGGGGCTGCACGACATTGTTTAGATAAATCTAGGTTAAGGCTATTTTCACAAAGAAGTCTATTTTTCCTATTAATTTTATGACCCTAAAACTTAAAATTTTCAAATATTTTTATGTGGATTTTTCAACTGATTTTGCATATTTAAGGTACATGCATGAAAAAATAACATTTAAAAATGGACGATTGGACAGGTCAATGAATGACAAGGTTTTTGTATGTATCACTAACTTTGTAACATTTGCATTCTGCTCTTGGTAGACTAAAGATCTTTTTTTGACAGTTGAAGTTTTCAGTTTGTATTTATATAAACGAAAACAAATTAACTTAGTTAAAAACCTAAAACTCAGTACATACTCCGTCCGAAATATTGCTTATTTAAATGGTTTTATTTTACTTTGTTTTGCCGAATTGCTCATGAATCATATTTTGTTGAAATATCTCAACCTAGCTCAACCTAGAGCAGCTTATTAAATACAGCTAATATTTATTTGGATTGAGTAATACGTTTTAATGAAGTTCCGAGCATAATTTGCAGAGATAATTTTATTGTGAGCTGTGAGACAGAAATATTTTATGTACATTTAAGTCGTCAGCGTAGACAAATTGTCCTCAAAGAGTATATAAACTATTAAATTATTTGCAGTTTACCATAGTCAGTCATGGCTACACTACAAAGAGCTCGTCATATGAAAAGAATGAGCGAGTTTGTTCATTCAGAAAACCACAGTAAAACCAATCCTTTTTATATATTCTCATTAAAACCTCATAATTTGTTCGATACAAATCCTCACCGTGCTAAATCTTTTTCGGTCGGCACATTTAAAAGCAGTGTTTTTAATTTCACGAACCCTAAAGGTATTTTATGAATTTGCTGTCACAATGTAAATTTCACGGAATTATCTGGACTTTGTTTATCCAACGAAAGTCTGTGCGAAACTGATTTTACGATCGAATTTTTATCCATTCGATTGATAGTAACCTCGAATTGTAGAGCATGGGAAAATATCGACTCGTGGCTGATAACAGTGCCACTTAACGACATTTGCATATACCAATAATGTATAATAGAATATATCGGAATGATGTGTATTGTACCAACAAGTCAAGCAGGCTATGGATGTATTCATGTCCGCTTTCACACCATTATAAATTAAGTGGAAATTAATTATCCGATGCCCGATTCCGTGAAAAATTACCTTATTTCGCACTTTCATTATGTTGTCTAAGGAATAGAGCTTTTTGATTTAACTGAAAGCCGATATCTATTTTATAAATCAATTGATTTTTAGTCATTTTGAGGATGACTTTCTTGCTCTTATCATTTAAAGGATACTGCATTTCACGGAACTATGATATTTTTTAAAAACATTTATTTTGAAGAACCTTTTACAAAATTTTATACTTAACATGAACACAGCTGCCGCAAATCAAATGATTGATTTGTTCAGTTGGAAGATTGATTACACCTCAATCTGTTGTGAAGTCTGGTATTGACTCAGCGTGAAGATAAAACTTTTACATGTCTCCATTATCTGGTCATTCATTAAAGTGAAAATTTTGATAGTTGCGAAAAGCGGAGACTCTGTTGATTACTGGCAGATAAAATGTCAAGTATTTCAATTTTCAATCGATTTTTCAATTGAAAAGACATTTCAAACGCTTAATCACATCAAAATATCGCCTATTAGCTCGGAAAATTTTTCCGCACATTGTAAATTGGCGTAAAATTAGTGGACATGTAAGGATTTTTACCTTATTGCCGCACAAGGTCTAATAATACAAAATTCAACTCTCCAGAACTTGCGTCGAAATGTTGACTTCAAAATTTTACTCACTCTACCTATTTTCCTTAAAAAAATGTTAGTAAATGAAATACTTTTAACTGAAATAAATTTTTATTTGTTCAAAACACAAAATACGAGTATTATACAAAGTAAAATTATTATTCAAAATTTTTTGCACAAGTGGTTTTATGAAATATTATTTATAGAAACTTGTTTCTTTTTTATTTACGTGGGACACAAAATGTCAAAAAACTACATAACATAAAACTAAGATCTTAATACAAATATACGTGTTTCCGAAATTTTTAATCATTTTGAAAATTATTTATACAACATGTTAATAGTTAAAGTTCTTCAGCACAAGAAAACCATACAACTGAACAGTGTTCATTGCAAACTGTTTTCTTGCATTTCCTACAACTTCTTTGTGATTTTTTGTTTTTTCTTCTACGACAAAAAGCACAAAACTGTGATGGGATATTAGAGCCAGAATTTGTGGGGCTTCCATCTTCTACGCCAGCAATTCTTTTCATTCTGTTTCTTTGTTATTCTGTTTCTTTTTTCTGTGTCGTCAATTGCGCGCGGTTGGTTTGATAAAGTCCAAAGCTGGACTTTTGAGAAATGATCTTCTCTCTTCAATTATACCTATATTATGGTCACATATTATATGGCAATTAATTCCTCCAACATTCAAAAGAGTGAAAAATGCGGTAATCGGCCATCTGTAGCTTACTCACGACACAGAGTAATTCGATTTCATTTGGTCGACCACGTCAACCCCTCCTTTTGTAAGGTTATAAAAAGTCATCATGTCTACTTTTGCACGCTCATTTGTTTCCTCGTCTATTTTGTCGTCATTATGAAGAATAGAAGAGAGTAAGACATTCTTATTGTTAGTTTGTTTTGGCTTATATGACACCAAAACCCCGTTTTTATTTTCCAAAAACGCAAATTGTAGCTTGCTCTTCCTCTCAACTCTAAAAATTGTTGTGGAATTTGTCGTTTGTCCTTTCTTATAGTGCCTACCATTGTTATTCTGTTTGCTAACAGTTCACTTACTAATGAAAGAGAGGTAAAATAATTATCCATGGTAATATTCCTTCCTGTACCAAGAATGGGCTGAGCTAAACGCATAACTACAGATTTTGGGTAAATCTCCATATTTTGGGAGTAAAAGACTCTCGCATCCGCCATAGAATAAATTTTGATGCCGTATTTTGCAGATTTGTTACTGATGTATTGGCGAAATTTATATCTACCCCTAAATGCCTCGAGCATTTCGTCTATGGTTACATATTCACCAACTTGGTAATTATTTATACATCTTACATTTAACTCTTCAAACACTTCCCCAATTGGTGCGAAATTATCAGACGCCTTTCTCTCATTCCGGGTGTTCACATCATCAAATCTCAAAGCTCTCAATAGTAAAAGAAATTGACATTACTTCTTGGTACATATCTGGTTTATTATCAGATGACAAAAAAAATTCTTTTGCAGTAAATTACCAATAACTCGCTGGATGAGAAATACTGTCCCATAAAAAAAAGTTTCACCATAACTCGCACAATGAGAAAAACACTCACACTTGACTACGCCGACAATCAAACCATCTGCTGTAACTCTCAGACAATGACTGACGATTGCACAACAACTTGACTGGCAAAAGGAGGTTACAAAAAGATGCTAGAGAGTGTGGCAGTTTCGCATGGACGTAGAATGTTAGAAATGCTATTTTTCTTTATGATGTGTCGTTTATTGAGATTTATTTGAGAGAAAGTTCTTTCTACACACGCTGAAAAATTAGGCAAGGATAATAGGTGAAAAACAAAAGTACTCAAAATTGGAAAAGCAGACTTGCGTTCTCCTGATTCAATTGTTGCCGCTTGTTTCCAAAATAACTTAGCATTGCCGGTTTCGAAATCGGTGAATTTAATATTTCTCAGCTCCCATCACTATGAATCTATATTCTGCAATTCTGATATTTTTATTAATTTTGTAAAACATTGACAAAGTGCGATAGTTGAAAGTTGTCTTTTTGGAAAAAAAAATACATATTCAGGATCCATGAAACTGATACTGACATATTTGGTTCACAAGCGCAGTATAATTTTGAATAGTGCATCCTTAATACTAAAATATAATCTTTGAGTCCATTTAACTAGGCATTCACTGCAGCCCCCAAGTAAAGGTTATCCTATGGTAAAAATTACATTTCAATTAAAAATGTAACATTCTCTATTTTGGTTATATTGAATATTAAAATATTGAATATTATTTACGTTAATCTTGTTATTTCCAAATTAAGCCAAAATATTTTTGGGGGTTCACTTTGAAAGAGCTTACTTAATTGTAGAATTCGACAAATGGCTAGCCGCAGGCTGCGTTTTTCAAACTCTGTAGTTTTTTGTTTGACATTTTGATTTGCGGTATGTGATTTTTTCAAACTTTTACTGAAACATTTCAAACATAAAAGTTTCAGGATAAGTGTAAAAAAATCTAGAAATTTTGAATAAAATCTGGGTATCTGGGAAACGTTGTGAAAGTCTGGCAATCTCCAGACTTAAATCTGGATCTGGCATCACTGGCTGCACAAAACGAAGTGATGTCTCTGCATGGTGGCACGGTGTAGGAATGGCTGGTACCATTGCGACCATGCCGGCCAAACTTGCGGTCCCAACTAGTGATGGGCTCAAAAACGCCAAACAGTTTGAAAAAAACGTTTGGCTGCAAAAAACGAACGAACAGTTTTTCCAAATAGCGACAAACAGTTTTTCTAAAACGAACTTTTTTTTCTATACCGAACAGCATTTCTAAAACCAACCGTATTTCTACAACGAATAGTTTTTCGAAAACCAATTATTCTAACTATTCTACAACGAATAGCTCTTCTAAAGCCAATCGTTTTTCTAAAACGGACCATTCTTCTCAAACCAACAGTTTTTCTAAAACGAATAGTTTTTATAAAACCAATCGTTTTTCTAAAACTAATCGTTTTTCGTTTTTCTCAAACGAATCGTTTTTTTAAAACGAACTATTTTTTTCAAACGAGTCGTTTTTCGTTTTTTAAAAACGAACTGTTTTTTCAAACGAATCGTTTTTCGTTTTTTTCAAACGAACTGTTTTTTTCAAACGAGTCGTTTCTCGTTTTTTAAAAACAAACTGTTTTTTTCAAACGAATCGTTTTTCGTTTTTTTCAAACGAACTGTTTTTTTCAAACGAGTCGTTTCTCGTTTTTTAAAAACGAACGGTTTTTTTAAAACGAATCGTTTTTCATCGTTTTTCGTTTTTTTTTAAACGAACCGTTTTTCGTTTGTTAAAACGAAGTTTGGCAGTGGAAAACTGTTTAGCTGCGGAAAACAGTATTTTCGTACTTGCGAGTATTTTCGTACTTGCCAGTATTTTATTCAAATATTCAAAAAGTTTTTAGGGCAAAAGGAGCTGAAATCGGACAAAATCGGCCAATTTTGGGTTAGAGTGGTTTGGGACATAACGGGCCAAGACCTATTAGTGTGATATAAAAATTTCGGTTTTGTAGGGGAGTAAGGGGTTTTTTGGCCATAGTTTGGCAAAAACTGCTTTTACCGCGCTTTCGATGATTGAAAGTGGTCGGGGAGTAAATTAGTGATATTTTAAGGGCAAACAATTTTTGATAGGGGAAATTGGGCAAAAACGTCCATTTTTAGCAAAAAATTTTTTTGATCTAGCATGAATTCGGGCACCTTTCTGAGTTGTTTCGGGCGAAATTTCCATACAAGTCTGGGAAAAATCGGCCTAGTTTCGAAGATACGGCAAAATGAAATCCGGTGGAAAAACTAAAAGTAGCACTAAAAGTGCCAAGGAGGAAAAGGTTGAGATCCTTTTTGGTTCACCAGTTGGCGTCTCCGGGTATGCTAAGACCCTCCTCGTGACTGCAGGTCGCCACCAGGGTGTCTCCATGCCTAACGAGGTTGTAAAATTTACGATACCATGGGAGGTAAAATGCCCCTGGACTCATTCCCAGCCTTACGGAAGAGGTTGGCCCCCTAGTGGGTGCATGTTTAATAAACGAAACATTTTTTTTTTATTGCTCAATAAAAATTTCATGCTTCAGTGAGGCAAAGTGGAAATCCGACTGTTTTAGATTAGCCAGGAAAAGTTTGGTATCAGAGATCGCTCGATAAAAAGTCGTATAGATGACAAGAGGATTAGTTGGTCCTATCTCAGTAATTTTTTTACTTTTGTCATTTGAACGACAGGAGGTGTTTTTGCATATAATAAAATGAAAAACAAATTAAATGGATTTAGATGGCCCCTAGATTGGAGAAAGACTTGCCAAATAAATGACCGACCATTGGAAAGTTACGAACAAGCTGCACAGACTAATGACTCGGTATTCTTTTAAGTTAATCTTGCACCATCACCATTCTAGCTTGGGAACGTTGTATCTGGAGGATGGAGGAGGGCATATTAGTCAATTTCATTACTTTACTGCAAATCGTAACCATTGTATGTAAACATGTACATACTTCAAATAGGTATTTGGAACAGGTATTTTTTCGTACTCGTACTAGTTATACCTAGTACGTGAAAATCCTAGTACGACTCAACTCTAATTGTCCTACAGCATAAAATTTGTTTCTCTCATTAATTCAAACTGTTTTTTTCAAACAGTTTTAAAAAACAGTTGTTTTTGAAAAAAAAAACAGTTCGTTTTCGTTTTTTGAAAACAACAGAAACGCCCATCACTAGTCCCAACAGTGATATACTGCCTATGCCGTCTACATTTTCAAAGCCACTTTTTCATGTAAAAATGTGAGTATTACGCACGCTAAACTTGAAACTACAATAGCTAAAACAAATTTCACGTGAAATTGTGCAGGTCAACCGAAGTCAATACGAAGATTTAGGGAAAGACTCATTCATATCTTCTGATTTGAATAATGTGTTTCTATGAAAAATGTAAATAAGTTTTTTCTTCAACACTTTTGAACTGTTACTCTATGTTTCTGAGTTTAAAGATTCAACGCACGTGCTATGTACATATATAAAAACAAGAAACATCAGCTCCTTCCAAATGCTATGCAAACGCACTGAAACATTTATGGATTAACTTTAGATTTCAAAATCGATACCAATTAATATACTGGAAAAATAACTCACAGATACTTTTACGAAACAATCTACCCATCGGTGAAGTTGATATTAATATCATGTCATCCAATCATAGGCCAAGTCAACAGCCCACAAGGCCACGCCAGAATGTTGTGTCAAAGTTCCAATGCCGTATTCACGCTAGCCGTTTAAATTTCTACTCAATTAATTGAAAAGTCGATAATTTAATTTTAATAGTACCTACAGTTGGGAAGTAGGGGGAGGTGTTGGAAAGAGCAAACCGAATTACATCGATTAGGCCAACTTGTTATTAGAATATTTTAGGCATAATGAAAAGGGAATATTTAGGGGTACTTTCAATATCGAGCATTGGTCCTTTAGTGGACTTTGAGTGAGTAGGTACTACATTCTGGGTTAGATTTGCCTTTCGTAGAGCAAGTATAATCATTTGTCTGGTGATTGGCCGCTAGTATCTGAAGGTAAATGACATTGAACATGACCATTAAAATATTATCGAGGCTTTCATTAATCCTATCTAATTAAACATGTCGTTGTGGTTTATTTGGACATCGTTAAGTTTTTGCACTAAATCATGATTAGTGTTTTATGACCTATTGCACAGAATATTTGCTTCCGTATAGAAATAGCAATCGAATGGTGGACTCGAGTTTGGTATGCGCAGCAAGGTGAACTACCACATATCGTTAATTTAATGGCTAATCTATCTAAGCTCTATGACGAAGTAAATGATTTTGTTTTGGGGAGAACATTTCATGAATATAATGAATTAGGAAATGAATAAATTACTGTGGTGAATAAAATGCTTCAATTTACGACCATGCGCACCAGCTTAGATTCGCTTATTGAAACAATACAAAAGCGTACAGGCTAAATAGCGCGGAAAGAACGTGGCTTGCGATACAATTTGCGGTATTTCCCCACTGGTCATGAGAAAAATATAGCAATATCCACTTCGAAAAATGAAAACGACAGAAAATACCCTGCCAGAGCGTATACATTAATATTTAGTGCGAAAAGCACGTTATTTGCGATATAAATTACGACATTACCCCACAACCTGCGAAGAAAACATATGTAGCAGTAACCGATTTTTGAAGCAAGATAAAAATACCCCGCCAACAGCAATGCTACGACAAAATGCGTTCTTTCATTCCCACTAGGCAATATACATATGATTGTCGTTTTGTTCAATATTAATTTTCTTAAAACCTCTTCTGTGTATTAAAATAGCCGGCAATAAGACAATTAACGCGGAATACTATTTCCGATATGTTTTGAGGAATAAAAAGAACATCTCCGATACGTTTATGCTATCTACTACACACAATGTTGTTTGTTGCCAGCAAATGTTCGCTGCGCTTGATATTTCTTGATGGCATTATATGCACACCAACCCATTCTCTCCTATCAGCTGCGGCTGGCTGCCATTCGTCCAGGTCCCGACTTGTATAAGGAAATTAATCGGCTTTTTGGTAAAAATATCGACCGGGAGATAGCGGTAACAACTGGCAATGTTTCTGTTTGCAGCCCTGATCTGCAGGCCAAACTGTTCGCTGAAACATTTCAATCGCAATTTAATGCTGTTCCGCCCAACTTCTTTGCTTCTAATAGTCAAAATGTACACAAAGAACTTAATTCGTTCCTCAATAGTCACAACAAGCCGCTGGTCACATTTTCATCCGAAAATCCATCGGATGATTCGAAACTCAAATTTCACTTTGTCAATAGTGAATACTTGGTGCACTTGTTAGGCGGTATAAAAAGGAAAAAGTCATCTGGGTTTCTAGCTTAATTGTTAGACATCTTCCAATCTCTATGCTCAGATTTGTTTCCATATTTTTCAATAATGCCTTGAACGGCTACTCACAAAAAAGGCAAATATAATGAGGCCAGCAATTTCCAACCAATCTCTCTGCTTCCTAATTTGGGAAAGTTCTTTGAGAAGATTAGGTTGGAAATGATTTCCACCTACTGTGAGCTCGCTAATATTATACCAGACCATGAATTTGGCTTTAGACGTAAGCATGGGATCGAGCACGCTATCTCATACTTGCACGATCAGATTGTGTCACACCTGAATGAGCGACACACTCCGACGGTTGTTTGCATGAAGGTCTTCTATACAA
This sequence comes from Nemotelus pantherinus, assembly GCA_963978885.1. NCBI lineage: Eukaryota > Metazoa > Arthropoda > Insecta > Diptera > Stratiomyidae > Nemotelus > Nemotelus pantherinus. The sequence goes on along the minus strand of OZ022264.1, from coordinate 259,391,730 downwards.
GTTGATCAAGTTGGGATTTCCAGAGCTTGAGTAGCCTAGTGGGTAGAGCACTGGCTTCTTGCGTGTGGGGTCCCGGGCTCGAATCCGGGTTCGGACGATGGTCGCGCACCAAGCTTTGAGTTCACCTAGCTCTAATTAGGAACCTGATTTAAATCAGGGGTAAAGTGAGTCGTGGAACTAATCACTCCTCACTCGTATCCACAATGATTAATAAAATTGTAATGAAGCTCTCTACCAGCTTCAACCCCTAGACCCGTACAAGGGTTGTCGTGGGATTGCTTTACTTTTTAAGTTGGGATTTCCAGAAATATTAATACAACTTGCCACAAGGTTCTTTAGCAACAGACAATTTTGTGTTAGCCTTAATAGAGCAAATTTACTCCGGGGACCTGTGACATCAGGAGTGCCGCAAGCTCTGTTACTGGACCTGATTTATACACCATTTTCACTGCTGACCTACCTTATAAAACTATCATTTTCTTCTCTTCAATTACTTTACATTCTACGTGCATTTAAATATCGCCTAAGCAACAATGATTTGAACTATATTTTCTTCAGAAACTAGAATCTATTTTAAACAAAACATCTCCGAATAAATCGTATCATGTGCTGCTTTCTTAAACTCTAGCACCCAGGATATGCTATTTTACATTTATATGCATGGTATTGCCCACGTTGGGCGCACTTGTTCCCTATGCGGAAATCTCGAAAACTAGTTCAAAAAATCAATTGAAACTTGTCTGAATTGTTTTCAAAAGCAATGTTGATAGTGAAAAATGTTAACGTATTTAAAATAATTTCTTGTAATGTTTGTCAAGGCCTAACTAGTTTATAGAGCTATTGTTTTATTTTACGCATTGAATGTTGCCGGAACTATGGACACGCTGAAATAAATTACAAACTGAATATAGCTTATGCGAATGAAAATTAATTGGATGGAATGCCGCCAATGAATTTCAGCAAATCATACCAGTCTAATTCCTAAAAAAATAGATGCGCGCGGAACGACAAAATTGTACTTCATATGTAGTTTTTGGCTTACTGGTCCAACCGGCGACTGTTAATAAAAATATTCGAAAAGAGTAACTGTAAAAATAAGTAGATAATAAAAATAAGTGCACCCAATTTAATATGACTTTCTCACTGAGCAGTATTGCTAGATATATCATGACCTATATACTTGCATGCATTATCGTGCAAACATCAGTACTTGAAAACCTATTTCACTTATGATAAGTTTGCTATTCAAATAAACTTCTAAAGCGCTCTTACAACCAACAATTGTACTACTACGAAATGATTCATCTTCCCATCCAAGTGGTTTCCAACAGTTGGTTCCTTCTCGATAATTATCCTCAAGTTAAAGTCCTACAATATGCAGATGACACGTTCTTATTCACGCCTAGCCAAGACCCGCTCAAAGCTGCGAAGAGCCTTGAAGATTATTTGTGCAACCTTAAATTTTATTTTGATGAATGAGAAATCAAGCTAAATAGTTGCAAAACACAGCTGACTGTATTTAGGAATTGTTCCAAGCATCGGGGATCTCAAACCATCCGCAACAAGACCAAAAAAGTCGCTGTCTTGTTCGGAACTTCTAGAATCACTCCTACCTACATTGCACTACCTTGGAGTAGACATGCATGAATTCTTGAAATCTAACCCCTATGTTCGACATAGAATTAAAGTACCCAAATCAATTTGCTATAAAACATTCATTCGGCCAATCCTGACATACGCATTACCATCCTGGATTACCTGTTCCAAATCTGGTAGCGAAGATGTTCGAATCGAACAGAGAATTCTACTTTTCTGTACTGGCAGGTTTTACAACCCGGTAACTAAAAAGTGGCCGAGGAACTATCTCCTACATCAAGAGAGAAGATTTGAGCCACCTAGAGACCGGGTTGTGGAAATGAGGACAAGGTTTTACGCACAGACAGACGGACATGAAAACGGACTGATCTGGGGTATCGGACGCACGAGTGGCTCTAATGAGCCATTTATGCGTCCCGCAGAGATAGCAGGACAACGGCGGCTCATGGACATGCTGTTCTATTATGTTGGCATTCCAACGAGTCGGAGAGGATAATTAAGACCTAGGTTGAGTTGAGGTCTAAGTAGGCTAAGCTAATTCGTAGTTAGACTTAAGCAAGATTAAGTTTAGTAAATTAAGTTAGTATTTAAGTATTATAAAGCTAAGTCAACCCCAGGCATTGTACTACCTGGGTAATATTTTATAAGTGTAAACCGAAAACTAAATGAATGATAAAAAATATAATCAAAATCCAAAAAGAGCCAGCAGGCCCAAATAGAATAGCCGCTAAATATAAGATCTTTTTATGTTAAATTCCCCTTAAGTTAAGTAATCTATGTACAATTTAATGAATAATATTATATTATATACCTATCAGCTGCATGGATATGCACATTCTTATCTGTCATTTGAAAGAATGCTTCTCCCACTTTTGCATATGATAAAGTTTACTTATTTCGTTTGGTCTCTTATCAGATGCCACCTGAAGGTAAATTCTTTACTCTACCGTTCTTTCCGCGCAATATAGTCTGTTTGCTTCCACAATACGCAGATATTATTCACCGTAAACCCTGTCAACGCTTCGAAGTCAAAAGCTGCTCTTTGCATACTTTTAATTTTTTCAGATACTCCTTTAAGTAATCAACAGGTCGTTCATAAAAATATATTTGAATGAATTAAATTTCAGATTGGTCCACAGTTTCAGTATTCTCAGTTTCATATGAGAGCGATATCTGAATGCATATCTAACAAACATTTCGAAACTCTACCAACGCTCAATTCATTTAAACAGCACAAAATCTTTCCTAATCTCGTTTAAAGCATCTTGTTCGGACTCCAGATTCTGTCTGTGACGCTGTCATGCATATGTATAAATCGAGAGTCAGATAAAATTTATAATTTTGTGCAAATTTTGCCGATAGAGCGGGTTCCGTGCCAAAAAAGTGGAAATTAAGTGGAAAAAAACAGTGGAAATAATGTCTACGATTTTGTCACACGCCGAGCTGTTTCCTGAATTTTATCTTCAACGAGTTTCTGAATCTTTGACACTGAGTTTCGCCTGTAGTGTTTGTGTAAAGAAAATGTATTCTTTTAATTTTTGTTACAGGAGAATAGACAATGTATGCATGAGTTCGTCTCAAAATGTTACCACATCTCACGACAAAAACTTTAATTCGAGTCGTTGCAAATGTCTTTCAGTCCAAGCGAATTTGATGAGAAATGCGTATGTATGTCGTTCCATACATTTCGCAAACATTTGAAGCTAAACTACTTTGTTCTTTTTTGAGTTGCATCAAGATGGAGTTCGAATTTTCTTTTATTTGTCCTATTGTATTTGACCTCATGTAAAGGAACAAATAAAGGAAAAGGGAAATGTTTTCGAAATGCAGGCAAAATAAAAAGTTCATGAATTTGCAAGTACTTAACATTGATTTTCATAGAAATATATTTTGATGAATAGAAACAAGAAACAAATGCTAGTGTACAACTTTAACTAAATTTTGTTAAATGTTTATAAAGGCACTTATGCTTTCTTTATTTCTATAAAAAAAAACTAAGTACGTCTTATTGCGTTGCGGCGTGCTTTAACTATCTGACAGATATACACGTGTTGATGTTCATTACTTCCACTGAAAAATACAATTACCTTTGGCAGTGCCAAATTAATATAAAAGCACATCAATAAATATTTGTTCTTATTCGATTTGATAAATATTTATTTTTAGTCGGTCGAGGTACAACCACATCTATTTGTATTGTTCATTGTATCGTTTCGCACTCTTCTATTACTGTTATTAGTTTAATTATTGTACTGTAATAGATTAGATACTAACCTATTTATAAGCTTTTACTGGATAAAAATGTCTAAGTTTTATTGTAAACTATGAATTTAAATGATTTGAAATTGAAACGGAGCATCTGGTAAGATTTGGATAAAACTAACATCATTTACAATTTTAAATAGCAGGCTCTTCTACCGTTTTACCCGAATATTTCTACATATGTCAATTGAAATGCATCAATGTGTCAAACCCCTACCACAAATTTATCTAATCAATTATTTAAAAATTTGGAATGTTTTTTAAATGCCGCTAAATAATTCCCGTTAAAATTTGAGTAGTCCGCTAGTATTTGTCAGGATTATGTTTCAAAAAACTCAATTACTCCTCTACCAATTCTCATTTTTCCGCAGTCAATGTGAATGTATTTCAAATGGGTATTTTAGATTTTTTTATTTTATATTTTTATTTACAAAAGACTGTAAAACTTTTGGAGAGTCAGTGTTGTTATGTTCAAAAATTCAGAAAATTTTAAATCGCTTGGACGAGTTTTTTTGCTTTGTATTCACCTGGCACCCGTCAGAGTGTCAATTAACTCTATTTAAGTTTTCGTTTAGGAACATAAGATTTTTTTTTGACCCATCTCTGACACTTGTATCATATTTTATGTAACGTTTCTAAGATATGATAACGAGTTTTCTTTTCTATATTTCACTTTAAGTAATAGAGCTACAGGCACTGGAAATAAAGCGTACGTTACATTTTTTATGCTTGGGAGAGTTTTACTTCCATTGTTGCTATTATCGTTTAGGAACTGTTTGCTTATATAAATGCGTTTGTTGAGAAATTATGTGTCAAAGCGTCGTTGCTCCAGATGTTTATCTTGTTCGGTCCAATTGAACTGGAAGACTACGTCACTATCACTAAATTATAAGAGAAAGAAAAAAGAAATTGTTTTTAAATACTATATTTGAGAAAGTCAATTTTTTTATATGTTGTTTTCACACTTGCAGAATCACCTCGCCATCATGAGAAAAAGCTGTTGGAATATATCGTTCATACCAAAACTTTCCAGTCCAGAGTTCTACTACCGATGATAGAGCAGCTTTAAAGCCGTTAGTCTGAAATGACATCACAGACAGTGTACTGCTTGAGTCTTCAGATTCGTAAGTACATTTTTTTAAGCGAATCCTCTGATAAAACATTATTTATTTAAAATAAATTTAAAATTTTACTGCAAATTGAATATCCAACCACACAATTAAATCTTTGGAAAGTTCATGAAATGAAACAAGTATTTGAAGGTAAATCAAAAATAATTTTCTTTGTACGTAATACATCCATATAAATTCATCAAGAAAAAACACTACCCCACATAAACCGCTCGCAACATTAATTTTCGAAGATAAATAGAAGAATTGTGCAAATTTTGGGAGCAGATTATACCGCAATGGCTTCTTGTTACAGCCAAACTGTTTCAAAGGGGATGCACCACCTTGATCTTAAGAATGCACTGAAGCTCATAGGGTGGAAAAGTGTTCAGGGTTACCACTTGCATGAATTTCAAAATTTAAGAAATATAAAGCTTTGAAAGCGACCATAAATGATCCCGTAAATGATAAAAAATACTCAGTGCTTGCAAGAAACTTACCAGCATTGCAACCAAAAGTATATGGGTTTCCATATTTCCAAAAGATTATCACTGTTAAAAAAACAACATAACTAATGTGTATATCTTTCTCATACTTCTTATTTCCAAATATTTATTTTCCACAGAAACATAAATTTACTTAATCGCTTGCTGGCACCAAAGGTTTAAGTATATTTTTAAAACAGCCTACAGCTAATACCCTAATTACTCGATTTTTAGAAAAACCCGTTTTAAAAATCGTCTTAGAATATATATATATATATATATATATATATATATATATATATAAATATATATATATATAAATAAATATATATATATATATATATATATATATATATATATATATATATATATATATATATATATATATATTTATATAAGAAGCTTGAGTAGCCTAGTGGGTAGAGCACTGGCTTCTTGCGTGTGGGGTCCCTGGTTCGAATCCAGATTCGGACGAGGGTCCGCGCACCAAGCTTTGAGTTCACCTAGCTCTGATTAGGTACCCGATTTAAATCAGGGTTAAAGTGAGTCGTGGAACTAATCACTCCACACTCGTATTCACAATGATTAAATAAATTGTAATGAAGCTCTCTACCAGCTTCAACCCCTAGACCCGTACGAGGGTTGTCGTGGGATTTCTTTTTTTACTTTTTATATATATTTATAGATATATATATATATATATATATATATATATATATATATATATATATATATATATATATATATATATATATATATATATATATATATATATATATATATGTAAAGATGCATTACTACACACGTACACAAACGAGAACACCCCATCTAGAGATAGTAGTGGATAGCAAGCCGTCGTCGAGACAAGTAGTGACAATCGAATCAGCCGTAAAAGCAGCCGCATGTCAAGCCGTCGGTCACGAATAGAATTTACTTTTGAATCTACTTTAATTTGAATTGAATCTCCTTTATTTAAATAATTGAATAACTGTTATTGCTCGGTTAAACTTTGAATAAACATATTTTACAGTATTAACCTAAACTGTTTTACATGGGGGCTCAACCGTGTCCTATCGAGCATAAACATTCAAGTGCAGTGCAGTAATTGTGAAATTAGTGCAAGTTAAATACGTGAAGTGGTAAACAATGCCGAGAAATAATAAGGGAAAGAAGAAAAAAGAAAACGACGCCGCAGAATTCGTAAGTGATGAACGTAAAGATGGCGATGTGAGTTCCGTTAATTCGGACGAATCGCTCCAAATGAATCACCACGAAAGGAGCACCACTACCAATACGTGTAAACAAAGTAATGCGCAAAACAGCGAGAACGAAGCAGCAGCCGGCGCATACAAAGATGAGGAAATCGACGAACATAACTACAGGGAAAACAACGACGCGCGCAGGCACATACACACGAGTATGAATACAAGCAGCAACGAGATTGGCGAGTTAATAAAACTCCTAGCTGAGAAATTCAACGATGGAAATAAAACCAGTGGGGTGTCCATCGAGAGTTTTTCGAAAGTGGTACCCGAATTTGATGGTGTGTCAATTCCAATTCGTCAGTGGCTAAACAACTTCGACGAAAACGCAGATGCCTATGAGTTGAACACTAAACAAAAGTATGTGAACGCAAGAAATAAAATCACAGGGACAGCAAAACTTTTTTTGGAAACCACCACAATCGCAGATTATAAATCTTTGTGTGAAGCGTTACTAGAAGAGTTCGACAAACATCGGAACAGTGCAGAGATCCATAAGCAATTGGAAACACGTAAAAAACAGGTAACAGAGAACTTCCATGAATATGTCCTACAGATGCGGAAGATAGCAGCATTGGGAAATATAGAGGATGAAGCAGTAATAAGTTACATAGCCGACGGGGTCGAATTACGCGGTGATTTAAAATATCCATTATACAGTGCCTCCACGTTTAAAGAGTTAATAAAAGCATATGAAGTGATCCAATCATTAAACAAGAGCAGTGCAACGGGTGAACGTAGACAAGTAGCATTCGGACGTAGACAAAATGAAGCAAACAGAAACAGACCGCAGCATTGTTTTAATTGCGGTTCGACGCAGCATAAAAGAGCTGAATGTAGAGAGGCAACTAAATGTTTCAAGTGCAACGGAACCGGACATATGGCCAAGGATTGCAGTGCGCAAAGGCCTCATATTAATATGGTGGTGAATGACAAACGGATTAAACAAATCCGAATCAACAACCGGAATTTGTTATGCCTAATAGACACTGGAGCTGACGTGTCTCTTATTCAAAAAAATAAGTTCGACGAAAATTTTGGAAATCGCGAACTGCAGAAAAGTTACTCTAAACTTTATGGATTAGGCAATAGCACTACATCTGTGTTGGGCGAGTTTACCGCGCAAGTCGACGTTGATGGATTGCATACGGAACACACGTTTTTAGTGGTACCAAATGGCAAAATGAACGTAGATGTAATAGCTGGGTATGATTTGCTAAACAAGTTCACGGTCATTTTAAGAGCTGACGGTTATACGTTTACGAAAGCAAACAAGAACGAATGTATCCAGGAACCTGAGTACAACGTCTACAACGTGAGCTGTAGTGCAGAAGTTGATGTGGCACCGAAATACAAAAAAGCAGTTATGCAGTTGATTGACAACTATAAGCCATTGAATGTTCAAGCGAGCTGTCCTGTCAAGTTGAGCATTACACCAAATTGTTCATACGTCGCATTTCGTCAAAGTCCTAGTCGTCTATCGGCACCAGAACAAGAAATTGTAAGAGAACAAGTAAGTGAATGGCTGCAACAAGGCATAATACGCGAGTCATGCTCGGAAGTGGCTAGCAAAGTTGTATTAGCGAAGAAAAAAGACGGCAGTCACAGACTATGTGTAGACTTTCGTAAACTAAATTCATTGGTGCTACGAGACAGGTTTCCTGTACCAATCGTGGAAGAAGTCCTCGAAAAAATGCAGATCGCCAAGTTCTTCACGGTCATGGACTTGAAAAATGGATTTTTACACGTCGATGTAGAGGAGCAGAGCCGAAAATACACAGCATTTGTAACTAAAGAGGGTCTTTATGAATTTAATAAAGCACCCTTTGGATTTTGTAACTCACCTGCTGTATTTGTCCGTTTCGTCAATTATATTTTTCAACAACTGATAAACGAAGGGATAATGGAAATATACGTAGATGATATTGTTGTTTTCGGATGTACAGCTGAAGATTGTTTGGAGAATATGCGAAGAGTTCTAAAGCAAGGACAACAGTTTGGATTAGAAATAAAATGGTCGAAATGCCAATTCTTGAAAACTAGAATTACTTTTCTGGGCCATGAAATAGAAGGCGGACAATGTTGGCCCGGACAAGATAAGCTGAAAGCAGTAAAACAGTTTCCTGTGCCGAAAAATATACGGAGTATCCAGGCATTTCTTGGATTGACAGGATATTTCCGCAAATTCATCCAAGATTATGCAGTTTTAGCAAAACCGTTAACCCAATTGTTGAGAAAAGATGCTGCATTTAAGATAGGCGTGGCAGAAATACAGGCGATCGAAAACTTAAAAGCGGCACTAGCAGCAGAGCCAGTATTGAAAATTTACAAGCAGAATGCACGAACGCAGTTACATGTCGATGCATCCAAAGATGGTTTCGGAGCAACACTTTTACAGCAGCACGACAACAAGTGGCACCCTGTTTTCTATTGGAGTAAAAAAACGTCGCCACAAGAAGAGAAGTTGCATAGCTACTTTTTAGAGGTAAAAGCAGCGTACTTAGCCACGAAGAAGCTTCGTCAATATCTCATGGGTATCGAGTTTGACCTAATTACAGATTGTGCAGCATTCAAGCAGACAACCACCAAGAAAGATGTTCCCCGACAAGTTATTCAATGGTTAATGTACTTACAAGACTTTTCATATAAAATCGAACATTGAGCAGGCAGCCGGATGAAGCATGTCGACACTCTAAGCCGTTTCCCAGTAATGTTAATCACGTCAGACGTACACGCACAGATCTTAAGAGCGCAGCAAAAAGACGAACATTTAACAGCTGTCGCTGAAATATTGAAGCAAAAGCAGTATGCCGACTATAAGGTGAAGAATAAGCTGATATACAAACAAGTTGACGGACAGGAATTGCTGGCAATACCAAAGAGCATGGAGAAAGAAATCATAAAAAATACACACAGCTTTGGTCATATAGGTGTACAAAAGACAATGCATGCAATAAAGCAGAACTACTACATTCCACATCTAGAGAAAAAAGTAGGTCAAACCATCGCAAACTGCATTGAGTGCATCGTGCATAATAGAAAACTGGGGAAGCAAGAAGGTTTTCTACATTGCATCGACAAAGGGGACAGTCCTCTTTCTACACTTCATATCGATCATTTGGGAACATTAGATGCTACGTCTAAAAGTTACAAGTATATATTTGCCATAGTAGATGGATTTTCTAAGTACACATGGTTATACCCAACCAAATCAACAGAAGCGCAAGAAGTCGTCAAGCACATCGATGCTTGGGTCACAATCTTTGGCAGTCCACAGAGAATTATCAGCGACAAGGGTTCAGCTTTCACATCAAAACTGTTTAAAGAATTTTGCGAAAAACATAAGATCGAACACATAGAAACAACAACAGGAGTACCAAGGGGTAATGGCCAAATTGAAAGGGTGAATAGAGTCATTCTCTCCGTCTTGGCGAAGATGTCAGCTGCCGAACCGTCGAAGTGGTACCAGTATACATCGAAGGTGCAACGAGCTATCAATTCGCATGTCCACTCGTCAACTAAGTTTACTCCATTCGAAGTCATGTTTGGCGTAAAAATGCGAAACGAGACAGATACCGAGCTACTGAAGATCTTGCAAGAAGAGCTGCTACTAGACCTGCAAGACGAACGCAACAAAGTCCGAGAAGAAGTCAGAAAGCAAATTCAGAAATCACAGAAGGCATACAAAACCAACTACGATAAAAAGCGCAAAGGGCATTATGGTTATCAGCTGTCCGATTTAGTAGCCATCAAAGTGACACAATTCGTTACGGGAAAGAAGTTGGCTAACAAATATATTGGTCCTTACGAAATTGTTAAAGTGAAGCGGAATGGTAGGCATGAAGTAAAAAAAGCTGCTATATTTCAGGGTCCACAACAGACGTCAACTAGTGCGGACAACATGAAACTTTGGCAGTACATCGAGGCCGAGGAAGAAAGCGAGGATGAAGTGTCATCTGAGACAGATGACTTGCAGGATGACCGAGTGTAAAGATGCATTACTACACACGTACACAAACGAGAACACCCCATCTAGAGATAGTAGTGGATAGCAAGCCGTCGTCGAGACAAGTAGTGACAATCGAATCAGCCGTAAAAGCAGCCGCATGTCAAGCCGTCGGTCACGAATAGAATTTACTTTTGAATCTACTTTAATTTGAATTGAATCTCCTTTATTTAAATAATTGAATAACTGTTATTGCTCGGTTAAACTTTGAATAAACATATTTTACAGTATTAACCTAAACTGTTTTACATATATATATATATATATATATATATATATATATATATATATATATATATATATATATATATATATATATATATATATATATATATATATATATATATATATATATATATATATATATATATATATATAAATGACTTTGGCAATGCGCTTCCGGATCTCCTTAGTTTGGAGCGTATCCCCCCAAATTTCGGCTCCATATAGCAAAATGGAATCGGTCATTACAATCGCAGGCTCCGTCTCGTCTCACTGGGCCCACCGACGTTGGCCATTAGCCTACTCAGCGAAATGAGTCGCATGCCCTGCGGATATGATCCCAACACGTCAGCTTGGCGTCCAGGGTCACTCCGAGATACTGAGCGACTTGCTGCTCTGGACCACCATGGAGCCAACTGTCATGGGTTGGTATCCTCCACTTCGCCAGGATAATAGTCTCTGCCAGTTGGAGCCCGTGCTCAGCCATCCACCGATCCACCCTCCTCATGACTTGGTTAAGTCTGAGTTGATCGAATTCGGCAGATCTGGAATTGATTACCACTGCGACGTCATTAACGTAACCTACCAGAAACACATCTGCAGGCATTTCCAGGCGCAGCAGATTATCGTACATGATGTTCCAGAGGTCAGGTCCTGAGATCGAACCCTGTGCCGCACCTGAGGTGACAGTCCTCCTTTTGACTCCCTCGTCAGTGTCGTAGAGCAACCATCGGTCCCTGAGGTAGCCCCGCATCATGGCTAGCAAAAATTTAGGGATACGGAACCTCTGCTTAATGGCCCGGATAATATCCGACCTCCTCGCTCTTGCTACGCTCAGCTCCAACAACCTCTGAAATAGCACCGATTATTGAATCTTTTTCCGGAAGCCGTGCTGCCTACAATAAATGTCGCCACCAGATCTCACATCTGACAGCAGACGCGGCTTGCGCAACCTCTTGAGAAACTTCCCCGCAGTGTCCAACATGTACAGCGGATGGTGTACTGATGGATTGCTCAGGTCACTTCCCCTTGTCTAGAAGTACCAGTGGATCTACTTTCTCCTGCGACGGAAAGACCCCCGCGAGTAAACATGAATTATACAAATCCAATAATAGACGCAGTTGACTCGCTGACAAGACTTTAAGCACCTCGACCGGCACCCCATTAGGGCCCGGCGCCTTCCAGTTCTTCATCCTGGAAACCGCACTATTCAGCTCCTCGGCCGTAAAGGGATGAGCACCCGCCTGGTTGACGATGATGGAATTATCAGTCCTTGGCGGATGCGCTGGGAACAGCGAACCAACGATACGCTCGATGGATATCGCATTTATGAGAGTGCTAGATCGCATGTAACCAAGTCAATTCTTGGCACGCTGCGCCCTGCGTCTACACGCTAAAACGGTGCGTCACAATTCGGCGATTTCTTCGTTCCACCAGTACGCATGTTGCCTCTTACGAAAGGGTTTTCTTTTGGGCATTGAGGCCTCACATGCCCTGCGAATCCACCCCATGCTGCTATTAGCAGTGGTCTTTACTGTTGCACGAGTCACAGGGGTATCCCGGATGTTAGAGGCTCAAAACGAGCGAGGCGACCATCTCGTCTCTGTTAAGTTTGGCGTCATTCCAGCCAGCCACTTACAGCGAGAGCGGTGGAGTCTTTGCTTGCTCTCAACAATTCGAAAGGTTATGTAATTGTGATCACTGGCAGTGTAATCTTCCATCATCCTCCATGCGCTGACGAGTGCCGCAAGTCTCTCTGATGCCATGGTAACATCGGAAATGGATTCGCCAAATCCGGACCTTGGGAATATTGGCGTCGAACCCGTATTCAATACTAACAAACCGAACCTCGATGCCATTTTGACTATGCGCCGTCTGTGAGTGTTTTTGGTGGGAATGCCCCATTCCAATGTCCTTGTATTGAAGTCACCTCTACGATGATATTGCTGGCGATGTTACGGAGAAAGTCCTCCAGTGAGCTAAGTCTGTCTCCGAATTCCTGCATCGACTCATTTTGGGACAGGTAGCAACGCACAAAGGTAATCTCTCCGTATGTCACCCACACGTGACCGCTGCCCGTAGCATCTACCTACCAAACGGACGAGTTTCTCCCTTTATAAGGCTCACTGATCAGTATGATCTGAGGCCTATGTTCGCAGACTAGCGGCGGCGTGAAGTTAGTTATCTGTAGCTTTGCAGCCCCACAGGTTGCTTTGAAGGACTCTCATGTCCTTTACTGCTTTTTCGTGGTACCGAGTTCGTCTCTGAAAACCTGACAAGCACTCAATCCTATTAGGTGCTTGGCGCCATTCGCCCACTCCAACTTCCATTCGGAGTGGGTTTTGGGCACGAGTGGGTTTTGACGACCCGCAAATGCCGTCCACATGTTGGTTCACAAGCTCACAAACAGTTGGTCTGGCTTTGGCCAATATGTATTTGCTACATTACAAACGGTAGTTACATCTTCAGTTACGGATTCGCTTTCAAACTAGATATGGAAAAAATCATAAAGAGTACCTACACGATGTATTTTTACAGCGCCGGGCCGCACTGCAAATGAAAGCACAGTATTCACTGAATACTATGGTATTTTTGGGCGGCAGTTACGCACGAAACTTCGATTAACTCCGTAGTGCTCTCCAATCCAAAACGACACATACGAGTATAGGAGTGTAAAAATTAGAACGCAGCTATCTGTTTCCATACTACAGCTAACAATTCGCAGCATGTTTGCTGATTATCATTTGATATTTATCAATTCAGCTAAGATTGTGAAGCTTTTGTTTATTTCATAGCTTGTCCTTTAAGTTCAGTAAAGTTAACAGCAAATGGTTTCTTATTAGAAATAACTTTTTATTGGCAATTCAAATTTATGCATGTATTATTTGCAAATAAATATAATTAAAATGAAAGTTCAACTTAATGACATTTTGGCATTAAATCATTAAAGTGCGCTAGTTTTCTTTGCATTCGCCGATGTCACTAAAATATTATGCTACTCGTGTGTTAACGGAAAAGTAAATCTTAGTCCGGTGTCATGGAAGGATGTTGTCCATACTACTTACATTTCATGACGATTCTATTGGTTATAGTTTTTTATTGTGAGTGTTACTACTTTTCACCGCCGTTGAATGCTTATTCAAGGATAACGTCTTAAATTCTCCTCACCTCTCTATGCAGGGGTGTAACGTTGTTCCACGATTGCTAGCCGTTACTCCTACCTATTAATCGCCTTAGAGGTCTAAAGTTAATGTATTGTTATGGAGGACTTCTTTGATTGCCAGAAATAAATCGAAGGTGAACAAGACCACAAAAACCAAGCAGAAGTGAAGGGCGTGCGTCAAAGCACCAGGATCAAGATTTATTGCCGTAACTTCTTACTTTTGAGTGCTACAGTAGTCTTTGCATTCCACGACACGTTCGCATGGAAATGCTGTAGACATTTTTTGGGTTTTTGTTTGCATTTTTGACTACACGGAAAGGAATTGCTTCTCGGCCTTGAATCCATGCAAAAGTAAAACATTGGCGGCGTTTCCTTCGAAGTTTCCGAGCAGTTGTCAAAGATGCCGGTCCTAGGCAAATAGTTTTTCTAGCATTTTCAATTCATGAAGTGTTGCCACCATTCTCTGGGTTTATTGGAGTTTGGGAGTGGTTGACGGAAAGTTACTTCCTACTTCGAACAACTCTTGTTACGTGGTTTGCCATGTTTAAGGAGATTTTACTATTGAAGCTCTCGCGAATTCGAATAATTCGAATCAAAACAGACCAAGAGTTGTGGCTGTGCCATTTCAAATTGTGGCTCTGTGATCGTTTGGTTTTGTTTCGGAGCTATAAATTTTATTTCTCGTTGCAATAAATGAAAAACGCATAAAGCGGTCTTCAATTATGGATAGTTTAAAGGTTCGGAATTGACGTTTTACGTGGATTTTATGGGATAGTAAAGTACTCAAAAGATTTAATTTGAAGTAAATGTTTTAGGTTTAGGCGGAGAAAACATATGTAGATGTGGCTAATCAATACATATAGGCAACTAATTAGCTATTTCATAAGATTCTTTAAGTAGCGATTATGTTGTATTTGCTGGATTAGGTAACATATGTACGCTGTATTAAAAAAATTCTACTATACTCAGCAAACATTGTTGAAAAACAGTTTATCGAAAAACACTCGGTTGAAAGTGCAGCCTTACTATGTAATCGACTGTTTTATATTAATTTAGTATTACCTTATCACACTGTATAAAAGCCTTTATGCACAAGTGTAATCACTTTGTATCTTCAAAATAATTTGCATCGTGCAAGAAGAAAATTATAACTCATTGTCACCCTCGTTTTAGCCCCGTTTCAATGCTAAATGAACGGAAGTTTTACATTCGTTTTTACATTTCGAAAACCATTTTGTATTATCCAGCTCTAAAACTAGTGCAATTACTATGACTAACTAGATTTCATAATTCGAAATAGGATCGTGAACAGAAGTTCACTCCACCTGCTGGATTGTAAGTATTCATAAACGATGCTCTGCACATATTCTTATCCCGATGCAATTTTCAACAACCAACTCATCACATATGTACGTGTTCGTTTGCTACTTTTATTACGTTAATAACAAACAAGGCTATAAACATGTCTTCCGCTTGATTTAGAGAGTTGTCCTTCGACTCGTAGTGCAGTGTTCGTTTCCGTTAAGTATAATAAAAAGTAAACATGTTGTCCTGCGCTCAGGACAATATAGAAAATAGCTCGAGAAAGCCTGATGGCAGTTATGGTAGGTTCATCAGTAATAAGTACAATTCTATCAATTAAAATGAAAGTCTGCAGCAGCATGTATAACTTAAAAAAATATTGTACTTTTTTATTTAAAAAAAAATACTTTATTAACAGGTTGGAGGTTAATCTTTATAGGTTGTTAGTTTTCAAACGACTGCTTAGCTAGTTAGTTCTATTATGAAAGAAGTCTCTGGTCACCTGACCGTGCAACATGACTGGAATTCGCGAATTCTGAATTAGGCGTTTTCGAAATTTGCAGGAGTGTCGGGTTTGTTTCGCGATGAGAATTTACAGCAGGTGCCGGATGGAAATTGGGAAGGTGGCAGTTTTTGTGCTTCGGGGTGTTGAATTTAACGCTCCCGAAGTTAAATTTGCACGTCCTAGTGCAATCCTAGGTTCTAGAGATTGCGGTATTGTTCACATTCTAATAGAAATGCTTGATCAGTTTAAAGTGCAGCGATGGTATTCCCAGATGCTGGAGATGCTAAGATTGTATTGAATAGGTCTTGTTTCTCGATTCGGTACGTTTTCGATTTCAACGCTGCCGTTAAAATTGCTCAAGGATCCAGGCTTATTTCTTCGACCGACGATACATGATGGTCATTTCCTCAATAGCAACAGGCTGCTTTACCGTCCAATAATTTCGGAATATATTGTGAGCCATTTATATTAGCAATATGCAGCACACCAAATACTTTAAATTTTATTACTGAATAGCAATTTGGCATTTTTCAAGATAAACTGTAATTTATTTTAATCATAATATTTTTTCGTATTATCGGTTCTAAGAGGAATTTTTCGTATGTCGAGCTCTCTGTTTTCGGTAAGTCTATGATGTGAAGCAAGTGTGTTGAAATCTTTTGCAATTTTGATTCGGTGTAAATAATGTAATGCTTGCGCAATATTTATGCATGGAGTATTATCTGTATCGAAAGTTTTTACTATAACTGAGACATCTGAGTTTGAGAAATCGCGAATAATTTGCCAACATTACAAAATACAATCTTTGGATGGATATGTTGTGGTAAAATCGAAAACGACGGTGCATGCAGACTCATCTGCTTGATGAATATTAAGTGAAGATGAACAACAATTCGACAATCTTCTAACTAAATTTTGGACATTAGAAGAAACATAAAACTGCATAAGTTAACGACAGTGACATATTGGACACGGTCAGCACCTTATTTAGCAATCAAATGTTTGCAGACCTTAGCCACCAAAAATGGCCGCTAACTCATTGTAAGAAACGTGGACGATATGAAAAGAAAAGGTTGACCATCGGTACTTTCTACAGAAACAAAAAAGGAAGATTCAAACATTTTCCGAAGGCCGCTTAATAAAGTGTCGAGGTGAACCGTTCAGCGATACATTCAATCAACTAACTGGGGGCGACAAGTTCATAGACCACGCATCAAACCTTTACTTTCCAATAAGAGCGTTCGAGGCCTCCTGAATTCCGATCAAAAGCTGAAAAACCTTGCATTAGCTGACGGCAATGCCCGTGGTAGAACCCGGCGTGCAAAGAGCCTTTTTGACGGACGAGCTGTGGATTCAACTGCATCCTATACCTAATTGACAGAATAGGACAGTGAGTACCCGTAACACAGACCCGCGTCGTTTAGAAAAACGATTGGTTTTCGAAAAACTACTCGTTATAGAAAAACGGTTCGTTTTAGAAAAATGATTGGTTATAGAAAAACTATTCATTTTACAAAAATTGTTCGTTTTATAAAAACGATTCGTTTTAGAAAAACGATTTATTTTAGAAAAACGGTTCGTTTTAGAAAAACGATTGATTTTAGAAAACCCATTCGTTGTAGAAAAACGGTTCGTTTTGTAAATGCTGTTCGTTTTAGGAAAAAATGTTCGTTTTAGAAAAACTGTTTGTAGATATTCGGAAAAACTGTTCGTTCGTCTTTGCAGCCAAACGTTTTTTGCAAACTGTTTGGCGTTTTTGATCCCATCACTAGTCATATGGCCTTAATTCTTGCACCAACTAGATCTTGTTAGCCTTTAAGCCCAGTTTCGTGAGCAACATTAAAAAAATTGATAGTGCAATATTGTAAGACATTGTGAATTAAACTTCATTTCATTTCTACAAATTTCAATGTGTTGAGTGCTCTATAAGATAAAACTAATTAACGCTAGGCATATAGGTTTATGTGTATAATGACTTTACGGTCACAGAATAAATCCACTATGTAATAAATTTGAAATGCTTGCGCAGCTTCAAATATGGTTCGCAAAAAATATTATCTAGCGATTATTTCAATAGCGACGCTCATTAAAACGTTACTATTAGCATAAATTCATTCTTTTAATTTGCATTTCCGATTTAGTTGATTCTGTGTACGTTACCCTAAATGAAATTATTGTAAATTAGCTAACATGATTCATTCTATGAGAACATTTTTGTGTAGTACATTTCGTCGTTTGTTACGGCCGGAAGCGATGTAAACTGTTGCCAACAGATGTTTCGGCAGACATTAATTAAAAACTTTATTATACTTTAATTTTTATTGTAGTTTTGTGACTGGGTCTTATGAATTTGGATGCATGGCATTTTTTTTTATGTGTCAGTGACATAGCGCTAATTGAATTTGTTAATGTGCTAGAGTAAATTGTTAGCGTATAGTAAATTTTGTCTACATTAGCAAATGGTAAAAAGTAAATGTGCAATAGCAAGGGCTTGAATTGCTTTTCAACAGGAAAACAATTTGGCTGTTGAATCAAAAACATAGTTTCAAACCAAATAATTTTTCCTTCTAAATCATCCACACACTCTTATTGTTACATATAATCTTGGAATAAAAATGTTAATTTAAAATTTTAAAGCACTTACTTTGCTCTAGTAAAACCCATAATATTAATCACCATGACATAATTACCCATGATATAATTACAAAATAAAATATCTCAACGCATGTCTCAATATATCAGTACTCTTCAATTTTTATATTATTTATCACGGCAAAGTATCATTTGTGCCATTGAATCAGCAGCCACAGTTTTTGTGGAGCTGTGAATACAGGCATTATAATCATTGTTCTGTTTAACGTTCTTTTTCTGTAGTTTAATAAACGTTAAAATTCGCGAAAAGATAATACTTTTAAACACATAATCAAATAATCAGATAATAATTCTTCCAGCGTTAGATAGGACATTGTCACCTGAAACCAAGAATATCCATTTTGCAAAAAACCGACGTTAACCAGACTCGTGAGTATACGTATTTCGACGTTTAGTATGATTTCTGAACGTTTTAAGGCATTGACATAGACATAGTTGGACCCTTAACACACTCACAGAAGATTCACTTACTGCTTCATAATCATCAGCTGTTGCCACTAACTGTGCTTCCATTCTACTGATTCGGGAAAACATTGCCCAAATCAGGGCAGAAAATTTGACTGAGTGCACTGCATTGAATTCGATTGACTTTTAGGCTTCAGACACAATCACAATCGTGCCATTCACAGGCCAATGGTTTCTTAGAAAAACGGCATCGTATTGCAAAGACGATTATCTTGGCTCGATGATTCGTCCTTCATTGTCCATGATTTTTCTTGAATTAAGGTATCTAATCTGGGAAGAATTTATTGCATTACTTGCCCAACTCATCTACGGAGAAAACCTGCGTCATCTCATGGATTTTCATTGCGAAATTCTTCTAACTTTGCCTTTGAACTTTTGGTGACTATTAAAAAAACCGACCGGCTGATTCAGCAGACCATACAAAATCGCAGGTATACATCTTCAGGCAACTTGACTCTATTATGTACTTCCGCTAGTTCTTCCACCAAATGACGGCTCATTTTAGCCAGGCGCACACATTGTTTTACTTTTGATATTAGAAACCAATCCGTAAACCTTCTATTTACATAATCAAGCCCTGTTACTCGTCATCCTGAATGAAACCTGATCGAGAAGTGGCATCCTACAAATAAACACCAAAAATAGTTTTAATAAAAAACCGATTTTTCCTTTCGAAGCTAGATATATTGAATTTTATACATTAAATACAATAACCAAAAATAGCTTTGCTGTTTTAGTATTTATTTATTTAGTATATATGAGAGGGTGGGTGAGCTGTAGAATTCGGTAGAGGCTTCATTCACAATCAATGTATATGAGTGTGGGGTGATAAGGTCCAAGACTCACTATACTACTCCCTATATATTCCGAACAAGATTGACTCGAAATCTTGGAAAAACTGCAATCATGACTAGATTTGAGCCATATGCCTCACACCTTCGTAGCCGGTGCTTTACCCTATCGATGACTCAATCTCGTTTTTGTATACCTTCTTACAAGTAATAGTTTCATTTTCTTAATGTGCTGCGTTTTTATAGAATCATACGAGGCTTTCTGCTTTATCAACCATTTTATTTCGGTAACAGTTAATGTCTCTCAGTCAATTATACTTGCTTGTGAGTTTCGATCTATATCTGCTTATGCCAGTCTTTACCGGACAACGCCAGCTCTGAAAGATATTATTAGTTCGTGAAAAGTTATATTGAAGGCAATCACTGATTAATCAGAGCTATACGCAGTATATTCAAGATTTCTTTTTTGCACCAATATAAGTTGAAAATCAACATTAATAGAGCCATCTTTAAGTGACGAGAAATATTCTAGGATTCCCTTTGGTAGAACGAAAACCCTGCTTTTAATCTCACAAATATTTATGTTGAAATCTTTGATTTACTCGTAATTTGGCCGTCGTAATTTTGCCGTAAAAGAATTTACCGGAAATGAAATGAACGCTATTGAAAATCCGCGCCAGGAAAAAAATATATTTGTTTAGGAAAAGAGTTTTTTTTAAATCAGCTTCAATCCGTTTCGATATAAAATTGAAGCTATGCCCTAAATCTACTTCTTCCCTTCTTTACTATTATACTTAAATTCTGGATTTGTGCGAACAACTAACAGTCTGACCCTAAATTTTATTTATATTCCATAAATTCTTGATAAAATACTCACATAAAACATGAATCCATTCATGAAGCTTGGATCACTTTGCAATCTCATTTATCTCACTCGACGAAAAAACATGATGATGGATGTTGATGTGGATGAAGACTCAGTCGAAAAAAACAGTGCTAGAAACTCTTCGCCAGAAAACCTGCGAGGTGATGAACATATGTGAATTTTTTTCACTATATTAAAATTGAGTGTTTTTATGAAACATTGAAATCGTCTATTTGATTTCGGAGAGAATTTAATTTTATTAAAATGCTCATAGTATAATGTGCGGTAACGTGCTCACATATTCGATCCTATTTAGTTTCTCTACTGAAAGTTTTTGTCAAAGTCGAGATTTCAAGCAGCCTAAAAGCGTATTTTAATTATGCAAATACGGTGCCGAAAAAGCAATCGTTAAAAGGAAGAGTACTTTTGTTTGAATGTTAAAACATATTTGCACACGTAGACCATGATCTATGATTGTGTGCTAACATATTGCAAATGAAAGGAACTTATGTGTACAAAAAGCTAATGTAATTTTCAAGCTTCGCGGAGTGTTTTATTAAAAAGAGAGATACTATGCTCTGAAATTTGAAGTTAATTGGATTTATTTTAGTAAAATATTTATTATACGTTAATAATAAACCAATTATGGGACATTGGTATAATTACTGATCGGGACCATTACTCTCATATTCTACAAAATTAGTATTAAATTTATCGCAGTCACATTTTTGTGTAGTTCACTCTAGTGTCGGAAGTATGTATTGATGGTATTTTTTTGAATGTCACAGAGGAAATTTTTGTCAATTATGATGACTGACAGAATAATTTTTAATCGAGATCGTTATCGTAACGATGACAATAGGACATTATTGTTTTACATGGTAATTTCTTAGAATTACATGAATGTTTTTATTAAAATGTCCATTAAGTAATGATAGCAAACGAGATATGATAAGTCTTTGCTTTGTAGCGTCTCCGTCCAATATGCACATCGGAAGCGACATCCCTGCATTTCTGGGTAGGGCGAGTGAGGAATAAAGAATAATCAGCAAAAGGAATAGTCAACAAAAACGTGACTTCAATATCTTATAGAATGTTAAGGTTTTTTCCAATTCTGCTTTATGCTCTTCACCTCGAAAAAATATCGATTTGAGTTTTCTCATCGTAGTATTTTCTCCACAGGCACTCCGACGATAACGACGTAATTGGTCCAATTGAAATGCCCTACAGAGGTACGATGAATACACCACTGTTTGAGCAAAAGTCTTATTTTCCTTCACTTCCCAGACAAATGATTGCTCATATAGTTTTTCAAGTGATGCTCCTTACAGTAACTTTTATTCGATCTTGCACGTCAAGTTTCCTAGCCATGCTCTAGCATAGGAGAAAGTGAAATTATTTAGTGTGTCGGGGGAGCATTCGAATGACGACACGTTAAGTTTGATTGAACCATATACAATTGTTCATCTTATAATTTTTCGAAAAGGTTCGGCATACTTAGAATCCTTAGTATGCATTGTAGACGTAATGGATGTTAATAATTTATTCAATTCAACAGCAACCACATAAACGAAACATGCAAGTGTTTTAATTTAACGAATGTATACCAGTTTCTCCTAAAACTAAACTCAAATGTTTTAAGCGCTTATTTGCGGCTGTTCCATATCAAAATCATAAGTTGGCCAGAACAAAAATATTGCCTTAACAACAAACGAATTTAAATATCGAAGTCGTATTCTAAACGAAAGGGCGAACAATCCGTTCCGCACGTAGAACACTCTTTTGAATACTAAGCCTCTCAAAGTGACCACAAAAAAGGCAGGAAATTGAAAATAAAGTTTCTTTTGAAATCAGTTTCAGACTTTTGAAGAATCTTGGAGCAGCTATTTCTTTCGGCATCGTGTCAAGTTGTTATTAAAAGTTTTTATTTTTGAATTCGAAAAATTCAGAGGATTCGATATTTCAATGTCAATTCAAGCGGAGTAAGAACATGCATAATTAATTGCGCTGGCTACGAGTGGGGTTCGTCCGAGTTCAAAGTATTCAATTTTCATCTTCGAGCTCAAAAGTACTTAGTTTTCATTGAATTTTTAATTAATTGCTCATATGAAAAACCCTGACAAAATAATTTTTCAGTTCGAAACTATCTATGACCATCATAACAATAAAAAGCTCTAGCACATAAAAACCGATAGGAAAGTTTATTTTCGAAGGAAAGGAAATTTTTTTCGTAGCAGTGGAAATGTGTATATTTTGAATGCATCTTCTATCAATGTAAAGGAATAATTTCAATAATTTTGTTGAGTAATAAACTCAAATTGTTTAAGAGTTCAACCGTTACCCTATATTAAATAGTTTGCTACAACAATCTATCCAAAGTTTATGAATTCTTACAATTAGCTTATATTCCACTTTGCCCAAATGTAGACCGTACAACATCAACATTCCCATGACATAAAGTATCTAAGTTTTCAGCAAGATATGATTTCAGTTTGCATTCTACTAGAATCACTGGAGGATGATCAAGCGGAAGCCAGTGGAAGTATTCGTCTTTTGATTGCTTTTGGCCTAATGTGCTAGGCTAGGTCGAGTGGCGATCAATCGGACAGTTTTGGCGAAAGAAACTTGTAGTCAAAGTAGAGGCCCGTTGTGATACCAATGACATTTTTCCTTCAGCCAGTGTATTTGGGGACAATTTGACGATGATGTGATCGGCTTGAACGAGTTTATGGTTGAGATCGTAAGAGGCAGCGATAAGCTGATGCCCTGATGGGCTTAGTGTATCGAGTATGCTCCAGCTATTGCCAGAATACTAAATGCACTCTATACTTTTGGTGCTGAGCTTGAGATCTCAAAAAGCCAATTTGGGTGATCGATGTGCTCTATAATGCCACAGAAGGCTCTCTACGACGTCTCTTTGCATTCTGTACGGTTACTTAAGAACCTTGAACTGCATTTTAAGCGTGGATCAAAAATTCGATCTTATTGCGTTGTCAAACTCTTTTTTGTGTTCTCTCCGTACTGTGATGATTTCTGGATTCTGTCTCTATTTCTTAGGAACCTCTCCTGTTTTGGGTGAGCTGCGCGATAGGTTAGGTTTAGTTAGGTTAGGTAGAAGTGGCTGCCAATCTACAGAGGCCTGATGACCGACACACATAGGCACCAGAGAAGCCCGTTGTGACGCCACACTAATTAGTGATTCTTTCCTACTCACTGAACTCAGGAAACCATCTGCTTCCTCTGACAAATCGCACTGTCCCCTTTAAGCTGACCAGGGACAGTTTGGTCAGGTTTGAGAGAAAGGGTGCATCAAGTGCCGCCACCCTTCTCCTTGCCAAAGCCGGGCACTGACACATTAGATGGAGGACGGATTCCTCCTCGTCCTCAGAGTCACAACTCCGGCAGAAATCGTTAAACCCTACGCCTAATCGTTGCGCATGCCGTCCAATGAGGCAGTTGCCCGTAAGAATGCCCACAGTGTAACGCAGTGCACTTCGAGCTAAGCCTAAAAGCTGCCTGGTGCGATGCGCATCCATGGATACCCAGGAACTGCCTTATTATCGCGCAGGATGATTCATCTGCCCAGCACTTCCTAGCGTCCTCAAGATATTTTTGCTTGATGGCCAATTTGATCGATGTCATCGGTATACCTATTGAAAAGGAGTAACAGAACTCCGGTAGCAAAGTTCCAAGCCTTGCTAGCTAATCAGCCTCTCAGTTGCCCTGAAAACCCCTAAGTCCAGGTACTCAAATCAATTGAACAACCAAATGTGTTGATATCTCTCTAAGAAATGCACGGCATTCAGCAACAATTATGGATACTGTACAAAGACCAACAAGGGACTTAATAGCTGCTTGGCTATCTGTGAAAACATCAATATTGACCCCGAACATTCAACTACACAGAAGCCAGTCAATTGCCTGAAAAATAGCCGCAACCTGAAAAGACACTACAGTGGTCTGGTAGACGGAGGGACAGCTTGCTATTCAGCTCATCTGAGTATACACCACTCTCGACCTTATTGTCTAGGTTTGAGCCGTCCGTGTACACATGGATAAGCCCACTTTCGAGGGTGACACCATGACGCTATTTAACCCTACCAGGAATGCGAGTTGTGAACTCCAAATCCAGCAGGCATTGCGGAGCGATGTAGTCAACACCCGCTGGACCGGCGACTCGCTCGGCAAATATCCTCGCATGGCCAAACGCTGTTCTATTCCTTGCTGAGATACAATTCAGTCTCACAACAGCAAGATTAGCTTAGTATTAGCTTAGATCAGTAGATTGGTTGGTAGCCAATGAAGCAACACAAAAACTGTCTTAGTAGGGGTGGAGCGGTGCGCGCTACCTCAACTGCAGAGTTCAGATTTAGATCTAGATTCTTTTAGCAATCGACATTCGCCAGAGAAAGTTCTAATGAAAATCGCTCAAGTGATTAGAGCCTAGTCTAGTTCGTGCTTTCCTCATTCATAAATAATACTGCTAACACTATTAAAGTATATTTACATATTTGCAGCATTCCATTCATTTAAGAGTTGTCTATGCCACCTACTGACTAAGTAAACGTCAAGAAACTCTCAACGATTTGAGGAGAAGATGGTCGGCTCGTTGCTTGCATTTAGTATAAACAGGTTGTAGGCTAAGATGAAGTCGAAGATAAGTTATACTCGATCATTCATTTCTGAGCTGAACATCACTTCATACTAAGCAAATAAACCAGTTTGGAATCTACTGATTCTCGCTGCACAAGCCAGGCTATCTTTCGTATGAAAACTTGTATAAACAAGTAAAACATATACTTGAAAAAAGCGCAAAATGTTCCTTTCTTCAGATTGTTGGGGCTAACCAGTCTGTATGCATTGGTGGGTAACCAAAAAATCGGATTGTTTATAACCCATGGGTGTCAGATTAATATGTACTTCTATTTATTAGATTAAATTAAGCAGGGCAGCTGAGCTATTTTGAAATACTGGAGGCTAATTTGAAGTATATTCACCGATATTAAACAGGGTCAAGACGAGGTCATCTTCGGAAGCTAGAGCTAACTCACTTCTCCCCTCTGTTTCCATAATTTTCAGGTCCAGGCAGTAGCCCAAATCGAAGGTTGTCTTGGTTGTTTCATTAGTCGAGAGGATTTCCGCATCGAAGTATGTTTTCCCATTCAAAGAACGATAAGGGTAATTTATCAGAGGGGGTATTTGTTTACTTTCTTAGAACTTTGAAAGCTGACCTTCTAGTTTTGTAAGCCCGCGAAGATTTTGCGGAAGAACGTTTAATGCCTGGAGAGGAAGTGGCTCTGGAGGTAGCACCAGTTGACGGTCCAGCCAGCACAATTTCCATAATCCTCTCGCCTCTAGGCCATGAGCCGGCTTCTCGCCTCTCTACAGGTCAGACTTGGTGATTGGACTTGGTGATGAAAACTTCAAGACCCCTTGGGGTGAGGATATGCTGGCAGCCAATGAAGCTTAATTATTCGTCTTACCTCCACAGCAGATGTAGTTGCTATGGAGCGCAAATTTCGCTCACTCTCTCACTTTCGACGGTCTTAGCCCGATAGGAAAGCCGTCTTAGCGTTTCTCAACGTTCAAGGTTGTTGTTGGTTTTATGGCGGGCTTCTGCATGACGAGTTTAGTTTCATGCTTCTATCCAGCATTCAAAAGGGTATCTACTTAAACCCACTTATTCCAGTTTCACTATTTGGTAACCTTTATGGCTCCATGATTATCTATGCAAGCAAGAATGTCCTGAAAGAGTTGTCATAAATCGGAGTGTCATAAATCGGAAGCTCTGAGAAGATTGGAATAAGCCTTTATGGTGACATGTGCGTAGAATCAGATTATGGTGGCGATACTGAGAGCGTTCTCTGAAACCTGCTACGGTTTTGACCGAGAGCTGTTCACGAAGCCGATTTCACTCCGCTGCGACCGCGCTTGAAAACGACTAGGTTCAAAATGCTTTGACCATCAGCTAAAGCGCAACAGTTCAAAACCGTCAACTAAAAAAATCTGAAAACGTGACAGTCTAGCTAACATTTGTCTGTGCTTAGTTAGTATAAAAGTGAGTCAAGATATACATAGTTGAGAAATAAGTTGGGCTGTAAGTCAAAGAAGAACCGCTATTGAATGAAAACCTAGTTTGCTTTAAGAACTGTTGATTAATTTTTCGAATTGGGCTTTGTATCTCAATGACGATGCACCTTTATATGATTGAGTATTCATTGGTAGCAGACCGCGGCATAAAACTCATCAATCATTTGTGCGGATGCGGACTGAGTGTTCGATTGAAATTAAGCTAAAGAGCGGGAGAAGAAAATCATTCAAGAGAAATATCAATTTTCAATAATTTGATGTACAACTAGTCGCTACAAGAAATATTGGCCTTTAAATTAAAACAGTCTTAAGTTTGTGTACCTAGTCTTTTTTATATTTATTTTATTAAAAAATCACAATTTTTAAAATTCATAAAATATACAGCGAAGTAATTGTATTTCATATGTCTTCGCCAATCCCTACCAGCAGCTAAAAATTTACCTGAAAGAGTTGCTAATATTTTTTTCTCTTTCTTTTCATGGAATATGAAAATATAGTGCTCGGAGCTGAGCCTCGCAGCTTAGAAGAGTTAAAAAGTCTTCTAACATTCCATTAAGCCTTTGAAACTGTCTTCGACTAAAACTAGAAATCTACCAACACGTAAAACGTCGTCGGATGACGTAAATCACCCCATTCTTTATCATAGATCTTGGAGTTAATTGGCCGTGCAAAATATTAAAGAAAAATTTTCCACAGCATAACTCAACCCTGCCTATATTAGGTAATATTTCCCTCATTACTGTCATTTAGTCTATATTTCATTAGAATTAACAAGACTATTTAAATTCCTTTGAAATAACATAGGTTGAAAATTCTATCGATGCGCGATGCTTAAACTCTACACAAAAAGAAATTCAGATCTTTGTTAAATACGGAAAAGAAATAGCCAACACTCAAACTTCCTGAGCGATAGCTCCTTTTTGGTCAGTACAAAAATGTTAATTATCCTTTCAAAATGAGGGTTTATTCTTGTTGTACTCACTGCTGAATTGCTTCCTTCCTGCCTACTCAGCTGTTTCCTCAAAGCTTATCTTCGGCTATGTTCTTCTCAAAAGATATTCTTCTCATTCTTATAGATCCAGAAAGACCACTCACGAAGAGTCAAACTCGACTATGAATGACTTGCTGACTTTCCTTGGAATAATTGTCGAATTAAAGGAGAAACTTGTGCGTTGAGTTGTTAAATTGCAATCTATTATGTGATGAAAAGTAGAAATAAGATTTTTCTTAAGTTCGTTTCAAACTTGAGTGGTACAACGGAGGCAAGCAAGGTTAAAGCTGTCTTGATGATTAATTGGCGGATGAATGAAGAGTTTCTAGTGAATTTATATGAACGGAATGGGCTCGCGAGGGGAATGTTTTAACAGGTAAATTGGTAGATGGGTATATGTTCATCTTTTTTCATGAATTGGTACGACAGAACATTATCTACAGATTTTGTTAGTGAACAAATTATTTTGCTTTAAGGTATTTGCTTTATTTATTTATATTTTTCTATATGCTTTATTTATTTATATGTATAAATTCAGCGTATTAATATTGATTTACATGCTGCTAGCTGCGATTCGTACTCAAACGAAAATTGGTTTTGCTATGTAACATGTTAAACTAGAGCATAACGATAATTATAGTTAGTACGATGTTATCAGTAAACCATATTTATTCAGTAGCAGATGTAGACGACATATAGAAGAATCGAAACATATATTTACTACTCTAGTGAAATCGGGCTAATAATCCTTTACTTTGTCAGGAAAATAATTTCGTGTTCTTTCTTTCATTCAATTACATTAAATTCTAAAACGAGTAACAACTGTTTAAGTGCCAAACTAAGTCAGCAATCTAAAGAAGCAAGCTCGCAAGGAATAATATCTATTCTTCCGAGTAGAAAGGCAAGTGTGTGCCAAAGTTGTTGAACTCATTTTGTTGAACAATGAATAGCGGCGAAAACTTTTCGTTGCATCCGATCGTTTAGCATCATATATTTTACGGGATACATGTAGACTCGAAACTAACAATCTGTGTATAAAATGTATCTGCGTATGAGTGTTTTCATTGTAATTACAGTAATTACCAACAAATTTTAGAGTTGTCAGTTTAAGTCAGGGACTAAACTTGATATTTGTGATTAAATATATACCCGATAAAAGAGTATCACAGCAGTTAAACAGAAAGTTCAAATAATATAAATATTTATTATCAAAGCTCAAGCTCTAAATACTAAAATGACGGTGTTCAATAAAATTATGATTCGGTGTTTGGTTTTAAAAAAATAACAATATATTAATGCCTACCGCTTAAATGCTTGAACTTATTAACTACTATTTGGATATGGAACATGCATACATTTAATTAATTGTGTGTGTGTATTCTTTACACACAGGTAAAATTCTTTCTCTCTGGATTGTTAACAAAGTACTTTTACTTTGCGTTCATGTTGTTCATGCTCGAGCGAGCATATGGCTCGACATTTTCGATTAAAAAGCCAAGTTTTCATTCATTTCCAGATCACGAAATCAGCCAAAAGTATAATTAAAGAAGTTTTTGCATTGTTTCTAAAAATGAAATTTACTTACATAAGTGCATAAGTATACCCAGATTGTTTGAATGCACTCATATCGTATCAATCATTTGAGATGTAAGTTTATTTAAATACATTTTAACTAAAATTAATTTAAATACGTTATAGTTATTATAACACTGTTCAAACAAAGTATGGAATTGATTATAATTCATTGGCTAAAAATAGCACGTTTTAGTGTGCGGTTGTTCGGGGTGATAAGAATATGTGACTTCTGTGATGCGTTTTGATTTTAAAATGAAAATAGTGATCTAAAATAACTGTGCGCCCAACGTGGGCAAAGTAATCGTAATATTGAGCAAAAATAACACTAGTTTACACAAAAAATGTACCTCGTGAAAAAAAGTTTTTTGAGCCTAATTCGAGGTCGCTGAAAACGAAAATGACACTCATTTATTTTTTCAAAGAAGCGTTTTCGAGATATTCGTCAAAAACTTTTTTTTCGGTTTTTTCTTAAGTTATGTCCAAATATCTCGAGAACAATTGACCTTACCAATATCAAAAGTATACTGATTAAAAAGTACGTGTTTTCCCTTTACGACGATATCAATTTTTTGATAATTGGAGTAATATTGTTCAAGTTTCAGGCGGTTAAAGTTTAAAAAAATGTGGTTTTTCTAGCTTTTTTGAAAATTGCACATGTTTATTTGTTCTATTAAGTTACATAAAATTGTTTTAGACATATAATATCATTTGCAAGTAACAGATAATATAATTGCAAAAATATAAAGCCTACACTTGCCCAAATCAGACAAAAAGTGCAGTAGATATGACTCATTATGTAAAAGAATACAAGTTCTCGCGTTGACGCCACATATAAGTCTATGCAGAGCGGCAGAAGATCAGTTTTGTAGCACCAGCTACTTTACTTCCACCAAAATGTGTAAGCACTCAATAGATAAGTTTTGTTTTGTTTGCGGGTCGTTCATTTTCAACAAAAATTGTCGCAAAAAAATGACTCAAAACATTTTAGTTGCTTATGAGCATTATTTTGGATTTCGAGCAATCAATACTCAAAAACTGTGGACACCAAACTCAGTCTGTGGCACGTGTTTTGCACGATTAAACGAATTTGGAAAAGGCAGAAAGAAGTATTTGTCGTTTGGAAAGCCAGTTGAGTGGAGAAATTCAATAGATCATGTCACCGACTGCTACTTCTGCTTAACAAAAATTCGAGGAGGAAAATTTCACAAGGCTATCTATCCCAACGTAATATCAGTGACAAAAACCGCACCACATTCTTTTTATTACCCAAAACGAGAGCCACCAGCGCCAAAAACAACAAGAAGTAGTCCAGAAGAAATCGAAGATTCGGAATCAAGTGCCAGCAGTGATACGGAAACAGGTAGTAAAAAACTGAAGCTGATGAACCAAATGGCCTTAAATGACCTATGCCGTGATCTCAACTTACCGAAAAACAAATCTGAATTGCTCGCTTCACGTTTACAAGAACACGGATTTCTAGAATCAAAGACAAATGTCACGTATTATCGAAATCGCAGCAAGAAATTTGAGCAGTACTTTTCGAAGACAAAAAATTTTTGCTACTGCAACAATACAAACGAGTTGTTTGCCGCATTAGGTGAAAATCATGAACCAAATGAGTGGCGCCTTTTCATTGACGGCAGCAAATACAGTGTAAAAGCTGTTTTACTCCATAAAGGTAACAAGAAACCATCGATTTCGATTGGCTATTCCACAAATGTCAAAGAAACCTACGAGATAATGAAAGAGCTTCTTGAACTGCTGAACTACAATTCGTACAAGTGGAAGATATGCTGTGACTTGAAAGTTGTAGCTATACTCATGGGTTTGCAGGGTGGCTATACGAAATACAGCTGCTTTTTGTGTCTCTGGGATAGTAGAGCAGATAAAAAATATTTTTCCCAACACGATTGGCCACAGCGTGAAGATCACGTCGTAGGAAAGAGCAACGTTCTAAAAGAGGCACTCGTTGACAAAGAAAGCGTTATTTTTCCTCCATTACATATAAAGCTGGGGCTTATGAAAAATTTTGTGAAAGCGTTAGCAAAAGATCCACAAAACAAAGGCCTGGCTTACTTAAAGACGAAGTTTCCGAAAATTTCAATGGAAAAGATTAAAGCGGGTATATTCGTCGGTCCACAGATCAAGAAATTGTTCAATGACACAGAGTTTATAAAATGCTTGAACAAGGCAAAGGCAAAAGCTTGGAATGATTTTCAAGAAATAGTTAATGGTTTTTTGGGTAACAACAGGAGCCCTAACAATTGTCAATTAATCCGAAACATGATGAAAAGTTTCCATGCCATTGGTGAGTAAAGTGTTGAAGAATTTCGAAATCTGTAAGTTCTACTGTTATAATAAAAAAAAACAATTTTATCGGTTACAGGTGCCCGCATGTCTCTTAAAATGCACTTTCTCAACAGCCATTTGGACTTTTTCCCTCCAAATTTGGGAGCTGAAAGCGACGAACAAGGCGAAAGATTTCACCAGGACATTGCTAATATCGAAAAGTGGTATCAAGGCTTTTGGGATCAGGGCATAATGAGTGACTATTGCTGGTTGCAACTTCGAGAAGATAAGTCACCGCATAAACGTAGGAGTTTGAGTAACAAAACATATTTCAGTCCAAGAGTTTGATTATGTAAATAGCTGACACTGTGCCTTTATCAACAATAAGTCATATCTACTGCATTTTTTGTCCGATTTATAATATATATAATTATAATATATGTCTAAAACAATTTTATGTAACTTAATAGAACAAATAAACATGTGTAATTTTCAAAAAAGCTCGAAAAACAGCATTTTTTTCAACTTTAAACGCCTGAAACTTGAACAATATTACTCCAATTATCAAAAAATTACAATATTAATATAACTAAAAAAAACCGAAAAACACGTTTTTTACGAATATCTCGAAAACGCTTCTTTGAACAAATAAATGAGTGTCATTTTCGTTTTCAGCGACCTCGAATTAGGCTAAAAAAACTTTTTTTCACGAGGTACACGCAGTTAAGCAAAATTTCGTAAACTAGTGTAATCGGTAAATTTTGCTGTTTTTTCCAGTCTTGTGAGTTTTTAGAATGATTTCATTTGAATTCTTTAGAGATCCAATTACAATGGAAATTGGGTGGCTTTTCCTCTATTCATTTACATATAATAATATAACATTTGGAGTGTAGACATATATAGCATCAACTGCGTAAATTTCACATAACTGCAAGTTTTAGTTCGTACGTCAAATACTTGAATTCCTCGGTAGCCAACGAATAAGTCATTTTTTTGAAGGTATACTCTTATTATACAACTTGTTTAGACTGCCGTCATTTCAATTCATGGTCGCTGTTCAAATCCAATCGATCGTCAATTTGGCTACACACTTTAGAAACAATACACTCAGCGTCATCTTATAGCACAAAATGTCTGTTGTGAAATTGGTATAAAAGAACTGAAATCTACCAATGAACGCCTAATTCGCAAAAAGACCACAGCACTCTTCGTGCACGCAGCTATCGAAAGCTACTATTTTTTCATTGAATAGTCCAGCAAAATTAGACAAAAAAGGTTCAGCTTCAGAAAAATTAAGGGTGTGAGCCTTGGTTTTGGTGTAAAACTTGATATTATAAGTTTGCACAAAATATCAAAAGTTTCATCGATCCGAGTACTGCTAATCCTTTAACGAGGGGTCAAAGGTATCGAAAAGTGATTTTTTGTAAATGCTACTGTAATGATTACCTTCGCACAAAAATTATGTATGACAAATTTGCAGCTCAAAAAATTTGCGACAAAAAAGTCTTAATATTTTCTTCTAATTATAAACGTTTTGAGTTATGGTATATTATATGTTAAGTATTCTCTATTGTTACCTTATAAGATTGAAATAGTTTGAGCTACTAACCAGCTAAAAATGCGGCTCGACATCCTCAAATCATTGCAAGCGTGTTCAAAATTATCTCCTCGAACCAAATTCACCATAACGCGAAAGCCTGCCAGCCTACATAAATCAATATGGAACTTACAAATATTCACGTAATTCAACATCATATACTAGTATTTAATCACCACCCCCAAGTAGTCGAGTGGGCAGACCGGTTGCCCGCTCCAAAAGTACTGCGCGAGCCTTACCATCATATTAGCCCCCCCTGTTCAGTTTATGTCTAGCACAAGGCCCAAACATTTAACACTTTCCACAAGTTTTAATTAACGGTACGTTTGAAGATTTTAAGGCTAGGTGTAAAGAGTACTAGTTCAGGTTTTGTCAGGTTTGCCGTAAAACCGGCTTTCCTGGCCCAGATTTGGATTTGGTTGAACGCTGATTGCATAATGTCTGACAAAGTTTGTGGAAACGCCTCTCTCACAAGTACCACAATGTCGACTGTATACACTCCCACCTTAAAATCACTGGTTCGATGCTCGCATCCATTCGATTTGTTAGCGTGAATACCATTTGCTGTCAGGATTTTTCCTCCACTGATCTGCAGATATTCTTGTTGGTCTACACATGGTCTACGCGACGTCAGTGGAGCTCTTGATGTGCTAATCTACCAGCCTCTCTAGTGTTTTAAGCGGAAAAATTGGTTGCCTGATTGGTTGGGAATCCTTCACATTATGATGATTCAACCTGCCTGGTTTCGGAATAAAGACCACTCTAATCTTTGTCCATTCCTCAGGTACCACCCCGAACCAGAGACATGCAGTGAAAATTCAGTGCAGTGTAGGATAATGGTGCTGTCTGCTCTATGAAGTATGACAGGCGATATCTCAACTAACCCTATAGGTTTGTAAGCTCGGAAGGTTTCCATTGCACACTCAATTTCGACCATATCTTTTACTTCCTTAATCGGTTCCGATTGATTTTTTTGACCATAACTTTTATCACTCGTTGCCGGGTAGTGAGTTTTTAGTAGCATGTCCAGATACTTGTTTAGGTCTTCTACCCAATCCACGTTCTTCCTACGTAGAAACGTAGGTATGGCGCAGGCTATACTTCGTTCCATCCTCATTCTGGCAGCTTTTGCAGTTCCTTGATTGTTCTCATAGAATTCCATCCATAAGTCATGTTTGAACCATTAAATCGTCGTTTTGAGGAGCGGCAACCCCTGCTTATATCGGTTGCAGTCTTCAACACATCCAAACAGTCTTGCGTTACTAAACGCTATTCGTATGTGCTCTCTTGCTTCCGTAAGTTCGCTGTTCCACCATAGTTTGGTTTTTTCCGGGTACACGTCTTCGAAAGCTGACACCAAGATTTCTGTGAAACGGTTCACCTGCTCGTTAAGTGGTGATGGGCTCACCAGATCTAGGTTGCCTAATTCTTTGAGGTGTTTCGTTGTTTTT
The DNA here is from genome assembly GCA_963978885.1 of Nemotelus pantherinus. Lineage (NCBI taxonomy): Eukaryota > Metazoa > Arthropoda > Insecta > Diptera > Stratiomyidae > Nemotelus > Nemotelus pantherinus. The sequence goes on along the minus strand of OZ022264.1, from coordinate 259,357,052 downwards.
CTAGAACTTGATGAAACAGTTTTTTGATTGAAATGATTAGTAAACAGCTTTTATTACATCTTGTTGACAATAAGCTGTTTCACCTTTTTGTATCTAAGAACTAAATACTTGTTAAGTTTAATACAAAAGATGATTCGAAGCATGAATAAATAATTGCCGAGTCTTAGTTTCACTTCGTACATAGCTTAAATCATAAATTATTGTTTAAATATATTAGACTTTAACATAGGCTTAGTTCTATTATCGGGTGCTACTATCATTATTAGAATGTTTTATTACATGCTTCTGTTGTTTCTAAGCCAAATTTAATTTTCAGACAGACATTTAAAAAAAACTAGTCATAGATTTACCCATATTGCATTAAAATTGATCCTCCTCCTTCTCAGCTTGCTTTCAACTACGACCTACCACAATACATGCTTCTAAAAGCAATAATTTCTATCCACGAAATTTATACACACACTTTTTAACCTTATCGTAAAATGGTCTGCGAAATGTGGTCAATTCAATACTATGGTTGGGTCAGGACTGGTAGACAAATGAAACTAAGTCAAACAGGTTCGTTGCAAGCCTAAAAGACAGACCGTCCGGTAACTGTGATGTAATAAAACGAATTTAGTGGCACAGAGACAAAACACAAGTCCGACAACCCCTTTTCCTGTTTTTTTTTTGTTTCGAACGAAAACTAGTACCTATCCTCAATAAGTGCGAATGTTTGTGTTTTGTGTCAGCTATATATTTGCACATGCGACCTCTCATGCTCAAGGTGGACATGAAGCCCCCATTGAAGAATCGTTGAAAATAAATATAATTCAGTGAAAATAAACCAGGGCTAAAGAAACGTGTCAAAATTCCTTGACCATATTTCTCTAGGTACTTAAGAGCTGTTGTTCGGCGAGTTGTCTAAGGGTTGCGAAGCATATTCGAAGTGCTGGCTTTGCTTTGCGAGCGGCATGTTGCTTATGGTAGGGAAAAGCGGTGGCAAATTGAAACAATTAATACAAATGAATCCATCACTTGTCTACATATCATACAATACATAATTTCAAAATAACATTTTCAATGCGGATTAAAAAGAATTAAAAAAATATTTTTCATAAAACATAATAAATAATTCATTATTTTTTTTCCAAAGTTCCATATACGGTTCGAAACATCATACTCCTCTAAAATTACGCTCCGGCTTGAATTGCGAAACGATTTTCTTGACTACGATATATTGATGTGTTTGGAGTAGGTGAGTTACAATATCGTAGGTAAACACGTCTGATGTAAAAACCAACACTGCGAACGGAATGAAGAAGGATCTATTAATGCCAAAACGGAGGCGGCAAAAACTGGAGGATGGATGACATGGGGCATAAATTTTATTGAAGAGGGTGGTCGGAGCTAAGCATTTCTGCCTGCAAATGGAATTAAATTTATTACTGAATGCTGCGTTTCAACTGTTTAGCTTATTGTTTAGCTATATAATTTTAGTGTAAGTAAGAGTTGTCTGTATTGATGAGCATAGGAAAATATGCCTTATAGTACATTGGCAAGAAGCAAGGAGAAACGTTACAACAGCTGGTTCGAAATACTGAATATGTAATACCTTTGTAATATCATGTGTCAGATCCGAAGTATTGAAATGAAAAGGTGAAAGATCCTTTCATCCAAGCATTACGCGATGAGAAAACTCTACAGGCTCTTCGTCTAATTTGGAAGTGGACGCCTAAGTTGTCTTTGGTCTATGCTTTGACTTACGAATCAGTAACACGGGCATCTGAAATAAACGTGAGGGTCCGTGAGGTGTACAATGAATGCTGGTGCCAAAGAACAGCAATAACCAGAAAATCGACATGAAGCTCCACAATGCTCGAAATATGGAGAAAAGGGACACTTGAGACGTGAAGGTCGTAATAAGTGGAAATACCATTGAGATACTATCGAGAATGTGCAACACTGACCAGCAAAGAATCGCGGCTAATTCAATGAACATAGTTGTTTCTTCTTTGGAAAAAGCGGGAAACTGTTAAGAGCCAATTTTGAGGGTCCAAAGCTAGCTCTTGAAATTATTGACTCCAAAACTATCATCCCTATCAAAATCCCTAACACTATCAAAATCCCTCAGACTCTATTGGCATGAAAGCAAATTTATGAAAATCGATGTAAAGCTTTGTAACATACAGGAGCCACCGAGTCTTTTTTGGTGATGGACTTGGCGAAGAAGCTTCCAAAGTTGGGCGATATGTGCTTCGTACTGCTACGACGAATACAATTTGGTGCCTTAGTATTCCAGCATCGGTTATTGATAGCGGAGATAACTAACGAATGTATAATTGGAATGGACTTCTAGGCCTTCACGGCTTCAGCTTGGGCTTAGGAGAAAAGTTTTCTAAAAGGAAAAATATAAAAAAAAATGTCGAAGTACTGTTGACTGAACACAGGAAGGGACCCGACCAGCTGAAAATCATGGCTTGCGAAACAGAAAAGTACCTAAGTCGTCGGAATATATCATCAAGAGCCAGTATTGATAGTGTTCCTAGAGGCCACTAATTCTTCATTATCGAGCCAACTAAAACTCCAGCACTTCTTACCACCATAAGCAAGGGAGGAAAATGATAAAAGGAGATTGAATCGGTGACTGTCATTCAGTTTATTGCACCCTATCTTTAAATATTACAGAAGATCAATCAACGCACAAAGATGGATAGAATAAAGGAATAGAGGAACCAATGAAGAGCATGCTACAGTCTGCAGCACTAAACTATGATTTTTGACAATTATCGCACCTTCAAACAGTCCTTGGGTATCGCTAGTAGGCTTGGTGAAGAAGAAAGATAGCAGAAAGACAATTTTATGAAGACTATCGACGGCTGATTGACGTTACAAAGTAGGACAGCTACATATTTCCAAGAATAGATTACCATCATGATCTGCGCAAAGTGGTTTTCGATTTTGGATTTGAACAGTTGAGTATACTGGTAAGTTGAAATTGAGAAAAGTGATCGTGACAAAACCGCGTTCTTTGCCGGAACCAGACTGTGGCAGTTTAAAGTTATGCCGATTGCAACCTTTAAGCTACCCATGCTAACATGCTTGTCCTTGATCTGGTTGGGTTCGATTTGTTTGAAAAAGAAGACAGATTACCCTTAAGAAAAAAATGATGAGTATAAATTTGATAGTACTAAAAAAACACACCAAGTAAGTTTAGTTCAAATTGACTATAAACCAAAATATTTGCATTTCTGCTGTACTGTGGGAGATGTAGTAGATGTCATGCTAGTTTATATCGTAACTACTATACACGGTGTCCACTATATTTGAATACAAAAAGATATTGGAATATAGGTACAAGTATTTAATATTTTTCCGAATATTTTCATTAAAATTACATGAATAGTTAAAACTAGTTAATGTTTTACAATACCTCCTTCTGTTTTTTTTTACCAATACTTATCTCTTTTCGAAAGAGTTACAGGCGGCACGAACGTTTTTCATGTGCATATCCTCCCAAATTTTGGAAATAACTTGCTTGAACTGCTCTAACGATTGATTTTTCGGTCCCTGAGTTTCACTACTATACAGCTTTAAGCAAAGAAATCCAAAGGATCTAAATCTGGGTTACTTGGAGGCCATGACTGAGGATGTTTTTTTTTTATATCTGGGCAAATAAAATTCATTTTCGGAAATGTCCTGCACAAACAATCATTTTGTGGATTGTGTAGTTGCTGGAAAATGAATTGTTTTTCATTGGAAAACACGAACTCATCACCACCGTGCCAAGCAATTATGGTTTCAACTCTAGCAGCTCTTTTTTCCTTGAGGCTGAAACTGTATGAATTTTCTGTTTTTTTAATAAAAGTTTGCTCCTGCATCCTTGGTGAGTATTCATTGTGCTGAAGACTTGGAGATTCCCAATTTCGTGGCTATCTTTCTCACCGAACGCCCTTTTTTTCGAAGAATCTGCTCTCTTGCGATCGTACGTGTGCAGTGAGTGGACGTCCACTTATCTTGCGATCCTTAAAAGAAGATGTTTCCTTGTAACGTGTGATTGCATTATGTATGAAGTCCCGTTTTATCTCTTCCTTTCGTAGAACTCGAAAAATTTCACAAGATTTTATTCCTTTAATAAATCTTTAAACAGTTATTTCACGTATAAGCTCCATCGCACTCCACTATCTAAATAAGACTGATACAAATCGTATTTTTTGTTATAGCATGTAGACTAATAACGAGATTGTTTTGGCGAACCTATGAGAAAGAATAGTTTTCGTTTCATATTTTAACATTAAATCACTTTTATATTCGAATTTATAGGACACTGAGTATATGCAAATGTATTACAGCACAGACATGTAAAACATAACAAGATTCGATAACTGTGATTAAAAAATTATCTGTGGTGTAAGTAGATATTACCGTACAATAATATCATTTGCGAATATTATTTGGTGAAAATTCATTCTGCTATCCAAAGTCCATTGTAAACAAATCAAAGTTTTAATAGAATCATCCATCTTCTTTTCAAGTCTTTAAATTGAATTGAAAAGATTTGTCCAGCACTTCAAAATACTTCCATCGTTCGCTCATGTATATAGTTTGCAAAAACTGATTGCCTTTTATCGAAATGACTATGTCATCATCTTATATTAAACGTTCATGTATCTACTCTTTCTCGCACGCTATAATAAATCGCAAGTTTGGGCCCTTTGAGCCTTTGTCATATCCGGGAGAACCACAAACAAATGAAAAACAAATTATTTTATGATTGAACATAAATTCATTCTTGAGCTTGAGCTATGCTGAAAATTAATGTGGCAATAAAATCTAAAAGTTAGAGTCATAGTCATCTTCTTCAGATAAAACAACTAAAGATTTGTCGTGTATTATTCGCAAAGTGTGAGAGTCTTTTAAACATTCCATACGCTTACTTTACGTGAATAATTTATCAGCGACTATAAATCAAAACATATGAAAACCTCTCTTCATAGAATATCCATTCATGTGTGCCATCCATTTTGGTTCATCTTATTGTGCGTATATCTATATATGTATGAGCTTGAAGTGTTTGTTGCATGAGTCCATCCGAGAGACATTTTCAGAAATATCTTCATAAAGGACAACAAATTATCAACAAGTAACAGAAGCCGTAAACTACACGATTCGTAAAGTATCCTTCGAGATTGATATCGAAATGCCGTTATAGTCGTATGTATGCCCACACATATGCTTATATCTACATCCAGAGCTTTGTGCTCATGTGTATGAACGTGTCCGTAGCTTGCGAGAACAATATCCTTAGCACTGTCATAAACACCTATAGAATCCTTGTCAAAGCGCCTAAGTTAGGCAATAATAATATTGTCTCGAAGCATTTGATATCTTTCGAAAGGGAATTGCTTGAGGAATATCAGCCTAGAAGCAAGCAGAGATTCCCAAAATTGTCTACATTGAAACTCAAATGTAGGTGTGCATATACATATGTCTTCATTTAGGCGTTGTTATTTCAAAGTTGACCTTACTCAATTTTTGCGTGCTGAAGGGTCGTTTAGGCTTTTCAAAAACGCTTTGTGGTGTCCGCAGATACGTTTCACCTCTCACTCCCGAGCTTTCATAATATTTCTATTTTTCCTGCTTGATGAAACAAGTATAATGGTTTTCCATTAGCATGGCAATTTTCATGAGCAAATGTTTATGGTATGATACAATGAACCCAAGGTAGTTAATTCTGAGTACCAAAATGCGTCCGTTCTGCGCTGGTGACAACTGTGAGTGATTTGTCTTTAAGCCAATGTAAAATTGATCAACTTCAAGAAGGGCGTCTGGTACGCTAACGGAGCGATATTGCAATTTTGATACTAGGGTTTGAAGGGTTGATCTGTGCTTCTAAATGTCCTTGAAAGTATCGAAGAAAAAATTATTGTACAAAGCACAATGATAAAAAACTCAATAGCTTAGTTTTGCGGAAAATATTTGAAATTTACTCCTTTCAACGATTCAATTAGTGCTTTTTATGGGTACGATGTTAGGTGTATATACGTGCGATGTTAAACCGGAGTCTCACTTGTCCGGAAATATTTCAGAAGTATCTCCGGATCATTTCAGAAATATTTCCGACACATTCACGCACAGTCTCTGTCCTTCACGGCTACACGCGTCCGAGAAATTCATTCCTAATTAGCAAAAACGTCCAGGCAACACCAGAGTTGCCGCTTCAATTCGATCTTCTAGCCAACTACATACGATTTTTGACATATGCATCACAGCCTTGCAAAGCTACAATTGCCATGTTCGTCCCCATAAAATTTAACTTTTGAGATAAAATATCATTTTTCATCAAACTTGCACCTACCTTTGTTAATGAGCCTTTAGCTTAACACTTGATTTGATTTTTGACATCAAATTACGAATAAAACAAAAAAGACTATGCTATATAAATATTAAGTTTGCCATTAAAGAATGCTTCGGTCGAAGAGTAAATTATTTTAGTAACTTTTATTTAAAATATTCTTTTTCGAAGCTAATGAAACAGAAAAGTTTTTATTTCATTTAACAATAATAAATTACATGCCATCTGCACGGATATGACACATACCAAAAGTGCATTACGTTTTAAATAAAGAGCCCGGGATATTCTAACTACCTTATAAATGCATATCACATAGACTATCTCCAAAAAGGATGCGCGTCTAGTCCTTCATTAAAAATATAAACTGGCATTTTTATTGCCGTACAGTTTCGTTGGTGCGAAAGTCATTTGACTCGGACTTGCGACTGACTCGTATTTATTCCTGTAGATAAATGCAAAGCTACAAGTTGTCGACAAGTGTAAACCAAGAGCTATACATTCTTGCTTGGGTCGACATAAGTTTCCGCCGTGTCGTTGGCTAAGGACAAAATTTAATTTCGCGACCATGCTCTCTACTTTGTAGGCAGGCATACATATCGCATTTTTTCGACTCTGCTATTCGTTTCAATAAAAAGTCGTTGAATACGTCTAGTGTGGTTTGTAGCAGCATATATCGTCGATATTTTTTTTTACCGTTTTTATACTAACACTCTTTGCTAATAATTCTATTCTAGTGGCTGGTTGTGAATTGTCTTTAAAGTAACCTTCGCCGTTTGTACCAGCAGTGGAAAGCTGTGTACAAAATTATAATTTATAGCCCATTCTGGTTTTTTGAAAAATACACATTTTTAGAAATTTAATTCGAGCTAATTTTTAGCAACAAAACAACATTAATTGTTATTATTATTATTTTAACAAAATTATTTGTGTACGTTAAGTCATCATTAAGAAAGCTAGCATTTGTTGATTTTGATTTTTCTGGTTTGGTGATATAAGTAAATGATATAAATTTGGGAACACTTGTTACACCTATTCAAAATCGAATATTTATCTTCACAAAATTTGAAAGTGGCATCTCCTATAACATAAATGATGAGCACGCTCAGTGCTTGCAACACTTTACCAGCATTGCAACCAACAGTCTACTACAACTGCTTCATGTAAAAATCATCTAACACTGTGAATCTCATTTTTATCCGATGACTCCATCCAAAGTTACAGGGATAGAAAGATGTTTGGGGTTGCCGTCCGAACAATTTCCACAATTTGTTATATATTGTCATTCTAGATGTTGCCATATGAAGTGGTTGCATATTTTGGTACGGAAATTATGAAAATTCTTGGTGGTGGCAACGCTTAGCTAGCACTTTAACCAGAATTATACCTTATCTGCAAAGGACCTGGCCCTGACCTAATATCACCCTGCTTTTGATACAGTGTATCAATTAATTGATAACCCCTCTGTATATAATTTTTAACAAGTTGCTGTCATCAGGCGTCTTTCCATCCTTTTGGAAATCGTTCTATCTTACGCTTATTTTCAAAAGCGGCGATAAACGATCTATTGACAACTATCGAGCCATCGCTATTCTCTTAGTAATCCCCAAACTCTTCGAGAAGCTCGTCTGCGATCAACTGACTTCTATAATAAGCCCCCTTCTCAACGAACAACAACTTGGGTTTCGAAAAGGCAGGTCAACTACCACGAATCTCATGATCCTGATTTTGAACGTACTCTGTGAGATGGAAAAGGGAAACCAGGTTGACGCGATTTATACTCAGTTCAGCAAGGCCTTCGACAGAGTCGATCATCAAATTTTGACACGCAAATTACTTGATTTCGGTTTATCTGGCTGCCTACTTAACTGGCTTAAATCATGTCTTTGTGACGAACTGTCAAATTCCAAGGAAAATGTTAAAAAACAGTTTTTGTGCTGTCGGGGGGCCCGCAAGGCAGTCATTTGTCACTCTTCTCCTTAATATTTTCATTTCGGATCTATCTAGGGTTTTATTTGATACCCCACACCTCTTCTACGCTGATGACTTGAAATTGTACCACACTATCAAAACGCAGTCCGACATTGATTTTCTCCAATCAAAACTTGTATCTCTCGGACAGTGGTACCACCTGAATAAACTTAGTCTCATACATACATACATACGTTCCGTTCGGTCGTGTCAAAAAGTTCTCGCTCAACTTTCCAGTTTTCCTCGTACTTTGTCATCCTTCGACTTAGTTGAAAGTTTTGACTGGCCCCTTACCTACTTTCGTGTAGTTGCCCTTGATAGTGAAAGTGTGCGAAAGCTTCCTTAATTCCCAAGACATAATTTTAAAATTTTCTTCTGTGAACGGTTCTTGTTGCTGTTTACTACATACCAATCCGACGCGCTTTTCAAGTTATTGTTGGTGCGAATCTATGCTGTTATTAATCGTTCGGCTCGCGTGTCATTTAGACTAGACAGTTTCCTGACACTATCCGCGCTCCAATCCTCACATTGTGATCTTTTGTGCTTTCTACAGCTTGATCAATAACTTGAAGTGGTGTGAAGCTGTGCTCTGATAGACTATAGTTAAGACACTTACCTACGCTTCCATTACTTTAGAGCTTCTAAGCTTTTAGTGATCTCTCGATCCATACTTCATTCTATTTTCTTACCGGCTCGCTAGTGTTGTGCTTTTAAACCGCGGTGTGGAGTCTGGACACTCACCTAACTTTTGTCGGAGTGCTGCCATAATTGTGCATCCTGTTTGCGAAGTGCTACCACATCTACATTTTATTGCTGGTTTTCGATTTTAATTTGAACATTTCGATTTTAATTTGAACTTTTCGATTTTAATTTGAACTTTTCGATTTTAATTTGAACTTTTCGATTTTAATTTGAGAATTTAACGATTCTTATTACATTCTGTTTTTTTTTCCTGCAATACTATCTTCGACCATGTCTCTTTGTTCGGCTAACTCCTGTTGTGATAAAGCCGAAAAAACTCCACTCATTACTTGTTTTGGATTTTGCGGCTTATCTTTTCACGCGAAGTGTGCAGGTCTCACTGCACCTATGGGGGACTGTATTAATCGCGCGGATTCGGGTATACATTACTACTGTGAAAAATGCCGGAAACATTCGATTCTTACTTACGTAGATAGACTTCGTGCCAATTTACGGATTTTTACTGCGTTTGAGGTCTCCTTCAACGCATTACATAAGCAGCTTGAGGATTCCCGCAAGGAGACCGAAAAGCTCCTTAAATTTGCTTTGACTGAGCGTCCATCTACTTCCGCGTCGCACGATACGCTAGCTGTCAGTGATGCGATCGTACCTCCCGCCTCACCTCTCTGTCCTGCGCCTTCTCTTCCTGGTGGAATCTGCACTCGAAGTCAGAAGCAGCAAATTTCAACTCAAGCCCAGCTGCAACAGCCTTCTAATCATGCTCAGCCTGTTCGTACTTCTGCGGAGCCGATGCCACTTACGGATCTTCAAATAATTAATTCACCAAGTATACAGGTTCAGCCTAAAACTCTTTCCAAGCCTCAGGCACAACGTAAGCGACAAACGCCGCTTCGTGTCGTTAGTCTCCACGCGCCCAACATCCAAATGCGTTCGGATGATAAGTCTGGGCCTGTCACTGTTCCTGATAACCAGGTTGTTACTTTGTGCGATGCTCCACCAATACCTGTGGCATTGCCTCCTCTCCAAATTTTCGTCAGCCGGGTAACTTACGGAGTTTCTGCAGAGGATATAACAAACTTCATCACATCTAGGCTTGGTTTTTCGCCTAGCATCTTATCATGTGTTAAACTCACGCCTGATAACCTACCGGATAGAGCTATTGCCTCTTTTAAAATCATCGTATCGGCTGGCTTGAATATCGTACTTGCGCCGGAGTTTTGGCCAGCTGGCATCCTTGTTAAAGAATTTCAACAACGCCAACGGAAAAATTTTCTGAACAACGCCAAACGAGTTTCACACGCCTAACTAGATCTAATTCACTTTGTATCTTCTACCAGAATGTTCGTGGTTTGAGGACTAAACTTAAGGAAGTTCTGCTCGCGTCTACTTTAGACTTACATCACATTATCTGTTTCACAGAGACATGGCTTAATGCCAATATTTCGAACAGAGAATTCCTTCCATGTCATACTGTTTTCCGGAGAGATCGTGATCGGGTTGCTTCTTGCAAAGCCGATGGCGGAGGTGTCTTAATTGCCATCCACAACACTCTTCGTGGAACAATCTGTGCCGAGTTTGTTCCTTCTCCTCCTGTTGAGTGTATTGTTGTACGTGCTATCCTTTCCCCATCTTCCGACCTACTTGTCTGCTGTGTTTATATACCATGTAACTTGTCTGTCACTGCCTACGATCGTTTTTACGCTGAGCTTTCCAGCTTCATCCTCTCTCGATTTCCTTCAACTCCCCTCCTAATTTTAGGTGACTTTAACATGCCCACTGTGGAGTGGGATACCAAAAACCTTAGTTTATTATCCAACAACCACCTCTCTGTTGTGACTTCGTCCTTTCTTTCACTTTGTTCTTGTTCCCAAATTAACCACCTTCGTAACACTAATAACAGAATCCTCGACTTAGTCCTTACTAATGTTCCTTTAGATTCCCTTTCTCTCTCTCCTGCTCCTTTTGCTTATGTGCAATCTGATCCTCATCACCCTCCTCTCCTGCTTGATGTTAACCTGAACTTCCAGGCAAAGAATAAATGTCCTTCTTTTCAGCGTTACAATTTCTTCAAAGCTGATTTTCAAAAAATGTCCTCTGAAATCAGTCTTATCAATTGGTTTTCATTTTTCAAAGGATTGGATGTTGATTGTGCATTGTCCAAGTTCTACTCTTTCTTTTCTAACCTTATCTTTCGTTTTACTCCCATTAAACGTCCTCTCAAACCTAATGATGTCCCTTGGTTCACGTTGAAAGTCTCTGATGCTCTTAAAGCTAAGGATAAAGCTCGTGAAAAGCTGAAGAAGACGGGTTCACCCTCTGACCTTCAGGAATTCCGTAGTTTGCGTTCTGACGCTAAAAAAGTGCTCAAGCAGGCAATGCGTGATTACTTTTCGAACATCGAGGCTTCAATCTGTTCCAATCAATCTAAATCCTTTTGGTCCTACATCCGTTCCCTCAAATCCAATTCTTCAGTTCCTGATTCTATGTCTCTTGACGATGTTACTGCTTCCACTCCTCAGGCTATTTGTGATTTGTTTGCTGCCTTTTTTTCCTCCTCCTTTAAAAAAAACCCACTAAATACCTCTATAGCTCCCACTGTTTCTCGTACCTCTCCTGCGTTACCTATGTTTAGTACCAATCCTTTGGAAGTTGAAATCCTTTTGCATACCTTAAATTCGAATGCCAGTTCCGGTCCTGATGGTATTCCTAATATCCTTGTCAAATCCCTCTCATCCTCGCTTTGTGTTCCTTTAGCTATCCTTTTCAACATTAGCCTTACATCTGGTGTGTTCCCTTCTTTATGGAAATCCGCCAATATTTTCCCAATCTTCAAATGTGGTGATCCTTCCGTTGTTTCCAACTATCGTCCTATATCCCTCCTCTGCTGTTTCAGTAAAATCCTTGAACGTCTTGTCTACAATAGAATTTATCCTTCCATACAGCCCTTACTTGCTCCTGAGCAGCATGGTTTCTTCAAGGGTCGCTCTACATCGACCAATCTTATGGAGTTCACCAATTTTGTAGCCTCTGCCTTCGATTGTCAGCATCAAGTGGATGTAATCTACACAGACTTTTCGAAGGCTTTTGATTCTGTGAACCATAACCTGCTGCTCCTTAAACTAAATGGTTTTGGTGTTTTTGGTCCCCTCCTCTCCTGGTTTTCCTCTTATCTTCTTAGTCGTCCCTGCAGTTACTTTTAATGGTTCCTTTTCTTCTCCTATTTTTCCCACATCCGGGGTTCCTCAAGGTTCTATTCTTGGCCCCTTACTTTTTATCTTGTTTGTCAATGACCTTCCTTCTGTAATCAACTCTCCTTGTCTTTTATATGCGGATGATTTAAAATTATACAGAGCAATCAGGTCCGCGAACGACTTTCACCAGTTGCAAGCTGATTTGTTTGCTCTTAATCTCTGGTGTCAAAACAACTTTTTGCCTCTGAACATTTCGAAGTGCCACCAGATGTCTTTCGCATATAAAAATACTCCACATGTGTTCTCTTATTCTTTGTCTGGTATTTCCCTGTCAGTTGTCCAGCATTTTAGAGACCTGGGTGTGGTGTTTGATTCGAAATTAAGATTTGATATTCACGTTATGAATATGACGTCCAGGGCCTCTAGAATTGCTGGATTTGTTTTGCGTTCTTCCTATATGTTTACCAACATTTCCTCCTGTATTCATTTATATGTCTCCTTAGTACGCAGTATTCTAGAATATGCGTGCCAAATCTGGTCTCCGCGCTTTCAATACTTATCTGATGCTATTGAATCTGTTCAGCGCAGATTCACTCGCTCACTTCTTTTTAAATTTAATATCCCCTATTGTCCCTACTCCTCTCGTCTTTCCCTCCTTCGTATGTCCTCGTTGCAATCACGGAGGTTGTTCCTCGATGAGTGTTTCCTCTTCAAACTTTGCCAAGGCATTTTTTTGACGGATCTCGGTTCACAGATAACCAGACGGGTATCCAGCCGTCCAAGTCGTTCTTCTGAAGTTTTCTCTGTTCCTTTTGCACGTACGGAAGTCTACTTCCATTCGCCTTTGCTGCGCCTACCCAGAACGCACAATGCCCTCAAGCTTGGTCCTCTCCCTCAATCTTTTTTACAATTCAAGCATGTATTAAAAATGTTACCTTGAATTGCTACTTACCTTAGTCCTAATTTTAGTTTTTAGTTTTGCTACTTACCTTAGTCCTAATTTTAGTTTTTAGTTTTCTAATTTTAGTCTTTAGTTTTCTAATTTTAGTTTTCTAATTTTGAATTATTTCTGTTATTTCTTTTCCTTTTTCCTTTTTCATATTTCTTTTTTTGTTATTTTTGCTTTCTTGTTGCTGTAATTGGAATTATATCTGTAGCGCAAGGGATTAAATAAATAAATAAATAAAATAAATAGACAAGTGTCGAATAATAAGTTTGTCCCGAAAAAATAAAGTCGTTGCCAACTAATACTATCTCAATAACAACAAACTTATTAGGGTAGAATATATCTTAGACCTAGGTGTAATCATAGATACCAAAATGCGCTTTAACTTGCAGATGGACAAAGTCTTGTTGAAAGCAAGCAAACAATTAGGTTTTATTAAGAGGCGCGCTAAAAAGTTCAAAAGCATTTGGGTTACTAAGTCTCTATAACATCACTAGTGCGGCCTCTACTGGAATACGCCTGCATAGTCTGGTGCCCAGCTTTTCAAAAACACAGCAACAGGCTCGAATCGGTTCAGAAACAATTTTTACTTTTCGCCTTGAGGCCATACGACTTTGGTAATCTTCCCCCTCTTTCGAATACAAACTTGGTCTTTTAAACCTAATGACTCTTTCATCAAGAAGAAACATAATTAGCGCACACCCAGCCTTTGACATCATTAATGTAACAGTTAGTATAGCACCTCTCTCTAACAAAATTACATTGAACAATCAAATAAGACGGACTAGGCATACAACCCTCCTTAAGAAATATCAGCACCTTACAGTTTATGGGTATAATGTACCCATAAATAGGCGTCGTAGAACATTCAACAGTGTAAGTCATCACTACTCTTTAGGTATCAAATACTTTTATATTTTCTTTTATTTCTTGTATTATATATATTGTATCATGCCTTGTTTGACAAATAAATGAATAAATAAATAAATTCAGGCCGTCCCTCCATGTGAACTTTGTTTCGTAAAAAGAAACGAAAAGTAAAAAGAAATTTAGAGATACCACCCACAGAAGTTTTCGAATTTTTGAAACATTTATGTTTGTTGTTTATTGGCACCAGAGGATCATGACCGTTTGAAAATTTAACGATAAGAAAACGACGAAAAATTATATAAACTACCGTAGCTGGCGACCCTATTCTGGTTGTTCAACCAAAATCTTACCCGATTTGGCCTACAATAAGATTTATTTACTTCTGAAATATGGCTTGATATCATTACTATACTGAAAGTTATAGGTATGTCGTAGCTTCAAGTTAGATTCAGCTATTGTGTGAATTTCGGGAAAAAATTAATGGTGCCAAGAAAGGTTCCAATAAAGGGCACTAAAAAATTAACCTTGCATGACAAAATGAATTAAGGACACATGACAGCTCCCTGTAAAGAGAGCCGCAAATTGAGACGCGAGTAACGCGTGCGACGCAGCCCTATTTTGCAGGACTGGAGAAAGTGTGTTATACCGGAGGTGTTACAAAATTTGAGTGCCATTGGAAAAAGTGAATTGAGTTGAAAAGAGACTATGTTGAAAATTAAAAAGACATTTTGCCGATCAAAAATCGGACGTTTCATTATAGACCAGCCCTCGTATTAAAAGCTTATTAAGTATAAAAGTTTATTTCGATCTAAAATGACACAATGTAACAACAATAATACTTTTCTCTCGCGATAAGGGTAAATTCACCTTGCAATCGCTCAGAACATCAACATTAAGACGATCGTCACGTTTCTAATTTAATCCCCTTTTATTCAAAATGTATCAATCAAACTTTAATTTATTTCGCGCTGGTATCTTTCCGAATCTCAGCTCACTACCATCAACTTTTATTGTCGTGTCAACCGTTAAAATACCACTATCACTTTTAACTCGAAACCAATCTCGAGAAGGAAGCGTTTAACTATCGTTGTTTCACCGAAGCTATGAAAACATATCCATACATATTTCACTTCTGAGCGGGCACCTAAGTACGAGTATGTATGTATGTGTCCAGCGGATAACCTTAAGTAAGCAATCAATTTGGCAATATGATAAAAACGTCTGCGAAAAACTCAATGTGTTTAATGTCTTGACTGCACGTGATTTTGATAATTTTTCGAACAAGTTTCCACAATAACGGCACATTGTTTTTCAGGACATCGTTCATGAAAATTATTAGCAAAAGTACTTGGGAAATATCAAAGTTTATATTATTAAACTCATCAACACAAATTATTAAACTCAAAGTTTATATTATACTCATATTTTATGTAAAAGCTTGCATTAATTATGTTTTGATTTCAATAAAAGATGTCCGCATCTAAGCATGTAATTTCAATTCATCACTGCGAAATGAGCACCAAAATGTTAATATTTTAATGCATTGTCACCAGAATGAAAACCAATCAAATGAACTATTTATTTACCTGTAAATGATGCAATCAAACGCATAAAAACAAATTGGTTCAAAAAATGTCATCATAGGTCGTCACTGTTCTTCAGGCGGTTATTGCCATGACCAGCACGCATAGCGTTCCTAAGATATGCAAACCCATGACCAAGCAGGAGCGGTCTTTATCCGGAAGTTGTCCGCTGATTTTTTGTTGTTGATAAGGATAGAAAAGCAGACAAATCGTGAATGGTTCTTGCCAACGAAATAGTAACATGAAAAGCACAAGCGGAAATTATTTTTCCGACACATTTTCATTCCTTTTTCGGGACTTCGCGTCTAAGCTTTCGTGCAACTATAAATTACCGTTTCAAATGTGTCCAATTCAGTTTGTGCACAGCGAAATGGTTTCTTTCCTATATTTCGCGAACACCGAACGTGAAGACGGCACTTTTCCCTATTTCGGGGTATTCTTTCAGCGACAAATTTATGACTATCGAGATAAAACAATAAGATAGACATTTGAATTAATGTGGTATTTGTCCAAGTGGAGAATATAGTGTACCAGTTCGAGGTTTTCTGTGTGTATTTACAATGAATGGTTATTTCATGTACATGTTGCAGAGGTTGTGACAATTACATTGACGAACATACATGTTGTATATTTCCTTTAAATAAAATATTCTATTCAAATTTAAGTGTTATTTTAAGTGTTTAATAGAAGTGTGGCCGTGGTTGCTGTGATATGTGCGGGTTATGCGGGATAAAATTCACTTCTAGGGGCCGCAATGAGAGTAGGCCTTGGAGCACTAGGGATCATTTTTCGAGGTGGAGCTGGAGGTGGACTGTTTTAATATTTTCGCGGATTTGGGTTAGAATTTTTCGCGTACTGTGCACGATAATCCATGATATGTAGTTTGAAACATTGATGCAGAGCCTGGAGTAAATCCACTAGTTCTTGAATACTGCGTAATCTTGGTAGATCACCTTTCAATCCCCTAATGAACGTGTCTAAGGCTAGGTCACGATATGCTTGCGTCATGAGGTTTAGCGCATCTGGACTCATATCGATGGATCTTAGATTGTTCAGGATCAACAACAGATAGTTCTACACCTCCTGATAAAACTGTGAAATGGTATTTCCACCTTGTACCAGGGTTGTCATTTGGTGTTCCAAGGTACCAAGATCCCGCTTGTCTGCATAATGCAGAGCCAGGCACTTAGAAATCTAGCACCAATTTAGAGGGGTGGTGTAGAATTTTAACACTATATCAGCGTGACCCACAATCTTATTTCTAAAAATTCTATCGACGCTCTTTCCCCAAGAGTTCCCCAGAGAATATGCTTAAGCTCTTGACGACGTCGGGGATCTTGTCCAAATCGGATATATTTCCACTATCACCGACGTAAATGGGCACCGTGACATCATTACTGAAGTCGAAAGTTGGGTTCATGATAGAACCGAAAATCTCTCTTCCTTGCGATCGAAGAGTATCGGCGACCAATCGCGAGATCAATTGCATTAATTCACTGTTATTCGAGACTTTTATAATGTTTTTGGGTGCATTGCTGGTACCTGGGAGATCAAGGTTAGATAGCGCATCACTATGGGTCAAAGATTAAATCTCAGTGGCTGAATTAGATTACTCGGATTAGACATTTTTTTTCCGGTTTTTATTTTAGAACAAAATATTACTTGCTTTCTCTTTTTTTCACGTTTTGGCGTCGGACTGCAGGCACTCACTTCATGCACTTTTCCCACGAAAAACGAGAGAGAGACAGCACAAGCCGAAAGCTCACTTATAAAGTCGACAAAATATACAAGAACGGGTACTGAAAAATGTAGAAGATAATAAAAATATAGTATGCAAAATATTATAAAATATATTGTCAAAATATAATGTTTTCACGATAACTAATTTTCAATATCAAAGTCAAATTTAAAAAAAAAACGGTTGATGCACTTGCACGTCAAATACAATTTCAATAAAATTTAATCACTTCAATTCAAATTAGTTTAACTCAAGTTCCAGTTATAATGTTTATTCAACTTAACTTTATTTCAATCGTTTAATTTAATTTACCATTAATTATTTAACTCTTTTACCTCATTAATTTCTTAAATTCACTTCTTTCCTTAATTGATCATTAACAGCTTTCTTTCAATATTAATATTTCATTAATCCTTTGCTATTTTAAAGTTTTCTTAAATTATGTTTTTGATTAAATCTGGTTTTTGGCATAATTTTACAGTAATTTGTTTGAACTACTGACAAAAGTAGCATTCCTGTAATAGACAGTTGAAATTTTTAACAAATTTTAAAAAAATGCGAAGTTTTGTTAACGTTCTTGGGCTGCTTGAGCGCTGATTCAAGGTTTTTTGCATCGTCCTCTGGAAGTTACAATCGAATCGTCATTCTCTGGAAGTTACAATCGAGTCGGCTACTGGGCCCTCATAGCCAAAGCGACACACACGCGTATTTGTCGAACGTATTATATTTCCAACTTATTTGTGTTTACGTATAGTAACCAAGTGCTTGGCTATCGCGACTCGTTACTTTTGTTCCTGTGAACTTGATATAGTATAAATCGCGAACCGAATTGCAGAATGGACCATCGGTCAGTCTCAACACGATGTGTGACAAAAAGGCTTCATAATTTGTTTTTAGAAATTTCTCTGTCAATACTTTGCAATTTTCACGGATATTTTTGCTCAACGTGTGTGGCGCCCAACACACGTTGGGCGCCAGTTAATAAATCAAACGCGAGTTGAATATAAGAAACTATTTTTTAAAGGCAGAGCCAGTCTAGACTACAAATTACAACTTTAACTTAAGATAAACTGTCCAAACTGCAGCAATAGCATTTTCTTGCTCTCATAGATATATGGTATTTGACGATGATCCAATTTCGTGTCGCGAAGCAGCCCTTGCGTCCGCAGTTTTGCATCGTGCGAAGATGTTAACTTGCATCTTGTTCATGATTTTGTAAGCACACCAAATCATTTGTAAATATCATCGGAGCCAGCACCAGACCCTGTTTTCAAATTCCTTTGACTTGATACCTAGAACTGGACCCAGCTTATTTACTGACTCAGAAATTTTTTTATCTTTCATAAAATAAAATTGACTCGATCTTGATGTGTGTTTGGCAAAACTGAGTTTAATATCTTTGAACATGAATTTTATTTGCCACTCATTTTTAATGAAGTAATTTTCGTTGAAGCAAGCCTACATTTTGATCTTTTTCTAACCAAGTAAAATTGATATTTTCTTTTTGGGATGAAAACGAGCAAGAACGCTCGTTTTTAGATGTTGCTGTAATCAGTTCTTAAAACACTAAGGTTTTAGTAAAATGAAAATTTGATTATATCTTTTAACATAGCCGTGCGTTTTAACAGATACAAACGAAAAACTCATGTGTCGAACAGTGAGCTGTTGTACATTCTCATATGATTTTCGAAGTATATATGTATTTTAGTTTACACCTATTGCAACTTGATTTGTATTTAAACACGTTAGATATAAATCATCTTTCGTTTATCAATGAAGTGAATGCTTGATCGAATTTTTCAATAAGCTTTTGCAAACTTTAGCCAAAATACAGTCCATGAAGCAAATACCGTGTAAAGCCTTAACGGAAGTTTCTTTTTCATCTACACACATTATAAATGTTTTCCTTTCAACTATATTTTGCGATACGTTTTAGATAATATTTCTGAAGTAAATCTTTCTATTTTCTTGTAGGTCCCCCGTCTGAAGACAATGCCGACACAATCAGCAATAACGATGGTGCTGTAAGAGGAAGTTCGACAGTATCCGTGGGTACAACAACATCGTCTTCATCGTCGCAATCATCCAAGGCAGATGGGAATCACAATTTAAACAAGGGATTACGTTCGGAAGGAAGATCTGCCAGCGTCGATGCCAGTACACAGCTTCACGGCTCCAGTGTTGGTAGTGTGATAAGTTCTGCGGGAGCGGTAAATGCTACTGTCCAACATAGCCATCAACAGCAGCAAACCACGACTTTTGCAAAGCTGGCAGCCCAGCAGCAGCACGGCAACATCATCCTAGTGCGAGGAGCCAGGTCTGAAAATGGACAAATTATTCTACAGAACAGCCATGAGCTGTTGAGCCTGTTGAATGGCGGTGGAGATGATGATAACAAACCAATTATTTTACAACATCCGAGGATAAAGACGGCAACGAAAACCAAAACTCAGACGCAAGGTCATGATAGCTCGGGCAACACTATTCTATTACAAACGCCCATTAAGAGCGGGCAACTTGAAACTGGCACGGTCCTTCTCCAATCGGCAAGCATTAAGAAGAACATTCTTCCCGAGGGATCCATAATTTTGCAACAGAGACTAAATAAGACGAAAGGCAGCGTCGAAAGTAGCGGAAATAGTTTAACTCTTTCAACGAGTTCGGGCAATCAAAGCGTCACTTCTTCTGGGGCCCCGTTCCTTCTCCAGACTCTGAAACGATTAGACAAGTCCCAATCCATCCTCGTGTTTCGAAATACAAACAGTGCAACAGCTCATGCTACTGTTATCACTGGTGCTTCGTCAACATCAACTTCCACATCATCATTGGGCACCACACTGTCCTTGGCATCTGCAACAGGAATGACGAAATCGACGACGTCCAATAGAATGGCTAAGCCGACTTCAAATAATAGCCAGAACAATCATAATACTGGCGGTAATAGCCATCATTCGGCCAACAATGGCGGTGTAGCGGGTAGCACCAGCAGCGGTGTAGACAAGGATGTAGAGACGGACGACAAGCCGGAACAGACTCAACAACAAAAGCAGATGAATGTACCACTCGGGACCGGTAAGTAGTTTGTTTCCGTTTTTTGTGTCGTCTATGAGTCGATCTAACTGTCAGGTATGAATGGGATTTTAACGAAAGATAAAGCAACGATTCGGACAAAATGTATATGAAGATTACGTTCTGTGTAAAAAAAATATTCTAGCAAGTGCCACTCTGAAAATCGAATCAGAAGATAATTTTGTTTTTGTTAGATACTGTGCATTTTTTTCGCTAAGTTAAGATTGATTCAACAGCTGAATATATTTTCTGCTAAGCTATTTGCGTTGTGAACGTACTCAATAATCAATTGAAGCTCTACTATTTCAACATTTTTTTTTTATGCTTATCACACTCATTGTGAGGAAGACATGCGGAATATACACGACTATCCGATACCCACAAGAATATGTCCCGTTATGCTATCGTGTAATAATCCTGCTCATATTAAAATATGACACCCTTGGAGAGTTCAAAATGTGTTATCCATAAATTCAAGCGTACGTTTGTTGCTTCGCTGTTCAGTATGGATCCCAGGGATGTTGTTACGTTGCAAGCCTTCGCTGCAAGGTTTCAAATGGCATGAAAAGCCCAGGTGCCTTCATTATTACTCAAAATTTTGGCCTCCATTCACATCGTCATCGATTGTTGATTTCATATGCGGTCGTTATTTTCTTGTGGGAAAGGATGATCGAAGACACCTTTGAGTTTAGTGATCTGAACGATGGCCATCAAAATCAGATAAGCACTCGCATAGAGCATGTTGAATTTATTCAGTGTGTTCCTCGGATTTCTGTTCACACACGTGAAGTTACGTCCACTGAAAGCTTTATCATTTTCAAGTGCATGGTGGAAAAGTTGCTGAAAACGAATGAAAAAATGAATGAAAAGCATTGAACTAAAAGTGGATACAATTAATAATAATAATAGTAATAATAATAATAGTAATAATAAAAATAATAATAGCTTTATTTGATAGATCGAACGGTATAAAAAATAGTTTTAGTGTTTGAGCTAAATCTAAAGTTAAAACAAAGTCTTTACAGTTAAGTTACCAAGAGATATACATACATTTAGAAATGGTTATTTGTATATATAGTTACAAGTTATCTCAGATTAGGCATAATTAGCTTAAAACTTACTGGAACACTTCAACTAACTTAGGACAGTTTTTACAACTAAAGATAACAAACTAGGTTAAAAAAAAACTCTAGCGCACCTGAACCGCTAGAAAACTAATTTTCGAAGAAATTGTCTTTGAGTGACAATGTGGAAAGACGTAATACACTTTTTTGTAGAATCATATCAACCATTCCTTGTTCAAAGCAACAGAACTCAACTATAACTCAAATGATGAAAATGTTCAGTGCTGGCAACATTTTCCCAACGAAGCAGCAATAAGTTAACCTTCACAAGCTCATACTTAAATCAACTTATCCTTTGAATTTCGTTCTCATCGGAGGATTTCGACGAAAGCTTTAGCGGGTAACGTTGTTTGAAGCAGCCATCCAAAAAATGTTCAAAACTCGGAAAATTTAAAAATTGGTTTCTTAGTTTTATTGCAAATGTTTTGCATATGTGTATGTAATTTGAAGCATCTGTTGATGTAATAGTTACGAAAATGGCTACAGCTGGTTACCCTGTGTCAGCAGCAAAGCAAAATATATACCAAATATGCTTCACGTTAAACTAAACCCAACCAATAAATTTCGTTTCGATTGAATCGCTGCGCTAGAAGTTATACGGGTGAAAAAAAATTTAGGGTTACCACCCTAAAAACTTTTCAAATTTTTAAAGCGTTAATATTTGTTGTTAATTTTCACTGCAAGATCGTTTCCATTTGCAAATCTAATGACATAATCGCGCAGTAAAGAAATTCCAAAAAATTACAAAAATGGTCATAGCTGGCAGCCCTTACAAGATTTTTGTACGAAATTCCTATGACATTTGGCTAACATCAAAATCTATTTACTGCATAAACTTCATTTTGATATGATGACTGCACCGGAAGTTATAGGGAAAAAAGCTTTATTTTGCTGAGCAGATTTGCAAGATTTAGGAGACGAAAATCACCATAGCTGGCAACCCTATTCTAATTTTTCAGCCAAATTTTCACCAAACTTTATTACACTTCCAAATATTGTGTGAATTTTATTTAAATCTGATGGCTGTATCGGAAGTTATAGGCCAAAAAGCTGTTTTTTTCTCAGTGATTTTTCAAGATGGCACCACTGCCACAATATTGCCCGCATTTCAAAATCATTTCTATCAGACCTGGTCCTAGTTAATACCAACATGTCCTGTGAATTTCATAATGATCGGATAATCCGGTCGTCAGTTCTCGTGAACAGAACTTTCGAGTGCTGAAAATAGAGGTAATTTAGTGATGGGTTGCCGTTCTTGTGCAAATCGGAATTTTAAAAATTTCAAATTGACATGATGCACAAACGTTAAAATGTATCAATGATTTGAAGTTTTTGTCAAAAATCAAAAATTTTCCAGGAGCTTCAATGATTTGAAAGATTTTTTTTCAAGAGCCTGCCGCAGCTATAGGGTTACCCGCACTACCTTGGAAATCCATGTGTATTAAACTTTAGTCAACATCAATACGCTCTGCAAATTTCACGATGATCCAATGTTTTTGTCAGAAGTAATGACAAATCAAAATTTGAAAAAAAATCCTTGCCTACTTTTAGGCACGCTGCACCCACACACGGCTCAAAATTTCCAATTCTTTACCATAAACAAGCTAAAAACATATTAAGTTTTCATTCCCAATACTTTTTTTGAACAAAACTTCACGCTGCTTGGAAATATAGGAGTACCTCAAAATTCACCGCCAAAAGGTTTAGGATATCTGAATTTTAGCAAGTCGTGGACTTACCTACTAAATACATCTACGTTCTCCGAAAGTTTCAGCTTAATCGGATCGGCCACTCCAGAGATTATCTCCCTTAATCATTTTGATGATATATATACTTATATATATAAAGAAATATGAATTTTCGGCGAAACGAGTTTAATACTACTTTTCTTCGAAAATTAGTAAAAATGTATAGCAAAATACGTTACTTTACGCACAATCCAAAGATGCAATTAGTGGGTTAGACGAACGTGCACTTTTATCAAGATCTCTTACTCTTTCGTTGAAGAGTAAGAGCTCTGGACTTTATTTTATTGATTTTTGCCAACTTTTGCAGGCGAGTGGTGGAGAAGTAGTGGGGTTTGTTCAATATAATTTTGAGGCATTTATTTTGGAGTTATTGAAGCTGGTTAACATGAGATGCTGCACAGCGAATCCTTATTGGACAACCGTATAGCATAATAAGCTGCATTGCAGATTATTATATTAGCAGTTTATTGAATAGTGACAGCTTAGACTTCCTGTTGATAAATGGGTATAAGGAGCGTACGTTGATTTTGTGTCTAGGTGGATCCCAAGATTATTAATGCCTTTGGGCCACTTAACAATTGATCCAAGAACATTTATTTGGGAATGAGGTAGGTTTTTACGTGCAGGTTTTTTTTTGTGAAGAAAATTGCTTGATTTTTATTTGAGTTTATTTTAATCTTCCATCTTTTGCAAAAATTTGTCTATGGGAGATAATTGCTCCTGGAGATTGTTAATTATCAACACAGAGTCAGTTTCGCTGGCGGAAATTGCGGTGTCATCAGTATGCATGGCAAAGTTAAAACTCGGAGATTTTTCGAGGTCAGACATGAAAATATTATACAGCGTGGGGTTCAATACTGAGCCTTGAGAAACTCCGACAGGTAAATCAAATCTAAATGTCTTTACATTAAAAGTGCGCGAGTCTAAAAAGGAACAGATAATTTTGCATAAGTAGGTGGGCAGTGAGCATTTAACAAGTTTGAACAATAGGCCGTCATGCCATACCGAGTCAAACGCTTTTTCAATATCAAGCGCTGTGAGACCAGCTGAATGTTTTGATATGAAATTATCACTGATTTGATGAATAACTCTGAGTAGCTGATGAGTGGTAGACATACAAGGTCGAAAGCCGAGCTGGAAATCTGGAATAGTGCACTGAAAAAAATCCACATAGCGCCCAGAGCCATGTAACATAGCGCATTATTTATGGTCCCATACGCCATGTACATAGTACTCTGAGCCATGCAGTATGGCTCCCAGCGCCATAATTACATGGCGCAGAAATTATGGCCCCACACGCCATATTACATAGTGCCATGAACCATGTAATATGGTTCAAGGCACTACAATTATAACTCGCAGCCATACTGTGTGAGGAAATGTATAAATGATAGCAAGCTTCTTGAGTATAAGAGAGGGTATGGGGTTTGATGTCATTTATCCCTCGGGAATTTCGTTGATAGAATTCCATTACCTAACATCGACTGCTCTACCTCCAGGTGCTCAGAACTGAGAAGGCTCGTGGCCTTTTGTTGGATGCGAACTGGATCATCTTCAGAAGCACTGAAAAAACACAGCGCCAGCCGCCCTAATTTATAGACTTCTGGCGCCATGTACATAGTCGATTTCGGTAGATTTGTGATAAAATATAGTGCCACACGCCATAGTACATAGGAGTAGACGCTATGCTTATAGCCCTCCACGCCATGTGCTATAGTCCTCCACGCCATGTACTATAGTCCTCCACGCCATACAGTATAGTCCTTCACGCCATGTGCTATAGCTCTCCACGCCATGTAATATAGTCCGTCACGCCATGTACATGGCGTGGAGGACTATAGTACATGGCGTGGAGGACTATAGTATATGGCGTGGAAGACTATAATACATGGCGTGTAGGGCTATAAGCATTGCGCCTGATCCTATGTACTTTTCGCCATGTAATATGGCGTGTGGGGCTATACTTTATCACAATCCCTAAATCGACTATGTACATGGCGCCAGAAGTCTATAAATTATGGCGTCTGGCGCCATGTGTTTTCTCAGTGTGGAGGTAGCTTCGAGTTCTTTTTGAATACGGGAGAGGATAACTTTTTCGAAAAGTTTATTATAGGTAGGAAGCAAGCTGACAAGGCGGTAGCTGCTGGAAAGCCTAGAATTTTAGCCTGACTTTAAAATTGGGATGACGATTGCATTCTTTCAAGCAGAAGGAAAGTAGCCTAGCAAGTGGATAAATTATTGAGCATTCTACTGCTCAACTTTATCGCAATAATTTTGATATATGTATGTGTTAAGATTACATTTTTCTATCGAGCGGCTAATGTTTTGTTTTTTGTAGTCGTTGCGTTAATCTGACCCAAGTATCCGAGGCAAAGTATCCGATTCGTGAACGGATTCTTATTACTGCAACGGGTAACTGGTCGATCGCCTAACTCTTATGAAATTTTATGAAATCTCCTGTTGATGTGAAATAAAATATTCTTATTCGGCTATTTAAAGGTATCAAAATTCAAGCGGCTTACTAAGTGCTCGAAAGCGAGCTTCAATCGAAAAGTTTTGCGTATTTTTGCACTTGTTTACGGCTTCTTTTGTCCAAAGTAGACTTTTATATAATTTTCCGCTAGTCTTCTTATGCAGGGGTTTTCTCAGGAATTTTTCATGGGGGGTGTGTTCAGAATTTTAGGAGGGGTGTCCCTTTGGAACAAAGGACACAAAGGTCCATTTTTGTAGGAAAATTGTCCGTGTTAGAGGGGGTGTATGCACCTTCCGGGGGGGTATTAGGGGGGTGTTAGGGGGGTGTAGGAAAATCTCTGTTCTTATGTATAAGAAAACAAATGGAAGTGAATGTATAGTCTACTTTACTTGTACAAAGCACTAAGTAAATAATAAAAGTATTATTTTATTAAAAGTTTAGTTACCAACAGAAGCAAAGCTAAAGCATGAATTCATTTTACATAATGTATCCTTATTAATATATACATAAAAGAAATTATTATGTGTTATCAAATAATCTTCCGCAGCTCTGCAATAATCTTAAAACAATCACCGAAAAGCAGCTCCTTCGTATTTCCTATCCAAATAAATCTCAACGACAATTTACAATTGGCCTCTTGTTGGAATCGGAAGAATGTCTTATTTCGAAATTTCGGTATTTACTTAGCGCTGCGCTTCGAAGAATCGTCACTTGACTTGTACCTAAGTTCATATCAGATGTCACCAGACGAGATCAAATCCGGAACACATGTATCTGTATGAAGACTAGAAGTGTCGCCATGTACACTTTTCGGCAAATTTATGGTCCTTATATATCCTTGTAACACCCACTCTGTATTCGGCTTCAGTACCGATAGAGTTCGCACTTTTGCTGATATTTCAAATAAAATTTTCGCTGACTTGGAGACACTCCACTTTCCGTTATTTTCGGATATCTGCTTTCCTGGCAACGGTCGGCATATTTCGGATCCAAAGCTTATGATGACACTTAGTTGCGTCTCGACTCGTGTCGCCTATATCCAACATCATTGAATTCGATATTATTGGTTCAAAGAATTTGAAGTTCGTAGTAAAGCTGTTGCAGATCTTGGTACCAGGGTTGAAACTTGTAGTTAGTGAGAATCAAGTATCGATGCTTTTTTAGAGAGTTAGTGCTACAGATATTAGGTAATCGTCTGTTTAGGACAACATGAACTATACATTGACATTTGTAGGGCATAGAATTATACGAAAAACTGGACTAATATTTTGACGTATATGACACTAAATGTACAACTAACTGTACATAATCTGTTAAGGCAAATTATACTGCATGTATGGGAGCATGAAGAGATGCCGGAAGACTGGTGCAAAGGTATAATATGTCCCAGACATAAGAAAGGATATGTAACAATGTGCAGCAACTATAAGGGTATAAGATTGTTGAGTACCTCCTATAAGATAGTCTCCTCTATCCTGCAAGAACGGATAGCCCCATACGGTAAAACCATCATCGGACAATATCAATGTGGCATCATCCCAGATCTTTACTCTCTGGCAGTTGATGGAAAAATGTCTGGAATTTAACATTCCATTGTACCAGCTATTTATAGACCTTAAGGCCGCCTATGATAGCATTGGCAAGGTAGAACTGTATAAAGCCATGAGAGAATTGGGCATGGCAAACAAATTGACACGATTGTTCAGGTTGACTTTGACCAATATAACAAGCCAAGTTAAAATAGCCGGTTTGCTATCCAGACCGTTCAACATTTTCAATGGGCTCCGACAAGGGGATGGTCTGGCCTGCCTCTTTTTCAATCTGCCGTTGGAAAAGGCAATGCGAGACTTTGGTACGTCAAGGAGAGAGACTATCGTCATCAAGTTCTGCCAGATACTGGCTTGTGCAGATGATATAGATATAATTGGAAGATCAGAATTAGCTGTACGAGAATCCTTCATGCAGATCGAGTGGGTGACAAAAAACTGGGGCTGCACATAAATGAAGGAAAAATAAAGTACATGGTGGCAGCATCTGTAGGAAGAACACCTACAGTTGGTCAAGCCAGGGTAGTTGAGCATGAATTTGAAGCAGTGCCATCTTTCAACTCCCTTCGGTCAATCGTAGCAGCCGATAATAACATGGAGGAAGAAATACGCGGGTGGCTGCTTAAATTCAACAAAGCCTACTATTGTCTGTCAAGGCTCTTCAAATCTGGAAATCTCACCCGAACATCAAAGCTCCCGCTGTACAAAACCATGGTCCTCCCAGTACTCACGTATGGATCCAAGACTTGGGTGCGCAGCAAAGGGCACTCTAACTTCTTAGCCGCGCTCGAGAGGAAAGTCTTGCGGAGAATCGTTGGCCCCATATGTGAAGAAGGGCGATTCCGGAGACGCTGCAACAATGATTTGTACGCTATCTACTTAGAAGCAGGTATAATTACGAAGATAAAGCTTGGTAGATTTCGGTGGGCAGGACACCTGGCTCGAATGAGCGAAGATGATTCGACTCGGAAACCCCTTTGCGGCAGATTTTACGGCAGACGACAGCGTTAGTAGACCGTGCCTGCGCTGTATGGATGGCATTGACAAGGACGCTCGGAGTTTAGAAATGCCCACTTGGATGACATCGGCTCGTGATCGGGTCCGATAGAAAAAACTGTTACCAAAAGCTGCTACGATTAAATATTTATATGGTAAACATCTACAACGAAAATAAGCAACAAATGCCTAAGGTTTTCAAGCAGTGGAAATTGGTCGGATGGCAGCCCCGAACATCTTTTTATTCCTGTAATTTAATTTTAACAAATGTTTGATTTTCCCCAAATTTTAAGTTGTAAGTTGTAGCTTTTAATAGGTGGTAGAAATTTTTCTTTGAAAATTAGTGTTTCTATCGGTTCCTATGCGCTAGAGTTTTTTGAGGCTACACGCAAACGTTGTGCTTATAAACTCTTCCGCATGCAGTCGGCTGCCAAAAGAGACTGTTGGGTCTAAGGTGAATCCGTTTTCAGATGACTTCCAAGTAATCCGTGGCAAGTCAACCACGAGAATAAGCTTGGCATTTTGGCAAAGTTTCATAAAGTGATGAGTGGCACTCAGTACTTGTCAAAAGCAAGTAGTTCAAGTGTAAGACTGGATAAAATAAATAGCCGAGTTAAGTGTCATTGAATATAACGACTTCTGATCTTTAAGGTCACACCATCTAGAGGGGAGTAGATTAGTTTCCAAAGCATCGAGAAATCCTTCAAAGCATGGTAATGCATAAATATGAGCAACGAATTTCAACATTTATCACCTAATGTATTGTAGATTGCGGAACTAGCAGACTGCAGAACTAGCTATAAAACTATTCTTTCGACAGCAACGATTACAATTCGCATTTCAGTTTAGACCAAAGAAGCAATTGTATGACGCCACCATATCCATTGAAGTATTTTTCGACTCCTTCAGAAGATACTCTTTATGCTTATTCCTATTGAATATTCTTTTTTCGATATCACATCATGTTTCTTATCGATGCTTCATGCCTATTTTCGTACCCTGTCGAAAACGAACGGATATCTTCTAAGTCATGAAAATCCATTTACACCACAAGATGTTTCAATTGTACGTTTTGAGAAACAGCATCTTCGTGACCGTCAGATGGATAAGTATCGACTTGTACCGGAATGCCTTTGAAAGTCGTTTGTTCGAAAGCGTATGGGAATTGGGTGAGGGTTGCTTGCGAGCCGGTTTGTTTTGTTCGTCCTTAATCGACTAGAAAGTCGAGCGTTTTCGTGCCAACACTGAGCCGGAGATTAAGAGCTTATGAAATGAGCTACCGTTCGACTGTAAATCATTTTCTATTCACGATAAACTTTAAAATCACGACTCTTCAAAAGTTCCACTCTGATTAAAAATCAAAGACCATAAATTTTTAAATGGAAAAGTCAAGTGAAAAAATGAGAATAACCTCCGACACGGAAGACATTGTGACACGAGAACACGCCAATCATGCAAATTTCCTCGAGCATTTTTGATTTCCATTTCTCAGTACAAAATTACTGTAACGAACTGCTTTTCGTGCCGGCAGATGAAGGAGGGTGACGTTCTCTGTGCCACCTTGAACTGAAAAATCGGCCACCGAGGCCTTTGAGGTTGTCAACAGGCCAGGCAGTGATTTTGTTTTCTTCTCCCAGATTGACGCTATCAGTGCGTGATAAGCTACGTGAGGACGGCTGCTGGAATGAAGGAAAATGTATGTAGCTATACTGCCCTACTAAGCATAAAGGTCCTATCTACATTCTAGTACTTTCGAGATATTCAATGATTTGTGTTTTGATTTGTACTGGAGGTATATGGAGAGTGAATTTCTCAATATTAATTTTAACATACGTCCACAAAAGAGAGGTTTTGCAAGTTTTGTAGAATGACGCAATAGAGTATGTACTTTTCGTATCCGGTATTAACTCAAAACTGAGAAAAATGCAGACAGAGCCTTCATGCTTAGTAGGGCAGTATAACATCGTTAAATGGATATAAAATTCTTTCTCATTAATGGAGTGTAAAGAATGTAATTGTAAAAACTCAAACTTTTTGATGATGCTACATTGCACACATTTAGTATAATCAATTTTTCATGAAAATCTTATTCATGAAAATCTTATCCGGTACTGTTAGGTTGAATAAATTTTAACAGAGAAGATGTCAAGAAATATGTTCTTTTCAGAAATTGTTTATCGTTTATCATTATGATGTCCGCTATAGGAACGTCAGTTTGTAATTGAGAAAATATTGGTTGATGATTTTTACCGATTCAAAATCAAATATTATATATATATATATATATATATATATATATATATATATATATATATATATATATATATATATATATATATATATATATATATATATATATGTATGGAAGTGGCTTAATAAGAAAAGCCCAATTATGATTTCTTTTATGTAGCTTATTCTTCGTAGGTTAGTTTTGCACTTGATTCAATGACAATTGAGATAGATAAAAGGTTGGCCAATGTATTTTTTACAAGGACGGCAAAATAGTTAAATCTTGCAAAACACTAAAATTTCGAGGGGACTCTTACTTAGAAATACAAAAAATTATTTTAAAATTCATTAATTTGAGCAAATATTTTAATAAATAAAAACAAAAAATTACAAAAAAATATCGATATCAAGAGCATGTCGAGAAATACTTAGTCGTCGAAATACTTAATGTCGTTATAAGTCTCCAGCATCTTTTTAGCCGATTCGAGCAATAAATCCATGTTTGTGAAGTTTCCTATTGCTATGCCACACATACTCAATTGGATTTAAATAAACGGTGTATTCGACTTTGATAACATATGTTGCTTGCCGCGCACATTTGAAAATATGTACTCGCGACACACCTTTGACTCTTTTCAGTTTTCCTCAGTAGCTCAGATCCGACTGAAATCTCATGGTATTTCATGAAAGAGGGGAAACTTTCAGTTTTCAGTCAAAAGGTGCACAAAATCGACTTCATGGCAATACATGGCAATGCATGGAGTACGCGAGCAGACCTATTAATTATCCGTTTAATCTGATGAATGTTAAGAATACATCGAAAACAGGAAAAGGGTGGGATAACTTGCGTAGGAATGAGAATTTTTCTACAATCTCCATTCCGAAACCAAACAAAAATATATATTCTACCCCTTTATAATTATTTTTAACCTTAAACAGTAGATTTTTGTGTCAATTCTCATCTAAAGTACTCTTAACCGCTGTATCCATTCCAATTAAAATTCACGATTCCTGACTATTTTGCTTTAACTAAGCAAAAATCTGCTAAATAAAGCTAACGCGTCCGCCCACTCATGTCTATCAATGTCCTTGTGACCGGTAACCCAGAAAGTTTTGACTCTTCTGTTGTTGTGTTCGAATACACATTTCGATTTGTATATGTAAGACTACAGAGCTTTTACAGCCACTTGACTATCTGTAAAGAGGTCGATTTCCTCACTTGTACTAGATCCGCGGCTTTACGTATCGCAAAAATCTCTGCCTGGAAAATACTACAGTAATTAGGAAGCCTGAAAACGGCTTCCACAGCTACTTCTGCAGAATATGCTGCAGCGTCCACTCCTTGAGCTGTTTTAGAGCCGTCATTATAGATGCTAAGAGCTGCTGTGCCCATTTACTGATTCCATTCCTGCCCATCCCCCACAGTCGCTTGTTATATCCGCTCGAAGTACAGAGTGGGGACCAAGTAGTCAGTGCTACCTGCATTCCCCCCGCTCAATACTGCTGTGGCCGTAGGACCGTAGCTCGTAGTGTCCCGATTCCCTAAGCTTGACAGCGGATTTTGCGGCAGTGCTTCTACCGAAGAGGTCAAGCGGAGGGAGATGACGCAGGTCGATTAAAGCATACGAAGGAGTCGAGGTGAACTCTGTTTGTCATGCCAGCAAAGATGGTATTATTCACTGCTGGCCACCAGACCAAGCATCCGTAAACAAGAATCAGTCTAGCTATTGCCGTGTAGATGCAGTATGTTAAACTAGGTCTTAAACCCCGTGTTTTACTCACCACTCTTTTGCTGATCTAAATCGCGTTGCTTGCCCGTTTGACTCTCTCCTCTGTGTACGCCTTCTAAGTGAGCTTGCTGTCCAGAACAAGACCCAAGTACTTACTTTGTGACTTGAGACATAGCTTGGTGCCGCCTAACTTGATAGGGTCTAAGTCAGGAATTTTGTTTTTCCTTGTGAAGAGTAGAAGATCTGTATTATTGGAGTTAATGTCAAGGCCCTCGGTATTTGTCCACTCTCCAACCAGCTTCAGCGCATAACTACACGATACTAAGATCACAACGTCATCAACATAGGCCACAACTGTAAGTCCTTTGCTTTCCAACCTCCCCAAAATTGAATTTGTGACTAGGTTTCACAAGAGAGAGGATAAAACTCCTCCTTGCGGTGTGCCTCTGTGGAGCTTCCTTCTGATTTACACCCCTGCCCACTCTGCTGGTATGAGACTTTGCTTAGCATGTTGCTTATCCAGCTAAAAATAGCGGGACGAGGATTGGTTGCGCCATTATGGAGGCTCTCCATAATTGCTGTTCTTTGCGCATTATTGAAGGCACCTTCAAAATCTAGAAAAGCTCCTAAAGTGTGTTCTTTGTAATGTAGTGCCTTTTCTATTTCGAGGACTACCCTATGGAGATCGGCTTGACTGCCGTGATTATTTTTGAGGACTACCCCTTGAGGTCTAAGTCGTCGCTTGATATGGATGTCCAGTAATCTTTCGAAAACCTTAAGGAGGAAGCAAGTCAGGCTAATTGGCCTGTAGTCCTTCGGATACGCATGGTTGACTTTACCTGCCTTGAGTATAAATACAACCTTAGTGATCCACGAGGCTGCAGGCACGTGGCTTAGCACTAAGCAACCTTTGTAAATCTGTATTAGCCAGTAACAACAAAACCATAAACAAAAAGGGAAATTCGGTAATGTTTCTAGCTTGAATATGCTATTTCTTTTAACCCTGTGTGGGCGCTAAGTGCCTAAAAGTAGGCAAGAAAAAAATGCGAAATTGTTCATAACGATAAGATACTAGAAAATCTTCAGATGCGCGTGTGTTTAAATGCGCGTGTGATTTGAAATGAATATGACCATGGCAGGTATTTTAACAGAAAACCATCAAATTGAAAGCCCTCCAAATACATTATTTGTTAAAATTCCTTCAAGCACAAGAACGGCAGCCCTTCTAAAAATTACTTCTCTTTTAGCACCCGAGGTCTAGCGACCCGATAAGTCATGTCATGAAATCAAAACGAAATTCATGTAGTAAATGAACCTTGTATGGCAAATTTGGTAGGAGTTTCGCTTAAAAATCATGATATATAATGATAAAATCAACTATGGTAACTTTTGTCATTTGTACCTTGAGCATTAAACTTTCAAAAGGTAATGAGTTTGTAGTGACAATTAAGAGCAAATATTTGGATTTTGAAAATTTGAAAACTTTTGCGAGGGTTAACGCTGAATTTTTGTGTACCTCTATAATTTCCAATGCAGTCATCGGATCGAAACGAGATTCGCAGGGTGAGTTGACTTTAATGTGAAGCAGATGCATATTTTGGGCTTTGGTGCTAACAAAACGTAGCCAGCACGATGCGTTTTTGTTATTTTCGTATCAATAAATGGTAACAACATTAAGTATTCATATGGCGTACATTTACAATGAAAATAGGAGACCAATGTTGAAACTTTCCAAATTCTGA
Source organism: Nemotelus pantherinus (assembly GCA_963978885.1). NCBI lineage: Eukaryota > Metazoa > Arthropoda > Insecta > Diptera > Stratiomyidae > Nemotelus > Nemotelus pantherinus. The sequence goes on along the minus strand of OZ022264.1, from coordinate 259,323,062 downwards.
AAATGTAAAACAGAAATCTTTTTATTCCCGCAACTTTCGATGAAGTAATCGGATTAAAACAAATTTCACAGGGGTATATGATTTTGACGTCAAGCAGGTGTGGTAGGTGTGGTTGCATTGCTGGTAAAGCGTTGCCAGCACTGATCATTTTCATCATTTATGTTATAGGAGATGCTATTTTCAAAGTTTTATAAGATAGGCGTCCGATAATGAATACAAGTGAAAAGTTTTTTATTCTCTTACATTTTGAAATTTGTGCAAATGGCCACCCTGAAAATTTTTCCACTCTCGGAGTTTCAATACACTCTTGAAATCAAACTAGTACATGTTCTTCGAAACAGGTTGGCTATGAAAAGGAGCACACGTGGTTAAATATGCACTCAAAAGCTGCAAGATTCCTCTATTTTTCTTAGAACATTAGTGTTTTAGCGGTTCTCATACGATAGAGTTTTTAAATTTTGTGTGTGTGTGTTTTGTGCATGTTCAAAAACTTTGAATTTTTGTAACGCTCTGATGTTTATTGTACATGGTGATATTCCAACTCTGCTGACACTCTATTTTAATTACTTGCATTCAAGTTAAAGCACTCATAGTTACAGGCTTATTAACAATTTACAACTATGAGTATTTCAAAATTTGATCCTAGCAACTAACACTCAAACATCTATTCCCCTTACTGTGTATTTAGAGCTAAGGACTTGAAGACAAATTATATCTCTCAATCAGTGCAATAAACTTTCTGTTTTCTTTCCAAGCGACCACTCACCAGCTACAAAAATAGACGGATAATTTCCTAAATAAATGTTTTCTGTAAGAATCAAGCAAACTATTGCAAAGATGCGGATTAAACACGTGAAATACTCCCAGACGAATACTAAAAAAGGTGTCGAGAAGCTTTACGAGTACTTAACTTTGCGAACCATTGCCGATAGCTTCTAAATGAATCAAGCAGACAGTCTGTTAGGTTTTGGATTTTTGCTGGAGACTAGTAGAAGTGAAATTACATCTACAGGGATCATCTACTTATGGTCTGTGTACATATAAGTATGAGTAAGGAGAATATGAAAGATTTCGGGAGAATTATATTATCTGAACCGGACACTCGCTGATGATTTAAGCTGTTTAGTTTTTCATGAACATATTGCATGATAAGGGTAAATAATTGCTCCGAAGATATTTATTTTGCTTGATATGAACATAGCATTCATGCGTGTGCCAAAATCAAACCATGACTAACTGGTATTGTATTTATCTTACAATTACTTGTATTTCCAGTATTTGTTAAAGATATGACCTACGACAACTTTTCTTTTACATGATTCTTCAATTGGTTTTGCAAATTAGGACATTGCTCTCCAACATCTCCCACGTAATCTTACGTTTGCTAAGGTCGAATTTCTTTAAATTTGAACTATCTTAGTTGCTACAAAACGTCGTTTGCTTCGTAAAATTTCAAAGACAAATCAAAGTTGAATATTTCATAGAAAAATTTTTGGCATAGGAATACCTTTTTCCTTCTTAAGAAACAAGTCGAAGTACATAAAGTAGACGACTTTCGACAGCTCTGCCCCAAGAGCAGCTAGTTTCAAGAGAATTCTATTGAATTAATGCCAAATGTATGTTTTGGTTATTAAGAAAATTGAACAAGTGCTTCTTACTTTGAGTTTTATGGAAAAGTTATGTCTTACATTTTTTTGTGTGGTCCAACATTTGGCTGTTTAGAAAAATATGTAGCAATGAATATCATTCTTTCGTTTCAGCAAATAAGCAGTTAATATTTACATAATTTTATGAGCAAATCTGTCACTAGTGTGGATTTAGTTGTCAAGATAAAGTAGTTTTCTGTCGATAAATTCCCCCGAATATTTAGGTCTAGTTGCATTTGTGTGATTTTTGGTGTTTATAGGTCAAGCAATATACTCTTTTAGTCTCGTGTGGGCATATTGAACGCACGGACAATTGTTTGATCCGATAGTTGAAACTAAGTAGAAGTTTGTTTGCTTCGTAGCTTGTTTCGAGTTAAACAAAAATGTTAACTGCTACTTAAAGTATTGAGTCGAATTGTTGGGTCATTCACAGCCAAATTAAATAATGAAAAATACGCGATGAAAGGACTTTAACTCAAATACTTAAACCCAATTATACAAACGAAATTTAATAATACGGTAAAATTAAATCTAATTGTTTGTGTGACTAAAGTGGCTTTGAAGCGCAATAGGCCTATGAAAAGAAATCCGCTCTCGGAAAACCATACCAATAAGATAAGATTATGAACCGAGTGTACGTTGGAGCCTTGGTATATTTGTATCGTCATCAGGCTCGACTAATAGTTGCAGTCAATCAACTCATGGTGTATTGAAGTGTGTCCTAAAATCGTTCATATTATTCATGCAATTTGGTTTTGGGACACTGGTCCTTAATACCTGTATGTATCTGTTGTTATCTCCCCAATTTTTATCTGTTGCCTCCCCAATTTTGAGTGCAAAAACACTTAAATGATAGTCATGCTACGTACACTTGCTACGTTCTTAATAATGTTAGCAAATCGAGCAGGAAACATTAAAAAGATTTTTGCTCGCACAGATAAAACTAGGTCCCATTGTTTTGTAAGTGGTATGGTCACTTTATTACATTTTTTTGACAATTTTGTGCATTAAATAAAATTTCGAAATAAAGAAACGGAACACTAGAACTGAAAAACAAATGTTTCTAACGGCACTAGTATTCTTTAATATTTCTTCGCGAAAACATTCCGACTCATATCGTTGCATTCTTAATATATCCTTGACATATCATCGGGACCACATATGTATGTAGCATGAAAAACTACCTATCTATGTTATCCTCGGTGAAAAAATTAAAACGCTCTGTTATCCATGTGTCTAACTTTAAGGTTCAACTGTAAAAGTTTCGGAATGTATTTCCGGTGGGAAAATAAAAGTAGAGCCTAGCACCGGCTTACACAGGTGCTAATTACTTTTGTTTTGCGTTTTTCATTTCTATTTCGATGACCTGTAGCGGGTGAAAATTGAAACATTTTTCTGGAAACAGTAAAGAAAGAAAAGTGTTTCATAGTATTTATGTGCTTGTTGTTACTATTTGAAAGACTAAAGCAACAAAAGGTGATAATGGGATAGGTTAGTTCTTGATTCGGGTTAAATTTTTGATAATTAGAAAATGTTTTTTATATTGTAAGTAAAATAAGTTGATTTGTTATTGTCATGTTATTCTGGTTTTTGCATTAGTATTTAAATGTATGGAACCTGATGTTAGCTTAAAAGAAAAGTAAAGAAATCCTTCAGATTTCGAGTCCATATTCTACCGCACGTGCTTCTTATTACAGCCAACCTGTTTCGAAGGTTATTTACTACTTTGAATTCAAGAATGCTCTAAAGATTTTCTAGGCAGAGAATATTTTAATGCGCAAATACGGGAAGCAGTATCAAAAGCTCGCAATCAAAACACAATTTGAAAATTTGGTGTTTGAAAATTTGAAAAATTTGCGGGTGGTAACTCTTAATTTCTTTTTACCCCTATTACGCCCAATGCAGTCATAGGATCATAATGAAATTCACAGGGTGTCTTAGCCTTGACATGATGCAGATTTTGCATAATTTTAGCTTTGGTGCTACCAAAAAACTGCCTGCTTCAGGTATTTATTTTTATTTTCGTACGAACTGATGCTACTTATAAATATTCGTATAACAAACATCTGTGAACCAGTTGAGGTAGACTTTTCGTTGCAGTGCTAGTAAATGTTGCAAGCACTGAGCATTTTCATCATTTCTATTTTCGAAGATGCTGCTATCAAAATTGTATAAGATAAGCATTCGATACTGAGTAGAGGTTTTTAGTAAAACACTAAACACTCTCTTAATCTCTCTTAATCACTCTCTAAACACTCTCTTATGCAAATATTTATTTATTTATTTATTTATTCATTTGCATTTTAACAGAAGTGATCCCAGTTACGAAAACAGCATGAGAAAAACAACAAATAATCCATCAAATAACTCATAAAAATTACATTAAGAAAGTTCAATATAAAAAAGGTAAATTACGATACCAATACAATACAAAACAAAGAATAATATGACTAAGATAATAAAAAATGAAATATTGGCAAAAAAAGTGGTGAAAGACAATAATGTAAAATTAAGGGTTTGTAGTTCATTGTGTCTCCTGGGGATACGCAATAATGGTGAATCGGAAAAAACGTCGGTTCTTGCAAACGGGATTAAGAACACTGACGAAGATCTATCTAAGCGATAAATCACGCGAAGCAAAAGCTTTGAGCTAAGGTCAGAAAGCATAGGACAGTGGAGGAGTCTGAAAAGCAGACAATCATCAAGGAACAATCGACGAAACCTTAAAAAGGGAATTTGAAGCAAGGACAAACGATCACTATACTCACAATAAGGAAACTTAAAAAATAATGACCGTGTAAATCTACGCTGGACTCGCTCTATGGCATCCATTGAATAGACAAGGTGCGGAGACGAGACCTGATAATAGTGTATGACGAACAAATAGACAGAGCAGATGGACAGAAGTAGTGATGCTAGTAAAACGAGAGGAAGATCTGAGGACGAAGCCGGACAAATGAGAGGCCTTGATAGCTGTTTATGTGATGTGAATATCAAATTTAAGTTTAGAGTCGAAGAGCACACCAAGGTCCTGGAAATTGTCGGCAGCCCCAAGTAACGATCCGGAATAACAGAGGACCCAGTATTGAGCCTTGAGGAACTCCGCAAAGAGGGCTGTATGCGGAAGAAGAACGTGAATTCACAGATACAACACAGCTACGACCTGAAACATATGATGACAACCAGGACAAGAGAAGGTCAGTTATACCACGGCTTTGAAGTTTTAAAAGAAGGAGCTTGTGATCAACAGAGTCAAAAGTATTAGCGAAATCAGTGTAATGATAACCCTGGAAACTTTTCTATCATATGAGCTTCAATGCAGGCTTTAGATAATGTGACATATAACCGTTGAAACTGGTTGGTTGTAATACGGAGCTCATGTGGTAGAATATGTATCCAAAATCTGCACGTTTTCTCCACATTTCTTCGAAAATCAGAGTTTCTACTGGATACTATGCGTTAAAATGTTCTCCTTTTTTCTAAAAACCAGGTAAAAGGAAAAATGTGAATGTAGGCGAAGTGCAGCAGTAACAGAGAAAAGTCGAAAAAATTACGTTCATCTATTTATTCTAATCTGAAAGCCTAGAGTATTCTAAAACCCAGGTTAAGGGGGAAAACGTCAGTAGATTTAATGAACAGCAGTAGCAGAGGAAAGCCAAATAAAATAAGGCTTGTCTTTTTTTTCTAAAATCCAGGCCAAGGAATTCATATTTTTGAACATCAGAACATGAAAAAGATTCAAAGTGCAGCAGTATCAGAAGAAAGTCGAAAAATCTACGCTAAGGACGTGAAACGAAAACCACAAGGTGACGAACACTTTCATTGTTACAACGTAGTGCAGTTGGTTAGGACACTTGGCTTGCGAAAGCAGTAGACGATGGTTCGATGACCGGTGGAAACCTCGATATTTTTTTCTTTTTGTGAAACAAAAATATGAAACAAGAGTTCACTGGTGGCTCTTCTTTTTATTTTGTAAATTTTTACCCAAAATCCGTTCGCTATATTTCGAGTTTTTGGTAAATTTTCTCCCAACATTGAAGTAAATTTTAACCCAAAAAGTTTTTACCCGAGAAGTAAAGGCACAGACCTTCTATTTATTTTGAATCAAATTAGTAGATAAATAGACCGTAATAGTAGAAATTGATATTTTCAGTTGGGTTGATATAAAGATTAGAATATCTGTGAGACACAGACCTTTTAATTGCTTGTATGTTGAGTGGTGAATACCGAGATAAAACTTACTCCTTAGTTGTTGTGAGACGCGCTGGTAACTAGATTCATCTATGCAGGGAGTAGGACCTTACATATTCGGAAGAACGTGCAAGTCTTAGGCAAGGGAAACGTGGTAGAATGGGACATTCTGCTTGAAAAACATCTGGTGAGCCGAAATATCACTCGACAACTCGAGGTTTTATATTGAGTGAGCGAATGGTGCCCACGGTCCATATTCGAATGGATTTAACCAAACCCAAAGGAGCCACACCAAATTTTCTTTACGCTGTAACAGAATACAAACGTATACAAAAAGAGGCCGTACGAGTGAAGTATAATACGAGCAGTTGCCTATACTTTGCTAAATTCTTTGGCACGTCGTTTTGTAAAGCCTGTTTTTTTGCGCACGGGAAATGATACTTTTTGTAAGGAAAAGGGGAGTTTTCATGAAAGATAACATCGAGGTCAATAATTTTTCAACTTCCCTAGGAAGTGTATCTCACTAGGAAGTATATTTTATGTTTTATTGTTTTTTTCAGGGGAAAAGCTTATAACCTGGAATCTATCAATCTTAAGGAAGAGCTTGTTAACAATGCACTACTGCTTAAGCAAGTTAAGTTTCAAATTGTACATCACTTCATCAAAGAAACCAAATGGTTTCCACAGTACTAAGTTCCACAATGCTAAAAGAGAGTATATCCGGGGTATCACAACAGGCTTCTATTGAGCGTATATTTCTGAACAAGGCTCTCTGATTGGCAGCCATTCAGTCTAATTTTACCATCTAGCAAATTTAATTTACTTTATCAATTTGGCTCCAAGTGAATTGCCAGAAGATTAAAACGATTAGCTTGCATAGGTTTGCATCAACATTTCATACCATAGCTCGGAACTGATTAAACATGCACAGTTTGATTATATAAGCATCCAGACATCTACTTTCAGTTCCCAAGTGTAGGTATTTACCAAGCCGATATATGTTGTTGTGGTGGCGGCTGTTCACAGCTGGTCCGCAACAATGTATATCTCAAATGCACAATGCATTTTTCTAGACCGCTAACATTTCAGCTTTCAGTTTATTTACTCAAATTCATTCATTCCGATAATTTTCCTTTTCTGATTTTTAAGTATCACTTGATGTTTCCAATGTATGCTCTTTAGCGAAATATTCAGTTTTCACTCCGGAAGTACCTTCGAGTCTAAATCAATTACAGCTACAGCCACATTGTGCTAGTTTTGAAATTTTGAGGTCATCTTCGCTGAATCCTCCGCGTACCTTTCCAGGCCATGTAAAATAACAGTAACACAGGCGTTACGATGATGAATTAAATAAATTTAAACTAACAATAATTTCATATATTCAGACACGAACAGAATCAGAATCCAGTAAAACTTTCGTGAAGTTTCCACTCGCTTTCGTGGCAGAGATTATTTTGTTTTTCTTTCAACGCGATAAAAATTTTCCCTTAAAGACCACGTTCAGGACTTTTGGTAGCGTGCTTGCATTATTGCAATAAAATGCAGGGAATGTATCCTCTATGCTTAACAGTTATCACGGTAACTTTTGATGGAGAGAACACCCGAATAGAATATTTTCTACTTTGTATCAATTTCTGATCTGGAATATTTGATGTAAATATGCCAAAACAAAGGCAACGAACCGACTTGGATATCAAAGTTTTTCACGTAAAGATCGCTTTAACAATGTGGAAAAAGGTCTGAGGACGTTCGATTCGGTGCTGTGAGAACGAATGGTAAATGTAAAGTTTTCGGTTAATTGCAAGCGACTTCCGTGCCGGGCAATCGTCTTTTCGGGATAATTAAATGTAATTATTGCAATGCAAGGCAGGATAAAGTTTTTTCATGGGGTCTGTTCATCCTATAGAATTTTTTGATTTTCTTTATTTAGTGCCTTGGATTTGAATAGTTGAGAAGTTTTTGCTGACTAAAAAATGGAATTGCTAGAACGAGCTGTTATCGGGCTTTGGAGATACATTGAGCCATTTGATTAGTTTATGTATTGTTAAGGTTAACTTGTATTATTTTCAATTACAATTACAATTTCATGAATGTTTGAAACAAATTTTGAAACTAGATTTAGTAGAAGTGTTAAAATGCGATGAGTTTTTTCCTTTCCTGTCTACAATATCTAAGCGGAAAACATTTGATGCGGGATAATAAATTATTTTGCGGATAGAGCCTTTGACTACATTATCATATAAAACTGTTTTGATTGCGATACTATAGAAAATTGAATATAAACTAAGTGGCAATCAAACTCGCAATCGCAATTAAAGCAATTACGAGGTCTGTCTCAAAAGTATCCGACCTGTATCCTTCGCGCCACAGCACTCAGGCGACACATATAGGGCACAAACAGCACCAGTAACTCCTTACGAGCTCACCAGTCGCTTGCAGTTCTCAATATGATGGTTAATTCATGCTCAGCGTGTATTTGTTTACAGTGTCTTTTTCACCTTCGTGGGATTTGTTTATTGTTAAAAATGACGGAAAGAACCTAGCACTGAATTTGCATAAAATTTTGTTTCAATCTTGGAAAAAGTTGTGCGGAAACTATTAAAATGTTGCAAAAGGCCTTTGGAGACGAGTATATGGGGAAAATACAAATAAAAGAGTGCGGTTTAAAAATGGCCGCACATCTGTTGACAGTGATTCTCGTTCTGGTCAATCTGCGACGGGTAAAAACATCGTTGAATGTTGAGCGTTTACGAGCGGCAATTGAACAAGATCGTCGTTTGACTGTGAGGGAACTAGAAGATAACCTTGGAATATCAAAAAGTACTGTTTGCCGAATTTTAAGCGGGAATTTGGGCATGACTCGTGTGTGTGCTAAATTCATCCCAAAACTGCTCTCAGAACAGTAAAAAACCCTTCGACTAGAAATCGCTCAGGACAATCTGGAAACCATCAATAGCGATGAAAATGTGCTCAAAATGGTTATTACTGGTGATGAATCATAGGCTTATGGCTATGATCCTGAAACATCTGAGCCTCGGCCGAAAAAAAGCGCGTCAAAGCCGAAGCAAAGTCAAATCAATGTTAACTGTTTTTTTTTTGACTATGAAGACGTCATGCATCACGAATTTGCTCCTGCAGGTCAGACAATCAACAAAGAGTACTACGTTAAAACTTTTGAAAAGATTGTGTGATGCAATCGGAAGAAAACGACCGCATTTTTGGCAAACCGGTGACTGGCTTCTTCACGACGACAATGCTCTAGCGCATGCATCAAACCTTGTGCAGCAGTATTTATCAAAACACTCCATACAGTCCCGACATAGCTTTTTGCAACTTTTGGATATCTCCTCGATTGAAAATGATGCTTAAATGACACCGATTTGATGACAAGAAGACTATTGAATACACTAAAGGCGATTTCAATAACTGACTTTCAAGACTCCTTTAGGAAGTGGAAGCATCGATATGGGCGTGTTGTTCAATCAAATGGGGACTACTTTGAAGGCTGCTATCAACAGGATGGCGAAGAATAAGCCAAGCGCGGAGAAATCGAGGTAGTTCAGATACTTTTGGGACAGATCTCGTATACAAGATACGAAGAGAAAAAACTGATTGCAAATTAGTAAAATGGTTCTATAAAAAAATGCAAGTGGTCACTTCACTCGGAAATGGACTTTGAGCTGATTTCTGATGAGTAACGGTGCCTACCTTCGAAACCCATTTACATAAAAAATTTTAATAAGTAATTGCTGGGAACATGTATGACAAAGCCTGTTGAAATACCATACTTCGCTGTTCATCTATGGTTGCTGCCGCTTTGTATACCAGATTAATGCATTATCTTTGTCTAATATTTTTATATTTTTAGGTTAATATTTTATATAAATGATCTTAGCATACATTGTTTGGACTCATATGTGTATTCTTTGGTCAGTTTTGTGTGGAAAATAATGCATATAATGTGTAGCACACGTAAGTGGAGATAAGCCAACTCCTTTTGATCATACCGATTTGTCCTACTTCTCTAAACAAGTTAACTTACCAGAATTCTTAGCTGGTGATTGCATGATTATCTAAAAAAATGTCTCCGAGAGCAATAATTCCATTTAGTCAAGTAGCATAATTTTAATCATCCTTTCACTGGGTCTAGTTTGTAGACAACTTATTTTGTTTTCCCTACAAATATTCGAAGATATATATAAATGTTCGTTGATGTATATGTCTCCGGGTGCGAGTATAAAATTGCAATGAGAGCCTAGAGCCGAATACGGGTTTATGTGTGTGTGTCGAGCTGACTAGACTGAAATCTCATGCCATTGAGAAAATTTTTAAGCAATCAAAGGTTTATTCGCAACTTTAGTGACTATCGTCACATAGATGGTTGTCTCGTGATAAATATAGAGTTGCCTTTAAGCAAGTTCTTAATTCCGAACGGGATTCGAATTAGAAGCATCGTCTTTCATTTGCTATATTTCACTACACTAAACGATACTTATTCACAGACGAACAAAATTTTCAGCAAATATGAAAGGTATGTCCCTGTTTTAGATGTCATCTTTCTGATGTTTAATGCTGCATTTTAAGTAAGGATCAATTTAATCGAATTGAAAGCTGGCAAGCGAAAATTTAGCTCGATATTGAAATTAATACCAAAACTCACATATCACACTGTGACCAATATTTATTTGATGATTGTAATGAAAACACAATCTCTTACTCTCTGTGCTAAACATATGCAAAGAGTAAGCTTTTTGCTGGCGCCACAAATTGAAAATTAATTCCAACACGATAACAATGAAGATGAGTACTTACTTTACTTTTAAGTTTGTATTTTATTTCATGTTTACTTGGCATTTTGTTACTGTATTTTAGCATATTTTGGGAAATATGTTGCTATAAATCAGATTATTTTTGAGTAGCTAGGAAAAACAGCTTACAAGTTAACAGACTAAATGAATTTGAAAAATTCGAAAATCGGAAGGTGCTTTCGCATATTGATGGCTGACTGTTTCGCAAGAAATCTTTCTTGAAAATTCCACTGGTCAGCCGTTTGATCGTCTTCCTGTCCGTGTCTGTATAAATACATACATCAAGACTGAAAACGAAGCAAAAACCACTCGACTATTCGGAAATGTTTCCTCCTTTAAGTTTCTTGTTTTCTGGCAGAGAGGCCTTCGGCCGTCCGCCACTCGTACTCAATTTGAAATGTCCTAACTACATAGTAGTTCAGCGTTGCATATTCGTGAAAAGAATCTTAAAGGATTTCGAGGAGCCGGCGAAGTGATGGTGAGGATACCGAACGCCTGTTTGCTGAATTTAAAAATCATTCATTTGGTTTCGTACGTTTGTACCCGTCCTAGTGCTGATAGTCTCATTCTATGATTCTTTTTCGTGCAACCCCTGGTTTTTTATTCGAATTTAATTGAATAATTGTTTGTTATTCGCAGCACGTCGTTTCGGATCTGCAAGTTTCCTGGTCGTGGCTCCTGGCCGGAAATGTCCATGGGCAGGTCCATTAGGCACTTGAAATGGCTCCTGTTGTTGCTTATTGTTGTTAGCAAAAGTGCCTTCTTCATTCCGAATTTATTCGTTGTATCTTCTTGAATTGAAATCTTTAGCCACGTTGGTTCTTCCATTCGCTCTTGATCCGATTAAATCGGAGTAAAGCATAATGAAGACTTAGATTTTGGTGTTTTAATTGCTTGGGTCTTGTAGTTCGGAAATCACGGTTGTTTGCACTTCTTTATATTAAGACGCCTTTGAGAACTTAAGACTATGTTACTACAAATACAATTGTTTAGTTACTCTAAGCTTTCAGAATACAAAAAAAAAAACTAAAACTGTGTTTCAAAACTTGGTGGACAGTCCTGGAATACAGTTTCAGGTTTTTAGTTATTTTTTTCTGTAGGCTGCTTATTCACGTTGCATACGGTACTATCGGGCTGAACTTCAGAAGCAATGGGTGACTTTAATCATTAGAAAGCACACCGTTAGGTCTGTTTCCGTGGCGTGGCATTCATGGAAGCAAAGGAAGCATTGATTTTCTAATGTTTGGCTGACATTAATTTTAAATTCATCGAAAAAAATCGTTTTTCAACAATTTTTTTTAAATAAATTTACCCAAAAACGAATTGTGAACATCTCACGCAGCTGAAGTGTTACAACTATAGAATGAAAATGTTGAGAGAACCAACAAGCGCATGGAAGCAGTGTAAAAATTGCATATGCGAACTTATATTTGATTCTATGTAGACTGGACTGTTACTTCATTGTGCTTATACCATCTGTTTGGAGGCAATGAAGAATTTGCCTCCGAAGGTATATTTCTTCTCAAGATAGAGACTGAGTGTAGCGCTGCGTACGTGTGACTGCTGTGGAACTCATTTCTGCGTAACAAATGTCTAGCTAGAAAATGAAAATCAGATTAATTTCTTTTTAAAACATGGTCGAAGAATATTCCGACTCGTAGCATGGGACAGCTGCTGACAGCATTAATTTTGCAATCATATAGTTGTTAGGTTGACAGTGAAATTTTGGGGAAATTATCACTGCAGCCAACTGTTTCAATTGATACGACATATCGAAATGCGTTCCACAAAGTGCAAGACTACAAATTCCATGAAGTATTCGTACTCTGGACGTTGTTATTTCGCGTGCATTACCGCTATCCTACACTACTCTGGATGAAAAAAAACGCATTTTACTTTGCTTGTACAAAAAAGAATTTGAGTTACGAGATATTGTAAGGGCTGCCAGAGGCTGCTGATTCGACAAGACGTTATTTCTAAGTCGCTGCAGTAAAATGCTTAAAAGTAGTCCTTGTTTGCTTTATTTTGTATAGAAATTTGGTGAAAGTGTTTTTGAATGGTGAAGGCAGTTAATAATATGAATAATGCTAATACTTATACTAATACTAATAATATAAAGTACTAAGTAATAATAATGCATGACAATAACAGATGAACGTGTAGATAAGAATTGTGTGGAATTGGACGAATAGAATAACTGTGCAGAAATGTATAATAGTTTTATTTTCTATTTGAAATAGTGAAAATGCAACTAATAAGTGAATGTGTTTATTTGTTCTGTGAATAGCATGAATGAAAATTGTATAATTGGTGGACCTATTTGATTTCCCTTTGGATCTCGGTATATTGCTAAAGAAAGGACATTATCAAAAACGATCAGCCAAAACCGAATTTGAAAATAGTCTCTAAAACGAAAAGTTACACTCGGTAGTATGATTGTAAAATCAATGAATGCAAAACAATCATCCACGGATCATCTATGAAAATAATTATCCACAAATCATCCACAAATGACAATGAGCGATAGGAAAGCATTATAAAATCTATTATACATAAATCAATATACCTCACCTCTCTCGTTTAAGACTCGTCTTCTTAAACTAAACTTGAGCTGTCTCGTGTAAACAAAAAACCACTTGGATGCATGGACGCAAGTGTAAACTCTCCTTAAAAGTCACTTGTGACAGCTTCCTGTGGCCAAGTTAACAAGAGCCCGGGCGGAAACCGTTTCTATATGAGCGTTAGTGAGACAGTTTTATAGCATTCTGTCTCGCTCACACTCATTTTGCACTCTGGTTCTCTTCAACGTGGTAGCAGGGAACTGCCAGAAGTGACTTTTGGTAATCCAAAACGAAAAAATATTTTCCATATTTCATCTTTATTTTTCTAATTGCTTTCATATTTTCATAAAAACAAATACATCTCTTCATCGTACAATGCACACTAAAAATAAAAAAAAACTATTGCATCAAAATCGCTAGAAAACTGATTGAAAAATGTGGAAAGACGTACTCGTAATACACTTTTTTGTAGTATCATATTAACCATTTTTTACCCAAAGCAACAAAAACCATTTCTCGACTATAACATAAATGATGAAAATGTTCAGTGCTGGCAGCACTTTTGCAACCAAGCAGCAATTGGCCTACCATAAAAAGTTCAAACCAAAATCAACCTGTGCTAGCAGCATTGCCAAAAATAAACTAAATCTGCTTCACGTTAAGTTCAACCAACCCTGTGAATTTCGTTTTGATTGAATGACTGCGCTGGAGGGTGAAAAAAATTTTAAGGCTACCACCCTCAAAACTTTTCAAATTTTCGAAACATCAATATTTGTTGTTAAATGTCATTGCAGGATCATTCCCATTTGAAAATTTAATGACAGCATCGCTTAATAAAGAAATGCCAAAAAATTACAAATATGATTATAGCTGGCAGTCCTTTCATTTTTTTTTACGAAATTCCTACGACATTTGGTTTATAATAAGGTTCATTTACTACATGAATACATAATAAGGTCCCTTTACTATAAGAATATAGTTTTTTTCGCAGTGAATTTCCAAGATGGCACCACTGCAACAGTGTTGCTTGCATTTCAAAATCACTCCTATCAGGTCTGTTCCTAGTTAAAACCAACATGTGTTGTAAATTTCATAATAATTGGATTATGCGGTCGTCAGTCGTGTGAATAGAAGTTTCGAATGCTGAGAATAGAGATAATTTGGTGATGGGTTGCCGTTACTGTGCAACTCAGAATATCGAAAATTTCAAATTGGCATGCTGGGAAAAGGTTAAAATTTATCAATCATTTGAATTTTTTGTCAGAAAGCAAAAAAATTCAGAAGGATCGATGATTTGAAGAATTTTTATCACGTGTTTGCCGTAGCTACATGGTTGGCTGGAAATAGTCTTGAAAACCTATGTGTATATAGTACTGGTCAACATCAGATGCTTTACAAATTTCACGATTATATAATGTTTCTGTCAAAAGTTATGCCAAATCAAAATTGGAAAAAAAATGCTTGCCTACTTTTAGGGGCTCAACGCCCATATAGGGCTAAAATTTCCAATTATTCATCATGGAAAGGCATAAAACATAAAAAGTTTTCATTTCCAATACCTATTTTTAACAAAAAAATACTGCGCATAAAAATATATGGGTACCTGAAAATTAACTAAATTGCCCGCCGCCGCCAAAGAGTTAATATGTTTTGTTTTTTTTTTGTACGTAAGATAAATGCCTTATTCATATTTTTAATCTTTATGAAAGATAAATTTTGAAAATTGTGGTTGGATAATTTAAAAAATTTTTCTTTGATACATTAATTCAACAATAATTATCTGTTTTCGAAAAATTTCAATACATATACGACAAATGCAACGACTGATGCATATATTTATTTTTTCAGGTAAGGCATTACTCTGTTCAATAAAATTACATGCAAAGACTAAGTTTTACTTTAAATATATTCCATAAGAAATATTTGATCGTGAAGGTTTAAAAGTTATTTTATTTTTAAAAATCAATTTATATGCTGTGAAAATTTTAAGTCTACATTTACATTCATTAAAACAGACCAATTCTTTCTTTTAAGTATCATTCATTTCTTAGTACACACAATAGTTTACGTATTTTGTCAAAAACGTTTTTTTGAAGCTGTGTGTCGTGGATTATAATGCTTGCTTTCGAGGTGCGGACGAAGGCCCGCGCACCAAGCTTTGAGTTCACCTAGCTCTGGTTAGGTACCTGATTTAAATCAGGGGTAAAGTAAGTCGTGGAACTAATCACTCCACACTCGTATTCACAATGATTAAAGAAAATTGTAATGAAGCTCTCTACCAGCTTCAACCCCTAGACCCGTACGAGGGTTGTGGTGGGATTACTTTACTTTACTTTTTCTTATAGAAGAAATCCATAGTTGAAAAAAATTAATAGAAACATAATTCCCAATTAATATTGCAAATCAGCAAGAAACACATAAATACGTATGTGTGTCTTGCACATTTGGAATTAAAAATCCTATGCAAAAACAATTCTAGCGCACCGGAATCGCTAGAAACACTGATTTCCGAAGATACGAGTAAGTCGAGGAATTGTGTAGACTTTGAAAACATGTTCTACCAAATGTACTTCTTATTACAACCAATCTGTATCGAAGATCATGTACACTTTCTATAAATCCACCAATAATGTCGAATCCACCACAAGTGTAATTTTCAGTTTTATTTGCCAATTCTCCTTGTAATTCTTCCATCGGCAACAGACGTAATCAAATTTAGGTATTAAAATATTCAATATTTTTTTTTAATGTAAACGAAAGTAAACAACCATTGTAAAAGACAATGATACAAATTATGCCACTGGCATTAAAGCTAACGGTTTATTAGGCAACCTGTCTTGAGCCCCAACAATTCCTTCATTTTCCTTATCACATTGGTATCCATATACAAGTAGATACAAATAGATCCTTTTATCCCTCCTCAACTCATGTGAAATACATTACTTTCCTCCAAAAGGATTTTTTCAACTCTAATCCAGCTAAAGAAATGAAGTGATGAACGTAGAAGGAGTTGATAGTATTCCCAAGTTTAAATTAAGTGGAAGTACAGGTAAGAGCTTAAACTCCATATTAGGAGATCTTAGGCATTAAGTAAGAGCCGAATTGTCTCAATTAGTCTTCTAAATGAGACCGGGACCTAATTGCTCTAACTAAGCAAGGAGTTTATTTAAGAAGGAAGTTGAAAATGTGAAAGAAGACGAAGAACAGGACGACATGCAAACGTTCATATGTGTAAAGTACAGCTCGATTGTGTTGCTCGCTTACATAAAGCTTAAGATTTCTGAAACTGAAAGTTGAAGTGAGGGGACTTAGTACGATTTTATGATAAGCTTTGGTTTATATTAGGAGTTCCTTTCAGAGGAAATGATATCGAATTGAATTGGTTGGTGATTTCTGTTATGTTTGAACTATCAGAGATATCTCCAGGCTTTTCTTAGCTGTTTGAATACTTTTTTTTAGCTTTCGAAATGGTTTAATGTAGTTTTCAACACTCAGAGGGTTTATTAATACTGATACCTGGGATTGGAATTATAAAACTATTATTTTAGTCAAATATTCCACGCCTGAGGTTTCAAAGATAAACCAATTTTATCGTATTGTAAGGGAATTTGTGCACAAAACTCATAGTACTGAGAGCTTAAAGCGCTTCCCGAAAATCACGATTCACTATCCTACATATTTTACGTAGCAAAGAGTAAAGGGAACTGGTCATGCTAATTTATTAACAAACTAATTGTGTTTGAGCTAGCAGCGATTTGTATTGCTCGGAAACATGCCGTGGTTATTTGTATTGCTCGTAAGCGTGCCGATGATGGTCGACATCTAGCCTTTCGAATCAAATCTCGATATCGGACTGTAACAAATCAATGAAACATTTAGAGGCATAATGTTGATGAGATCGACCAGTTTATCTAAACAAATAGTTATTACTCGAATCTCTTGGCGCGGACTACCTTATTGTTGCTATAATTGTTTCATCAAATGGAAAACCAAACACTACTGAGGTTGGCTACTAAATTCAATTGGTCAACATGTGGTTAGGTGCGTGTTAATATTGCTGATATTAGTTTTTGATACTATTAAGTTGGCGTATAGTTGTTTGAGAGACGAAAATGAGCATATTTAATATTTTCATGTTCATTACGTCAACATTATTACTTATGCGCACAGCTTTTGATTGTGGTTCGAAGTAATAAATACACTGAGCTCTTTAGAGGCTTTTCACATCACTACTGAAATGTTGTTGCTTAAATAAATAAATAAATAAAAAATACCATGAAATAATGAAGTAGTCTGAACAAATATACTTGGAACTGAAAAATAGTGAATAAATTAGTTCGCCCACGTGCCTTGTCTGCTTCCGTCCACTTTATCAAAATCTACTGCAAATAAGAGAAATGGGTTACATTCCTCGCGCCCCAAATGATGCCAGCGAAAATTTTAAACAAATTTAGTTAAATAAAGGACACGATAATGTCTCAAAGATGGAAACTGTTTCTCAGAAAGAAATTCAGATATCAAGAATAATCACTTTTCATGATATTTATGTTACTTTCAGAACTAAGCTGAAACTAATAAGAATTCCAGCATCATATCTGGGTAGCCTGTTTCACTTTCGTGTCATTTAATGCAACTGATGTTTTGAACTCACTATCGCTAACAAATTAACGTTAATCGTAACGAATATCTTATTTTTCGATTACGCGCTCCAAAATATGATTTCCAAGGTTCTCTTTATTTCCTTGTGGATATCCTTATAACTTTTTAGGACTCGCTGTTGTTTGAAAAGTGCAGAAATTCGACAAAGCATTTCATATAGGCACCAGTCTCGAAAGCATGTCCTTTGATTTCAAGCAATATTTCTAATTTTCCTACACTAGTTAGCGGCCCTGATCTCTTAAGAAATCATAGTGTTTAAAGCATGTCACACTTGTATAGCAGTTGCTTTATAACATAATAATGGCATCAACTATACAGACTAATCCTAAGTTTGATAACGAAAGAAATGTGTCTGTTTGAAATGTGTAAAAGTTAATTTTGTTTGCAAACACATTGAGCATCAAATGCGTTGTTTGGAATACGCAGAGCGTTCGTAATAAATTAATAAATTCGTTTGATATTTTGAGCGAAAAATTGGCAAAAATAGGTTTGCGACCGTGTAAAAGTTTCTGAAATTGAACTGACAATGATTTCGAATGCCTCATTTCCGGCTCTCCCTCTCTCTCTCTCTCTCTCTCTCTCTTGGTAAAAACATTGCTTGTGTTAGTCTTTCCATTCCCACTCCAGCTTTAACACGGAATCTACTACAACAGCAGAAAAATCAGCTGCTGAGTAATCAACTGCTGCCATTGCAACCGACTATTATAAATCAAAAACTTTTACAGTTTCAAACGCAACTTAATCCTCTTCAGTATGCGGTATCTCAACTTGTTCCTAATAATGATGACATTTCATTGCAAATTATATTACAACTGCAAATCTTCGTATCTAGATTTGCTTACGGAACAACATCGAAGGTCATAGAGCGCTTTGTCTCAACGAAATTGGGCTACACACCTCAATTTTTGCTTGTGTGAAATTAACGAAGATACGTCACTTCTTTCAAATTAACTTTGTCAAAAAAGTTTAATATCATTACTGCATCGGAATTATGGCCAAATGGGACTTTGGTGAAACCTTTTGCGAACCATGGAAATTTTCGATCCAACCTCGGCACGAGAAAATGTATTTAATTTCTTCTCTTAGTTTAAATTATTAAAATGTTCGTAGCTTGATGAAATTAGAACTGCTTCTTTTATCGAAAAGAACCATTCGATATGCTCTTCTGAAAACTGGCTTACAGAAAGCATCCTAAGTTCAGAAATTTTCTTTGTTATAATGTCAAAATAGATTAGCTTCTGTTAAAGTATCTTGTATCTGTCCTAAATTCACTTCAAAGAAAGCTCTGCATCAATTTTTCCCCTTCTTTTCCCATTGAATATGTTGCTGCTTGTGGCTCCTTCTCTATTTGTTGCTTCACTGTATGTTCCGTGTAGTTGTCCTTTCCAGACAATTGAAAACTTTTCTGTTAACTGTAGCCTTGCCTTAATGTAACCTACTCTTCCACTCCAATTGTCATCTGTGGTGACTTTGACTTGCCTTCTGTTCACTCACCTCATTTCTCATTGTGTGGAATCTTATAACAATATTTATATTTTTTTGTCATTTTTTCTTTGCTGGTGCCTTCTTACTCAATTTAACCTTTTTCCCAACAGTAACGGTAAAATTCTTGATGTTGCCCTTTTCACCCTGCTCCATCCTCATTTCCACTTTCTCCTGCCTCTTGTCATTATGTGAAATCTAATTTCCATCATCTACCATCTGTAAGAAAGTATACGCAACAAGGTCTGTATGCTATGTAAGCGGTGCACGGTTGATCGTCACAATTTCTGTAAGACTGACTTTGAGACCAAGCGTTGCGACTAACTCTATTAATTGCTTTAGTTTTTTCCGTGACCACACTGCTCTCTAGTTCTACCACAAGCTTCATCAACTAGTCCTTGCTTACACCCCCATTTGTTTGGCTAATCAATCTCAAGATGATCCGTGACTCACCGTAAAATTACATCGTACGATGGTCGCCTGAAATATTTGCAGGTCATGTCTGGTGATTATTATGCCGTTTATACTATTACTTTCGAAACCACTTTGTCAAAATAGAATTTACAATGTAGATTAAATTTTTTAATGTAAATAAAAAGGTGTTCAATTTTAATCATCCCGCAAAAACAATTCCAATCCGTTTGTACTTGTTTGCGAGCTGCTGCCAAAAAGGAAACTAAAATTGCAATGCGCAGCTACTTTTCATTTATTAAATCGTCTTTTACCTCGAATGATCCTACGAGGCCCTGGTTATGTGTCCGTAGTTTAAAATCTTCTTCCTCTATACCTGACTCTCTTTCTTTTAATAGCTCTTGTGCATCTACTTGGCAAGAAATACGTTATATATTTGCTGACTTTTTTTCTTCTGTATATTCTTATACTTCGTCTTGTCTCCAACATTCTTCCCTTTCACTCTTCCACTCTCCTATCTTTACTTGTGACGGATTCTCTTTTAAACTTTTGACTCCAGCATTTTTCTGGGCCTTGACGGAACCTTAATTTTATCGTTAAAAAAAATATACCATTATTACGAGTAAGCATTTGTTAAAAAAACATAAAACTTTCATACCTCTCCCATAAAATCAGCTTCATGTCTTTAAGTTTTGGCGTTAAAATAACCTAACGTTGCATGCCGATTGCTAATACTCTTGTACTATTTGCGCCAAAAACCAACTATCTTCCTTTAATCATTCTAATACTAACTTATCCACTCTAAGCACAAACAACCAAAAAAACAAATCAAAAAATTTTTATTCTACAGCAAACATCAAACTCTAGAGCTCAGTAATAAATCCATTACCGAAACAAAACATACAAATAACATCCTATGTTAAACAACGATTCCATTACAGTATTCATACATACAAACAACATCCTAAACTCAGTCGTCCAAAGTAAACTAGCTCCAAGCTCTGTAGCGAAACAAAAATCGAACAGAAAACGCTGCAAATCGTGCGGCGTCCATGTACAAATATTTTTGAGCCATTTAGCGGGCGAACAGACAAGGGGTTTTTTTGATTTTTTCGACCCAGGAAGATGCGGTGAGCTGAACAGCGTCCGCGCTACTATTTTGGAACATTCATTGCAAAGTTTTCATGACCATCAATTGTGTAATGCTTGCTATGGGATATATGCTGACATCATGGTACGTGCATTGAAGTAAGATCACTTTAGTGTTCTGTGCATCATATTTCAATACGCTGCAATGAACTGAGCGTTCTGGCATACAATGGGTCGTGGTGATGCTTGAGGTTTTGACTAAAACGCAAGAGTTTCTATCGCGTTACTGTAAAAGTACTTTTAAAGGACTTTGGCTGTTAGAAATCTCGTATGCTGAGATGAATAGTGTTTTGTGATTTGTAAATTTTTTTATTGATGTTGGATGCCAAGTCACATAAAATCAATTGATTTTTTTTGAATTTCAAAATGTATTGTTAAGCTATTTTTCTTGTGTGGGGAATATTTAGCAAGGAATGCACTGCTTCTTTTGTGAACAACGACGAGTCGCCCCTGCACCAAAGCTTGCTGAAACTGCAACTAAATACATATCTCCAAATTCTGTAAGTTTATTCGTCCAATTCGAAAAAGTTGATTCACGGCGAATTCATTACGACTGATTTCAGCGAATTTAAAGCACCAGACAACTGTATAGAGAATTCAGCCCTGATTCTCCAACATATGTGTCGGCGGCGAAGACCATGCCAAGGAATGTTACGAAGAATCCTGCCAAAACGAGGATGAAGGAAAGAAAAGCTCGAAGAAGATTCGAATAGCACATGGCTTTCGGCTGATACGAGAATCATGCAAGTGTGTCGAGTGGATGGGGGCGGTCGAGCACTTACACGTGACATATGCGCGGCGCAGATGCACGGCCGATAGCCGTCCCCATCGAGAGCACATGCTAAGGAATTCCCTATGTTTGTTATTGTAGTCCTTGCAACGCTGTCGTACCACGCAATCTGCTAGGTAAAAGCTCATCGAAAATACACGTGTCGCCATGCTTTTTATAGCTTTTGTTCGATTTTCAAATGAAAACAAACCCCAACCGGTATTTAGTATCCTTTTCGTTTGTGCAGATGCAAAGGATGTTTACTGTATTTGCTATTCTTTTCCACCTTGTTAGTGACTAGCCCATCTCTGCTAGGCTGTCCAGATGCACGGGACTGTGCAAGCGAAAAAGAAGGGTAGCAATAGCACTAAGCCATGCGCTTTTCTGAAGCACTTGGATGGGCTGTAGCGATGCGGTTGGAAGGTGTAGCGCCTAAAACTATGCAAAACATATTTTGGCCAGCCTGATGCAGCCTAGGTAACTTTTTCAGTGTTGATACTTCCTTTAAGAGGGAAACACGTGCTGCTATCGCTTCCGTTGACCGTCGACGTATCAAAAGCACTACCGCCGTCGTTGAGATCTCAGACGCCCCATATGCCCTTGAAAGAAATGACACATTGGAAGAGTACATAATTCGTCCTTAACGCAATTTACCCTCATTGATACGCTGAGCATCAAAAACTATTATTTTTTGTTACAATTTTGCTTAGTTTTTGTGATTGCTGACAATAAAAGCAAAATTTAAAAGATCGCTATTTTTTTCGTTTTGTTTGTGTGTAGTTGCATCTCAATGTTATATGTGATACTGTAAAAAAATATTTTAAATGTTGTTTGTCTGCTGTTTGTCTAACATATCTAATTTGAATGTGTTGCAAAAAAATGTGCAAATAACTGTTTTAAACTCAAACTTGATGTCGTAATATATGTGTTGTTCAACCTAATTATTGTTGTAGAGTGAGTGAAAAATTAATGCATTGTGTAAAAAGTTACGTGTTATGTGTACGTTTCGTGCTAATTTGGACGTAAACCAACCGCTTTGTGTGACAGTGCTCATAATCGAAGAATGATTTCAATGCTTATTTAGTAATTTAATTGATTGATCATTGCACAAAGTTCTGCTCCAGAAAATTCGATCACTTTTTGAGATATTTGAAAGTACATTTCGCGAAAATGATTATAACATTAATTCGAGCATACCTGGTATCATTATATGAAAACTTTTTTTTAGTAATGTCGCATAGTTTTTTCCATATCAAAACAGCCTTAAACCAGAATAAATACCAACCTTAGTCAACCAAATGAAATTGAACCTATCAATTGATTTTTATTGAATATGTAACCTTAAAAATTTTGGGCAAATTGATTTTCGTCACTTTAAACTGACATTGTGCTCCAGATACCATGTATGAGATAAAATTGAAACATATATCTGAATACTAAAATTAGAAAGAAACGGCGGAGGCTCATGTTTATTTCGAATCGTATGCTATGATATGCATGATATGAAAGCAAACCAAATCTTTTGGCAAGACAACATCTTTCAGACAAGGTTAAACTTCTTTCTCATCCGTAATTGCCGAATTAAATTTTACTTGAAATATACTTCTAAAAAACATTTGAAGTCACTGTAAACAAGCATGATTTTTGGAATATTTTTTATAGTTGACTTATATTCGAATATTAGTCAACTGCTTAAAGCTTATAAAATCAAAGAAACCGTACTGAATGTAACTATTTGGGGCTGTGCAATTCTCAGAGACTGAATCATATGACCGAAATGAGAAAGACATCAAAAACTAATAAGTGAAGTTAATTTCAGCCCCTGGAGCTCTAGAAGTTTTTATAAACGCCTTTCAAAAATTTTTAAGACTTGTGTGAATTTAAAATGTTCAGTTTTTGCTGTTTTTGGAATACGTATCGTAATAACGGATAAATTCACTTGGTTATAGTACTTGAGTGATCATAGTTTGTCGATTGTCGCAACTTTTGGAGTTTTTTTGAGCTCTTACTGCGACTTCATAGTTCTTCGAATATTTGCTGCCAATAGATTAATCGCATTTTCTCGATTGTAGAAATATGGCATAAAATAGTTAAACAGGTGCTTCATTGTGTAACATTGCAGAATCTTGCTTGACTACTGAGATCCTTGGGACCGTGGAGTTGCAACTAAATATACTGAGTTTCATCTTTTGGGCCCATTACATAAGTTCCGGTTGAGCTAACGAGGAAATAGAATCGAACTCCTAGCTTTATTATCCAAAATTACTGTGGTATTATGGAGTAGATTTGAAAGTCTTCGGTTACGCTTTTCAATATATTTAAACTTATTTGAAGAAAAAGTAGCGCAAATGAGTGAATGTAAAGTATTTTGTCCTCCTAAACTCGAAAATGATAGCACACAACACATACAGTTACAGTGGATTGTAGTGAAAAAAGGAGACATGTAAAACGTATTATATATAAGCAAAAGCATTACTTAGACTCATGAAAATAACAATATAGTACGCGAGATGCCATACAGCTATAAAAATGATTTTTTTCCACGTGCCTGCCATAGTCACAGGGTTGCCCGTAGGCTAGTAAAAAGTTATGCTCATGCACAGATTTAATTAACATCAATACGCCCTGAAAATACTATGTTTCTGTAAAATTTTATGACAAATCTCAATTTAAAAAAAAAATCTTGCCTACTTTTAGGCATTCAGCGCCCACATAGAGTTCGAAATTTCCATTTTTATCATCAACAAGCACAAAATATTATCAGCTTTCATATCCAATACTTGTTTTTAACGAAAAATTTCTTTGAATAGAAATATAGAGGTACATTCAAATTTACGAAAATGTCTGCCGCCGCCAGAGGGTTCATTTTAATTAGTTATAGACCTACTTCTTATGTACAAAAATTTAGTTCCATCGGACCAGCCATTAAAGAAACCATCTCCCTTTATCTTTCCCATAAATTTTGCGCCAAGCATTATAGCGTCAGCTATTTTTTTTTCTCGTTTAGACCTCGGAATTAAATATTTACAAACATAGTCGACGAATATGAATTATGGTCTATGGCGTTATGGAATCAGGGTCTGATTTAGATATTTTGGGCGCTAAAATTAAATCTATAGGTCACTAGATTCAGATTTTTTGACAAATGGATCAAGGAATGCATTGTGTTTCTTGTTATAGTTCTTTGAAAATGAAAGAGTTATAAAATGGTAAGGGCACTGATTCAGAAAAGTATATAGGTTAGATTAGGTTAGTGAAGAGGGCTGCCGGGAACGCGGCCAGCATTAGGGCACTAGGTTGGGCCCATTTACCACCCTCATAGACAATCACACGCATTCACACTTCCAGCCATGGCACTGGCGGGATTCGAACCCGCAGGCCCCGTAGCACGCCGCTTTTCGGCCTGACGCCTTAGCGAGCAGAGCTACCGGGCCCCCCAGAAAAGTATATAGTAGGAAAACAATTTCGAGCTAAAAAGAAAATCCTTTTTAGTGCCCAAGTTCCAATTGTTTTATTCAATTTCAGAAGTATCAGTTTTTATTATCAATTCCAACGGCTTATAACTTGAAAGTGGCTTTATAATATTGCTAGGTGACTTTGATTCATTTTTAGCTCGAAAAACACGTCACAACGCTAGAGAATTTCTATAAAAAAATTAAATTTGACTTGCTTAGTTATTTTATATACTGAATGTCAGCCCACCGGTTTATTCTCCTTAATATTTATTAGAGTGATTTCAGACTAGATGTTGATCATATCATATATCAATTTTCATTCCCAATTTTACCTCAGAAGAATTAGTATTCACGCAAATACTCATTTATAAACTATCATTTACACTTAATATCATTTGAAACATGCAAATGACAGATGTGCAAATCCTATTCTCGGTTGATGTTTTCGTCTGAACTAAAATATACATTTCCCTGAAGATAATCCAAGGTGTCAGTATAATGTAGGAAAATGCTCACAATCTGGAACAACTGTGTACTTTGTTAAGTGATTACTCACTGTTATTGTGTTAATTAGGTTCATATGTATATGCACGCATATGAAAACATTATTCGATAGAAGTTGACATTACAATATTGTATGCAATTCACTCTGCATCTTGTGGGCGTTTAAAGTGAGTAATGCAAAGTAAAGCGTGAGCTTCCAAAGTCATTCACCTACATTTGTCTCCGAAACATAAATAATTTGCACATTGCTGTGAGTCAACGTAGTTGTATAGCAGTTAGCTGATTTCTCAAATAAACAAAACATTTCACAATAACACTGAAGGGTGCCTTTAAGCCGATGTAAAATCGATCAACTGCACGTTGGGGGTGCCACCAGCCTCATAAATGTTTAAATAGTGCAAAATACTCGTATTTCAAAGAATAAAAAGATTAAAAAGATTTTTTGAAACAAAAGGTGAACTTTTTCACTTTTTTCTTCAAATGGTATAAGTAAAAATTATTGTCGCACTAGATCTTCTATGGCAAAATCGCATCAATTTCCTAGACTAAATGAATTCAATACTCTTGTACTATTTACATGAAAAAACTCAACAACTATCTTTCCTTAATCATTTGAATTCAAACATATGCACTGTAAGCACAGACAAGCAAAAGCACAAATCAAAAGAATTTCAACTTACATCAGACAATAAATTCCAGGACTAAGTAATAAATCCATTACTGAAATTGAGCATACAAATAACATTCTACGTTAAACCAGGGCCGAAACTAGGAGCTTCGTTTCGGGGGTAAAGGAAAACTTACTACCCTCTCCTTACCAACAATATAAAATATCTATGCTGTTTTTTTTTAGATGCATTGGCTGAAATGCAAACACAATTCATTTATATTTGATAACTGAAGACTTTTATTGATTAAAAACGTATTGAAAAATTAATACAATTTCAGTTTATATTATAATGTAGCAGACTGTGATTTAACTATTGTTTAATGTTTGCATATTAGTGCGTATTAATGTTTAACCAATAACATCTTACTAAGAACGAAAATTAAGTAAAAATCAAACATATAATTCTAACCTAAGCTATAGACTAAGAATACACTTGTAGAATATTAGGTGCGCTTTTTGCATCTTGATCAAAAGCTGGTTAGGATAGGCTACATTTAAAACAACATCAGTTGAGGCAGGATTGTGGTTGTTTTCAATGCTACCTACCAGGGTAGGTACCCTAGCAATAGAAATTTATTTAAAAACCTAAACTTATTAATAGTGTTCTCTGAATCCTTAAACCTGTCACTCGTTGCATAATTAATTTTCCAATGACTTCCAACATGGCTTCTTTATGCAACTCTTAAACACTTGTAGAAACTTTATCTTCACATAGTTAATCAGGCATTTTTCGCTGCAGTGAACTGTGCCTTCTGACTAAGAATGGTAGGAGATGGTTGAGGTTCAGACTTAAACGCTTGAGTTTCCATCGCGTTGCTGTAAAATTACCTTTGAAGAACTGTACTTTGGCTGTTAGAGGGTTAAACTATTTCGCGTGAAGCGTTAATGGAGTTTTGTGAGTTTTTTATTTTTATTTTGAATATATGCCGCATAAAAACAAATAATAGTTTTTTTTAAATTTTAGTATACATATATATTGTTAAATTATGCTCTCTTTGTATAAGGAATCTTTAGCAAGGGATGCACTGCTTCCTTTACGTCCAACGACAAGCCGCCCCTGGATATTGGCATTTCGATGATGAGGCTTGATGGACTGGACTGTGCTTTTAAATGTCCTTGAAAAGCTTGTAGCTATTTTTCCCGAAAAGGTGTAAAATCCTCTCACTTCAACGATTCATTTCGAGTTATTTTATGAGCACAATGAAATTTAGCCCTATGTGGGCTCTGAGTGTCTAACAGCATACAAGAATTTTTTTCGTTTTCCCCTTGCCGTAACTTCTGACGGAAACATTGGGTCATCACGAAATTCGCAAGGCATATTGATGCTGACTTCAAATACACATACCTGATTGTACATGGATGAGTGTGTGGTTACCCTGTCTACAACAGACACGTGAAAAAATATCCATCAAATTATCGATCTTGCTGAAAATTTTTCGCTTAGATTCGCAAAGATTAACACCTTTTATCTTCTGCCCAACCTGTCAAATTGAAAGTTACATAATTCCATATTGCATAAGAACGGCAGTCCATCACTAAATTACTATTAATTTGAGCACTCGAAACTCCTGATCACGAGAACTCATGGTCGCCACGTTTATGTATCGGTAATTTTTTAACACATTTACTTCACCTTTTGTTCAAATTTACTTGTCTCAACTTAACACGAGTTTTTACCAGTTAGTGAAAACTTTTACTAACAAAGCACGAGTTGGTGAACAGTCTTTTTTCACCCACGCCTACGCAAAGCTCGTGTTGAGTTTCGGCATGTAAATCTGGGCTTTGTGCGCTAAGGCACTGCGGTATTGGAGAGTAGGACCTGCTCATTTTCAAAACACAGATTAGGTGCATCTATTTGAATAGTACGAGTAGGCTCAAAACAGTACTGTCTGAACTTGGTAGCCATGGCTATACTAAATATAGATGTCGAATGTAATTTCACTTAAAAGATCTATTTAAAAAAAAAAAGATATTGTTTTCATTTTTCAAAATATTTAGTGCTTTTCTAGTTTACTCAGGTTTTCATGGTTAAGTTAGCTTTGTTCTGTAGCCGCCTCAATATAAACCATGTTTTTCAAATGGAGATTATCGACTACATTCCATTTTCCAATTCGCGAAATTGTATCTAGGTTAGGATACATACAATTGCTATAACGTTTTGATTTCGAAAAAGTTTAATCATGTTGCTCGTAACCATTATCTGATCTCTGCATCTGGAAACACATTTATTTGGACATGTCAATAATAATTGATTGCCTCTCAAAATATTGCTATTATTTATGCCTCAAAGATATACTTATGCACTCGATAATTACTTGAATGCTGCTAAGAAAAGGAATTTGTTTATTTGGTTTTAAGTACAATAGCCTTAGACGTGAAACAGGTTGTAACAATACAATTTTCCGTCCAAATATTTCAATTTTCCGTACCCAAAATACTCATGATCGTTGGAACTTTTCCTGTAATTATTTTTTCGTCAAAATTGGTTCCAGGTAAATGAAATATTTCATCTCAGATATTGACAAACTCACAATTAAAAAATCAGTTTACTTCATATCAGGTAAATAAAAAAGATATTGTCACTTCACGACCTAGAGGTACAGACATGACATGGACACACTCTTATCATTTCTAATCAGAAGTATTTGATAAGCCACGTTACTGTGATAACTGTTTCAGATACATTTCATCTGCTTCGTACAGTTTGGTCATAGCCGTGTCCATAATTACCTGAATGTATCGAAATTTCGTGAAAAATATTTAAAGAATCTGAAAAACAATGAAAACATCTCATGAAAAATAATTGTGTCTCATTTTAAAAACATAATCCGCGACTTATGAAATATAGTAATAACAAAAGTGTTGTGCGAAATGGATTTATGGTGGCACCAAGTTGCCAGCGAGATTTCTTAAGCCGTCGTCAATAAACAAGTTAAATCCACCGATTATAACAAGTGTCAAATAGCTTAGTGTATTAAGTGTAAATGTTTGTGGACAGTGACAAAATTATTTGCCATAATCAGCTGCATTGTTTATAATTATCTATAGATAAGATAGTTTTTTTAATGGGCAAGTGTTGGATTTAAATCGTACCAGATAGCTCGTCAGACTACAAAAAATAGTAAAGCAAATTTTTCCTGAAGTGATTTGCGTTTGAGATATTGTTGCTACTCATGCCAGACATATTTTTAAACTTTTTACATTGTCAAAAAATGATTCATTCGAAATCATGCGAGATTACGCGGCTTCAATCTTTTCGCAAAACCTATGAATTATTTCTTGTAATTAGAACTCAAATATACTGATATCTTTTTTAGGGAAAACTCGGATGTGTGTTCATATCTGTGCCTTCAAACTGAGAAATCCAAAGCTTTCAATTTGTCTATTTTAGGAAGAACAAGTTGTAGGTAGAGCCCTTCGATCAACATCAGGCATAGGTATATATAGATTCTTGGCGTAGATATTTTTTAACAATAGCACCTTCAGCCAGATATGAAACCGACACTGCATTTATATATCTGAAATGACTTATATCCGGAAATTGGATATACATAGCTTATCAGCACATAATGTTTGCATTGTTTGAAAAAAAAACCAAAATTTAAAAAAAAAAATTTGTCAGTCAAATTGTCTGTGCCATTCACTCTGATAAACGAAAAGTCCACCAGATATATAAATTAATTAAGTTTCGCTATAAGGATTTGACTTATTGCGTCGTTTACTGGAAATAGAAACTGAATATATGCACGTTTCTAGAATGCTTATTTGTTAGTGACTGTTTAGACATGAGTCAATGCCTCCAAGATTTTTTTTTAGAAGGCGGTAGTGAAGTGAACAATGGCGGGCATGTTGATTTGTACTTCCATTTCACTTCCGCCTTCTAAAAAACCGGCTTATGTGCATGAACGCATGGACTCATGTGTAAATTCCTTTTTAAAACCTTGATTCCAAGCATGTGCGGCCGTTCATTCGATAGAATATTCACATCGTAGATTGGGCCAAAGCGTACAGGCTAGATAGCGCGGAAAGAACGTGATTTGCGATACAATTTGCGATATTTCCCCACTGATTGCGAGAAATAGATAGCAATATCCAAATCGAGAGTTGAAAAAAGGACAGATACGTTTCTCATTCCCACTAGGCAATAAACTTGTGCTTTGCCAAAAATACTCTCTTAGGCACTCCGCACGCGGGTCGTTAGCCATTCTATGCGTGAGAGATGCGTTTGACATGTCCTTGTTTCATGTCCGCACACGGGTCGTCAAGAATACGTCAGTATGCTTCGTAAAATCATCCAATTCGGGGCAATTTCCCACCTCCCCAACGAATTGTACGTTGCCGTCATCCATCGCACTTGCAAAAACGACTTGTCATTCAGCTTGAGGCTTGCAATGCACAATGCTTGAAACGCACTCAAAATGAAACGACTTCGCTTCTCAGTCTTCACGATTAGCCAACGCTCCGTTAGCGGTCACCCATTGATTTACGTAGGTTGTGACGGCGAAGCGTAGAAATATCGCACCCACGACGATAGCTCAACGACCCGTGTGCGGACTGCCTTAACGAATGGCGTTTTATGCAATATTGATTTTCTTTAAACCTATTCTGAGTATTTAAATGGTAAACGAGTAGATAGTTAAATTAGAATACTATGTATTTTTGATACCACTTGGAGAATAAAAAGAATATCTCCGACACTTTTATGCTATCGAATACAGACAATTTCGTTTGTTGCCAGCGAATGTTCGCTGCGCTTACTGTTTCTTGATGGGATCATTTGCACACCAACACAATCTCACCTATCAGCTTCATGGATATTCTCACCCGTAATTTGAGATATGCTCCGCTCACTTTGTGATAAAGTGAACTTATTTGTCTTGAATTCTTTTTAGGTGGCAGCTGATGGTCAATCCTTCATACTCTACCCTTCCCTGCCATCAGAAAAATATCGCACAATACCGTTCTTTCCACGCTATCTGGTTTGTACGCTTTGGATCGGGCCCTTAGTTAGCCTAGTGGTGAGCAGGAGTCTGAGATAATTCAAGAGAACAGCTGTTGTATATAGAATTGTTTTGAATGATGTGAACACTTTTTGCGAGGATAACCCTTAAAAACTGCTAAAAATGGAAAATCTTTTGTTTTGAAACAAACAAAATATTTCAGTTTGTGGTATTAAAGTATTCCAATCAGCATAAATAAATTAAAGTTCTATAAACACCAAATATCACCTCACAGCTTAAATGATGTTACCTAAAAAATGCCCTTTACTTCAAACTTATAACATTTTTTTATTTAAAAATTTATTAAATATTAAATGCCATATCCTGATTGTTTTAATACCGCTTTGAGGCGATCTGTAATTGAGTGCACTGACTTTTTGGTGTACTCTGGTGAGATGGCCTCCCATTCTTGTTGAAGTGCCCTTTTAAGGTCATCCTTACTGCTTATCGGATGTTTTCTGATGTCATCTTCCAGCCTTGATCATAAATGTTCGATAAGATTTAGATCTGGCAACTGAGCAGGTGTTTTAATATTGATTGAGCAATTCCAAATCAACCACGTTTGCACTAGCTCCGAGGTGTGCTTGGGGTCGTTGTCCTCATAAAATCGGAAATTGTCCTTGATGTGTAATTTTTCCGCACTCTGCAGTAGATTATCCTTCAAGATATTAAAATACTGGAATGTGTCCAGGTTCCCCTCAATGAACACCTAGTTTCCCACTCCGGAAGATGCCATGCATCCCCACACCATCAGGTGGCCACCACCGTGTTTTACTGTACTGCATAAATTCCATGGTTGAAGTTTAGTATATGGTTGTCTCCATACATTTGTAACTCCTTTCTTCGCTTCCGAAAAGGTTAAATTTACTCTCATCCGCGAAAAGAACGGTATCCCAGAATGTTGTACCTTTCATTAAATGTTCACTAGCAAATTCCAGTCTTCTTGCCATATTTTTAGCACTAATATACGATTTTTTATATTAATTTCCCTCTGGGTACTCGTCCGTTAAAATTCGCTTCCGTTAAATCTCTTCTTACGGTTTCTGGGTTACACTTCTTATTAAGAATTTTATTCCGCTTACTGTGCTAGTTTTGGGGCGCTCATATTGGGATTTTTTTTTCACCTGTCCTTCAATCCAGCGAGAAACGGAAGAGGGCAATAATTTATTGCACGTTGTTCTACCCTTATTTTCTACGCGATTTTCATAAACAAACCATTCAATTATGTGCTGGACTGTAAACTTTGATTTGCACGTGATTTTTGCTATATGTTTCCGAGTTTTTTTTTTGTAATATTCAATAATAAGCTCACGCTCGTCAATTGCTGTTCGCCGACCCATTTTCAAATAAACTGTTTATTCCTATTGGAATTGTCTTTGCGGGATGATTAAAATTGAACAACTTTTTATTAACATTAAAAATTTTAATCTACATTGAAAATTCTATTTTGACAAAGTGGTTTCGAAAGTATGCACTGATTCTCATCAGACACCAGCACACAGTGCATACTTGACTGGCGTGACCACTTGCAGGTGGAAATCATTACATTTTTATTTATGCTAGTTGTGACAAATTTTAACATCTTCGACTTATATCCATGGATATAAGTCGTATAGTAAGTATACTTCAGCTGATCAGTCTATATGGTAACAAAGTTTCACTGAAAATCCTTATCGCACTCCACGGCTAGAATAGCAATGGAAATGCAGAAATGCGCAACGCACACCATTATATGTATGCTCTTTAAATGGTGCATAATTTAAGCTTCGAGGTAAAATTTGGTGTTTATAATGAACTTTTATTTTTTTTTTGTGCTGATTGGAATATTTTGTTTTTGTTTTTTTCATTGGAAATAATAAACCACAAGCTGAAATATTTTGTTTGTTTGAAGAAAAGGATTTTCCTTTTTCTGTGAGTTTTTAAGGGTTTTACTCACAAAAAGTACTCACATCATTTAAGCTGTGAGCCATTCTATATGCCTAGCACAATATGATACGCATCTTCTGTTTGTTTCGTTGACGAAAAGACACGATATGGATTGTGGTAACATGCTTTTTTTGATGGGGATATTTTGGTTCCTTCAAATGTCCATGGAGCCTAGATGGAGCTTGGATTGAAAAATATGAAACGATATCTAAGTTTATTCATTCGATATAATTTAAAGGTCATACCTTTCAGAAGTAAAGTCATTTTTACACACTCGACCTACCGTTCGATTTGAACTATTCTCAGTCAGACAGTTCGAAGGATGCAAAAAAAATACCAAATTAACACCCATGGCCCAATGACAACTGCAACTGAACCTATTATTGCATTCAAATTAGAATCGATCAGACCAACTAGACTGATTGTATTGTGTCTATTGTGTATTGTATTGTGCGTCTCATCCATATATTCAGCGGTTTTGTCACGCTAACGTTGTAACTGTTTTTGGATCGCTGGATAGTTGTTATAATTAAAAAATAGTTGTTATAATTAAAATTGTTATAATTAAAATCAAATCGCTGTAATGCATTAGAGCAGAAAGCCTGGAACAAATATTCTTAGCAATGCAGATTTATGAAAGCTGTTTTCTTGCTTGAAAGCTGTTTTCCAAAAAGTCCAGGGTGTACCTATGTAGTCCGGGGAAATCTAACATTGTGCTTCGGAAAAATTAGGAGAAATCTGAATTTTGGTGTGAACCTTGTTATTGGCGTGTTGAACAAAGTGTCAAAAGTCTCCATCGATCCGAGTGCTGCGTCACTTTTTATACGGGGTCAAAGGTCACCAAAAGTGACCTTTCCTAAATACCTCAGTAACGGTCTCGTCTTCAGAAAAACAATGTATGACGAATTTGTAGCTTAAAAAATTTTCAACAAAAAAGATTTAAAGCTTTTTCCTGTAACCATAACCATTTTTGAGATATATTGATCTAAACATTTGTTACCAACAGTATCCTCTTTCTCACGGCATGTTAATATTATCCGATTTTAATTACGACTTGGCATGTTTGTGAGTTTGTTTTTCTATGTTTAAGAGGCGCATAAAAAACATATAAATAAACTTATCTACCACACTCCAGGGTAGATGGAAAAGTGTGCTCCGAAAAGTTCCCCCCTCCCTTTTCGCCATAAAATGGTATCCCTGAGCATCCATCCCAAATCTTCAGAAATGAGCTCGTTGCCTACTCTTTGCCCACTGTTAAGCAAGATAGGATCACTTTTTATCCTGTTAATTGTCTATTATTGACATCGCAATACCAGCCCTACACCCACACCGTACCTACACCTTACCCACCCCCGCAAAGGAACCATCGAACCATTCAGCAATCGGATCGATGGGGACTTTTGACATTTTGTTCAACACGCCAGTACCAAAGTTCTCACCAAAATTCAGCTTTCCCCTAATTTTTCTGAAGTTTCGCCCGTTTTATATAGGATTTCACTGGGCTATATGTGCAATACCTACAAAAACAAGGAGAATCCATTTGGTTATCGGAAAATCTTGTTTTCGCTACTTCGTAGACCGGCTTTTACGCGACACAAATCATTAAAAAATGCTTTTTTGCAGTACTCTTTTAAAGTTAATCTTAACTTTTTCGTGCATCAGCTCAACACATGCTTTGCACCTGGGAAATCTTGTGAAACTTTTGAGAAGTAACATTTTCATAAAATATTCATAAGGTTTCATGCAGTCCCAACCTTAAACGCCATGGCCGTGAAAATTTGGATGAACGAAAGAAAAAATTGAAAATTTAATGGTACACGAATCCTCGCCTTTTCAAAACTCAAGATGAACTATTCTATGTAAAAGCCTACTTAAATCTCCATTTGATTTGGTGTGTTTAAAAGCCTGTATAGTTTATAATAAAACTATTTTTATTGCTCATACATATCTGTTGTCACCAAAGCGGGAAAGCTGCTTTTCATTTCCGTTTCTAATCAAAAATGACGTTTGGACAATGTGTCAGCCATCTACAAACATGCTTCTTTCTTGCTACCCTCCAGACTGTCAGCAAAAAATAGTTGCTACCATAGTAGCATGAACAGCCTAACTGTCAAATAACAAGCATCAGAAAGCAGCTATTTTATGTCATTGGACAGAAAGAGCGAAAATAGCAGCTATAGCAAAAATGTTGAACACACACTCCTGCTAAATACATTGATTTATTGAAGTGTCAACTTACTACAGTGTCAACTTATACCATGCTTAAGCATAATGCTTATTACTTTAAAGCTCCTTTCTTATTTTGTTAAATCAGGTAAACTGTTTTGTTTATTTTGTTAAATCAGGTAAATAGACTAGGCCATGAATAGATACTTCGCAAAATATTCGCGCGATGAACCATCATAATAAACCCAGCAAATGGCAGGTTTTAAAAGATTCACACATAGTTGCCATTCAAACGATGTCAATTGTAAAAATGGAGGTAAAATAATGAACTGAACCAGAGTGACACCACTGCTTCGCATCCACTTCTGCGACTTGCGCCAAACACCGCATCTGTCAACTTGATAACCAGTTCTCCACGTGGTGATGATATGGCATTTTGTTCCAAATGAGGCGAACGAGCAAAAGAGATACAACACATGGGCAATAGGGATTCTCCTTACCTCATGGTTTCATCCCTCCAATACATTTCAAATGTGAAGAGCCCCTCTATTGTCTAGTATTTTCATGATTGTAGATTAAATAAATGGCACTGCATAAACATTAACGTATGATCCCATAAAACTAATATCTGGCTGAGTAAATATTTCACTAATAGAATTACATTCGAAACAATTTTTGATCGGCTCGCAATCAAAATATAATTTTATTTACTATCACTGCTAATTTTGAAATCTTTGCATTACATTTCAATAAAGAATTCATATCATTACGTGCAATATCTTTTGCATGTTTTCTACATAGTGCAATCATAATGAAAGCATATACAATTCAATGAGAAATTTATCAGGACAATTGTGAGATAATTACAACGGTTATGAATTACCATCATTAAACAAGGCCACTACATAGGGCTGCGACTGATTATCATGCAATTTAATGATATGCTGTGCGGCAGCTAATAGGAATATAGAAGTCTGTTAGACTATATAAACTAAATATATATTATAAAAAAATATTTACAGCTGCGAAAATAGATAAACATACCTAATTTTAAACAAACACCCTTCGCTTTGCGAGTGTGGCTAACTGTTTGCAGTAGATACAATCTCATGAATCATACGAGACAAATAGAATAATTAATCTCCCGTAATTTCACCATCGGGAACAGTTTTATTACAGTAATATAAATATCAAATCTACCAAATATATTTTCAATCTCGGTTGAAGTTTTTCTGCTCAAAATTATACCAAAAGTAAGAAAGAGTAATATATTGATCATTTTTAGGATGTGACTTTGCCACTGATTCCAATTAAGCTTCTTAGTCCGAGGAAATTTAAGATGGTGCTTCGGAAAAATTAGGGGAAAGCTGAATTTTGGTGTGAACCTTGATACTGGCGTGTTAAACAAAATGCCAAAAGTCCCCATCGATCCGAGTGCTGCGTTACTTTTTATACGGGGTCAAAGGTCACCAAAAGTGACCTTTCCTAAACATCTCAGTAACGGTCATGTTTTCAGAAAATTTTATGTAGGATTTCACTGGACTATTCTAAAGTATGAAATAATCGTAGAAATTATTGATGTCACTACCCAACGGGAACCGTTGTAATGTATTTAAGCTGATTTTTCTTCTATAACCTTTTGTTAATGTCGCCTTTTTCTGACATCAGACGTTCAGGGAATTTTCGTTGCAGAAACTGAATTGTTTGATTTGCAGTGCGGCATGGCACACCATCTTGTTAGAACCAGTAACCATCAAGACCTGTTTCACGCATTTGCAGGCAGACATAACGAACCAGCATCCACCGATATAGATTTCCATCGACTGTTTCGTTTCCTCTGAAAAAATATGGCCCAATAATGGTTTTGTCGCAAACGCGGGCCCAAACAGTCACTTTTTGGTCATTCAATGCCGTTTCATGGATCTGGTTGTTGGAATTTCCAATGAGCTTCGCAAGCATGCAAGAATACGACGTCGCGCTTCCAAAAAATCTTTTTTTTTACAAAGCTATAAAGCTAATAGCGCAAGGTTCCCCTCACCATACCAGTCTATGGCATCCAATGTTCAAAAGAAATGGACCGGGTATGGATCTGCAATGATTTCATGCATTATACGGTATGACTATGAGTATGTTTACGCAATATTTTTCCCGTTGGATATTTAGTAGTTTGATTTTTTGTGTATCCTCTCTGATTTAAAGCTGAAACATAATCATGTCAGTGGTTGACGAGAATGAGGCTCCTTTAAAATGAAATCAGTACAAGTAAATAGTGCGAATGCGCCTAATGCTGACTTGCTCCAAAAGTCAGTCACTAAAAACTTATATTGTCTCATAACAAGAATTCGACTCGTCAAAACAAAGTCTAAAGTGCAATATTTGGATCAATAAGTAGGCCAAACTTACTTTATATGCCTTTTTAACGTGTTTGAGCCGTGTTGTGAGATAAAAAAGGGTTTAAAAAAAGAGTTATAGTAGGCCGAACTTTAGGAGTAAGGTGGCCGACCTTTGGAACAATCACCTTAACTAGTTTGCACACAACAGTGCTACAAACAAAGTGTTACCAATGTAAAGAATTTCATGTTAAAAACTTCCCACTACTGTTTATTGCTATAGTTTAAACTGATTGAGAATTTTAACGTTATTCATTTGCTGGATCCATTTTAAAAATATTTGTGACAAAACTCGTTTTTTTACCAGCATCAAACTGAAATTCCGCACATCATAAAAGTTCCTCATATACCCCCAAACCATTTATCCATCAACCAGCAAGTCTTATGGATTTCTTACTGTGCTATTTTGTATTGCATTCAAGAGGTAGCCTTATTATTTTCATATGTCTTACAAAGTCTTCAATCATGTACAAACAAATAGAAGCGAGCTCTGTTAGATATGTAAACCAATTAAATTATTAACTAATGAAGTTGATATCAACAGAAAATCACCAAGCGGCTGCAAATATGTCCATTAAACTAGCTCAAATTGGTTTCTCTAATATTACATGAAACAACAGTCAAATTCCAAAAAAAGTGTTTGCTTGGATTAAGCGTTAAGTTTCAATGAAATATGACGGTCAAACCCATGACTAAAGTAAAAAACTAGTGAAAAAAGTTATTTATCAAAATTGTTATGGGTGGATATCGGCCTATTCCTCCACCTAACGTTCTTCCATCAAGTGCACATCAATCGCGCTCCACAATGTACCATTCGATGACGGCCAATCATGGTCTAGTCTATCCACCGCACGGACCAGTACACGGCCTGAATGTTCATCACAATCAGCATTCAGGTCAACTAGTGCACCATGCACATCACTCACTGGTGAACTCGAATCGAGCTCATCATCAGCATCTTCTTCACGGACAACATCACCACCTACACCAACAGCAGCCTCATCATATCGGCAACGCTGGGAACAGCAATGCGACTAACCATCATTCGATTCCTTCCAGGCAAATGTTTAATCACATGCAGACGGGTATTATGCCCTTAAATGCCAGTAAGTATAATCGCATACCAAAATATAATTTTCAATTTTTGTATTTAATAGGCAGTAAAAACAAGGAAATTGCAAAACCTTATTTTTCAAAAAATTCAGAATTTAGTAGAATTATCGATTTTTCTTTCTAGATTGAAAAAAATCTTAAAAATATATTTTTTTTATTATTCTCTAAAAAGCACAAGCTTATTTCCTCTATTGCATAGTTTTCAGTAACTTATAAATTCTATACTAAAAGCATATTGATAAATCAATTTAGTTTACTACCGCTTTATCTTTATGCTGACATTTTTATTTCATTTTTATCTTCAACAATAGCATCACCCATTGTTTCCCCTAGTGCAGATGCCTAAAAATAATTGTTAAACGGATCCCCGGTTGACTTATCAGACCGCGGGGTGTGTGAGTTTTGACTCACTAAAAAAACCATCTACAATCTACAAGTTCCGAGTCGGGACGCGCCTAGGCACTGCTACAACCCTGTCATGCTGACTGTCGGTAACCGTCGACTTCAAAAACTACCAAAGTGAGCATAGCATAAGAACTAAAAAATAGCATGGAAGGAACGGTATTGTGCGATATTTACCTGATGGAAGAGAATGGCAGAGAGTGAAGGATTTACCATCAGCTGGCACCTAAGAAGAACTAAAAACAAAATAAGTTCACTTTGTCATATGCAAAAGTGAGAAAAGCCTACTCTCAAACGACAGGTGAGAATGTATATACCCATGTTAGCTGATAGGTGAGAGTGTGTTTGGCGTGCGTCTAATCCCATCAAGAAACAGTAAACGCAGTGAACATTCGCTGGCAACAAATGAAATTCTCTGTTGTGGATTGCATAAAAGTGTCAGAGATATTCCTTTTACTCGCCAAATGGTATCGAAAGTACTATTCCGTGTTATCTATCTTATCACTTACCATTTTCATACTCAAAATAGGTTTTAAACAAATAATCTCTTTGGCAAAGCACATGTATATTGTCAAGTGGGAATGAGAAACGTATATGATCCTATAAAAGGGGCGTGTCTTTTCTTGGCGGAGTACTTTGTGTCTATTTTCAACTTGGACTTGAATATTGTTATCTACTTCTTTCAATGTGGGGAAATATCGCAAATTGTACCACAATTCACGTACTTTCCGAGCTATATATATTTCTTAAGCTATGATATGGGTCGCTAAGGTAACCCTCCTCCCACTTTATGCGCAGTACTTTCTCAGTGCATGTTGAGACTGCGCGCCAGTTCTCCACGTTTCGCAGAAACGTACCCACGATCGGTTTCAACGGTGCACCTCAAACTTACGAATCGATTGCGTTCTCGCGCTAGTAGATCGATCCGGATTACTCCCGATACCACCATCACAGCCTCTTCTGAGACCATGCGGTAGCTACAGGCAATTGGCGTTCCTGCGTTGGACACTAGCTATGCGCTTCCGGAGCTTCTTAGTTTAGACCGCGTCTCCTTAAATTTCGACTCCATAGAGCAAGATGGAATGGGTCGTTACTTTCAGCAGTCTCCGTCTCGTTTCATTGGGTCCACTTATGTTCGCCATTAGGCTATTCAGCGAAGTGACGACTGATAGAGCCCTGTAACATGCCCTACAGATATAATCCCAATACATCAGCTTTGTGTCCAGGGTCACACCCAGATACCTAACCGACTTGCTGGTCTAAACTTCAACGGAGTCAAGTATCATGGGTATGACGGTATCTTCCGCTTCACCAGCATGACAATCTTTGTCTTTGAGACTGCCAACTGTGGGCTGTGCTCGGTAATCCACTGGTTCATTCTCCTCAAGACTTGGTGATGTTTGAGTTTGCAAAACTGGCAGATCTGGAAGTGATTACTGCTGCAACATCATCACCATAGCCCGCCAGGAACACATTCCAGGCTCATAGTACATGATATTCCAGAGGTCAGGTCCTAAGAGTGACCCCTAAGAGTGAGGTGATAGGCCACGTCCGGACTCCGTCCTCGGTGTCGTAGGGCAATCATCGGCCTCTGAGGTAGTCCCGCATCATAGCCAGCAAGGGTCTCTTCTCATATTTGTCTTCCTTGCCGAGTTGAAGGCGTTAAGTATGTCCAGCGTTACAAGCAGGGCGACCGGACTCATCATATCAGTTATCATTTGGCCATTACTAGTACTGGACGAGTGCTGGATTTCGAAAGTTCAACGTTTACAAGTTTTCTTAGTCACAGTGTCCATTCTCTGTGTTCAATAGCACATTCGATCGGAGTCAGATGCCATCAAGTTACTCTTAGTGAATATTGCATCTCGAGCAAACATAGTTAAGTACGGTTATGAACATTTTATATCAACTCGATCCCTATGCCAAATACCGATAGGCTACGGCAAACCCCGGGTCCTTGTAAGAGTGAACCAATTAACTAAAAAAGGGAGATCATATTATAAAATTTTTGAGCACTTATAAACATGCAATAATAAACATTGTTTGTGATGTATGTTTCAACACAGCGTGCACTAAAGCAATCAATTTGGTTCAAAAATTGTTATTTTTTAACAAGAAAAAAAAATTCAGGTAAAACTCCAGGTGAAAGCTCAGCTTTCATAAATGAACCCGTTATGGAA
Source organism: Nemotelus pantherinus (assembly GCA_963978885.1). Taxonomy (NCBI): domain Eukaryota; kingdom Metazoa; phylum Arthropoda; class Insecta; order Diptera; family Stratiomyidae; genus Nemotelus; species Nemotelus pantherinus. The sequence continues at coordinate 259,281,580 of OZ022264.1, read as the reverse complement.
AAAACGCAGCACAAAAAGTTGCAGCACCCGAAAAAGAGAATCGCGCACGGCAAAAAGAAAGTAATGATTTAGGTCGGCAGATAACATCTTTCATGACCAACGACCACCACGAAGGTGTAAATAGCAAAATGGCAAAACATGTAATGAAAGAGGCACCGATTTTAAGTCAAAGACTTGGACGTCACAAGGTCCACACATTAGATTATTCATTAAGAGTTTTTCAGCTATCCGCATAGTGTCAACTCCTATTTAGCATAGTCCCTACTATTATGAACTCAATTATTCATTACTCAATAAGGTCGAGACTAAATTTCAAATTAATAGTCTTTTTGTTTAAACTGCCCGGACTTTCGGTACTTATTTGAGAATATCCTAGTTCCCCGAATTTTAAAAAAGCTTTCTCCACAATTTAAGGACATTGTGGTTTGAATATTGGTCATCAACCACAAAGCATCCTTTAAATGGAAGTTTTTTGAAACATATTTCAAAATTGTAAGAGTAGATACTCTAGAGATTGTTAGACTAATCTAGAGGTTGCAAGAGTAATTTCGAGTTTTACTGTAACGTTTTTTTTCTAAATATATAACTTACTTTGTATGTTATATAAAATATCCTAGAAATTATTTGCATAAACAGCAGAAATTAATTCGATAATAAAAAGATAGAAGCACTCGCGTATAGATTTAATGTCTTTGAATAGTATAGTTTTAATTTCTTAACCAATTCGGTTAAGTTTTCAAGTTAGCAATCTTAACCTTAACCAATCGAATATAGAAATCAAATTAATTTTTTTACAGTGCCAATAGTTCTTGATTAGTTTTATTCCATCTGATGAAAGCACTTTAATCAATGCTCTATCAAGTACTTAGCGAAATTGATGTTGAATAAATGGCTGTAAAAATACTAGATACATTTGCAGGAAATTTATACCTTCCGCATTTAATATTAGTTGAGTCAACATTAGAGACAACATGTTATCCTAATCCGAAAGTGTGCTTCCCAAATGCATGTAGCCCAAACTAATTTCACATAATTATTTTTTACAGACTACTGGTAGATAGTACTTACCGACCCACAATCTATCTAAAAATATCACAAGAAAATATCTATTCGAATTTAATGTTGCAATGCCCTTTCACCTTTATATATTGCTAGCGGCGGCATTCTAGTCTTAGCCCTAGTTCTAACTTATAATCAGTGAAAGCCGTCACATGGCCGCATTATCATAATAATTATCAGTAGCTTCTCTTTCACTATTCTGTTGTTGTTCTGCAACAAATAATATTCAGTGCGAATGATAGGATACCTCTGATCTCGTTCGTTTCACGAAACAATAGAATTTCAAACAAAAGCGACAAAAGCAACAAAACCCAGCCAGTACGTTGTGGCGAAATTCAGGTATTGCTACGAGAAAATAGAAATTCAAGAACAAAACCGGTGATGCAAAATGCAAAAATAAAAGGCGTAAATGGAAAGCATGTCAAGCCACCTACAGATAAAGGGCATTATAAGATTTTACAGTGTTGAATGAAAAATTCATCGGAATGCAAGAAGCACTGTGAACAAAAGATGAATTTTAAATGCTAATGATTACATAAATAGATGCGAGCTTTCAATATACATATGTAATATTTTAAAATAATTGAGAAAATCTACTCTATCGAATTTTTATAATATTAAAAGAACAAAGAGATAAACTTCATTGTGAATGTTACCGAATCAGAACTGAAAATATACTAACGGTCTACTCAGCTGGCTTTCTAGTTGTTATATTTTATTTTCATATAGTGTAAGTGCAAATTTTTCTCACAAGTGAATGAAATGATAGCCTCAAGCCATGTCCTAACGACATCTTAGGCTTTCGAATGAATGTTGAAACTGGACGAACGTGCACGTCGTTACTTTTTGGAAACAATAGGTGTTTTCCAACGAAAACGTAAATATCGTGAAAATAAGTATGAATGTAAGTGGGAAGCTGTTTGCATTCATAATTTTTCTTCCTTTAATTATGATCATTCTATTTTTTATTCTATATTCATACGCATAATTTGGTCACACATTTTTCAAATAAATATTAAAAAAATTTAGGGCTTAAACATGAAACTCAAGACAACAGAGCATTACATCGTCATAATTAGAACACTTTCCTATTTTTGGTCATACTGAGAAAAAATTAAAATTTCAGTAGGATTTCGGAGTGATAGCTGCTGCGATCACGAAATCATGGTTATAATATACAATTAACAATATATTTGTGTAGTACTTATTGTCTTTACTTATAGACCAGGAAGTCTAGACTTTCACTACAAAAAAAATCTAAGTGAAGATTTTTTAATGGAAATATGTTTACAGTGAGATGAGGAATATAATGTGGAAAGTCAATTGCGAAGTCGTGTGCGGGACAAAGGCTATTAAAGTTCAAACGTCACGAAAATCAGTTTTACTCATATGTATTCTTAACCAATGATTTTGCGTGAATTTATGCTGGCATCAAATTTCCTTAACATAAAAATGAACACAAAAGCTTCATGTGCCAAATTCATGTGCAATAAGTCCTTTTCGAGATATGAGGCTGACAAGTGCTCTATGCAGATTATACGATGCAGTTAAGCGTAGAAAGCATATGTTCTTTGACAGGTCATTCTCATCTACTGTTTCCCCAATCTGTTGGAAACTTTCATATTAAACAATAAAAGTAATAGATGTCGATTTTATCTGCGATTCTAAACCTTTTTCAAAAAATTATCTACGATAAATTTTCTTCACTAGTTGATTCCGGTTTGAACCAGTAAAAGCAAAGCTTTAAAATAGGTTGCTCAATTATCACGAAATTGACAACTCTAGTTTCGGACATTTTGTGTAAATTGCAGAAAGACTATTAAATTGACGCAGTCTACACTGACTTTAGCAAAGCTTTTGACAGAATTGATCATTCTATCTTGACCCTAAAGGTGCGAAAATGCGGGCTTGCTGGAGTTTTACTTAGATCGCTTAGTTTCTGCCATCCAATCCAATTCGTAAAAATTCAAGGAGTTTTATCAACAAATGTATTTGCTAAATCTAGTGTATCTAGCATCTTGGCTTAATAATTTTTAATATATTCATCTCCGACCTATCTGAGGTCCTGTCAAATATATCTCAACTTCTTTATGCAGACGATTTCAAACTGTACCTTCCCAATGAATCTAAATCTGGTGCACTTTTTCTTCAATCTTGTTTCACCTGGTCAGAGGCGCAATATAAACAATCTCTCGCTTAACCCTCGGCATACAACGTGAATTATTACAAAAAACAAAAGCATAACTTGGGCCGTACTTTTGCAGCACTGCCAATTGACGGGGCAATGTTCAACCGCCAGCTACTATGAAGTTCAACTTATTTTGTTGTGTTGTACATAGTATTTATTAATGCATTTTGAAAGTCATCAGGTTAAAATAGCTCCACGTTGTATGCCGAAGGTTAAATGCCAATTTATAAGTTTTATTCATAAATGTACGGTCAAGCAAAACACCTTCTTTCTCGGCAACAACTTACACTAAACTCGACTACGTGGCCCCCATAGCCTTTAGACTATTTTACCGATTGTATTTTTTTTTACACAATTTGTGGTTGTGTTTGTGTTTGAGGGTGTTTTTTTTTGTTTGTTTGTTTATTTTCAGTGTGTTGTCTTTTCGTGTATGTTTTGTAAGTTTTTATTAGGAGATAAAGCTGGCGTTACGAACTATTGTCCCATATGGATTTTATCTGCTATACTTAAAATTTACGAATGCTTCGTTTGTGATTGCATTTCTCCTTTTGTCAGGCCTCTTATTATACCTAACCAGCATGGCTTTTGCACTACTAATCTTAGATCTTACCATAATTATATTTAAAAATCTTTTATGAATACATCGCAAGACCACTCCACATACTCAGATATTTCAAAAGCTTAGTAATTTTTGTTTTCACGGCTCTTTGCTATGCTGGTTAAATGATTATGTAAGAAATAGATCTTTGGTTATAAATGTCAATAATAATTTCTGTAGGAAAATTTTTCTTACTTCAGGCGTTCCACAAGGCTCATACTTGGGGCCACTTTTATTCTTGATTTTGATCAATAACATACAGATGGTTTTCCAGGATATAAAATGCTTGCTCTTTTCTGATGACTGCAAAATATTTAGGACAGTTTCTTCTTATGACGATATAACGATCCTACAGTCTAATTTTTATAGTTTCTATACATACTGTGTACAAAATAACTTATCACTCAATCTATCTAAATTTCAATACATTGTCTTTCAAAAAACAAGAACCACGTTTCTACATGCATACACCATCAATGGAGTACCTTTATCACAAATTAACTTAATTAAATACTTAGGAATTCTAGTGGATTTTTATCACGGAACAAGGGCGCAGAATTTTAGGCTTTGTAATTAGGAATAAACACCATTTTGACAATATTCAAGCACTAAAATCTCTATGGTTTCGCTTGTCCGTAGTAAATTGGAGTACAATTCTGTTGTATGGAATCCTTACTATAAAACTGATTCCCTATCAATCGAAAAGGTTCAGCGCTAATTTTTACGTTATATTAGGTATAAACTTAACATCTCCACTGAGGCATTTAAATATCCCAGCATCTTGTCTCTTCTAAAAATGGGTACACTTGAGACACATAATTATTAAAATGTGTTTTTATAATAATCTTGCAAAAGGACTATGTCCGTGAAATAAATAAGTAAATATATTAAATTTGATACGAAATCAGCATTCACTTTTCCATTAAAAAACGAACAACAGCTGCAAGGAGTATAAGGCTTGTTTCTGAGAAGACTAATTTGGTACTTAACATTCCCAAAATATAGCATCTTGAATACAACTGATTTTTTACTTGGCGTTTAGCTTTCACTTATATGGTTTCAAACATATCTTTACAAATTTGTTCAATGTTGTGTGAAGCTAGTTTCCACATGTCCTTTGCGATTTAGCACAATCAGGCTGAAGACCATTTCGAATGGTTTAAAGTATAACATTTCTGAATATAGAGCGCTATTTCGACATGTGGTTATATTCATAAAAATTAGTTTTGCAGTGCCAAATTAATAATTCCGGAAATTTCGGAAAATTTTTTTTTTTTCTAAAACTATTGCATTATATTTTCAAAATTAGTAAAATCTCTTTCAGGATAGAATATATCAAAAATCACCTTCTCAATTTTGGCACGTAAGCTGGTAAATCTTTTTTACCGATTCGCATGAAAAATCTACTGAAAAATCCACTTACACACTCACTGTTACTGAGCTAATTGCCAATTTTCAACCACTTAATAGTGTATTCAATTATAATTCGAGAACCACCATAATGATGTATTGAATTATAATTCGAGAATAGCACTATGAGAATAGCCATTTTGATACACAATCTACCTTAATGCTAAAATCAACATTAGAAGCTCTAAGCGTTTAGTGTACAATACAATTTTTCCCGAATCATTAGTACATGCTCTCTAAAGTTACGAGATAAGAATTAATTTCGATGAAAATTAACTGGCCACTCACCAAATCAAACTTCGAACTTCTAACAATATTCTAGCAATCGAGACCTAAAGCAAAATTAATTGCTCAAATAGAGACCGGTGACATGGAAAATCTATCAAAATCATCATCGAATTGATTTAATCGTTTGGAATTTTACCTTGACCACAACGACTGACCACCGATTGCGTCATCCACCTGTAACATATCTTTGAGCGAAATCTGCACGGACCTAATTCAAGCTTCTAAGGCCTCGACGCCCAGTCATTGTCACGCCGAAGTGACTGCCCGATAAATAAGCTGAGAGTACAGCATTCGATCGTCAGAGCAGCTCGGATTTGATGTCCTGTTACACATTTCGCAAATAAATCCCTCATCCATCTGTCGGGCATGTATTATCAGGCCTACAATATGTTTTATATGATTCTATGTTTAGGCGCAATCCTTTTGAGCGTCTACGAGGCCGATGGAGTCGAAACGAGATTCCTACTCGAGCCTGTTTTGAAAATGTATGGCCATTGTCATCATTATCAACGAGGTAGTTGAAAGGCTGTCACTCTTGCCACTATTGCCTTGCTGGTTTCCATTTGGAGCAGACAGTGAACGGATGGAAAACAACCTAGTCTTTGAAACACGAAATTAATTTGTTTAACATATTCTTTCGTCTTCTGTTTCGAATTAGTTATTGGAAATTGCTATTATTTCATCTGTATTTGTATATTTTTATACGGCTTAGAAAAAAATATTACGAATCTAAAATGGCAGCACCACAAACACATCACATGCAAATTCATGTCCGTAAAGCATATCCTCAGATATTTATTATCCTATCTGATGTACACATGATATCGGTTGGCTAGAAGCTGGTAGTGTTTCGAGTTGAAGCCGATCAAAAATCCTGTGGCATCAAAGGCCAGTTCGACTGGTGGCGAACAGATCTTTTACTTCAGATAGTTTAATGATATCCCATAAACAATATCGTCTGATAATGAAAATTCCGGATCCAGGCGGGTTTACAATGACAGCTTTAATAAATACAAAGGATATCTTTGCTGTTGGATGCTACATTAAAGATTTTCAATGGGTGATGAATATCCTTTCAAGAAGATTTATTCGTGCTGTTTTTTTTTAAGTTTTATGACAAAAAAGTGACGATAGAAAAATTATAGTGAAAAATGAATGATATTTTTTAAAAATAACCAAGTGGTTAAACGCGTAAATTAAAAGAAAAATCGAAAGCAGAATAAGCTCAAAAAATATCGATAATTTACAGCAAATCTTAAGAAAACGTCAATCAATTGAAAAATCATTCATGAAAATAACATCCTATTAGTATTGCTGATTCCAATGCACAGTGCCTGCTTACTTTTTGAACACTTTTTGTAAATTTCTATCAATGCAATTTAAGAGTATGTTCTCTTTTTGAACTATTTTAAATGTGGTTTCAATTTTCTTGAAGAATGAGCATAATTTTCTATAGTTTTGATGAAATAAATGGAAATATATTTTTCACAATACCTAGTGTCCTTTTCAAATATTCGTATCTATAGATGTAATGCTTTCCATTTCAATTTCACCGCAAAATTTAATTATTTAAATAGCTAAGTGTCTTTGTATATTAGCAGTAAAAATATAGCACATTAAATATGTACTAACATTGACACTTCTGTCAATTGGTGGATAAAGACAATATTAACGGCAGTAATAAAATTTTCACACGAAACCATTCGCACCTCCACAAATCACTTTTTTTCGAAGAACTTTCTCACGCTCCAGCTTCTTGTTTGAAAAGTTAGCTAGCAGTAAAATCGAAAAACCTCAAGATCCACTTGTCTGCTTCCTTCAACAAATCTTCTCGAGTAGAAGAAAATATTGCTCTGAACGCTATGTAGTGTGCGAATGCATTGTGGTACGTGCAAAGTCGTCTTACAAGCTATCATTTGGACCTATATATGTATTTCATCGGTTCCAATATGACCCAGCGTAGCTTGCATCGTCAAGACATATCGTATGATACTTATAATGGAAAATATGTATTGAATACGTGCTGGTCCTGATGCAGCCATTTTTACCCAGCAACCGAAAAATTTTTGCATAAACGATTACCCAGCGAGACTATCTGACATCGTTCTTAGGGATGACTATCTGCGCTACGAGTAGTGGGCGAAACTGTGACATTTTATATTTCAGAATACCTTTTGGCTTTCTGGTTTCTCCATAGTATCTTATATCGTTGTAGATGTGCAAAATTTCCCTACCCGAAACATGCTTCATTCATCTTTAATTATTTTTCGGGTACAAGTTCCGTTGTTTCATACGGTTGGCCGAAGCTATTGCCAATTGGTGTGAAACGGAGGCTCGAATTCCAACGTCGTTTGTCATTTGCTTTGCGAATAAAACCAATAAAATTTTTTTGACTGGTATGGCTTATGCATGAAAAACGCTGACCATTATTACGAAAACGTGATGTATTATTACGAAAACGTGATATCAGAGAAAGCAACAATTGATTTGCTTTCATATTTCACTTCTTCTACTAGCATTTGATACGAGTAAGATTAGTAGTTTTCCAAATTATCATGTTTCAATTTCAAAAAAATGAATTGAATTGAAAACACTTTTTATTTTATTTGAATTATACATTCTTTACCTAGCTAAAAGTTTAACTAGCCATGATAACTTAAAATCTAGCGGCTTTATTATCTTAGCCTGCTGGTTATTATCGTTTTTTTTACATATTTTAATTTTCACGAACGGTTTTTATCTTATACACTGATAATAGTACCCAGCCCGTACAAATACTGGGGTTACCTAGACAATACTTGACTTAAAATTTACCTTACACGACAACTAAAACCTAACTTAAACCTAATTATAATTAGCTTAACCTAATTAGACCTTAATCTTAACTTAGGTTTTACGTCTAGTCCCTCTTATTCGTTGGGAGGCCTACATAAGTAAATAACGCATCCATCAGCAGCCGTTCACACGATGTCTTCGCGAACGCGTAAATGGATCATTGCAAACACCTGTACTCCCTATTGACCGAATTAGTCCGTTCTCATGTCCATCTGTTTCTCCGTAGAACCTTATCGTTAATTCTACAACCCAGTCCTTAATTGGCTTCAGTTCCGACTCCTGATACAGGAGAAAAATATTCGGCTACTTTTTGGTAACCGGGTTGTGAAACCTACCAGAGCAGAAGCGGAAGATTCTTCTCTCGAATATCTCCGCTTCGGCCGTGACAGTTTTTGAACAGGTAATCCAGGATGGGGATACATAAATCAGGATAAGTCGGATCAGGGTCTGATAGCAAATGGATTTAACTTTGGTGGTCATGCCCATATTTTTGGCGAAAAGATGTCTGATGCGTTGAAATGCGGATTTGGCAGCTTTGATTTTACGCCACACGTAAGGGTTTTACTTCAGAAATTCGTGAAAATCAGCGCCGAGGTACTATAGAGATGAGCTAGGAAGGAGAATGAAGAATGATCTTAGAAGTTCCGAACGAGAGTAATATATATGAATGTATAAAAATATCACCAAATCAATGATGAGAAGATAGTCATGGTTGGCGACCTCAGGACCTACTCTTATTAACCTACTTCCACTAATGGACTTAGTACACCTGCTGCGTATTTCAATTACAATGTATGCTATACTCTTCCATACCCCAGTAACATAAACATTTTATCTCTTATCGTTTTTTAAGAAAAATAAACATGTTCTACCACTGGTATACTAAATAAGGCTTCAACACTTAAATTCTGTCCAATGTTTTTTCGCTTGCAAGATATTTTAACAAAACCCATATGACTGTCATTTCTAAGCGTCACTATTTGCTTTTTGCGTCGGCGTACTCTTCAAAAGTTTTGAAATGAATGAAATCGAGGAATAAAATAAAATATAATTTTGAAACTTTTCACGGAGAATCTGGCGAGAACGTTGAAGTCAATTGCGAAAAAAGTCAAAGTATCGGAAAGAGCTGTAAAACCGGCAATTGAAAAATTTTAAATGGAAAGTTTCATTAAAGACAAGCAGAGAAGTGGGCGTCCTAGTGGGTCCAGAAACAAGGAATTAGAGTGTAGTGTGTTGCAGGAATTGGAGTGTAGGTGTGTTGCATTTGGGGAAATCCATTGAGAGGACGAAAAAATTTTACAATAAAAAACTGAAGTACAATTTCTGAAGAGGAGGGCAAATTACCCTCGAAATATCGATGTTTGTCACAAAATTAAATATATCTAGCTTCAAAAGGAAAAAATCGGTTTTTGTTTATTAAAATATTTTTTTTAAGCTGGAAAAAATTGGTACGCATTGAAAACAATTAGAATTTCTGCCCTGTTTTGGACGGTTAAACGTACCACAAATTTCACTTCAATTCGCCTTCAAGCCCTCAATTTTACAACTTGCTGCTTAGAAAGGAAGGAAGCTTGAGTAGCCTAGTGGATAGAGGACTGGCTTCTTGGATGTGTGGATTTCTGGTTCAAATCCAGGTTTAGACGAGGGTTCGCGTTCCAAGTTTTGAGTTCACCTAGCTCTGATTAGGTGCCTGACTTCAATCAGGTGTAAAGTGAGTCATAGAACTAATTACTCCACAATTGTATTCACATTGATTGAAAAACTGTGATGAAGCTCTCTACCAGCTTCAACCTTTAGACCCGTACAAGGGTTGTCGTGGGATAAACTTAATTTGCCTGGAAAATACCTTCCTCAAAAGACCTTCCTCGAAAAGTTTGGCGTAAAAGCACATTTTTTGCAGACATTTGCGAACGTGGCAAAGAGAGAACCCCATTTTTTAAAACAAGTACCATCAGCTCGGAAATCTGCATCAAGAAATGTCTCCAAATTGTTTACTACCGTTTGTAAAAAATCACAACGTACCTTTAGTATTTGGGCCTCATTTAGCTCTTGTCCATTACGCCAAAACATACGATACAATGGTTTCAAAAACATCGTGTGAATTTTGTGGAAAAACAGTTAAATCCACCAAATGTCCCAGACCTTCGACCGATCGAACGATATCGGACAATCGTTAAAAGCAATGTAAGGTAGGCCCAAAAAGCTGGTAATAGTGTGAAGAAGGTCCGTAAAAAAAGATATCAAACAACCAAAAACATAGGAGAAGACCAAGTCAAAAATCTGTTGGAAGGAGTCCAAGAGAAGGGATCGCAAAAAGTGTAAAAAAATTCTTATTTTATAAACAAATGTGGAACCGAGCATACAAATAATAAAAAAACAACAGCTAAGTATGTTATTGAAATTGAAAAGAGAATTTAATTTTTCGTTGGACAGAATTTAACAGTTCAAGCCTTATATACAGGCACAACAGTATGCACATACATAAATAGTCCAATATTAATCTATACCTATAAAATATTCCCATTTACAACGAATAGCGGAAGATTCGCTTGCATTTACCAAGCTTTTCTTCGTCTACGATCGGCTTACGCTTTATACACATCCTCTTCGGCGAGATTCCCGCTGATCGGCTCAGCTGTAGGGTTTCTAATGCTCCCATAAATCCCTCTACATTTTCTAGTCGTTAATCTTTTGGTGTCCCCAGAATTTACTTGGTTAAAAATCAATCAAATTAAACCTCGGTTGGAGATAGATTTCACCCTCGTTAACATATCCTTCATTTTGGCTCCCTGATTCAAACCGACGGCTTCTGTACTCGCACAATGCCTTGAGATGCTGCAACTTTGTGGACAACTACAAGAGTAGATGCTTCACATCTTTTCGAATTGGTTTAATTCAACAGTATCTAAGCAGTAGCTGAGTGTCATTCAGAGTCACTATCTAATTACCAAAATATTTGACTTAGGAATTTGGAATGCATTGAAAATGATGAATTTGGGTCAGATGCCAGAGCCCAGTTGCAGAGCAAGACGTGTTAGCCACTCCTTAGATGTTTGGTTGGAGCAGGCGACTTGTAGATGACGTTCAGGGAACTTCGCTGGCGTGAACTTGAAAACTGGCTCCGACTCCGTTATTTCCAACCACCGCTTATTCCGATAAAGAACACAGAAGAGAGACGATGATTTGAAGGATTTCTGCTCAAATGCCTGCATATAGATTTACAAAAGCGTTTTTGCTATACGTAACAATTTTTCCTGTAAGTTTCATCACCATCTGATGAGTTTGTGGGAAGTTATCAAAATATGAAATTTAACATATTTGTTCGCCCGATTTGAAGCACTTAGCGCCCACATAGGTTTAAAAATTTCGGAAACCTTAGCATAGCCAAGCTTCAAACATAAATACCACAGTCGCTAATTGCCTGTCACCAATTGGGAAAATATATTTTGTTTTAGACCTAAAAAACCATACAAATAATTTACACTGATAAAGTAAAGTAATACCGCGGCAGCACTTGTTGGGTCTAGGGGTTGAAGTTGGTACAGAGCATCATTCCTAAATTTACAATCAATGAGAATACGATTAATTAATCCTGAATAACTCAGACACCTTTTTCGAGCAAGACAAACTCAAAGATTGGAGCGCATTTTCTCGTCTGAACGTGGATTCGAATCAGGGACCCAATAGACTACACGATCTTTCCATTTACACTAATATTTTGGCTGGTGTGAAAGACCGTTGCTGTTTCTTTTCAGCCAAATCGCTGAGATCTTTTCTCTTTTCTGCCGAAGTTAAGACGGCATTTTTCATAGGCTTATGTCCCCGATTAGACATTTTGCATTGAGTACCACGTTGAATCGGTCCAATCTGCTCAAGAGAACGTTCTAATGAAACACCAGAAGTAGTAGCTTCCTCTGAAATTCTTTACGCGCCAAATTTTACATCACTCTAAGTAAAATTAAAAAATAAACTTTTAGGCCAAATATGTATGTAAATAATATGCTCTTCGATTCGATTTATTTGTCAAAATCAATTTAGGATGCATACTTTGTGAAATAAGTCAAACAAGCTTACTCATAAGCCTGCTCGACATTGATTTTGTTTGAAAGAATAGAAAAGGCATTTTGCTACAAATATATGCACATCTAATACCAAGATTTCTGAGGCAAATGTAGCGCATAGGGGGCCGCCGAAGTCGATCTTTAACTTGCATTTCCATCCTGCTTCCTAAGCTGTCTACGAGCACTTGCAGTGAATTTAGTCTGAACATTCTTTGCATTCGCGATTGTACATCGACGATTCATCTTGTCGTAGGAAGGAATGTGTTTCGTGAGGGGAGATTGAAACTGTTCAAGGAGTGTGTGACACAGTCTCCTTGTTGTTATTCTTATCGAGAATTCTTTCATTTGCCCTTAGCTGGGCTAATTTTTATCTGCTTCGAGATTTCCTAGCCTCGTGCACGCTGGTTTGTTGTGGTAGTAGAAGAAGTTTCACAGGATGTGGAGACACGAAAACGCGCTGCAAATATACTTTGCAAAGATAAACTATTGCGTGCACATTTTCTGTTTGTCTTCGAAATGCCCCGTAGACTTCGCTCGATAGATGTTGAAGACGAACGAAGGTGGCGGACTATTGCGTATATATGCTCAAGTTGCTTGTGCACGGCTTGAGAGGGTTGTCTCCTTGGTGCTTTGTGAACTCATACAACATAATTGGGTCATTTATGCGTGTCGGTTTTCCTTGCTTTTGACAGTGAAATGCTGAACGGAGATGATAGCGGCGGAAAGAAGCTTTGTTAAAAATTCAAAGCTGATTAAGTGGCACTCTTTCATGTTTTCTGAACGCAACTCGCGGGGCACTGGGAAAAACACTCTTTGAATTTTTCATGATATTATGTTGTGCCTTTGATCGATGTGTATTGCATTTTTTCATTAGAAAAGATGGATTGAAGATTAGCCTAGATAAATTAAGCATTATGGATCATATGTGACGGAGATATGGATATTAAAACGTGGCTAATGCGTTTCATGTATTTTATCAGAAATCAATGTACTTGCTGGAGTTTCACAGACTTTACTTTCATCTCCTAATTTATATTGCATGAATCGGAGAGTATAGGAGACATAGGTACGAATCCCACAACTCAGCACGCTGTACAATCCGTTCAATTTTCATTCTTTTTCCCATTTGCCCAAAGCTTGTTTTTTTTATTTCCTACATAATTAAGCACGAAAACCTCGTTACTACAGTCGATTCAAACTAGCTTTTATTACCCGAAGGTATTACTTGACAAAGGTAGCATCTTTTGAAAAGAGAACCGCACGAAAAATTACTGAAATCTCAGAATCTGTGTTTAACTTTCTGAAAGTTATTCATAAATTTCAGAAAGAATAGGGAATCTACTCGCATTATAGTTTCTTGAATTAGTGTACGCTTCAAGTACATGCATACCATGAGTCCTCGCCAACTCATATATTTGCAAGCGAAAATTGGGTAGGTGAGGGGTGCATTCATTTGCACATAGCAAGATAAAGTTGAAGGTGGTAAAGGCTTATTTCGAGTTGGGTCGGCTCTATTGCTTCCGTGTGGATATTTGCGACACAACGATGGAACCGAACGAGAGAAAAACACAAAAAGTGAGACGGTTACATGTTATTGTAACCGAACAACTGGAAGAATGTCGTCCTTAAAGAGTGAAAGCGAGCAGAGTGTGCAAGTTTCAATTCAACCCTAATCCATTGTGGGATCTCACTGTTTGCAAGTTCAGATACAATTCTCTATTCACCTTTGACAATGTTCGCTGTAGACTCAGTCACGTTTTTTTCTCAACGATTTTTAAAGCTGTTAATTATTCACACGTTTCGGAAGTTTTTTTTGGTGGGAATGTGTTAATAAAGATGATCATCTGTTCACTTGGGAAATTGCAATCAAGTTTGGTTTGTTTAGCGTGAATATGCAAGCAACAAGCGTGACGAAGTAACAAGTAAGAAATTATGTGCAACAATCGAACCAATATAATAGCCATCATATTTGACGATTAAGTACTGCAGCTGGAGACTTTGAAACGAAAGTTTATGGATTTTGCTCTATTGCGAAATGCTAAATTTAAGCCTCAAATTTTAGTTGCGGTATCTATTTTATAACGAACGCTCATCGTTGTATCATTTTGGTATATATCTAAAATGAATTTTGAGTAAAATCACGTTTTAATCTTATTTCTTGGTATAAATTCACTCTTATCATTTGGCATTAAAAATTCGTTCAAATGGTAATAAAAACGAATCTTACAACATGCTACCATATAAACAGCTCAAACGCATTATCACATCGTTGTAAATCAAATAAATGCCTAAATTCCCATTTCATTAATTTTAAATTTTATTATATTGTCACCATTGATACTTCGCGACCAAATCGTGATCTTCATTTCTCTTTCGCATTTTATATATGCACATCGTTCTGACTTTTTCACCTCGTGTAAGCATTTTCCCGGCAGTATAAATAAAACAGCAATTCGGATCTCAGATGGCAAGAGCAAATTCATGCGACGTCAAAGAAACATGGCTTTTGCCACGAAACTCACTCGCGTCCAAACAGCTCTTTGACACAAAATGATCTATGTACGTTATGCAACCCTTTGAATTTTCGAAGTCACGGAAGTCTACAATCCTGGCCCACATCCTTTCGCTAGCCATCACATTCCACTCAATTATTCACGATTTCCTACAGATAGCATAAGGAAGAAGGGTTGAAGAGCATTTCATCTTCAATAAATACTGGAAAGATTCGCTCTATCATTTGTTCGGCGTGGGAAGAGGGACCGCCTAGCTGGAGGTCAGCTGAACATTGTATTTTGGGTCGAAACCCAAAGCAGCCTGACTATTTAAAGGCAAATCAGAACTAATCTGAAACTGCTGCCCTATATAAATTTCAATACTTCATTAAAATAACGAAAAATATATTTTGCAATAATATTCCACACACTATTTTAGCATTGCCCCTGCATATTGCTCATCGGAACGCATATACTGAGCGATTCGTACACTTTCAATCATAGCGTGACTGTTCGTCCCTCAGTACCACTAAAAATCCGCTTTCAACGTCACGTTTCGGGGCACATTCACCGTTACAAAGATCTATGAAGACTTTCGATGATAGACGAACCCACGAGACTCAGCTTCTTGGCCATCGACTACGATTTCGCTTAAGTTTATATGAGTTTACGATTTCGGGCTAACCAAATATTCAGGATGTAGACTTGGTTGGCTTTCGAATCGCTTGACATTTATTGGACACATATGTGCCGACAACTTGTGTCGCTTCACATCTTTCCCGCTTAAGCATTGAGCAATCTGGCTGCGAGACGATTGCTAAAAAGACAAGATTTCAGGGACATCCTGTTTAAAAATTCATGAGCTGATTTCTGTACGCATATGTGATGCTTGAAAGCTAAAACTTCACAGTAGAAAAAATCCGGCAGTTGAGATACTTGGGGTCATTATTTGTGCACTAACTATATCCGTGATGCCCACCTTGGAAAAAGGGTAACGTCATAGTCTTCACATTGTGAAATGACACTTAAGAGAGAATTATTTTCTTCTTTGGAGGAAGAATATATTATGATAAAACTGAATAGAAATAATTTTTGATTGAGAAAACTAGCTGAACTCAAAACGAATTAAATTTTCAAACACGAACCAATGAGAATGACACCCCACAATGACAATACGACAAAGCCATACGTGAGGAGTCCACTGATTTCCTTTAAGTTCCTTCACTTCAAGTTAAATTGGCAATCGGTGGGAAGACCTCTTCATCATTAATGAAGAGGCACTACCAGTTTTGGATGCTCGAAAGAGCATAATCAGGTACAGGGTAGAGAAACTAGCTCTACGAATCTCCCAAAGCGACAAGGCAAAGAGCTCTGTTTTGGGAGGTCCGATATCCGTGAAACTTGACCCAAAACAGGTTGCTCAAACAGCAGGGGAGCCTGTCTGAGGGCGACATCTGATGAAGAATCGGATGTTGAATCCCTCTTTGCTGATGGGGTTATCATCGGACCTACCTCCGAGTTGGGTGGCTGCCTGGACCTTATGACTCTGGATGCAAAGCATGAGGCTAACGGGACTTCTATCGAGGAGGTGGATCTAGACGTAACCCTTATCAATTAATGTATGATGGTGAAGGTACTGCAGGTTAACCTACACTATTTCAAAGTAGCATCAGCTGCCCTGCTGCTCCGCTTGTCCAGGACAGAGGAGGAGCTAGTTCTTATCCAAGAACGATGGGTTGCCAGCAAACAGGTTTGCGGGCTACGCACCAATGGATACAGACTTATAGCACCTGATGGCTTTCACAAGCCAAGTGTTTGTATTCTTGTCAAGAAAACCATTAACAATTGCTGTGACAAGAATAGCATGGCTGTCGCAGTGAAAATCGATCAGAGATCATGCTGGTTTGTTTCTCGCTACTTGGCACACGATCATGGCTCTAGCTCTCCCTGCGACATTGTCAAGGGTGTTGTGGCTGATGCCACGAAAATTAGTGTACCTCTTATTCAAGAGGCTGACTCTAATGCTCATAATGAAGTATGGGGTAGCTCCAACACAATTATCCGAGGTGAGGAGCTTTTTGACTTCATCATTGGCTACGACTTTTTCATCGCCAATATTGACAGTGAATCAACCTTCCTTACTTCAAATCGTAAGGAGGCTCTTGACGTTATCTTGGTCAGTGGGCGACACTCGCATTTTCTCCGTGACTGAAGAGTTCTACAGGAACGTTCAGAATATCAAATTCTCAACTGAGGTGGGCTATTAACTCTATTTTTAGCCGTCTAAATTCCCGGGATCTGATGGCGTCCTTGCTGTTGATATCCAGCAATCCATGGAAGTATCGCTACCATGGCTCAGAGAGATTTACAACGCTTGCCTACGCTTCTCGTATGCTCCCACCCGCAGGCAGGAAAGTAGAGTTGTTTTTATCCCTAAAGCAGGTGAAATTTCGCATGTTAAGCCGAAGGACTATATTGACTAATTCTGTGCTGCCTAAGATTTTGGAAAGGGTCATTGATTAACATATTAAAAGATCAATCGATCCTACTTAATTCTTTATTTATTTAATGTCTAAAACAACAAATCGAGTTCAATTACACAATAGACAATGATAAATATAAACAAAATCTATATAAAACAAACAAGAGTATCATAATTCAATAGAAAATAAACCTCCAAAATTTAAATAAGCAATTAGTCAAGATGAACATGCATTAAATAGAATAAGTAATTATTTATCTTTTAAGATGATTTTGAAAAGCAACAACAAATGAGACAAGTCGATGGTGTAGTTTAAATAGAAGGCATTCATGGAAGAACAGTCTACGAGATTTCAGGGATATGATTTTCAGCATGGTAAGTCTCGCACTATATCCACAGTAAGTCAAATTGAATTTGAAAAGCAGAGAGCGGGTGAACCTGCGTTGTACACATTCAACCGCATCAATTAAGTACTGAAAATGTGGACACCATATTTGACAACAATATTCAAGGATACTGGATGCTTGGCAGTTATATGCAATATGTGTTGATCCAAAAAGAGTTTAGTGTCGAAAATTACTGCCAACTGCTGAAAACGGAATACAACATCGAGAGAGGTACCAGAAACGCAATAAATAAATACTAAAGAGATAGTTTTACTCGTGAATGACCTTTGGCGACATTCAGGACATTCAAAGTAAGATAATTTGCACTAAACCAGTTGCCCAGAGTGTGCAGGTCATTCTGTAGCAGAAAGCAGTCTTCAATTGTATCGATTGCTCTGAGTATTTTAAGATCGTCTGCGTAAAGAAGGGAGAAGGAGTTTAGAAGACCCCGAAGATCATTAATGAAGATTAAGAATAACAAGGGGCCAAGTATCGATCCTTGCGGAGCACCTGAGGTGGGAAAGAAGGAAGCAGAGGAACAGGAGTTCACAGTAACAACACAAGCACATTGACAAATGTAAGAAGAAAACCAGGAGAGCAGCGGACCATAGAAACCATATTTGTCTAATTTCAAGAGAAGAAGTACGTGGTTGCCAGAGTTGAATGCCTTAGCGAAATCAGTGTAAAGAATATCCACCTGTCTTTGCTGATCGATGGCAGAAGCAACAGTGTTGATAAAAGATAGCAAGTTAGTAACAGTAGATTTACCTTTGACAAATCCATGTTGCTCGTTGGCAAGGAAAGGCTCGAATAGAGGGTCAATTCTGTTGTAGACAACTCTCACAAGTAGCTTGCTAAAGCAAGGTAGAAGCGAAATTGGATGGTAATTGGAGATACAAGCAGAGTCACCTGCCTTAAGTATGGGAAACATGTTGGCTGATTTCCATATGCAAGGAAAAAAAATCAGATGCGATGCTTAGGGTGAAAATAATGGACAAAGGTACACAAAGTGAAGACGACAGTGACTTAGTTAGTATATTAGGAACCCCATCAGAGCCAGAAGAAGAGTCAGAATCGAGGCAACTCATTAAATATTCAACTTCTAAAGGGTTTGTACGAAACGAAGAGAGCGCTCTAAGGTTAGCGCGAAACGACAAGGGAGTTGTGAAAGAAACATTTGGAGGAGAAAGAGGGTTTTGTGGAGAAGAAAATGGCAGCAGAAAAAACTCTGGCAGCGTAGGCACGCATGGCTTCTTCAGCGACCCTCTTTGCATGAGAGCGTATCATGCAAAGCTGAACGTTTGAATTTGGCAGGGGCAACATCCTTTGCCCTAATGGCAGCAGCAACTTCAGAGGTAAACCAGGGAGCATCATTAGGTCTCCTGGGACGACATGTGAGATTGAAGCGAGGAATGCGATTTACGAGGAAGACATAAAGCCTATGGAGAGCCTCATTAACGTCAGAACAGCGAAGAAATGAATACCAGTTGACAAGATTGATTTCATTCGCTATTCCAACGAAGTTGGCTTTATAGAAATTGAAGCGGGTATAGCAAGAGACTTTGGATCTAAGACGAAGTTTTAGAGAAATTTCTAAAAGAACAGGAGGGTGATGAGGGTCGGGAGGGGTAAAGCATCGGATTCCAAATAAACAGAAGAAATTGGAATATTAGACCTATGTTGATCTCACCGTCACAGCATGCTTATACCAAAGGTAAGTCTGTTATACTGAAAGTGTTACCAGCAGTGATGATTCTCATTATCTATGTTACAGGAAATGCTGCTCTCAAAGTGTTCCAAGATAAGCATCCGATAATAAATACAAGTAATATGTCTTTGATAAACCTAAATTTTGAAATTCTGACTTACACTGCTCCCAATTGGCTGACTTGTCATTAATTGATTATCTATCCCTCGATAATACCCAACTTATCAATGGCTTAGCCCATATACTATTTAAACACTAATCAATATTTTAAACGAAATCATTGAAAATATTCAGAGATCTTTTAGTTAGATTTAAGAATCGAATATCTCAAAAACAACTCGATAGGTTCCGCAAAATCTTTTCATTAATAGTGTTAGCCGATAGAAACAAACTAATAAGATAGACGCATTTCGATTCGAGGTTAAATTTTTCAAAGCTGAAATTAGCTTGTTCCAAATAAAGTCTACCTTGTCAAACATTACCGTATCCAATATATACTTTAAATCAAATTTTCATGCCCTCATGATCCTTGATTGTATGCCACCCGGTATTTACTACAATACTTGTTATGTCGTTCTAAAAAGCCAGCAACTACCTACCTATTGGTCACACATAAATTGTGGGTGATGTAAAAAAATCTCACATGACTCCATGGAACCCGAAGCAGTAAATTATCTCGAAAGTTGAATATGTCCTTGTGTCGTGTGAGCCTGTTCGATTGTGAAACGCGTGACACGAAAGTGCTTGGCATGCGATTTCGATTACATGTGGTGGCGTTCGTTCGACCAGCAACAACAAAAACCAAAAAAAATAACAAAGCGACCGGAGTCCAAGCAACCGTATAACTTTTCACCTTTCGCCGAGTGGTTAGCTGAAAAAGGTGAACGGGGAAGTACACTCGTAATCGCTGGTATTGAAATTGTTTTATCAAATTATATTTGTTGGCATCGCAAGACTTATATTTACATTTAAGGAATTATCTGCCGACAATTGCACCGGAATAAACTTTGTCGGTGCTGACAAGGACATAGTTGCCGTGAAAGTCCGGGTCATGACAACTAGGAAAAGCGAAACTAGTTTTTTTTATCAAAAGCAGGAAAGCTATTTTTCTATTTCGACCGCGTGATCTAGCATGAGTTTGTTTCAAGGCAAACATTAGCCGGAATGGTTCTAAGGAATGCTTGTAAACTTGGCATCTGGGTAGCTGCCTCAAGTAAAATAATTTCTTTATTTCCCGATGAGTGAAATGATTTTAATCATTTTCTTAGTAGATTAAAGATTTTTCACTTCAGAGCTATGGTTCTGTGATGTGAATAGATAAGATATCGTTTTAGTATCATGCAATTCCGGCGAACATTGATGTTCTATTGATTTTAAATTCAATAAAATTTCAAATAAATTTCATTGAAATCAATTGGGTAAAAATGATTTCATTTCGTCTGTTAAAGGACTGATTTCTGAACTTTTCTGACTATTTTCTAAAAAAATATCAAACATAAACAATATCCCTGAATAAGGCATTGGTTTGTTATTGCCTATTGCTTGAAACAATACTTAGTCAAGTGGCATTTTGTGGATCCGACCTTCGAGTACAATGAACAATGAAGTCTAGTCGGTAATCGAAAGAACGCTTCAAATCCGTTCAGACGGAAACCTAGTTTGGCGACTGTAACCACCTGCATATTATTCAATTTTGAGTTGAAAGTGGTCAAAATTACCAGTCTTAAAATGTTCAAAGTAGGGCAAAGAGGCATACTATATGTATGCATGAACATACTTATGTAGCACAGATTTGTTTAAAACGTCAGAAGAAACCTTCAGCCCACGCTCGATGCACATGTAACGTTTCGTGATAAACCGTGATTATCTTCTTCTATTTACAAACTTCGTATTTTCGTTGTAAGCTATACCGTTGTTTTTGTAATGAATTACTTGGGCTCAACTTTTTCTATTATATTTCCCACCGAAATGTGAACTTTCTTGCGTAATTATTCAGCGAAACTTGCACGACTCCATCAACTTGCCATTTCGTCGAACATATTGCATTCGGCTCTATAAAATGGTCTCGCTAAATGATTTCTGGGGCATAAAAGTCGCCGCCGAGCGTTTCGTATTAATTTTACTGTCCTGCATAATCTATAATGCTCTTTCGGTGTTCTGGCGGCACAATTGAACGAAAGATGAAACTTATGTCACAATAATTACCAACTCTTCTGATTTATATGTGTTTCCCGGCAAAGTTGTTTTGGGATAATACATCGTCGTATGCCACTTTGCGTGCATGAACGGGCCATCATACCAATCACAAGCCAGTTACGATAGCCGGAGATCTATTTGCTCATATTGCTATAATATGTTCAGGATCAATTGAAACAAGTTGTTGAAAAGTTCCAAATCGGTTTTTGTTGCTAATATCCTATGATAAATGACAGCGAAACGACAATTTACTTGGAAATTGTGCTTGCAACTTTTTAGAAGGTACTTAACGACCACTCGCCATTACCCGGCATAAAAGAGATTTCCCATTGCGACGTTTCACAAGACTACGTTGTAGGCTCTTATGGGACCATGTCTATAAGACTATTTTGATGCAAAGACACATTTTGCTTTCACTAATGGTTTTTTTAATTGATATGTGCATGCAATATACAACTTCCATATATTTTCATATACAATCCAATGGAGAGGCGACGAAGGGGAACAGTGGAATAAGTAGGCGAGCAGAGATGTTTAAACTGAGGATGAAAATTACTCGAGAGTATAGAAACATTCACAAATTTACGAGAAATGTATGCAAGAGCGGAGTGATCAGTTAGTTTTACTAGCTAATTTTCAGGAATTATATAATATAATATAATATTATATAATAATATATAATATAATTATATAATATAATAATATATTTATATTATATTATATATATAATTATATAATAATATATAATATAAATATAATTTTCATATATATACGAGGGTTGAACCAAAAGTAAAGATAATCAATATAAACCAAGGTGATTAAACTTCAAAAAATATTTATTTTTCTAAATAGTCTCCTAGCAAGCCTTTTTCAAAGTGTTTTCCGTTCTTCGAAAAGGTTTTCAATGAAAGGTGATATGTTTTGATACTTATGGGAACGAGGTGAGGTTCACGTCTTGTAACTGTCTACAGTGGATTCAATGGCAGTTGAAACATTCATTACGAGAGAATCGATTCCTTGATTTAGGAGACTGCGATCTGTGGCAAATTGAATTTGTGAGAGATTTGCATCAAGAGTTTTCGCGAAATCCCTCCAGTCTATTGATTGGTAAGGGACGTGAAACAGGGGTTTTCGTAGGACTATAGAAGGCTTTGTAGAAATGCGAAGAAAAAGTCCTACTGCCATGTGATCTGATACAGCAGTTTTGGTTGTAATACACTGAAAGAAAAATCTTGGTAAAATCAACAATTTTCCTTAGTTGTTTTTGCGTCAACTACGGGCTATAGTTAAAACAACCATAAACAAATAGTTGATTACTTTTATGCACCATGATGCGTGGTTGATAAACAACGTCCGTGGTGCAAAAAAAGTAAGCAACCACAAACAATGGTATTCCAACAATATACATAGTACAAAATAGTAAATGACTATAGTCTGTGGTGTGGAATTATGCTTGTTTTTTTTTTTTTTGTATCAGCAAAGTCAACTACTTTTGTATGGTCAAATGAACTATTTTAGCAGAGTAGAAAGAATCTTTTTCCGTTGTTCATTCGACAAATTTGAATGCATTGTTGCATTACTAAAAATAATAGTTAAATCAACCACAACTTTTTCTTTCAGTGTGCGCTCACTGCAACGGCGCTGCACCGCATCGCAATGCGTGTCATATACATACATATATCAACTGCATAAAAAGCGTCATACAACGTAATATAAAGGCTTCACAGCATAATATGAATGTGAATTATATCGAACAGCAAACCGAACACAATTTTGCCATGTAGCATATGAAACTTCTATGATAGAATAGAAGTATGATTATGAGGAGTATGAAAAATCAACAGTTTTCCTTAGTTGTTTTTGCATCAACTAGGGCTATAGTTAAAACAACCATAAGAAAATTGTTGATTACTCTTATGCACTATGATGCGTGGTTGATGAACAATTTCATTCGGAGCATGAAAAACGTCCAAATGTTGAAACCATTCGACTTTGCGTAAAATAATTCCAAAGACGTTGCTCACTGAATTACGTTTGTTGAAATCAACTATTGCAAAGTAGTTTAAGTATCATAAAAACTGTTGATAATTCGAAACGTTGAAGTTTTGAGTGAATTGATGAATATTTTTCCATTGTTCAGCTATTTTTCGTGGTTATGAAACAGTTAAGGCAGTTGATTTCATGAACGTTGCGATATTTTTTGTATAACCAAAGCCAACTACTTTTATATCGTTAAATTAACTATATTAACATAGTAAAAATAACTATTTTCCGTAGTTTGTTTAACGATTTCGAATGAATCGTTGCAATACTATTAAAAATAGTTGAACCAACCAAGAGTTTTTCTTTCAGTTTACATAAGTGGCTTGTATCATGATCGAGAAAACTTGCGGATATAATAAAGAAGTCAATATTTGAATGCCCTCTAGGATGGGTTGGATTTGGTGATCGAATGATAGTTCCAAGTTCCAAGATATTATCATGCATCCAAGAAGTCAATACCCTTCCAAGTGCATTGACAAGTGAATCGTTCCAGTCTGGGTGTCTGCTGTTGCAATCACGTCCGAAAACGATTTGTGAGTAGTCACGAGAAAAGGTTCTAAGTATAGAAAGGTCTGATCTTAAATGCACGGGACATATAGAGCACATAAGAAGATACTGGTGTAGACATTTACGGTTCTTGATGTGGGTGTGGTTACTTCCACAATATTCAGCTCTTTCTTGAAAATAATTGCTGTGCGTGAGCCATTATCACACCTGAGAAGGTTGGGACCTGGTCGAAAAGTGAGGTGAGTTATGTGAGCTATGTTTCTGTGAGAATTTTACAAATGCAAGCCTTTTGGCATGCGAAACAAGGGATCCTACATTCAAACATGCAATTTTTAAGTTCATGGTGAGCACATGCCAAAAACAAAGCTCATGAAAGCAAGATTTGTTTCTTGCTTGTCAC
The DNA here is from genome assembly GCA_963978885.1 of Nemotelus pantherinus. NCBI lineage: Eukaryota > Metazoa > Arthropoda > Insecta > Diptera > Stratiomyidae > Nemotelus > Nemotelus pantherinus. The sequence goes on along the minus strand of OZ022264.1, from coordinate 259,256,927 downwards.
TTATTTTCCTGAATTTATGAAGGAACTCCTTGACTTTTTTTATTAGGCTGAATAGGTCCACATCCTTGATATCCACGCTGTCTTTCATGCAGAAGTCAAAGCCACTCAGCCACTTTAGGTTTATTAGGATTTAATGTTTTTGGTTTTGAGACTGGGACCTACCGGCGGCAACACTCGCATACGAAATGTTGTTATTGGTAAACGTACTTACTGATTTTTTTATAGACTACTGTCTTTGCGTTTTTTCTTCACGCCTGGTTTCAATCTGCTTCTTGATTTGGGTAAACATACTGCACCCTCGGTAATTTGCTGGGTGTCCATACTTCCCACAGTTCACGCAGTACGTCGTCATTCTTTCCACGCTGGCACTCTCATGGCAGATGTGTTTCGTTGCACTTGACGCAACGATACTTCATCCCACAGTTTGAAGCAACATGCCCGAATGCTTGACATCTCAAGCACTGCGTAATGGCTCATGGTTGAAGTCTTTCAAAATGAGCTTTCTGATTGAGAAGGTATCGGATTTGGGCTAGCTGCTCCAGTTTGTAGTCAGCAGGTAATTACACCAGGGACATGCCGAATTGAGTCCCTTGCGGTTTCGACTTTGCTGTTTCGAAGCGTTGATTTTTTTGCCAGCTAGTGCCTGGAAGTGCTAGTTCCAGAGCTACCTTAAGTTCTTCTGCGAAGAACGAATGATGAATACCTCGCAGAATAGCTGATTTAGTTTTCTCGTCGAGTGGTGTATACGTGAAAAATTCAACGCCATTCTTTTTAGCTGCTCGAAAATCCTAAAAAAACCTAAAATATAAAAATTATTCGCAGTGCTTAACGAATGCATTTCACAATTTGAACCAACTATGAAATACAGTTACAAATCAAAAACCAGTCTGAATATCAAACACTCACTGCTTTCAGGAACCGTCTTATTCATCTGGGGAATTATAATCAACATAAGGCTCTCTAAGATTATATATACAATAGGGGCTGATTCAAATTAAAAACACGTAATACAGGTTTAATTTATTACAGGTACAGGTACAACGTTTGTACACGTAATACGTAATACAACCACAGGTTAGTACCGAAAAATATTGGATGACCTAAATTTTAGGAAAACCACTAAACATCCAGGCACCATGAAGCTGGAACTTTTACGCTTATATTGAAATAGAAATCGATAGGTTTCATGAAATTTATTCATTAGTTGAAAAAATATCCTTGTTTGGTCAACCACACCCAATATTGCTGTTAATTTTTTTTGTAGCAATAAAATAGTTTTTTTTTGCATCTGACGGTAAAGAAGTACCCAGTGCGAAGAGTTCTTTAACTTAGAATCTCAAAAGATTCCAAGTAACTGAATCCCTAAACTACAAGGGCTTCTTCAAATTGCCAGCTGATTTTAGGCAAAGTATATGTAAAGCGTAAATTCTACGAGTATTTTCGCATATCTAAAAGTATAAAATTTCGAAATATATCTATGACTATCTTTTGGTTTCTTTTCTTATCTCATTGTAAACGAAATTATCTCATTGTCCACGAAATTATCTTACTGTCCTCGAAAAAAAACTTAAAAAACAGCTGTTATTTCACGCACACATTTTTCGCTTCAAAGAGCCGAGGAAAAAACTGGGCGCTTGTCAAATACCTGGTGTGCGTTCTATGATGCTATCTTCCCCTTGTATAGTACATATTTTGCTACCAGCCAGACTTTCTACGGCTCTTCCGTTATTGCTTTTCCTCCGTCTTGTTTTCTATCCTTTTTCACAGTTGACACACTTTTTAATTAGGTATGTCGATGATACAAGACTACAAGTGGTGATGACTGCTCCTATGTCCTTTTTGCCAAGCAACGACGGTTAAGTGAGTACAAGTATGCTCTGTGTGTAGAGTGTGTAGTTTGGGGCGAGCGCGAACAGCAGGGCCAAACCCATTTAATGAAACTTTGAGAAGAAAAGTGACAATCTGAAAGAAAGAAAGAAGTCGTTGTTAGAAGTCGTGAGTGCCAAACAAAAGTCTCAAGTTTTTCAGGTCAAATGGTATTTTATTGTTTTATATGGAGCGAAGCAGTTAAATTCAACTATTTTTTTTTTATGGCTGAATGACTAAAGTTACATCTTGTGTTTATTAAACTTTTGGTTGGTCATTACAAAAAATTTAAGTTTTAGTCATGAATATGAAAAATGCTACCGAAATATATAAATTAATCTTATAATATTGCTTTGACTTGAGAAAAGCGGATTGAAATTGATTGGATAAAATATATATCTGAATTATAGACAGGAAAAAGTTTGAATATTCCTATCTTTATAATAACGAATTATAGCTTCGCAGACTCTTTCACAATGGTCGTGTTTCATTCAATCAGCAGCACTTTGTCTGTGAAAAGAAAACAAATTAGTGTTGGCCATGGTCAAAAAATAGTTCCTTAATGTGATCATAATCTGAACGAAGGGTATAAATCAACGTGAAAGTTTCCGCCGTGTAGCTTCACTTGCGAACTATTTCGGGAGACAAGCAACGGATGAAACTGGGCAAGAAATCCACATTCGTTTTTCCCAACGTGTTGACAACTCAAATGAAAAATTATCTTCCGCTGAAATATCATTTTTACTTTCTGCTCTATTCGCATATACATAGCTCTCTTATTTCGAGGATCAAAAAGAAAGTAGAAGCATGAGCATTTTCTAAGCTGCAAAAAGTATTGTAAGTGGGAAAGCTGGAAGTAGAGAAGCTAAAGAGCCCAAATTGCGATCAGATAACACATTACAAAGTAGCCAAACTTTCCTAATTGTTTGCCAACTGTCTTCATTTGCTTTTGTTTGTTTGAAACTATATGTGTGTAGACTGATGCTTTGAAAAATATTTCTATTTTATCATTCATTCACGTGTGTTGTTTATCGTTGTTTATAGATTGGGAGGTTTCGGTGAAATGATGAATGGTATTTAATGATACCGAGTTTGTTACAATATCTAATACTTAACAAATTAGAGTACAAGAGCATATCAACAAATGGTACAAGACGGTTACTTCCAATAAAAGTTTGTTGATATGAAACCAATACGAATGTATCAAATAAAAAGATCAGCTCATCAAAACTTTTGAGGGCTCAAAAATCAAACTAGCTTTTTGAACTTGCATTCTTATACAAGCAATGCCTGTGCAGTGAGTGCTTTCTTCTCTTTATTGAGTAAACAACATAAACCATTGAGATGGTTTGGATCCTGTACTTAATGTGCTCTATATAGCTGTGGCATGGGCTAGATATTTCCAGTATTATTGTAGCGCTTATTGGAAGGTTTTCTGAATTATTTGAACGAACTTTACGTCTTCCCCCTAAATATGAGACGTTGCAAAGACATACCAGAACAGCCTAATTTTTTGATCGATATATGAATTTACTATTTCTTCTTGAAGTGATCAATTTCAATAAATATTTTCCATAACATATCACGAAAAAAATGCTATAAAAGCTTTAGGTAGGTAGGTTGAAGTGGCTGTAAGAATGCTATGAAAATAATTCAATGAGTTGAGTTATGGGAAAACGTAAATCATCCAAGCCTATGAGATACATATGATAGGCCAACTAAAGTCTTTTATTTTTCAATATAAAAGTTTCATATTAAAAACTCAAACATTTCAGACAGACTTAAAGCAAATTTAGCTGGTTAGCCAAAAAAAAAAATCTAAGCAGCTTTAATTTATAAAAACGTAAATAAACTTGCTATGTATTTCTTCAACCAATTCAAAAAGATGTCTGCACTGAAGATGCATTGTCTTATATTAACCAATAAGATTGTAAACTGACTGTAAACCGACTGAAAACTGTAACTTCATTCACGTATGCTTTTAAAACTCACTTTACAAAGAGTTTCGTTCTAAGTGTTCATCTCGCCTTGCAATCACTGAAAAGGAACAAAGCCCTGGCAAAAATCTTGGAGAATAGAATTAAACCATTCACTGAAGAAATCATTGGCGAGTATCAAGACGGTTTCAGATCTGGTCGCTCCACAATCGACCATCTCTTCACGGTCAAGTTAATTTTGCAAAATTGTTGGGAATAGAACGTTGGCGTATACCACATCTTTGTCGACTTTAAACAAGCATATGACAGCATCGACCAAGGCGCACTATATAACATCATGCTGCAATTTGGTTTACCGGCCAAATTAGTGAGACTCATAAAGATGATGATTACAAACTCCGTCTGGCAGGTCCGGATTCAGAACAGATTGACAGATCCTTTCGAAACTCTTGTTGGCGTGAAGCAGGGTGATGGAATAGTGCCGACGCTCTTCAACCTGGCACTTGAGTTCGCTATTTAGAAAATGAATCTAAAAACCACCGGCACGCTACTCTTTTAGTCGACGCAATTGGCACCGTACGCGAATCATGGCTCGAAAACTGACCGATGCAGAAGAACTTCTACTTGGACTTGACACCGCAGCAAAGGAAGTTGGACTACGAATCAACGAAAACAAAACGAAAGTTATGATGCAATCTAGGACGCCAGCGCACTCGACCATCAACGAAGGGGACTTTAGTATCAAATTCGTGAGCAACTTCGTCTACCTGGGTACAAACCCATCACATGACGCCAACGAAACTGATGAAATCAAGCGACGGATACATATAGCAAATAAGACGTTCTTCTCGATCCTCCCCATTAAGAAATCGAAGTATGTGCACAGAAAGACTAAGCTCCGCGTTTATAAAACTATCATAAGACCTGTGCTGTGCTATGGCTGCGAAACAGGGACCCTGATCCAAGCCTCTGAAAATATGATTGTCACATTCGAACGGAAAGTTCTGCGGAGGATTTTCGGGGCTGCTCGTCACCGATATGGATGGCGCATCCGGTACAACAATAAGTTGTACGAACTGTACGATGAGCTGGAAATCTCCAAAATCGTCAAATTTCAACGTCTGCATCGGGCAGGACATGTCAACGCATGGAGGACGATCGCATCCCGAAACGAGTTATGAACGCAGGACGAGTCAACGGAGCGAAACTACGAGGGAGACCGGGGGCTCGTTAGGAGAGCTCAGTATATGCGGACGCCGGGCAACAACTGGGGCTAAAAAGACTGTCACGTGACCGAGATAATTAGGGGACAACGATCCAGGCCAAGGCCCGACGTCGGGCTATTGTGCCACGATGATGATGATGATTGTGGTATATATATATATATATATACATATATATATATATATATATATATATATATATATATATATATATATATATATATATATATATATATATATATATATATATATATATATATATACATATATATATATATATATTAATTTTCGAATATTCGTTTGTAGCCAAACTAGCCCACACAGGGCGCAGTATATACTTAAGTTTATATCGAGTATTTGGAGCCTCTAATGGAACCTTTTTCTGTTTAGAGCTGATTTAGAATTTATTTTGCAAGAAAACGTAATTCTTTTGCAACGAACATTAGGAATGATTTAAGAGTAAAGACTTGAATTGTTATCCGTATCAAACCAACAAATTTCAATTCGATTTAGATGATGAAAAAAGGTTAATTTTCTCTATTCGTTGAAATTCGTTGAATAATCCATTAGAACTTTCTTGTTTTGATTAACTATTGGGAGTTTTAGAGAATCGTCTGGCGTAAAGTTGTGCATATTCTTGATTGAGCCTCATGATAATTTTTGGATTTTGATAATAGTCCACAGTTTAATATTTCTAAATGAACAAAATTTTGACCACTCAGATCAATGTGAATGTATTAGTCTTAAGTAGGAGCAAGACTGATGGAAATGATTTTGAAATGTGTCAGTGGTGCTATCATGAAAAATCACTAAGAGAAAAGTTGCTTTTTACCCTATAAATTCTGATTCAGTTATTAGATTTTTCCGAAATTCATACAGCAGCTAGACCAAATTTTAAGGCAACTTTTGTCAAAGCTTATTTAAAAAATATTATATTGCTGCCAGCTTGGATAATATTTGTGTCTTGAACCTTGAAAATTTGCTCAGCAAAATAAAGCTTTTTATCCTTTAACTTCCGATGCAGTCATGAAATCAAAACGAAATTAATACTGCAATTGCCAGCTATTGTAGTTTATGTAACTTTTAGTAATTTCTTTATTAGGCGATGTTTTCGTTAATCTTTCAAATGATAATGATCTTGTAATAAAAATAAACACCAAGTAATTAAATAAATAACAAGTTATTAGATTAAGAGCCTAGACAGACAGCACAGCCTAAATGATCATTTACTGTAAAGCATCATTTAAGTGCCGTGTGTCATATGGTAATTTGTACTAATCACCACTCAATGATCAAATTATCAGTCAGCAAATCGCTAATGATAATCAAACTTTAGTAATTTATTCTTTGATTAAGTAGAGTTGCCCGATATAATACAAATTTCCCTTGTGAAAAGTCGCTTTTCCCATTGAAAAATAATTAGGCAACTTTTTTGAGACGTCAGGTTAAATACGGCCATACCACATTGGAACCACCGGTTCTCGTCAGATCATCGAAGTTAAGCAGTGTTTTGCGCGGTTAGTACTTAGTTGGGGGACTTCTTGTCCTTTTTGCTGCCGGATGCCAACAAACTAGCTGTCTAGGAAGCACTATACAAAAAAGTTCCAAACATTTACACAATTTTAAGGTAGTTCTTGCCCGGTTTGTATTCCAACTTTATTCATTAGCATATAAGAGAGGCAACATACATTTAAAACACCTTCAATTTCTCCATTTTTAAAAACTAGTTTCTTTGAGGGATAGACAGTCAGTGACAGTATTCATCATTAACGTAAGGGCTGTGTGTAAGCTACTTTTAAATTACTAATTTAGGTATAAATGGTCATTAGTAATTTAATTGCCTGTCTGTCTAGGCTCTAACAGTTCTTAAGACATAAACCTGAGAAAACTTCGACTTTTTACATCACTACGCATAGACGATAGTGAATTTTGTGTATTTCGTCGTAGTTTTCTCAAACCCATATCTCGAGAACCAAGCCGCACGTAAATTTTGCGTATGAAGCTTAGCTGCAAATTTTTGTGCTTAGCAAATTTAATCTAAATAGGATCTTACGTAAAATCAATAGTTAACGAAATACTGTATTCAGGAAAAAGTAATTTTCGTGACGTTTGGCGGATTATAACTCCAGACTTCGTCACGGGCTTTGATTTATTATTACAATAAACATAAATCGATTGACAAATTTCCACTTGGATCTATTTGGCAGTTTGGTCATATTTTTGTGTGAATATTGGCCGCAATGGTATGATATATGAAACTTGACATATGCAAGGAGAGAGAAACTGAAGTTGAGTTACCACTGCATAATTACGTATATATTAGTATCACTAACTTGAGCTTCCCAATAAAAAACTGATTTAGTATCTATAAAATTCATTTCCTTAATGCTTGATAGTACATTGAGACCCTCTGTATCTGTACTCTGGATAGAGCAAATAGTGCTTTGAAACCGCATTAGCGCTTGACCGATGAAGAAAAGTAGCAGCCCGGCTATGTATTATCCTTTACGATGATAGCATTTTCACAGTTGGAAGTGAGTGAGACATAAAAATATTCGTCAGACGACTTATGTGTACAAAATGTTTCATTGAAGAAACTGCACGAAACTAATGTCAGCCTAAGCATATGGGTCTAGTTATCCACAAGGATGATATTCATATGTCTAACACTTCTGTGAAGCTGATGAATTGTTTTTTGACGATGACAGATATTATACACTTATTTCCATAATACACTTACACATTTATCATTTTTATTTCCGCACTCACGCCGGCTATTTTTTTTCGGGTGGAAAGCGAAATCAGATAGTGTGCCGGTAGACATTTCCTCCCTTGTGAATCGCAAACTTTCCGACACATGATATTCCTACCTAGTATTTAGGAAAAGAAATCTGCCATCGTTCACGGCACTTGCATACAAACCTAGGAATTCTTCGTTTTAGCGAAAAAAAATAAGTGGATGAGTCCTTTCTTTCGATCATATTCCGGTACAATCAAATGAATTAAATGTCAGGGCACAAGTCATTTTTCATTGGAACAGACTTGACTTGAAAGACGCAACAATGCACAGTGGCTGTTGGGGCAGGAAACGCTCGCAGGCAAAATACACTCGTCTAGGCAAATTATATGCTTTCAAGAAGAAAGATCACTTTGGCCAGTCCACCGAGTCCGGGGAGATTCGTTTTGGCTTTCGCAATAAGATTGAATATAAATAGTCTATTAATAACAGTACTTAGCACATTTCCTCGGGCATTTCTCGAGATAAATGAACGTAAGGCGAAATAAAATTTTAACATATTTATATGATCTAATGTCACGTGAAAAAACTGTACGTGGATGTATGGTCCTTTGCTCCTGCACTTTAAGCTTTGCAACTGAAAAAATTGATGCGAGCGATTTCGGCATTGAATATAGGGGACTCTTTTCATATCCTCCCGTTGCATTAGGCAGGCTGTATTGCTATGTAGACGAACAGGTTCATTTGTATTCTATTGCTTTGTCCTTTGTACGTGAACCGGAACTGAAAAAGTGGACAAGCCAAGGTAAAAAAGCTCTTTTTTCATTTCAGTCGTAATAGAAGGCAAGTCTATAATTTTTTTTCATAAATAATTTATACTTCGGTTGGAAAACCATTAATTCTGCTTATTACTCGAGTTGAGGTTTGCCAAGAAAATGAATTCTGATTTTGTCGTTCGGTGACGCCGACGAAGAATTGTTCGACATTGACTGGTCTTCGGTTTCAGAGGCTACCACGAGCTCCATCGCTTTTGAGTTATTGCTTTCTAAGAATGACTTTTTAAAATTCCCAAATTCAGTTTGCTGCCGTATTCTTAATGTTGATCTTCTTGAAGCGGTTTTTATGCAAACAGAACGTTGAGTGATGGATAAGAGGTTGTTGCATGAAAAAATGCAATTTGTTGTAACGATTCGTTTCTGGGCTTGTTCTTCTAGACTCGAATCAAAATGACTTTGCAGGCTCTTGTCCTCTTTTTGCATACATACATATATAAGTTTGAGTAAAAATTTCCAAGCATTTGATAAAAAAGAGTGAATGGAAGCGACTTCGTGAATAAATAACCATATTTGCAAAAAAAAAAACAACATATGCAAGTCAAAATCGTCTTGAAAATTTCTTTTCGTTTAAATCTATCGTCAACAGAAGCATTGTCTTAATTCGCTAACTATAATCTTGAAAATCATTTCTCGCCGTCGACTACAACCAATTATTTCCACGCGAGAAATCTCTAATTAGGCCGCCAGACAATTCCTAGTCTGCCTGTGATGCCGATCCGCCATCTCTCGACTGTGAAATTAGTTTTTTGGTAGTTTTGAAGTTGACAGAGAGTGCATATGTAATTAGAGTGTGCATAAAATCCTGCTAGCAGCACAGCAGCTACTATTTACAGTGCAAAGAGCGCGATGAAATAACAAAGGCTCGCACCAAGGGCGTCAGTACATTGAATTGGGGCTAACCTGGTACACTTGCGAATAGGAATTTAAATTCGGATTTTTAGCGGCCACTAAAAGTTTGCGATCGTATTTAAATTCTTTGCCTTCGAAAAACCACTCGCGGTGCATTTAGGCTGTTAGGCTGAGAGTTCTCGCGGAAACAGGCCACTTGCGCGAATGTCAACCGTGCTTTCGCGAGCGAAACGCACTTTATTGGCCGCAACATTTGTAGAAATTATCGCGCTACGGTACCACCAAAATTTGGTTATACTGATGTGCATATATCGTTCTCATTTTCTTAATTGTCTGCCAATTTATCTAGCTTTCATACTAATTTACTAGTTTTTAAACAATAAAAGGTTAACAAAACCTGAAGAAGTGCAACGTTTAGATGGAATAGGTACATGTTTGCATGATAAAGTTCGTTCCCTTTCGTGGAAGGGATCATTTCGGGCGTATCCACATTAGACACACTCACAAATTATTTTTCAAGCATGCATGAGTAACCTTTATCCTTCCAAATTCATGTGTGTTTTGATGAAAGTAAACCTTTTGTCTATTTGCTTAGTAGTATGAAAATGTGATTCGAACAATTAGCAGGGACACTCCGTTCTAGAGCTTTTCACTTTCGAGCACGTAAACGTTGCTTGTTGTGAACGGAAGTTGTGATTGGAAATATATTTTGACCATTAATATGCCTCGCAAACTAAATTTTCAATAATAGGCAGATCTTATGGATTAAATGTGTAGATTTGGGTACGTATATCGAAACGATTAAGGTAACTTTAATTTAAACTAATGTCAGCAACTCTATCTAAGGCGACACTTCGGAAAAATTAAGGGAAAGCTGGATTCTGGTGTGAATTTTGATACTGGCGTGCTGAGCAAAATGTCAAAAGTCCCCATCGATCCGAGAGCTGCGTTAGATTTTATACTGGGTCAAATATCACTAAAGGCGATTTTTCGTAAATATCTCAGTATTGATCGCCTCTTCAGAAAAACAATGTACGACAAATTTGTAGCTTAGAATATTTTCTACGAACAAGATTTTATAACTTTTTCTTCTACCGATAGGAAGAAGAGCTGCGAAGACCCTTATGCCAAGTCTGCATTTTAGCTCATCAGACATCTTTTTACCACGACAAAGGCTAAATCTATTTTCTATAAGACACTCATTCGGCCAATCCTTACACATGCATCCCTATAGTGGATTACCTGTTCCAAATCTGCCAGATCAGAAGCGGAGATGTTCGAACAGAGAATTATGTGCTTCTGTACTGGCAGGTTTTACAACCCTGTAACTAAAAACTGGCCAAGGAACTCTCTTCTATATCAGGAGACAGGACTTGAGCCGTTTAGGGACCGGATTGTGGAACTGACGACAAGATTTTACTTAGAGACAGACGGACATGAAAACAGACTGATCCGGGATATCGGCCGCACGTGCGGCTCTAATGAACCATTTTGGCGGAGATAGCCGGTCAACGACGGCTCATGGACAACTATGTAGGCCTCCCAACGAATCGGAGGAGGTAGTCAAGACCTAGGTTAAGTTTAGGTCTAATTAGGCTAAGCTAATTGTAGTTAGATATAGCCTAGTAAGTATTTAAGTATAAAATAGCCAAGTCAACCCCAAGTCGTGTACAACCTGGGTAATATTCATAGGTGTGAGCAAAAAAATAAAATAAATAAATAATAAATAGAATAATAATTCCCATCCAATAAAAGCCAGTAGGCCAAAATAGTAAAGCTGCCAGGCATAATATTTTTTATGTTATATAATCCTTATGTTAAGTTATCTACGTACAATTTAAAATTAATAAAAATTTATTATTATTGCTGCCGCAGCATCCATGTCGCGCTGAAATTAGCTATAATCGATGTTTTTGAAAGACCGGGTTGTCTTTTTTTCAGGAAGCTGAAAAAGGAGTGGAACTATAGTCGAAGCTTCACGGCAAAGCGATCAGACATACAAACATGCCTCCAGCAGTTTTAGGGATCAATACTGCTGCAAAGGTCGTCTAACAGGAGAAAGAAGGTCTGGTTGGTAAGTTCGGAGCAGCTACTTGCAAGGAAATAGAAGGACTGTGGGTGTCCCGAGTTTAAATCGCCACCAAGAAGCGAATATTTATAATGTGATATGATTGAGTTAATCACTCCGAAATCATACAATAGACTTAACTTTGACGAGCTATATCGAACGTACAGAGATGCGATGAGAATTTGCCATTGGTCTGTTGTTTTACTACATTTGCAGCAAAGACACTTCAGATCAAGGACCGTGACGGGTTCCATGACCAGGAGTACCAAGCCGCCATTTTGGTTGGCGAAGACAGTGGTAAACACTCCAAAGCTAACTCTATGGAATTGTGACAGTCTGGTTTCTGTTTCAACGTAAAATCCAATGAAGACGCATCAAAGAGGTGTTGAGCAGACGCTCTTTGCACCATCGAGATGAACGAAGCGCTGTTAAGAGTAGCCACAGTCATCAAATTATTTAAGAAGGGTAGTCAGCAGTTTAAGAGTGACGACCAGCCCCACGGAATTAGTTCCAGCCGCCAATACCTGGCTGATAAAGTCATTTATTAGTCCAAGATTGACATTAGCAGGAAATAGCACTTGCGGAGTTGGAGCTCGCAGAGCAACATAACTCGGAGAAGTAGTACTTCTTACCACCACTTCGCCTGTATTTCTAGACGCTCTGCGTCACAAATTGCTGACACTCTTTTCGAACCTGATCGCGACGAATATTCTTCATTTCAATTCCGCCCACCACCACCCGCCAAGAGATGGAATATACATAAATTCTACCCTTCACATAAAAATATTCCACTTTTTTCAGTAATTGTAGGGAAATGACCTTGTTACAAAACACTTCAGTGACTTGATAGCTTTGCACACATAAATATATTGAGGCGGAAATAAACTTTTAAATATTTACTTATTCCTGATTATTCAGAAAATAACAGGCATATGCGTTTTCACTCTCTCTACTCTTTTCACATTTACCGGAGTCCATCTTCAATCAAAGTGCAACACTACAAACTTCGACTCAGATGTTAAATCTAACCATAAGTTGGAGTAGAATAAAAATGTTCAGTAAATCCTTGAACTGTTTATCATTCAAGTAAAAAAATTCGGATAAATTAAAGCAAATAATTCAAATTCGAGAAAAAGTAACAATAGCAGTGCCGTTTAAACTTAATCGTTTTATCTCAAATAGTGTTGATTACTACTTGCCAAACAATTTTAAAGATAAAATAAACATCGTTGAGATGACAATTACATAAGCTACTGTCACTTCACGACAAAATAAAACCCTGGTAAATGTTTTTATGTATGTTAACATGAAGGTGCTCAACGGGAAATTACGAAAATGAAAATAGAGCAAACTAATAAACGGGACGGTAATTTCCTTTTGCGTATTTGCTAGCACTGTTAGCCAGGGTAAAATGTTCTTTTGTTTGTATGACTTAGGAACAAAAATCACTGTATTTTTGGTGGATAAACTGATAGTATCATATTAAAAAAATATTGTGAACCAGCCTGAATTTCAAATGTAAGATCAAACGACCTTGATGAGCCGTGAGTGGAAAACCCATTTGCATGAAACAAAACTTCGGTTGTTGGGCTAATTAAAGGCAGCAAGAACGTATTGCAAACTGGCAGTGAAAATAAATTGTGGAGTTGGCGATTAGGATAAATTTGAATTCCAGAAATACCGACAGGGGAGCGAAGTTTGCGCATCGTCTTTAATATTAGTCTATGAAGACCGAATGGTCCATGCGCGTCAGATACTAAGTGGGATTTCTGAATCCTTTGACTAATCGCTTAACTGCATCATGCACGCAGGAATAAGGCACAGGCTATATGATTCAAGTCAGGTCAATACGATTGTGGAACAGCCTGTTTCTACTATTTCCCCGCCGCCTATAAGCCACAGTTCTTCAAACGAATCGTGCACCACTATCTCCTGCAAACTAAACCTTTCGTCTCTCTCTTTCCTTAAGTTTCCTTCCGCAAGACTGTTCTATACCATGATAGGACATCGCCTGAGTCTTGGGATCATCATACAAAAAAAGGGTGATGAAAACGAGAGCCTCTAATTGAGCGCACAAAAGACTCCAACAAGCCATTCATATTCTTATACATTTATCTGCTGATGTATATGCAAATCTAAATCACAGGTAAAGTTTTTCATAAATCATCCTTTAGTATACCCTCAAAAGTTGGATTTGTGGGACAACTCAACATTTGGCACTATAAATTACTCCACAATGTTTAGGAAATACATCTAGTACACATCTAGTTAAACTTTGTAAAAAACTTCAATCTCTGGAATTAATTACATATGTCAGCACAGTACAGTTCGAACGCAGATGTCATGTGAAAAGCATGTAATATTTTAAAGAGAAGTAAAAGTTGTTAAACATAATTAAAAAATAAAAACGTTGAATTAGAATAAAAAGTGTTTTCACTATCTTTAAAGATTACCTATTTTAGTGAAACTCTTTAGAATGATTTTCTTCAGAAACAAAACTGAGCTGAAACAACTCGCCATTTTACTGGCTGGATAGCATCGTTATTGTATGAGCAAAAAATTAAGGAAATAAAAATAAATAATTTGATACATTAAGAGTCAGAAGGTCCAAGCAGTTTAACTATGGACGAAATAGTATTCCCGGAACGCTCGTTAGGTTAGGTTTAGGTTGTACTGGCTGGTTAGGTTAAGATTGTAGACCTATTGGTCCATAATGATACCACATAAATGGATCACGAGAAGGAAAGTTCAGTCCAAGCGGCCATCGAAGACCTAGGACATTTTCACGAACTGAAGGATGCTCTTCAGCTTTTGCTCTTCATCTTTTGCTCCACCATGTGCGAGAGATCCACCAGCCAGGGCTCACCGAAGCAGCGCAGTCTGGTTTTCCCCAGTGCCGGGCAGTGACACAGGATATGCTGGATTGTTTCTGAGACCCCTGGCTCTTGACACATCCTACAGGTGTCGCTGGTTAGGAGTTTCATTTTCATAGCATATGCTGCTACAAGACAATGGCCAGTAATTATGCCAGCAAGCCGTTTGCAGTCAGTCCGCTTTAATTCGTGGAGGTATTTAGTCGATGCGAAAGCGTATGACTCCCACATGATTTTGGTAACCCTGCAGGTATGAGTTGCACCACATCTGCACGTCGCACCTTGCATCATTTTGATGTCGATTGAGTACGTAATGATTTTTATAGGAGTTGGCATGTTACCGAACCTGACCCGCAACGCTAATAGTTTCCATTTCTGATAGTCATACACTTCACCGAACCTTTGAATATTTAATCGTCAGAGCTAGTTTTAAAAAAGTTTCAGCGCAAACTTAAGTAATAGATATTATACGCCGCTGCGCCAGTGGCTCTAAATTCGACGAAACTACGCAATTAAGTATAGAAACTACTATCATCAAAGTAATTGTATAAAATGAAAAACGTAATATTTTGATAATTACTGCCCTTATGTTTTCATTCATAAATACCAATTGATTTCTCCACATCCAAAACAATCTGTTTGATTTAAATGATTATTAATTTGCTTTTATCTACCTTGCAGATGGTGAACCCATCAAACTTCCGGAAAACTTGGAAAGTTTGCCACGTGCTGACCATTTTCCCACACAGCGACACCGTTGGAATACAAACGAGGTAAGTAGCTGTATGAAGCATTCATATTTCCAACCAACCATGAAAACTTACGCGTCGTGTAATCGTTATTGTGGTCGTTCCATTCAGCCAACTCTGACTGCACTAAGTCCTTGTGAAAATCAACAATCCTTTTACAAACACTGTGGCTAGAAATAGAGGTCGTGCTTCACTTCCTTTTGTACGCAGCACGCTTCTATCTATAATCCGTACTCAGTTGATATTCTGGTAACACTCCTCAATCTCCAACTTCGTCTGGTCCAAGACAGATTTTCCTATAATTTTCACTTTGCACATAAACGCTATGAATATTATGTTCTTGTTGCTCTCAACGTCGAAGTTCTGAATGTATGTAGATGGAAGGATACGTATCTGGATTCGCACGACCGAAAGGTGACTTGCTGGCTTTGTGGCTTTGACGGAGGACCGATTTTGTGCGGTTTTTGCGGCGTTGAATTTCGGTATTTGCTCCAACGGAGTTTCAATGGTTTTTTATAATCAATTGTTATTTGAATTTCTTTTTTAAAGCATCGCAAGCGAATCTGTTTGAGTAATATCCAGTTTAAGGATTGCTATATAGTAGTCACACTTGTTGAATCATTTAAGAAACTGGTATTGAAACGTGTTTAAAGTGTGTGGTTTATGGAGTCTTTTGTTTAAAATAAATTAGATTTATAACCTAATCTTTTCTGTTAGCTAGTAGCTTGAAAATTTATTTATTGCATCACAAATCTTTCAAAGGAAAAGATCTACCAAAATACAATGAGTAAAAAAAACCGGCTTTTTAATGGATTAGTATATTTTATTCTTACCTTGCTCACTCTTTCCATAAAAAAATGACCAGTACTGTTAAAGTGAAATAATATGGTCACAATTAGTTAAACTTATGTTAATCATTTTTAATCAAATATCATAGTATGAGACATAAATATCACATTAACTTTATTCTTCCTGCCACTGCTTCCTAGATCACCTATTCAAAGATTAGATAATTTCTTTTTTGTTTTGTTGATAGCTAGTCGCCAAGTCGAACTCTTTCAATGATTATTCGTTATATTATTCTGTGAAGAAAATGTATGCAAAGTGTAATTTATTTTATGTCTCCGGGGCAATAGAACGCAACAAATGCTATCTGCGAGGACAATATAAATCGACCTTAGTTTCCTTTAAGGGATGTGCCTCCATCGTTAAACAATCTTTCTCCATTTCAAAAAGGAACGAGTAATCCTCTTCAGTTATTCGAATGAATTTTTTATCTGGAAGACCATATAAAATTGCGTATAAATATTACTGTTGGTATAAATATGCTGAATGGCACACCAACTCTACAGAAGAGGAGTTTATTGAATACATTGGTTAGGGACAGTTTTTGTTCAGATGATTTCGTTGTGCGAATCAAAATAGAACTTTGAAGTTTCCATTACGCTAGAAAATGAATAAAGAAATACATATACACTACTACTTAATAGACCTGAAAATGTAACTTTGTGTGTTAACTTAAGTAGCACTCGCTCGATGAATTCAATTCTTTGCCTATTAGTGTTGCCGGGAAAAACAAAAGCGAATCACTGAGAAAAGTCCTTTTTATGTAGCGTATTTCGGCAACCTCAGCTGAAAACACAAGTTTTATTTCATTTTTGTGATCCTTGTTCTTCAACTGAATTATTAACCGGCAGGACTCTCTTTCGCCCTATGCGAAATATGCACACGTACATGTACGTAGCATCGTTTCAGTTTCTGCAAATCTACATCCAGCCGGTTGCCATTTCATCCATAAATAAGACACTAGAGAGGCGAGAAAAAACACTTTGTTACAAAAGAATCAGTGCTGAATTGCTAAATGAAGACGTATGGCCTCGCATCTTAACCACATTTCTGTTTTTGAATTTTTCATACGCGGACCTGGCACCGAATGAGAGCGGTCTCGTTACTGGTCAGCACTACCCTTGTTCGGCCATAACTTGATGAATTTCAGCAATTTAATTTGGTCGCACGTGGTTCAATCTTAAATTCAGAGTAAGTTGAGGGTGAACAAGATGCGAATAATATGTCCGGTGTACAGTTTTCGGTCAAGCCAGGCCAAAAGTCAGTGCAAATGGTTTTATGGGACTTTCGGGATTTCATGCGAATTGGATCATTTACCACGAGAGGTTATCATTGAAAAGAAACCACTACGCTTGGTTTACCGACAATTGAAACATTGTCTTGATATCAAGTACATTGCTCAAAGTCAAAATAATATTCGTCAAATATTTTTGTATAATAGATAAAAAAAATCATCTTAGTAAATAAAATAGCAGCATTCAGTCTGTAGAATTTGCGACTACATACTACTTTCAGTTCAGCAACGAATACGTTATCTATGTTAGATATACATACGTTGACTTTAATGAAACTGAACCAAGGTCATTTAGAAATATAGTCTCGTCTAAACGGAAATCGTTTAAAGGCATTTGTGGTGCTAATATTTGAGGGACGCATAAGTTACAGAGTTTGATATCAAGTGTCCAAATTATGATGCTTTTATGTTGTTCGTCTGCGAAGTACGCAATCATCACCTGTGTTTGGCAGCCCATTGAAAGTGACTGAGCTACTAATTCGCGTTGATAAATTATAATGACGTCTTAGGTTTCTAATTCCAGTTGAGCCTCTTAAGTCCAATTGCTAAGTGTCGTTGTCACGAGACAACCTTTTATTCGTATTTCCTCCTGTCATGCAAATGTTTGAAAAGGCAAAGTTTTCAGAAAGACAAGACCAGATAACGTTTTTATATACTGATTTTATTGTTGTTGTCACAAGCTGAGCTACTATTTACCTTCGACGGGAAATGTAATGGTAAAGTTATCGCGAGACAGTATAATTAAAAAAAACTCTAGCGCATAGGAACCACTAGAAACAAACATTTTCGAAGAAAAGTAGCGGAATCGCCCTACCTCACTTGCTTGTTATTACAACCAGCCTGTTTCGAAGGCCATGGGCTACTTTGATCTAAAGAAATCATTGAATTTCATAGGGTGAAAAGGTTGTCAGCGTTACTACTTGAATAAGTTTCAAAATTTAGGAAAGCTTGCTAGCCATATTCAATATCGGATGATTATTTTACAAAACTTTAAATACAGCATTTTCTATAACATAAATGATGATAATGCTCCAACTAAATACTCCAAATACTGCAACAGAAAGCCTACACCAACTGCTTCACGTCAAAATCAACCTACCCTACGAATCTAGTTTTCATTCAAAGTCTTCATCGAGAGTTACAGTGATAAAAAGGCGTTTCAGATTGCCATCGAAAAAATTTCCAGAGCTTGGAAAATTTAAACATTGGTTACTTATTTTCATTGCAAATGTTCGTCTCATGAATACTTAGCGTTAGCATTTATTTATTTGAAAATAAGAAAAAACGCTTCGTCCTAGGAACCATTTTCTAGCACCAAAGCCAAAAATATACTACATCTGCTTTACGCTGTAGTCAATCTATCCTGTGAAATTAGCTTTGATCTGATAACTGCATTAGAAGTTATAGGGGTTCAAAAAAATAAGGGCTGCTTCTTGCAAAAGTTTCCAAATATTCGAAAATCAATTTTTTTTTATTCTGACTACAATACCATTAACATTTGAAAATTAATGATAGCACCGCTTGGTAAAGAAATGACAAAACAATACAAAATCAGCCATAGCTGGCAGCCCTATCATGGTTTTTCAACCTGATGTCTACTGAATTTTGTCTACAATAAGGTCCATCAACCATATGAAATTCACTTTGATTTCATGACTGCACTAAAAGTTATAGGGCAAAAAGCTTTATTTCGCTGAGCGAATTGTCACAAAAATTAGTTTAGCTATCAGCGCCAAGATAATTTTTCAACCAATTGTGTCAAAATCTGGTAACTGGATCTGAATTTAAAGGGCAAAAAGCATTTTATATTCTTAATGATTTTTCAAGATGGTACCACTGCCACAGGGTTTCCCATACTTTCCCATACTAGTCCCACTAAGCTCCATACATTCTGTGAATTTTAGTTGTGTCTGACTATCGGGTCTTGAGCTTCCGTGAACAGAAGTTTCTAATGCTGAAAATATAGGTAAATTGGGGAAAGGTTACCGTTCTTGTACGGTATGGCATTTCAAAAGTTTTACTTTGACTGAGTATATAAAGCATACAATTTATGTGTGAGTTGTTTTTCTTTTACGTTAGGTTCGGTTAGTGAAGAGGGCTGCCGGGAACGCGGTCAGCATTAGGCCACCAGTTTGGGCCCATTTGCCACCCCCATAGACAATCGCACGCATTCACACTTACAACCATGGCACTGGCGGGATTCGGACCCGCAGGCCCCGTAGCACGCCGCTTTTCGGCCTGACACCTTAGCGAGCAGAGCTACCGGGCCCCTGTTTTTCATCTAAATAGCGAAAATTCTTCAGGAGGGTCGATGATTTGTAGGCTTTCACTTTCATTACTTCATAAAAACCTATATTTTAAGTTAACACCATTTAGATGACCTGCAAATTTCATAATGAGTTGCTAATCCTGTCGAAAGTTACGTTCACATTTTCTTGATCTTATTTTAGGCACATAGCGCACACAGAGGGTGTAAAATTTCCAAAACTTTATACCTATATTTGAAACACGTCCTAAATTCATTTCGCAGACTTAATGTTTTTGGAAGTTATTTGTTGACTGAAATATGTATAAGGATACTTAAAATATCAGTCTAATGGCCGCCGTCGCCAAAGGGTTAAAATAATTTACATTTTATGAAACCTAGACCTGTTCTATATACGAGTACATATAAGTACTTCCATATATCCTCAAAATTTGAGCTCAATGGGATAACGCGTTTCCAAAAAACAGTTGTTGAAGATTTTGGATAATATATATAAATGTTTATATTTGCTATACATTTATATATATATTTTTCTCCAGTATATGTATATATATTAAGTCATTGAAACGGTTGGTTCCAACTTCATTGAACTATTCCAAGAAACGTATATGCTGCAAGCATACAAACGTTTGACTTTAAAGTAAGCCGCAAATTGAGAAACGTGTTGCGTTAGTGGCGTGGCCTGACTCAGTACGAGCTTTTGTAGCATGAATGATCAAATAGGACGACGCAAATTGATGGCGTGGTGTAAGGTGACGCGACTCAGGCACGCGTCAGGTTGTGCGGATCTGTAGTTGAGCTAATATTTCGTAACATAATCAGCATGGTTTTTCAGTTAGATTTTCTGCGGATTGCATAATTCCTTATTTACTTACTAATTATAACCTGTAAATATTTCTTAACAAGAAAATATTTTTAACTAGAGTTGGGTCGTACTCGGATTTTTACATACTAGGTATTCCGAATACGAGTACAAAAAAATACCTGTTCCAAATACCTGTTCCAAAATACTAGCTAGTATTTTTTGAAGTATGTACATATATACACACAAGTACATGCGATTTGCAGTGATGTAACGAAACGGTATGATATGCCCTCCCCCATCCACCAGAGACAAAGTTCGCAGGCTAGAATGGTGATGGTGCAGTTGACCGTGAAAGGATACGAGCCATTAGTACGTGCAGCTTGTCCGTAACTATCCAATGGTCGGTCACTTATTTGGCAAGTGTTTCTCCAATCTAGGAGCCATCTTAGGGAAAACAAGCAAATTCAATCAATTTAATTTGATTTTCATTTTAATATATGCACAAAACACCTCCTGTTTTCGTTCAAACTACCAGTGTCGAAAAATTTACTATGATAGGACCAACTAATCCTGTTGTCATCTATATGACTTTTCATCGATCGATGCCTGATACCAAACTTTTCCTGGCTAATCTAAAACAGTCGGTTTTCCACTTCTCCTCACTGAAGCATGAATTTGTCGAAAATTTTATTAAGAAATGATAAAACGTCTATTAATGCACCCACTAGGGGGTCAACCTTTTCGGTAAAGCTGGACATGAGTCACAGCCCCGGGAGGGTTGGAGTGCAGTTACGAGGAGAGCTTCAGCACAGCCGGAGAAGCCAACTGGCTAACCAAAAAGGATCTAAACATTTTTAGTGTTACTTTCTGTTTTCCCGGCGGATTTCATTTTACCGTATCTTAGAAACTAGGCCGTTTTTTACCATATTTGTATGGGAACAACTCAGAAAGATCCTCAAATTTATGCTAGACCAAAAAAAATTTTTTTTTGAAAATATGGACGTTTTTGCTTAATTTCCCCTATAAAAAAATTGTTTGCCCTTAAAATATCACTATTGAACTCCCCGATCACTTTCAATCATCGAAAGCGCTGTAAAGGCAGTTTTTGCCAAACTATGGCCAAAAAACCCCTTACTCCCCTACAAAACAGAAATTTTTGTATCACAGCAATAGGTCTTGGCTCGTTATGTCCCAAACCACACTAACCCAAAATTAGCCGATTTTGTCCGATTTCAGCTACTTTTGCCCTAAAAACTTTTTGAATAATTGATTAAAATACTTTCCCAATCCCTCCCATCAAAAATTTTTTCGTCCTTAAAATATCACTAATATACTTCCCGACCACTTTCAATCATCGAAAGCGCTGTAAAGGCAGTTTTTGCCAAACTATGGCCAAAAAAACCCCTTACTCCACTACAAAACGTAAATTTTTGTAGCACAACAATAGGTCTTGGCCCGTTATGTCCCAAACAACTCTAACTCAAACTTGGCCGATTTTGACCGATTTCAGCTACTTTTACCCTAAAAACCTAATCCTAAAGTCCCAAAATACTCGCAAGCACGAAAATACTCTATACAAAAATATGCGATACGAAAATACTTGCAAGTTCCAAAATACTCGATACGAGTATATACTCGTATAGTTCCAAAATACTTGCAAGTATTTAAAAATACCTGTTCCAAAAATACCTGTTCCAAAAATACTTGCAAGTATTTTGTAACGATACGTTATTTTCGTATTCGAGTATTTTGGAACGATACGTTATTTTCGTATTCGAGTATTTTGGAACGATACGTTATTTTCGTATTCGAGTATTTTGGAACGATATGAGTATATACTCGTATCGAGTATTTTCGTACTTGCAAGTATTTTCGTCTCGCGTACGAGATACTCGTGAGTATGAAAGCACTTGCAAGTATGAAATACGAGTTTATATTAATATTAGGATTCTATTACGTCACTGTTTGATTGAAATGAATTAAATGGACGAAATTCATTGTGTAAATTCTTCCAGTATATACGCCTCATCTCTATTTTTAACCCTTTTGCGACAGTGACCATTTAAAAGAATATATAGGTAGCCCACTATATCTGTGGAAAATAAATATCTGCAAATAACAAGTATAGGAAAAATAAATTAATTATGTTTTGGGCATGATTCTGATATTTTGGATATTTTCTTACTTACTAGCGCTAAGTACCTAAAAGTATACAAAGAAAATTTTTAAATCTACGGTTTGATTCGTTAAATCATGACGAAATTCACAGAACAAATTGATGAGTATAAGAAATATATACATATGTGTGATTTTCGATAAATGTAGTTACCTGTAGCTACGGCAGGTACGTAAGCAAAAAGTCTTCAAATTAACGAACCTTCTAAGCTACCAGCTGCCAACTTTGGTTTTTTTTTGTGATTTTTTTTTCTTCATATCTGTACTCTGCGATGTTATCAATAAATTTTCCAATGATGGTAATCTTGCAATGACAATAAAAAACAAATATTTGAATTTTCAAAATTTGAAAAGTGTTGCGAGTGGTAACCCTGAATCTTTGTTTATCCCTATAATTTCCAAAGCAGTCAGCATTTTAAAGTATACAGAGTTTTTTAATTGCTGTTGTTAAAAGTAAAGTAATCCCAATAAAAGTTATGTAATCCCACGACAACCCTCGTACGGGCCTTAGAGTTCAAGCTGGTAGAGAGCTTCATTAAAAATGTACAGTCTATGTGAATACGAGTGTGGGGTGCTTAGATCCATGACCCCTGATTGATTCATGGATGATTCTTTACTCCTGATTAATTTAGGTACCTCTGCTAGGTGAGCTTAAAGTTTGGTGCGCGGACCTTAGTCCGCACCTGGACTTGAGCTTGGGACCCCATACACAAGAAGGCAATGCTCTACCAACTAGGCTCCTCAGGCTTCTATTGCAGTCAATAGTTTATCACTTGCTATTGGAACAAGAAACATAATAACTACCAGGACCTTATTGCTCTCAAATTCATTGCTTTAATAATACATATAAGCTATGTTTTGTTCTGGGATTTGATGACGATTACTAATGAAATTTAACAAGTAAAGAAATCAATTTCAATGTACGTTAGCAAATTTATCTCGTGTAATTTGGAAGCAATAAATTGTTAAGCACGCATGTCAAGCCAACGCGAGTCTCAATTTGCGGATGGCAGCACTACACGTAATGGCGGATTTTCACTCTCCCCGAACGTTTTGCCGAGGAACTTGGCAAATTACTTCCCTGAATATTTGACGAGTACTCAAAGTCTTCACTCAAAACTCTTTCTTTAAGCGATAGAACTTGTTTTTATCTCAGTACGTCATAAAACTTGTCCTGTCCGCATTGAGAAGATTTGAAGGGTGTGAAGTTTAAGTGTGCAGGTAAGCATGTGGTGTAGGTAGGTAGCATTTTTTCTGCTCAGAAACGGTGTATCTCGTACCCATCCATACTCATGTATCTTGTCCGGTATGATGCATCTTGTCCATGATTTCGTTGGCGAAGCAAATCGATTTGTAAATATCAATGGAGCCAGCACCAGACCTTTTTTCAAATCCTTGGACTCGATGCATAAAACCGACAACATTTCGAGCAGCCTTGAGCTAAGACGAGACCCTCATAATTCCTCAGAAACCCTCATAAAATAGGCGCAGCGCCGGGGAAAACACCATTCAAACTCTCGTGCTTGCCATGGCTTGGCATGTGTGTGAATGGAGAAAAACAGGCGAGAATATACGAGGTGACCATTTACACTCTCGTGCTCGTCAAAGTTTGCCATATTTCGGGGAGAGTGTAAATCCGGGACAATAGTAAATTGTTCTCCGTTTCAATTAAGTCAAAACTCTTCATATTGATTTGTGTGTTCATCAACTCGGATTTGAACATTTCGCAACAGTCACTGAAGTTCAACAAAATAACCCCGCTTTTATGAGTTCTCATTGCTTTAGCATGCCGTTTCTTCATATATCGTTCTGGTTTTTTTCAATTGTCTAGCAGCTGTGACAAGTCAGTTGTTCATATCAGAAAATATTAGGTCCTTTGGAATACAAAATGCATGGTTTTATTGTGCTCATGTACAAGCGCTCTAAACGTATATGTATGTATGTAGCAATGGACACTTGTTTATTATACAAGTGATTTATTACAAGTCGCCGCGAAAGTGTCTTTCGTTTTCACCTCCTGTTGCGAATACTGCTTTTGATTTCCTTCACTTTTATCTGTGGATTGATCGGTGTTTATGCATTTGTTTTACTTACGAAATGACGACTACGAAGGAAATTAGCTCAGTCGGTTGTAATTTATGTTTTGATGCTAATATATATGTAAATATGTATGCTCATGAAGGGTTTATGCAAACACGTCTCCGACAAGTATTATTGCAAATGAAAAAAGTACTTTATTTCTTAAAATTTATTGTTCCCCATTTGATTTTTTCTGTGGGTATCTTAGTGTGACTTCTAGGCGAAGGTTTATCTAAAATTGTAGTAATACGAATCACATCAAGTGAACTCACGTTCAAATTCAATACTACGATGAATTTCCACAGATTCTATTTTTTGGCACACTTTTTGACACATACTAGCTTAAATTAAGTCCTGTTTTATATCTTTCAGGAGTTTTGATCCGCGAAGCATGCAAGGTAGGTGTGTCGGAATCTCGTCCTGAACGGGTTTAAAAGTTGATTTCGATCATGTTATCGGGTCCATGAAATTCTGCATCAAATTCGATGCCAAACTAGAGTGTAGGGAAAGATAAGTGGGTGAACTCCTTCCATTTTGAAAAAAAAACACTTTAACCTTGAAATTGCGCCTCCATTTACGCAATGGATTGTCTGTCAAAACAACCTGAGAGTTGGGTGATATTTTTGCGAGGAGTGAGCCGTATATGAGCAACGAGAAATCGAGCCTGAGTATATAGTTGTCGAATCTTATCTTGCATCTCTTTCTGTTCCATGCGATTTCTTCCAACTTTCCAGGCCTATAACCAGCTGATGAGCAATACAATCTCAGGCCCGTTCACTGGATTTTTGGTCGGTATACATATACGAACCAAAAATCAGTGTATCTAAACTTCTAAGGCTTGGTATATTTGCTTTCTCAAATATATTCAGTTTCAACAAAAAAAAAAAAAAAAAAAAATTGCTTATGTCACATCGAATAAATAAATTTTCGTTTGGGAGAACCATGGTAGAAAACCAGCTTTCTCCTGGTGTGCCTACCAATGAAGATTCGAAAAACTCAAAGCTTATTTGAGTTTTGTGTGCGATGGATGTCGCAAATATGCCATAAGATTTAAGTCTGCACTTTGAGTAGGCCATTCTAGAATATTTATAGAGCTTTGAATAAAGCATTCCTTTGCAGCTTGATTGGTATATTTAAAATTGTTGTCTTTCTTGTGTATGAAATTGCCGCCGATGCTCATTTTTTTAGCTAAAGATTGCAGGCTAGTTGACAAAATTTGAACGTCATTCCCGTCAGTCTCTTGTCATATTTTCATCCACTAAAACCAGACCTTCTAAGCGAAGATAACTGAAAGAACCCGACACACTTTTGTTGCAGTTATTCATGAAACATGATTTCATCACTCCAAATGACTTTTTGCCAAAACGAAAGGGGCATGATTAAATAATTTTTGGCGAGTTTCACACGCTTCATATTTCTAAGAAAAACAGGATTTTTTTTTACTTTGAGAAGGCTTATAAATCCATTTTCGTTACTTCGACGCTGTAAAGTCCACTGAGAAAAATATAAGAGAATATCAACGAGCAGTCTCTCTTTAATACTTCTAGCTGACGATCTCGGCTCTTTTTTTATTTCTCTTATCTGTTGTTTTTCGCGGCCCCGTCCCGTTCTTCGTAAACTTTCAACACAACCACTGTTTCTATACTTATGTATTATTGTTTGGACCGTTAATCTACTTTTCTTGTCTTTACCAACTATTTTCCCACATTCCAGTACATTTAGGTAATCATCGATGATGAGCTAGGCATTCTTTACTACAAACATTATATTTTGATGTTAATGGTTCATACAAGCTTTTTTTTACACGCAGGTGAGCACAAAAACCAAACAGTTTTCACACAAACACCTCAAACAGGGATTATATCTTCCCTTTTCTGGATCCTGACAGTCAACTAAATGCTGAAGAATTTACGGGGCAGTGACTTTGTGGTGATGGCGTGTGCCGATGACATTGTGGTACTTGTGAAGGGTGCGTTCCAACAAACTTTGTCGGACCTTATGCAATCGGCGCTGGGCTAAATCCAAAACTGGGCCGGAAAAGCCGGTTTTAGGGCAAACCCGACAAAAACCGAACTTGTACTTTTGACAAGGAAATACAGGGTTCCGGCTATTGCCACACCTAGACTCAACGGAATGACATTGGAATTTGCTGATAGTGTGAAATATTTGGGCTTTATATTAGATAGGAAACTGAACTGGGGGCTAACGTGAACCACAGAATAGGTAAAGCTCACGTAGCACTTTCCGCGGGCCGATCTACTTATTTCAATATCTGGGGTCTTAAACCTAGGGCGGCCTACTGCATATTTGCATTTAGTGAGGCCGATTTTGGTGTATGGAGCGATCGTGTGGTGGAAGGCAGCGGAGAGAAAAACGAATGTCAAGGAGCTAACAAAACTGCAAGAATAGTTTGCATATATATTTCGGGCGCTTTAAGAACCGCCCCAACGGCTGGGTTCTGGATCCTGGGACTTATGCCCCTGGATCGAATCATCTTTAGAAGCGCAAGCTTAGCGTCGATACGCGCTAAAAGTTGCGGCATGTGGAACGATTCAAATCCGTGGGGCCACCGCGGTATTCTTACAGAATGCCGCAAAAGATTTGGGCTTATTGCAGAAGACACGGGCCACATGAGCAAAATAATACATCTTGGCAGGGATTTCCAGGTCAAGATACCCACAAGAACAGACTGGAAGAAAAAGGGATCTACCACCGATAGTGGCGTCTGGATTTACACGGACAGGTCAAAGACGGGCACAGGAGTTTGTTCGGGCGTGTTTTCTACGGATTTGAGCCTTAATCTCTGCTGTAGACTGTCGGACCATACTACTGTCTTTCAGTCTGAAGTATATGCTATACGCATGGCAGTTGAGCCCATTAGCGGAACATCAACCAAACGTATGACGATTTGCGTCAACAGCAGGGCAGCCACTCTCGCTCTTACGTCTTACAGATGTTCTTCAAAAACAATTAACACTTGCAGAGTGGCTCCAATGAAAAAGCAAGGCATATTCCTAAATAATAAAAGCCTCAAGATTTTTGGCTCTTACCACTTTCAAGAGTTAGCAGAGGTGGCTAGCACCGTCACGTTGAGTCAGCTGATTCAGTTTGGCGAAGCGGTCGCTTGGCAGCTGCAACAAGCCAGCGGAGAGTGGCCAATGGGCTCAAACTGGCGGCCTAATGCTAGTCGCGTATTCTGCAATCCTCTTTACTAACCTAATCTAACCTTTCACGCAATTTACACCATAAAATTCACGGTATGTATAATTCAGTCGCACTACGAATTGCACTGACTCTAAAACAGCTTTATCTATTGTTTTAGTGCGAAGTTGAAGGAATTTATAGCACGCGTATTTATTGCAGAACTGTGGGATAGTAAATTTGTTGGTGGTGTTAGGAAGGTTAAACGTTGTGAGAAAAAATGCTCACCGGGATGAAAAATTTTCATGGGGTGTATATATTTTTTCGCATACTGTACCTAATGCATACAGTTATATCCTCTTCTTCATTCATGATTTGATTCTTTTAGTTTTCACTGTAAACAAATGTGCTCGTTGCAAGGAACAAATATTTGGTGGGTTCGGATCCGACGCTTCCGATGATATCCATTTTTAAATGAAATTCTCCAGCGTTGAAACAAAAAGCTGATAATGTAATGCAAACCGTTTTTGCAAGTTCAAGTTTTGCAATTGTGAACTTTTATCTGCAGTTCATTAAAACTACAACTTTGTAGAATAAAATTGTATTTGGTTGTTGTACTTCTTCTAATTTACGATACTTTCGCAAATACAGGTATTTTTACTTTATTCGCATGTAAAAACAACAACTTATAGCTAAAAAAGGCAGAGCGTAAACCGAAATTTCTGAGTCGGACGGCAGAAAACACCGGAATTTGCATAAACCTTTATTTGTACAACTCGGAAGTTATAAAACTTTTCGGCTATTTACGGGCAATGTAAGCCAAATCACCTGGACAATTTTTTCAAGTGCACGCTTGCTATGTCAAATTGAATATACGATTTGTAAGGCGTAAATATAGTTTTTCATCGCCCATAAATTTTATGGTGGTCTAATATGCGAATCATAGTAAATGTTCCTGTCATCGTTCAAGTGCCAATTGGCACAACAAAAACTAAGTAAATTAAGTGTCTTTGTGGTGTTACGAGCTTATCATATACTCGTAAATAAGCACTTCCTCTTCTACTTTTTCATAACGGAAGAATGACGATGAAAGTAACGATATAAAAAAGTTTTCAAGTCGAAACATAAATATCACTCTATAAAAAGAGCCATGATTGCTAAAATACACTGAAACTTATCTGTCTACTGGTTAGAGTCCGTCGACGTTTGGTTTACGTAATGGTTTTATTGCATAAAAAGAAGATTTAGAAACTCTTATTCAGATTCAGTGGTCGTAAGTTCGAAGTAAAATATCGACGAAGAGAAATTGTATGTTAACACCGTATTGGAGGGTTGACCTTTGTTGACCAGCTTAAATACTTTCACCTCATTTTATAAAAAATGTATCACACTTGTTAATTTGAATCACAAAAACACTTCAATGACATGAATTTTAATGTACCATTGTGACACTGAGTTCAAACAAAATATTCGAGCACGATCTAAGCTTTTGATATAAATGCATCAAATTAAAAGATTGAAAATAAACAATATTAATGTTTTGTAAAAAAAAAGATGGAGTGAGAAAATGTCTAATACATTTGAATGCATAAATAATATCTACGAAAGCTCAAACTATTTCAATCATTCAAAACATGTATCAGGCTTTATATCGCTGGCAATCAGCATATGCCGATAGAGAGTAACAGAGCATACCACGAACACAAGCATTCAAAGAGTGTTTTTATTTCACACAATTACGTTATTCCCGACATGCACTTCTATTGCCCTAGGCACCTAGTTTAAATTTCATGTACAGTAACTAGTAACCCAATAAAAATGGCACGTTTTTTAAACCGTTTGTTCGAACAAACCATACAGCGGGTGAAAACAATGGCGCATATTGTGTCTATTTATTCTATTATATTGGACAGAGGTCTCGAAAAATTTGCTACAACCCCAAGTTACATTTTCACAATATTGTTATCGCTGACCAGAGAAAACTAGCTGACAAATTCCATATTTCCACAATGTGTATTTTCTCGTGCCCAGTATGTTATCGAGTCCATGAAAATTGGTAGCCGATGCCACATGCACACACCGTTTAAACAAAAACCCAGCTAACGAGTATAGGAAAAATTGAGTTTGCAACATCACGTTTAAATTTGCAAATTTTTGGCATGAAAACAATTTTTCACCCTCAGTATTTGAGGGCTCGTTTAAATTTTGAATGCATTATTCAAAACGCTCGCAACCAATGCATGCATATCTGACGCGTGGTCATATGTGATGTTTAGTATCCGCCTGTATCCTGAAGATATTGAATTGAAACGAGCTGCCATTCCGAATTATCAAGGAATAAATGATATTTTCGTTTGATTTGTTGCGAAATTATATTAAATGTCGTGGCATCGTATGTATGCCAAGATTTAAAAAATATCTAAGAATAATTATAAGTACCGCCACTGACATGAAATTATGCTTTGCTAGTCAAGCAGATGCTCATAGCTGCGTGACAAAATTGAACGTAATCTTTTCTCCACAAACATACGAATGCAACAGTAAAATTACTTTCCCTTGTTGTCCTAAAGCTCCTATCTGGAATTGCCTTCATTCTGTCTTACTAATTCGCTCCTAGTGTTGCGCCAAAAATGAAGCTTTCAAGGGATTTTACTGGGCTTTCCCCTCAAGTACGTGTTAACTTTAGGCTAAGATATAAAAAGGTTAGATCTAAGACAGTTATAAAAATGTTAGATCTAAGACATAGTAAGTTAGAACATTACGTATAAGACAAATTTATAATTTAATTCATGCCATTTAATTTGTTTGTTTGTGAACATTTTTTGTTTGAACACGTTCAAAGCAACACAACTTGATTTTTGTTTTGAAAATTGATTTGGACTGCGGATAGTTAACAATCATAAAAGATTTAGAAAATACTTTAGTTATAAACAAAACATTATTATCTATATTTGTGCTTTAAAGTTTTCAAAAATGGTTTGCAAATACTAAATAACTCTTCATTCTTGAAATTATTATATGATAATATCAATATCTGATAGCGTTTTTATTAAATTGAATTCTGCTACTTTTTTCCAATTACCACCTCACTGTAGTCTTAATTTTTTGTTTTTTTTGTTAATTATACACCATGAGCAAAAAAAATATTTACATGTTGTTCTCGTGTTATTATTAATTTGTCGCTTTTATTACCTGACATTATTAGACTAGGAAAACTAGATGAAAAAACGGTAAATCTGTATACATATGTAGCAAGTTTTACTATAATCGAATGAATAGTTTTTAAACTATCGTCAACGCAGCAAACCAATCTGCAAAAAAAGTGCAAGATATGGAGAAAATCGAGTACCGTGCTGCTATTAAGTCCCTCAGCTAAAAAGAAAAGTCGGCTCAAACCATAATGGAAGATGGCGTCCATTTACGGGGGCTCTCATGCAGGTGAAATTATGATTTACAAGTGGCATGGTCTATTTAAACAAGGAAGAAACTCACTTGAAGACAACCCTTGACCAAGACAGTCAATCGAAGTTACCACTCCGAAAATTGTTCAAAAAGTCGAACTAGTGATATTGGAAGATGCTAGACTAAAAAAGAAACAGAACTGAATTGAAAATATTTTTATTTTAAATTAATCGTACATTCTTAACCTAGCTTAAAGTTTAATTAACAAGAAAACTTATAGCCGCTAGATACTTTTTTAGCCTGCTGGCTCTGATGGGTTTTTCTACTATATTTCCGCTATTATTATTTTCCTTACATACTAATGGTATTAATTATAAATGATTTTCTTAAAAACTACCTTACATTAAAAGTACGATCTAACTTATGCCTAATTATAGCTAGCTTAGCCTAATTAGACCTAAATCTTAACCTAGGTCTTAAATCTAACCCCTTCTGTTCGTCGGGTGGGCTATGTAGTTGAAAAGCACATCCGTGAGCCGCTGCTGCACTGCTATCTTTGCGGTGCGCACAAGTCGCTCATTAGAACCACCTGTACGCCTCAGTCCGAATCAGTTCATTCTCATGTCCGTCTGTTTGTCTGTAGAATTGTATCGTTAGTTCTAAAATTCAGTCCCTAAGTGGCTTCAATCCCGACTTCTGATACAGGAGAAGGTTCTTCGGCCACTTTTTAGTTACCGCGCTCAAAATCTGCCAGTGCAGAAGTGGAGGATTCTTCTTTCAAACATCTCGGCCTCGGCTATGATAGTCTTTGAGCAGGTAATTCAGGATGGAGATGCATAAGTCAGGAAAGGTTGAATGAGGGTCTGATAGCAAATTGATTTAGCATTGGTGGTCATGTCCATCTTTTTGACGAAAAGAGGTTGGGTGCATTAAAAAACAGATTTGGCAGCTTTGATTTTTCGCCGCACAAAGGGATGAAACTTTAAACGTTCCTGGAAATCGATTCCGAGGTACGTTAGATATGAACTAGAAGTAATCTTAGATGTTCCGAACGAGACAGCGAGTGTCTTGGTCTTGTTGCGAATAGTTGGAGATCCCCGATACTTGGAGGGATTGCGAAATACGCAAAGCTGAGTCTTACTGCTGTTTGGTTTGATACCCGATTCGTAAAGACTTAGTTCTCCTAAGTAGTTTTCCAGGCTCTTCGCTGCTTTGAGCGGGTCTTGGCTCGATGTGAATAATCGGCATATTGGAGGATTTGAACTTGTGGTTAATCCAGTGGAATAGGTAGCTCAGTGGTTAATATGGTATAAAACACTGGTCCAGTGACAGAGCCTTGTGGCACTCCTGATGTAACAGGCTCCATTAACGCTGACATAGTATTGTCTGTTGGTAAAAAAGCTTGCGTCAAGTCTTAGTATCTCTTTTAGGAATCCAAACTTGATCAATTTAAATAGCAGACCTTCGTGCCAAACGAAATCGAAAGCCTTCTCGATATCTGCTGTCGGAGTATTTCTATCTACTGTCGGAGTATTTCACTAATTCAAGTGATACACAGTTTGATCATGCAATTACGAGATAGCGTGCTGAGTGCCGTGCTTGCGCGTAAAGTAAAGGATCCTGTTAATCGATTTGAAAAACAATGGCATTTCAATTAGTGGGAAATTTTTCGCTTGCATTCTAAAGTGGTTGAAAGAAGCCATAAAAAAAGAGGAGGAAAATTAGCCTAAGGTGTCCTCCTTCTGCACGAAAACGAGATGCATCGTAAAATATTTTCATGTACACATAGATCCATGAGATTACTTCGGATTGCGTTCCTATTAAGTAGAAAGCTCTGATTCCACTACACATTAAAAAGAAAAAAAATTAAAATGAAAAAACATTACACTGTTTAGGCTTAATTGCATCGCATAGTCTGTCTAAGTTGAGAAAACTATTGGGTTTTCTTTTAAAAAAAAAAACATATTTATTTCCAGCGCTATCGCCTGAATCCTAACAATACAAAAGCTAAATTGAAACTATTGATTAAATGAACATGCATGCAAATAAAACCTATTGAAATATTTTAAACATGCAATTTATTTATTATGAGCTCTGCTCAAAAATTTCTCAGCCTTATGTCTCGAAAACTAAGTATCATACCTTATTTTTATATATGAAGTTTTTGTGGACACTTTTATGCGCGAATGTGTGGCTGTTTCAGACATATGTTTGAAATAGGTTTTTTTTTGTATATTTTTCCATACATTTAGTTAGCGATTTTATCATAAAAATTTCAAATAGTAATGATCTTGCAATGATAATAAATAAACAACAAATATTTAGATTTTCGAAAGTTTGAAAACATTTGTGAGTGGTAACGCTAAATTTCTTTGTACTCCTGTAACTTCCAACGCTGACATCAGATCGAAACGAAATTTCCAGGGTAGATTAATTACAACGTGAAGCAGATTTTATATATTTTTGCCTTTCTTGTAGTGCAATCATGAAATCAAAACGAAGTTCGTATAATAAATTGACCTTATTGAAGGTCAAATTTGGTAGGAATCTTGTTAAAAAGCATGATAAGGTTGCCAGCTATGGTAGCTTTTGTAATTTTGTTCATTTCTTTACCAAGTGGGGTTATCATTAAATACTCGTATTCAAATGGTAATGATCTTGTAGTGCCAATAACAAAAAATACTAAGATTTCGAAAATTTGAAAACTTTTGCGGGCAACCCTAAATTTCATTTAACCCATATAAACTCCAATAGAGCCTTCGGATCGAAACAAAATTAAGAGATTGAGTCGGCTTCAATTTGAAGCATATTTGGTTTACTTTTGGTTTTGGTACTAGCTAAGAGCTGCCAGCACTAGAGATTTTTGTAATTTCAGTACCAACAGATGCTACAGTTAGATATTCATATAGGGGGCCCGGTAGCTCTGCTCGCTAAGGCGTCAGGCCGAAAAGCAGCGTGCTGCGGGGCCTGCGGGTTCGAATCCCGCCAGTGCCATGGCTGTTAGTGTGAATGCGTGTGATTGTCTATGAGGGTGGCAAATGGGCTCAAACTGGTGGCCTAATGCTGGCCGCGTTCCCGGCAGCGCTCTTCACTAGCCTAACCTAACCTAGATATTCATATGACATCATGCTACAGGTAGATATTAAATGTTAGAAAAGTTAAATCTTGGATGCCAGCCTCAAGCATCTTTTTATACCAATAACTTTCGATTAAGTCATCGGATGCACACGTGTTTCATAGGGTCATCTGATTTAAACGTGAAGCTATTGTGGTAGACTCTTAGTTGTGGTACTAGCAAAGTGTTGCAAGCACTGAGCATTTGCTTCACTTACTTCAAGCTCGTTTAAATCTGGCTTTGCTTTCTGCTCCTACCATTTAACCCAAATAAAAAGTAACAACTAAAAATGAGTTTTATTATGTGATTCAAATTTGATACCAATAAGTTTTTATTCTTTAAAAAAAAACAAATTTAAAATTTCTGGAAGTTATTTGGAAACCATTTGGACAAAAATGCTCACCACTCTCAAGCATGCAAATAATATTATATAATGCTTCCAAAATCCCAACATAATTAACAATGACACTTACAATATCCACAAAACCAAAAATTCAACATTGAAATGAAGCAAGAGCAAGAAAATTGTGTTTTTACCTTCAAATGAAAATATCAATTTTCTCATCTGAATGCACATTATACGTGGAAGAAGTGACACTTAAACAGGAAGAAAATGCCACAAGAAAGTGGGAAAGCTGTTCTTGTTTGCTGGCTTTTATTCTTTTATCTTGACCATCGGAGCCTAATTCCACTCGATGCTATCATAAAACTATGTTAAAACAAGTTGCCTGAGGACAAAAAAAAATTAAGCGCACAAGGAGTTTCCTCAAGTGAAATGCACGCAAACATACATGTACATAGATTCCGGAATGCTGGTTCGAAGATAAAACGTGATGCCTTCTTATTATTCGATTGCGAGCCATGTCAGGCTGGTATCCAACATCTAAATATGTGCACCGTTTGCTGTTCGTTCAAAGCGTCCGCTCTTTCTATCGGAACAACAAATCGGTTTTATTGCACTTTCAAGAAAATAACAATAAAAATTTTATCAAAAAAAAAGTGGGTGGAGACTTCTAGGCAAAAGCAAATTTCTGGCATTTTGATAAAGCTTCACGTCTTGCTCGTAGGTTTCGTAGCCAAAAAGATTCGTTGGCGTTTACTTGAGGGTCGATTCCCAGCTCCGACCACTTGCCAAAAATGTTCGGCGTCTGATATGAAAAGGTGATATTTTTATGTAGGATCTTAATAGGCTGGACATAAAGGCGCTTACCATACAGAGTCGTAGGTCAGCGAGTCTATTTTTTGCACTCTCACATGACTACCCATATGTCTTTACGGAGACAAGCTATTAGTTGAAATTAGGGCAACGCAAGCAGCTTTCAAATACAACTGCCTGCACACGTATAGGCTTTTATGATAAGTGATTTCTCACTCTGGATATAATACTGAGCGTTTTCTTTTATTTAATTGCAGGAAATAGCAGCTATTCTTATCAGCTTCGACAAACATTCCGAATGGCAATCAAAAGAAGTCAAAACAAGGTAAGTTAATAGATATTAACATTATTTTTCTCTACTTGCACAACACATTTTATCTTGCTTGCCAAAAAATAATTATATACAAGCCTACTTTGATTCGCTGGAAATCTCCGGAATTCTATAAATATTTTCACTTGGATATAGTAGACTTTGAGTCGAATATGTACGCAAATAGTAAATGCTTATCCACGCTTTGACTCCGCTCAACGCGAATAAAAGTATTTAAATTCGTCTGTATATGTAGTCGTATGTTGTCCATGTCTCATAAACGATGCGTATATTAAGTGCTTTTCTCTGACTGCACTTGCTAAAATTCGATGGAGAGGAGATAAACGTAATTATTTGTTTGACCTACACGTTTCATAACTATGCATTTTAAGTTGACTCTAGCAAAAAAAAAATGCGTTGTTTCAAAACGCCCAGCTCATTTTATTAACACCGATGCCATTCTGTTAATCGACGTATAATCTTCATTTCATTTATAGCCCAGTAAAATCCTACATAAAAAAGGCCAAACTTCGGAAAAATTAGGGGAAAGCTGAATTTTGGTGTGAACCTTGGTACTGGCGTGTTGAACAAAATGTCAAAAGTCCCCATCGATCCGAGTGCTGCGTTACTTTTTATACGGGGTCAAAGGTCACCAAAAATGACCTTTCCTAAATATCTCAGTAACGGTCACGTCTTCAGAAAAACAATGTATGACGAATTTGTAGCTTAAAAAATTTTCAACAAAAAAGATTATATAGCTTTTTCCCGTAGTCATAACCGTTTTTGAGATATATTGATCTAAACATTTGCTACTAACAGCATCATCTTTCTCAAGGGCATGTTGATATTATCCGATTTTGATTACGACTTGGAATGTTTGTGAGTTTGTTTTTTTATGTTTAAGAGCCGCATAAAAAAAACAAGTAAACAAACTTATCTATCATACTCCAGGGTAGGTGGAAAAGGGTGCTCCGAAAAGTTACCACCACCCCCCGCCCCCCTTTGCCATATAACTTGTAGGGACGTCTGCTCGCTACTCTCTTTTTGGAAATAAACTGTATTGCTGCATCATTGGTATGGAATTTTCCACGAAAAAGCAGAACAAGACAACAACATTACAGGTGAAAATAGGTTTTGTAACATATCATGAACCTAGGAGTATGAAAAAGCCAGATAATATCATGGCATAATTCTGTAAACGCTCATTCTAGACATTATAGGGGCTCAACCCGCTGCAGATTATCCCCGAGTAATGAGTTTTTTTACCAATCCTGTGATGACTACGTAGCGCCAAAGGGACATGACACGTCTTGAAACCAATTTGCACCTGAAATTACTTGACCTTGCCCTGATCGTTCGTGGGATAAGACGGTATGGAAAAAAAAACTAAAAAACCGGCTATTTCGGGATGTTTCATTTGCGGGGGTGGGTTGGGTGTGGGTAGGGTGTGGGTGTAGGGCTAGTCTCACGATGTCAATAATAGTCAATTAACAGGATAAAAAGTGATCCTACCTTGTTTAACAGTGGGCAAAGAGTAGGCAACGAGCCCATTTCTGAAGATTTGGGATGGATGCTCATGGATACCATTTTATGGCAAAGGGGGAGGGGGAAACTTTCGGGAGTACACTTTTCCATCTACCCTGGAGTATTGTAGTTAAATTTATTAACATGTTTTTTTCATGCGCCTCTTAAACATAGAAAAACAAACTCACAAACATGCCAAGTCGTAATCAAAATCGGATAATATTTACATGCCCTGAGAAAGAGGATGCTGTTAGTAACAAATGTTTCGATCAATATATCTCAAAAACGGTTATGGTTACAGAAAAAAGTTATATAATCTTTTTTGTTGAAAATTTGTTAAGCTACAAATTTGTCATACATTGTTTTTCTGAATACGTAACCGTTATTGAGATATTTTGGAAAGGTCACTTTTGGTGACCTTTGACCCCGTATAAAAAGTGACGCAGCACTCGGATCGATGGGGACTTTTGACATTTTGTTCAACATGCCAGTGCCAAGGTTCACACCAAAATTCAGCTTTCCCCTAATTTTTCCGAAGCACCATGTTAGATTTCCCCGGACTATTACCTATTTCATCAAGAAGTTAGGAATACAATATAGATCTAAATCTAAACAGGGATAATTTTTTGATGGTTTGAAAACGATTGAAGAAAAAAAAAACGATTTTCGTTCACATGAAATTGAATATCGTGGACTTTTTATTGAAATATTCTGTGAAACCGCGGAGTTTATATGTGGATATAAAACGAACAGTTAAACATGGGCTGTGAAAATACATACGCCTTCAGCCAGTAATGTCTTTGTTGAGATTCAAACTGCACACATAGAGTTTCGTGCCACTTTATCGTGACACATCTTGAAGTAAGACCACATCGAAATAATGTACTACTACTTTCGCCCGCCGACAAGTGCCTAAATACTTATAAGCCAAACCAAAGCTGTACTCACGAATCCTTACAAATGTCTATTATCACAAACTAAAATGGCTGGGAAAGATTACTGCCTCGAAAATTACTGAATTTATAATCTCAAGCCGGTGTGTGCAAATTAACTCTTCGCATATATCAAGCCATCTAATCCGGTTTTACGGCGGAAATTCACTGAGTCTACGTACGACTACTTTGTACGCTACAAATTCCACTTAATTTGATTTTTTTCCAAGGATCCATTTTAACTCGGCATGAAATTCTCTTAACCTGCGGGATCAGGAATCTAACGTTTACCTCCTTTTGGATAGAAGGGCCGAAATTACGTATGTCTTCTTCGTGTGGTGTCTCCATTGTTTCCGACTGCCTTTTGTGGGAGAAATCTTTTGCATTGTTACGCGAAGTAATACTATGTGAACTGCCTTGCACGTGCGAGAAAATTGACTTAGGAGTTTCGGAAATTATAAAAATTGTGTTTGAAATATTCTTGCTATGGTAAGCCTGGTTTAGCTATTGGTACTGCCATTTATTACTGCGTAACTATCGAGCCATGAGTTTGATGTCCTCCAGCATCTTAGGAAACTGCACTTCAATTATTTAATAGGCGATTAGCTATGTATATTCATTTGCTCTCATTCCCATAATGTTGCCTCTACACAATGGGGCACTGCAATGGTTGCCATGATGGCTACTATCACAGAGTTGGCTCTACACACTGGGCCACTAAATGGGCCGGTCTTGATTTTTCGGTTGAGCATGATAGGCCTCTGTGATGTGTTGAGAAAAATCGCTCCCAAAGCCATCATCATCCATCACCATTTCCATGCTTAACCACTGTCGGTCACT
Organism: Nemotelus pantherinus; assembly: GCA_963978885.1. NCBI lineage: Eukaryota > Metazoa > Arthropoda > Insecta > Diptera > Stratiomyidae > Nemotelus > Nemotelus pantherinus. The sequence continues at coordinate 259,217,904 of OZ022264.1, read as the reverse complement.
ACAAGGCATCACTCCTCAACACAATGGTGATACTCTGCAGTGGCCCATGATGGACCAGTATGTAGTGGTAGCATAAAAGGTGAGGAGCAGGTGATATAAAAAATGTCGTCATCGCCGAGTTCAATTATATTTACCATTCGTCAGCGAAATGTCATACGAATAATATAAGCTGGGCATGAATAAGGGTCTTGACAAACTGTATTATATAGCTTCTTTGAATTTGAGCAGTCGCACGCTCATTTCTTTTTCTTTTTTCAAAGATCATCGCCGACGTCATACGCGGGATGCGCGGGCTTATAATCGCAGGCACCATGCCCTTATTGCTCTTCTTTTGTTCCTCTTATTGCTCCTCTTTGATCCTCTTTTGCTTCTCTTATTTACTCCTCTTATTTGCTTCTCTGTTGCTCCTCTTATTTGCTCCTTTTTGCTCCTCTTAAGTGGCCTAGAACTGGTATTCTATATCTACTTATGACCCAAAAAAGGAAAAGGACGCCAGTAAGACAAAACGTAACGATAGGGGACTGTAACTTTGAAAACGTAGACAACTTTGTGTACCAAGAGATGAACCTCTCGATGGATGGGAATGAGCATGACGAAATCAAAAGACAGATTCAATTTGCAATGAGACATTCTTGTCGGTGCTTCTCACTTTGAAATCTCGATGCGTACACGGGAATTTGAAGCTCTGCATCTATAAAACAATTATCAGGCATGTGATCTACAGAAACGAAACCTGGACACTAACCCAGGCCTCTGAAAAAGGCTTAAATACGTTCGAAAGAAGGGTATTGCGAAGAATCCCACGATTACAAAAACTGTAATGACCTGGCCACGTCGAACGAATGAGCGACAATCGAATTCTCAAGCGATCTCTCAAGGGACGATTCAGCGGAGCCAGGCCAGTCCGTAAGCACTGGGAGGATTCGATAGATACTGACAACAGGTCGCTTTTGGAAGCACCAAACTGGAGCACGCGGTTACTGAACCGAGACGAATGGAGGTAGAGAATTAAGGAGGCTAATGCCCGATTCGGGCTGTAGCGCCACGATGATGATAACCTGAACCTGAACACAGACCAAGAAAACTGTGCATCACCACTGTTTTCACCTTGCTTTCACCGAAAGGATGGCATTGACAGTAGGCTCAAAGCTTAGGCGTGCCTTACTGGATGACAGCGGCTAACGGTCGGGTTCCGTAGGGAATACAGGCAGCGGTTTTAGTACCAATGATGATTATTATGTACGAAATACCATCCCACAAGCAAAAGGTCATAAGTAGCAATATAATGAAAGTATAAAAATTTGCCAGCAATTCATCCTCTTTGAAAAAGAGACAGGAATACAGGGTCATTTATTATGAGGTTTGATTGTTAACAGGCTTTTTTTGACAGATCACGCATGATTCCTGTCAAACTGTAATGCAATTTTTATTCAGTATTGTTTGACAAATCGTCATGAAAAGACTTACACCGTAATAACGTATCCAAATCGTTCCAATCCAAAATCCGTTGTTTTATCGTGAAATGTTGTTCAGTGATGAGGCGCATTTTTGCTTAATGGATTCGTCAACAAGCAGGATTGCCGTATTCGGGCTGATAAACAACCTGAAGAGCTTCAACAGCTACCACTACAGCTACAGAAATGCACAGTTTGGTGTATTCCATATTTCTTTCAAAATGAGTCCGGTCAGAACGTAACCGTCAATGGTCGCTATCATCCGTTATCATGGTGGCGATCGCTATCGCACCATGATAACGGATTTTTCGCTATCTGAAATTGAAGCCCGTGGTATCTGTGAAATTTGGTTTTAACAAGACGGCGCTCCTTCGCATACAGCGAGAGAAACAATGGACTTATTGAGAAATCATTTTGGTGAGAACCTGTTTTCACGTTTTGGACCAGTAAATTGGCCGCCTAGATCGTTTGATAGCACACCTTTAGATTATTTTCTTTGGGGTTACACGAAATCTCTGATTTTCAGCGATAAGCCAACTTCAATCGATGCTTTTGAAGCCAACATTACTCGTGTCATTCGCGAAATACCGGTCGCTATGCAAGGACGCTTCGTCCAAAAATGGGATCCTCAGGATGGAGCATTTATGGCGTAGTCGTGGTCATTATTTAAATGAGATAATCTTAAAAAAGTAAATGTCATGGATTGTTCTTTCGACTCACAATAAAATTTTTACTATAGAATTAAACTTTATGCCATTTATTTGAGATTAAAAACCAAACCTCATAATTAATCACCCTGTATATGATCTTAGTTTCTTAATTTTTTTTTTCAAATATGTAACCATCTAAGTTACAATTAAAAAAAAATTGAAAAGAACTAACTCTAAAATATGAATAATAATAAATAATCGTGCTAATTTTAAGCCAAAATCAATCAATATATCTAAAGGGCATACAATCGACCTTTAATATTATTGGAAATTGCTGTCGCATTTTATTATTCTGCTGAAAAGAAATTCTAAAACTAATCTTTATTCAATCATTGGCACAATTTTTAGCTCTGCATGCCCCGAAAATAAAAAAACGCGAAAAATCTGGCTTTTTTCATATATGCATTGAATGTTAAGAAAATAACCATACTAACTAAACGAAATGATATTTGTTCCATTGAAGTATTTAGAAATTACCTTGATTTGTACCTTGATTACCTTGATTTGTATTTTGACGGAATTTCTATTCCGAACCCAATCATAACTCGATATTTTCAAAACAAACTTTCATCGGTATTTATTGACGAAGAGTGAGCGCAACATTGACATTGATTTCAATTACACATTCCCATTCATATTAACGCCACTCGATTTGCAGTGTTTCCCTTGATTTTTCTTTAGCTAGAAACGAAAGCCAAAAATAAACAATTCCGTTTTCCGACCCTACCATAAAAAAATGGTAAAAAAATCCCTGAATTGTAGCTCCACAAATTAAAGTTTCAGGTCATTAACTATTTAACCACCATAAGCTAATTATAGTAATTATTATGTCCGGTCATTTGTTCGTTATTCGCGTTTTGTGTCTCTTTTCATTACGTTTTTGTATGGTTTATGAGATGTTAAGGACATAAAAAAGGATTTTATCTGTCCCACGTACATCGCGCATAATTCTGTACACGGCTTTCGAAGCAACCGTATTCCGTTTGTACCTAGACACATGTTTTATATTAGTTGTAGGTTTTTAATTGTATTTTCTCATTTTCGCAACAAATTTTTGAACAAATCTTTCGTTTGCATTTACAGACCGAAAAGTGGTTCTCTGCTGCTGTATTCTCGGAAAAAAGTCCGATATCGACGTGATGGCTACTGCTGGAAAAAGCGTAAGGATGGCAAAACGACACGTGAGGACCATATGAAATTGAAAGTGCAGGGCACAGAGGTATGACAATTTGAGAGTTATATAACCGTCTATTCAATTTGTGTGTATGAAAGGCACGTGCATTAGAGAAGCTTGTCGTAGGCCAGAGTATTCCTATCATGTATTAATCAAATTAATTAAGCATATAACAACATATTCACCTGTTTGAGTAACCAGTTAATTCACTTAGCATGGGACAAATGCTCCTGTTCAAATAAATGCAAATTATTTTCTCCCGCAACATATTTGACGAACTTAACAGCACTCTCAATCATTAATTTTACTCAACTTGGGCACCAGTCTGTGAGCCAAGGAACAGAAAAGCAAACATACGTTCTCGCCGCTCTGCAATCTTGGAACAAGCATATAAACCAGAAAAAAAATCACAATTAAATTCCTCGAAGCTAAGAAAGCTTTCAAGACAAAGCAAATGAAATTAGAATTGAGCGGAAAACGAAGTCGGTCGACAGTACGATTCTGTGATTTAGGACGAACTCTTTATCTCGCGAACGGACTTGTGTAGGTTAAGACAAGAAGAAATTGCCAAAACGCCAGTTCTTTTACGTATGTACATACATGCATTGAACGTTGGTGCTTTTTCGCGCTGAGTCCTTTGGATCGGGGAGCCGGGCTTATAAATCATATTCTGGAAAATTGAATGAAAATTCAAGAAACAACTCCCCCATGTAAATAATTGCGCAGACGATTTTTTTTACGCGAGACGTGGTCCTGAGCCAAAACTTCAAGTGTAGTCTACAAGAAAGATTTTTTTCATCTTACAAGAATAGCAGCTTTAGCCGTCCCTGCTTCATTCTCTTTTTCGATTTAACGCTTTTTCTACGATGATAGATATCAGATTCGTGACTTTTGCATTTTCAACCTTATGTTCGCTAAATTGATTTGATTCAACTAATTGCACTAATACGGCTGTAAATTGATTTATACTATTACAGTGTATGCCATTGAAAATGTGATATTTGTCAATAGTTGAAATCTCATTAGTTCCAAAAAATTCATAAATAATATTTTCCAATGATTACTGAATGGACCGAATCAATCCAAATTTTTAGTATGAAGCCGAAAAATGAGTGACATATGCTCATAATAGTTAAAATTTGACTGACTTAGGGAGTTGCTCAGCGCCATTACAATCACCAAATTCAATTTAATTTCATCAGCCTCGTCATTTTCTGTAAGAATTTCGTGTCCTAGTTAAATCAGTTTTCATAAGTTCTTTGATTTAAACAAACTGTTAAGCCAAATTAGCTAAACTATACGGTTTGGTAATTATGAGCTCCTTCTTCCATGAGCTCCTCCTTGTCCCAACGTATTCAGATACATGCGTATTATCTTGGTCATCATATAGAAGGCCTATCGCGACTTGCAATCTGACAGGTATTAAGCTACCAAATTGGTCGAGAAAAGTATCACGACTGGTCAAAATACTAGTAGCTTAGGTCCGCCACATGGCACGTTAATTGCTTTTGCGATAGGCTTTCTTCTATATGACGGCCAAGATTTGCAATCTGACAAACAGTTATTAATGTACTTATTGGTCGAAAAAAGTGCCTCGACTGGTCGAAAAACAGTACATTAAGTCCACCATCTTATAAGTTTTGCGACCGGCCTTCTATATGACGGCCAGAATTTGACCCAGTGGCGGCTTGAACTTTGAGAATCGGGAAATCACAAACATTATTGCATATTTTTGCAGATTTTTGCAAAATAATTAAGTAGGTATTTCAGGGCAGCAAATATATTAAAAGTTGTCACTACTACTCAATTTCCAATAGTTTCCAGTGATTTTCCTATTCACTATGATCAATATTAATATCATTAATGTTTAAATAGTGCAAGATATAAATAGAAGAAAATTTTATAAAATAAAAAGTGAAATTAGTGGTTCTGGTCACCACAAATCTATAAAGTATTTTTTTCTTGTAATGGTCTGGATGAAAATTATTAATGCAATCAATCTTCTATTGTAATCTTCTATTTCTTATAGTTCCAAGACAAAATGAATTCAATATTCTTGTACTATTAACATTGAAACACAACCGTTTTTCTTCAATCATTTGAATTCAAACTCACTTTTTGTAAGCATAAGTAAGCAAGTAAGGTTGAAGTGGATGCCGATCTACAGAGGCCTGACAACCAAAACATATAAAAACAAAAGAGGCCCGTTATAATGCCACAATAGTTTGTGACTCTCTCCTACTCACTGAACTCAGGAAACCATCTGCTTCCTTTGACGACCCTATCCTCTTTAAATTGATCAGGGACAGTTGTTTGTGCCGCCAACCTTCTCCTTTCCAAAGCCGGCCACTTCCTCCTCATCTTCAGAGCCACAACTCCGACAGAAATCGTTAAACTCTACGCCCAATCGTTGCGCATGCCACCCTATGAGGCGGTGGCCCGTACGAACGCCCAGAGTGCAACGCATCCATGGATACCTTGGACTGCTTTCTTATCGCACAGAATGTCATCGGTATACCTATTGAGAAGGAGCAAGAGACCTCCGGTAGCAAAGTTCCAAGCTTTACTAGCTCATCGGCGTCACAGTTGCCCTGAAAACGCCTATGTATAGGTACCCAAATTAATTAAACAACTGAATGTCTCGATATCTCCCTAAGAGATGCACGGCATTCAGCAACAGTCATGGGCACTTTACAAGGACCAGCGAGAGACTTAATAGCCGCTTGGCTATCTGTGAAAATACCAATATTGGCCCCGAATATTCGATTACACAGAAGCCAGTCGATTGCCTGAAAAATAGCCGCAACCTCCGCTCGAAAGACACTACAGTGGTCTTGTAAACGGATGGACCAGGAAACGTCAAGGAAGCTTGAGATTCAGTAAACACCACTCCCGACTCTATTGTTTAGCTTTGAGGCATCAGTGTACACATCGATAAGCCCACTTTCGAACTCCAAATGAAGTAGGCATTGCGAAGCGATGTAGTCAACACCCTTTGGAGCGGGAACTCCTTCGGCCAAAGTCCTCGCATGACCAAACTCAAATCTATTCCATGCTGAGATACCATTCAGTCTCACAGCAGCAAGAATAAGTTGCTGTGAGATCAGTAGATTGGTTGGAAAACCAATGAACCAACAATGAACCAACACAAAAAGTGCCTTAGTAGGAGTTGAGCGGAGTGCAGCCATCCTCCACACTTTTTCAAGCTGCCATTTGCGGGTAGCCTTAAGAGCAGCCTGCCACCAGAACGCCACCCCAGACAATAGAATTGGTTCAATCACGGCAGTATAAAGCCAAGCAACAGTACAAGGCTGCAATCCGCAATTCGCTCTTATGGCTCTTTTACAGCAGTAAAGTGCGTTGAAAGCCTTCCGAGCTCTTTCTGCTACATTGTAGGTCCATAGTAACTTAGAGTCAAGGATTAGCCCTAAGTACTTGATCCTTTGGCTCAGGTCAATGAAGAATTGTACTTCCTTCTAAACAGTATTAGCTCCGTTTTACTAGGATGCACATTCAAGCCGTAATCACAGCTCCAACGTCAAAGTATGTCAAGAGAATGATGAAGCCACTCTGATAGCGTAGATAAATACTTTCCGGACACTGCTACAGCTATGTCGTCCGCATAATCAATCATTATGCAGCCGGCACGGTCCAGTGTCATTAAAAGAGTATTCACTGTGATGTTACACAGCAGGGAAAAGAGGACTCCACCCTGAGGTGAACCCGTTCTGACTCCTCGTCTTACGCTGGCATTCCCCAGGGAAAAGATTACCACTCAACTTTACTCTAAGCAAACATACAAATCAAGAAAATTTTAATAAACAGCAAACATTAAACTCTACTAAAAAAAAAAAATCAGTAATAAATCCATTACAGAAATCAAACATATAAATAACATCCTAGGTATTACAGTATTGACACATGCAAATAATATTCTAAACTTAAGTATCCAAAGCAAAACAGCTCCAGATTCTGCAGCAAAACAGAAACCGAAAAGAAAACGCTGCAAATCCTACCGCGTCCATGCATAAAGATTTCTGGGCCATTTAACGGGCGGATGAACAAGGAATTTTTTGATTTTCTCTACCCACAAAGACGCGGTGAGTTGAGCAGCGTCCGTGCTGGTATTTGGGACACCTAGACGCTTTTTTAACGGTCTGTGGGGAGCTGTTAGACCGTTTTGTCACTGTTTGCGTTTGACTTCTGTGGAAAGTAACAACGGTCGACACTTCTTTTCATACTGTCCAGGTTTCCTTCTTTGGTGTTGTACCATCTTTCCACCGTGTTTTTTATGGACCTTCAATGTTTTGCATATGTTGCTGCGGCTATAGGCTAATATATGTACGCGCTGAATTTCAATGCACTTTTGAGTTCGACTATTTACCGCTATCGCAAAGAAATTTCAGTTCGATTCGTTGATGATTCCTTAAGTTTTTCAGATTTTGACAAATGGTCGTTAAAATCAAGGTGCTTGGGTAAATTTGTTGCTTTTGCTTCAACTAACAAAATCTGAATAAATTTATGTTTCCGTCTATTCATTAAACGACAGATGACATCTGAATTAACAAAAAATATCCAAGTAAAATCGGGTCTGCAAATTTTATAAGTAATTAGACATACGTATTTTGCCGAATTTTCGTACCTGTTTTGCCGACTCTTAAGCAAAAGTCCTTAATTTGATACTATTACTAAAATATCTACTTTATCACTATACAGGAATTAATTAAAGCTACTTAGGTCTAAGAAAAGTTAAAGAGGTTCTCAAAATTTTTATTTTTTATTTATCCTAAACATGAAAGGTGTTAGATGAGTGAATAACTTACCCTCTCAAAGTACATCGCGATGAATTCAAACAACAAATCATTATTCATTTTTGGGGCTTCTGCTTATAGCAAAACTGTGTGCTCGTCCACAATCTACAAAACACAATCCTGCTTTATGTGATTGTAATGTGTATAAAAAGGTGTAATCCTTCGGAGATAAATTAGTAGGTGTCTGTGGTCGAGAAAAAGGCAGTCGTGTGTATTTCCTGCGATGTTTGTATGCTCCGTTCTAAATGTTACGGATGTAAGTATGTAAAGGAAAGAGAGTGTGCCGAAAAACAAGATCATAAAATATGTGAAGTTCAAAACACCACATCTAAAAGCTGTAAATCTGACTTAATAAAATTTCTCATATCCGTTTTGTTTTTTTCATTGCTTTGCCGCTGGATAATTTATGAACATCTCGGCTCATCCGCTGGCGGTCTGTTTCAAAACAACTAAAAACAACAACGGGAATACCCATAGTGCATCTACGGCTGCTATGTACACTCGGCGATCCTGCCGACATTTCATCGCAGATGCTACTGGCTGTTACAGGTGAGTACCATTGCCTCAGTAAAAGAGTTATTTTCTTTTCTTGTTTTCCGTCGTGTTCGTCGGAAAATTAATAAAAACCATTTCTTCAGCTCTCTAGTCGTTTAGTTATTTTCTTCGTTTGTTGCAGTTTTTCATAAATAGTAGTACCCATAACAGCTTTACTTACTCTCACTTTTGTTAACAGAATCCTGACATTGTCCTTGTGCATTATTTGAACGTTCCATATCCGGACGACAACAAAATGGCCGTTATAACACCGAGTCTGACCTTGTGGGGAGACAAGAAAGAGTGGACTAAAGAAGAGCTTGTCAGTCAATTAAAACCAATGTGTAAGTTTCGTGAAATTTATTTGTCGTCTAATTCCATTCTACTGATTTATTTTGATATGATGTGTCTAATGAATAATCTTTCATCAGTTTTTAGCGAAGATGAACCGGATGCCAGCAATGAAATTGAAATTTCAGTAAGTAATTTGTCGTATTTGCAATATTGAGCACAATCACGTTTGTAATTCATCTAAAAATGCTGATGAAGCAGATTTTAAGCTCAATAATACTCTTATAATAGTAGCTCAGAAATTTAAGTACTGCATACATTTTAGCTAGCTCTAATATAATTTTCACTGATTGCCCTCTGCATTTACTTATGTACAGACTGCCGAAACTGTTGAGGCAATCGTGGCCCAGTTAATGGAGAAGCAACGATTAGCACGTCAAGCAGCCCTGGTCAAACAACTGGAGTGCGGCTGTCCAGATTCCACCTGTGCTGACGGGAAGTCTTGCTCACATCCCATGCGGCGAATAAGTGCGGCAAAAACTTTAGGCGAAAAACGTCAAGAGAGCAATAATCAAGTATCAAGTACAACACCAAATGTATTAATTGGCCCGAGAGTAAGTATTTGTGTGATAATTTCAATTTCAGCGACGCATTAAACAATTGCAACTAGAGCTATTATCCAAAACTGATAAAAACAACAGACCATAATTATTTTCAATGCATGTCCTGCGTTGATAAAATATTACTTAACAGAATAATTAAATAAATGAAAACATCACGCTAACCGAATCTCTGAAACAGCTCTACTCGCGATGGGTGGATCGAAGAACACGCGAACCAGTTCCGGATCTGAACCAGAAGCCCATGGACGATTCCATTCATTTTCAAGTCATTCCGACGTTGCACAACCATTCCTCCCTGGCCAACCACCACCCTCACCACCAACAATCACATCTAATGCAGCGACAGAATGCCCACATGGCTCATTCATCACAGGCATCGCAACAACTTCTTCCAGGCAATTCGCTTTCAACGACAAGTGCAACTAGTTCCATGGCTTCTTCGTCGGCTAATCAACATTTTACCAATGCGTCTAACGGCAGCAATCAAATATATCGCATAACCAATAATAATCTAAGTCAGATGGTGATAAATACGAGCCACACGGGGAGTGTTGGGAACCATTCGGCTGGAAGTGGCGGCTTAATAACGACTCTGGCCGGGAACCATCAGAACAATGCCAGCTCGCAATTGACTTCTCATTCCAATCAGCAAATTAGTTTAGCAATTTCGAGTGATAATAATTTAAACAATTTAACAAATAACGATGGAGCCTCCCGGCAGCAGCACCAAGCCCACAACCAAGCTCAACACCACCATCATTCAACTGGCCATTTGTCGTCAGGATCAGCCGCGACGACTGCTTCTAACAGCTCTCAGCACCGTCATCAACGCCAGGATGGCTCTCATAGCCAGCAGTCGATAATTGATAGTAATGTTGTCAATCAAAGGGTCTCGTCGAATCTAATTAACAATACTTCGGGCAGCGGTCGACTCACTTTAAGCAACTGCAACGCTGCGGACGGAAGCAACTCCTCGGCATCCACAGCGCCACCCCTTGTGTTCAATCTGTCCCAGGTGAGTGTTTTGTACAGCTTCAAACATTTTGGGTTTGTAATCTTGGGAATTCCAGAATCACCGTATAAGTGTAGTGTCCATATGATTTTTAATTAACCGCAGTTTATGTTAACCACTACCATGATATTGGTCTCATCGTGTGCATATTATTTTAGATCAGGTCTTCCCTTGACAAATGGCTCATGTGCCCTGATTTAATTACAAATGTTGCCGTCCTCATTGTGTTTGTTATCCCTGAAACTTATTTGACAACATTAATTTAATTTTGCCTTTGCCTGCGAAGTATTTGTTTGATACCTTTCAATCTTCAAAACAGCGGGCAGCTTTAGGACTAAGAATTGTGTTGGAAAATTTTAGCTTCATATTAATACCTATATAATATTAACAATTATTTTTTCAATAAAACTGTCATTTTATAATTTATTGCTAGCTCTGAAATTTTTACAACACCACACGTTTATTTATTAGTATGCAATTTTCTAGATTTTTTTTATTTTTATTAGGCTATCTACAGTAGCAGGCTCGTCCTGTTTGTGCACATTTTTTCATCTACATTAAGACTTAGAAAACTTCCTGGTTGTCTTTAAGTTTCTCTCTATTCAAGTGCAATCACTTTCAACTGTGGATATGCAGAATAGTGCCAAGTCTCACAAAAAGTTAATAATCTTTAACCCTTTGGCGCCGTCGGCCATTTTAGTGAAATTTTGAATATACCTATTTATCTGTCAACAAATAACTTTCGCAAAAATAAAGTTAATGGAATGAATTTTGAACGTGTTTTAAATGTGAATAAGATAATTTTTTGAAATTTTTAACCCTATGTGTGCGCTAGGCGCCTAATATGAGATTGGGAAAGTTTGAAAATTTTTGAATTGCGATAACTTGTGACCAGATTATCAGATCATTATGAAACTTACAAGACGTATTGTTAATATTAAGTTGTAGTGTTGGCAACCCTGCAGCTACGGCATGCGTTGAAAATGAAAACCTTCAAACCATCGACTCTCCTGAAAAATTTTCATCTTTTACAGCGAAAATCAACCAAAGAAAAACTTTTGAAATTTCACATCGGACAAGAATGGTAATACTCCTCCAATTTACCTGTATTTTATGCATCAAAAACTTCTGCTCACGAGAACTCACGACCCAATTATCAGATACAGTTGAAGTTCGCAGAATGTGTTGGTATTGAATAGTATCAGGTCTGATAGAAGCGATATGGAAGTGCGGGCAAGTCTGTGCCAGTGGTGCCATCTTGAAAAATTATAAAGAAAAAAACCTACTTTTTGCCCTATCAATTCTGATTCAGTTACAAGATTTTCATGATTTTCATGACTTTCATGTGTTTGATAGAAATTAGGCTGAAAAATTCGGTTGGTGCTGCCAGCTATGGTAATTATGGTGTCTTGAGTTTTGAAAATTCGCTCAGGAAAATAAAGCTTTTTGCTCTATAACTTCCAGTGCAGTCATGAAATCAAATCGAATTTCATTTGATATATGGAAATTATTATATGCATTATTCAGAAGGAATCTTATAAAAAACCTTTATAGAGTTGCCAGCTATTGTTGGTTTTGTATTTATTTGCAATACCTTTACTAAGCGATTTTATCGTAAAATTTTCAAACGGTTATGATCTAGTAGTGACAGTAAACAACAAATATTAAGTTTTCGAAAATTTGAAAACTTGTGCGACTGGTAACCCTAAAATTCTTTGTACCCCTATAACGTTCAATGCAGTCATCGGATCAAAACAAAATTCACAGAGTAGGTTGATTTCAACGTAAGGCAGGCGTGATATATTTTGGGCTCTGATGCTAGCAAAGGGTTGCCAGCGCGATGCGTTTTTTTGCTATTTTCGTATCAATAAATGCTTACATTAAGTATTCATATCGCGAACATTTACAATCAAAATAAGTTACCAATTGTTTAAATTTTCTAAGTTCTAGAAATTTTTTGGTTGCAAACATCTTTCGTTTTTGAATCCCAAACATCTTTCTTTCCCTGTATCTTTTGACGAAATCATTGGATAAAATCGAAATTGATAGAACTATTTGAAATTGATGTGAGGCAATTGTAGGAGACTTTTAGTTGCAGTGCTGGTAAAGTGCTGCAAGCACTAAGCATTTTCTTTGTTTATGTTATGTTATGCTATTTTCAAAGTTTTGCAGTGTTTAGCTTTCATAATTCTTGAAATTCCTGAAATCCTTTCCACCCTATGAGTTTTAATGCATTGTAAAGATCAAAGTGATTTTGCACTCGAAACAGGTTGGAGCAAATTGCACGTGCGGTAGAATATGAACTCAAATATTGCATGATTCTTCTACAGTTCATCGAACATTAGTATTTCTAGCGGTTCACGTGCGCTAGAATTTTTTATATGTTTATTTTTATTTTTTTTAATTATATTTTTAATATATTTGTTACTATTTTACCGATAGTATTTGAGCTTTGCAGGCTTTTAAGCTATTGTGGTCCTTTGAGGTGCGGATGCGTGCCTTTAAAGTAGTGACCTTCATCACCATATATTGTGCTGTGTTAAGGTCCCTGTCATATTCGACCTATTTGTTTATTAGCTGGTCACTTTTACCACCCAAACCTTGACAGGCCGAATTCGCTCATACTTAGAAATTGTGCATTTGACAATTGGTAGGAGTGACCCTACACGCTTGAAAACCTTATGAAGCAGAGAAATAAAAATCTTTAAATTCTACAATTATAAATAAACGTGTGTTGTTTGTTGGTAAATGTTTGTAGAGTTAGCAATAAATTATAACATGGTAATGGTTTTTGAAAAAAAATTGTTATTGTAACACGTGATAATATAAGGCTTGAATTTTCTAAGACAATAGTCATAAAGTCTACTCCTCAACTCCATTTACACTCTATCTTAGTTTATAAAATTTGCAATGATACAGCAATCAGATCTGTTATGCAAGTAGTTATGGGCTATTTTCAGTCTTTTGCCCTACGTCTGTCCAAATAATACACTGGATTTCGTTTAACGCAGAATCATTCGCATCTTGTTTTTTGAATATCGGCTTTCCTATCGTCGCTACAGTAATCGTCTTTCTTCCTTCATCGTCGTTCTCTAGAATCACAGATACATTTCCTATATGAGTGTTTCTTCAAATTATTTTATAGGATGGTCGGACCTGACCTCAGTCCAATCGATTCCGCTCCTGAAGCGATTCATGGCACTCGTTCGTTTAGTACTTTTTCTGATCCACCGCAGCAGCCTACAATTTGAGCCTATTCAACCGACGCTGTATGTGTTAAAAAATTTCTTATATATATATATATATATATATATATATATATATATATATATATATATATATATATATATATATATATATATATATATATATATATATATGTATATATATATTATATATATCGGTGGGTTAGTCCCGGGTTGTAGAATCTGCCAGTATAGAGACGCAGGATTCTTCTATCGAATACTTCCGCTTCTGTCATGGCTGTCTTACGTTACAACAGATAATCCAGGATGGGGTCGAATAAGTCAGGATAGGTTGAATCAGACAAAGCAAATGGACTAAGTTTCGGTGTTCATATGTCTGATTCTTTGAAACGTGGGTTTGGTAGCTTTGATTTTACACCGCACATAAGAATTGAACCTCAATAATTCCTGGAAGTCAACACCCAGGTAATTTGAAGATGAGCTAGTGTAATAATGTTACAGGTTTCGAACGAAACAGAGAGTTGTTTTTGGCCTTGTTGCGAATAGTTTGTGATCTCAGATTCTTGGAAGGAGTGGCAAATACACAGAGCTGTGCCTTATTGCAATTTGGTGTGATGCTCCATTTGTCAAAGTAAAGACTTAGTCCTGCCAAGTTGTATTCCAGGCTCTTCGCTGCTTAAGCCAAGTTGCTCTAAAAAAAAACTTTTTTCAGTTCCATAAAAATATCTTCATTCAAACTCATTTCTACTTTTCCAGCAGTAGCTTAATTTTTTCCCCATTCAGGGATCTCTCTCCTTCGTGGGATATAATGAATGAGTCTGAACTTGAGCTATTTTTTTTAGTAAAATTTGAAATGTTTTTTGGCTTAATTCTTTCAAACACTTTTAAATGCCAGCAGTTGTACAGCACATCGAATTTTATCACTTTTTAGCTCCAGAGTTCGCGCAGTGGCTTATTGATCCTTAACGGACAGCAACAGTCGTTTGTGTGTCATACGAATCAACAACAGCAGCTGCAAGATCGAAAATCCTTCGTGACAAAGGCTAATCACTCATCTCAGTCAGTGACACCAAATCTAGTTCCTAAACTTGAAGCTATGGACTCAAGCTCCTCATCAGCTTCCGACAAGCAAACCAGTGAATCTGTTTACGATACAGTGAACTATAGCTCGATATATCAAACCTCGTCCATCGCAAACAGTCAAAGCAAGGACAGTAGTAGTCTTGCCAAAGAGCTGAATGACTCTCTGCCTTTTTTCAACGAAACACTCGATCTGTCGCAAGAAGACATACAGAAGACTCTGAGCGCCAACATGCCCCTCTCGGCGAGCAACGCAGCAAATAGCAATGACGACGGAATCGACTCTGATATAAATCCCATGGATTTTATAGATAACGTCTGTGATGTAGGAGCGAATAGTGATCCAAGCGTCTGTTCGAATGGACACGATCCCGATGATGTTCTCGTCAATTTAGATGCCTTCGACATGCTGGTAGAATTTCCAGACTTGGAACTAGATTCAAAGCACACATTTGCGCAGAATACTCTGGATCAAGCTCGCAGTCAATCTAATAATGTTGAAAATTCCAGCAGGAATAATGTAAACCACTCAATGTTTGACATTACGGACTTCAGTCCCGAGTGGGCGTACCCTGAGGGTGGCGTCAAGGTTCTTGTCACAGGCCCCTGGAACGCAACATCAACATACACAGTACTTTTCGATTCGTTTCCAGTTCCAACTACCATAGTTCAAACCGGAGTTTTAAGATGTTACTGCCCAGGTAAAAAGTTACAATCGAAACACTACCTCTAACAAATGTTTATCTTATTACAGCTCATGAAGTAGGGTTTGCCACTTTACAAGTTGCCTGTGATGGTTACGTAGTTTCAAATTCTGTTGTGTTTGAGTACAAATCTCCACCCAATGTGGAAATGGCTTGCGAGGGCCAAGTAACTTGTATAAACGACAGTTTATACAAGTTCACACTGTTGAATAGGCTGTCGTCAATTGATGAACGCTTGCAAATTAAGGTGGAGCCCAAAGATGTCATTGAAGATGCTGCACTCTTTTCTCAAACGAACTTTGAAGAGAGGTTGGTAAACTACTGTCAATCACTAACAAACAAAACGTGGCGTTCGATGACACCTGGATCATGGCCGACTGGCTATAGAGGTATGACGCTTCTTCACTTAGCATCAGCCCTCGGCTACTCCAAGCTAGTTTGCACCATGCTTGCGTGGCGCAACGAAAACCCGAATGTTGTTCTTGAAACTGAAATCGATGCGCTTAGTCAAGATATCCAAGGATATACACCACTGGTAAACAATCAGGTATTTGGATTATGATGGGAAAATGTCACAACTTTATTTCTTTGCAGACTTGGGCATGCGCGCGGGGTCATTCTGATACGGCGACTATCTTGTACAAATGGAATCATAACTCACTAAAAATTAAAAACAGTTCGCTGCAAACACCGTTGGATGTTGCTAAAACGAATAAGTAGGCTTATAAATGCAAAAGCTTAAATCAATATTTTATTTTGCTGTTCTCTTTTTTCAGTCATTTTATCATAGTGAACGAGCTAGAGCGCTTAGAGTGCGAACGAATCAATAGCCAGCAGCAAAATCAATCATCAGGCGCTTTGAGCACTTTCGATATCACAACCTCAAGAAATAACAGCAACCTTAATAGCAATAATAATCTTAATTCACCTCATGCTTATGATAGCTTATCTTCCAATAGTACTAAAGTTGAAAAAAGTCATATTAAAACCGATTGTAAAAATAATATTAGCAGGAGTCAGGGTCTAGACTCCTATTCAAGGGAGCCAGAAAGGCGGCAAAATATGCAGGATCAAGAACTCAACAGCTACACAAAACCAAAACAGTATTCCAAGAGCCCTTCTTGCACTAATCTGACGGAAGCAGGACGTGGTAGCAGTGACAATGTATATATTAAACGTGAAAATAGCAAGGACAACGAACCGAACAATAATAGCAATAGCAGTGTCACCAACAACGAAACTCTTTTATCACAGTGCTCGTCACCAAACTCGAATGGATCAATGATCTCAATAAGCAGCTCAAGGAGTCATGATGGTGTTTTTCTAAGGCCTGGCGCGGTATCTAGGTAATGTTTGTATTCATATAAACTATACATTATTACTTCAGTTGGTTTTTTTTTCCGAGTAAAAAAATTGTCTTATTTTCAGTGGGCAAAGTCCTCCGAGCATGAGGTTCTCGAAACGTTCGTCAATTGACAGTGGAATTAATATGGATATGCGCTCTAATTTTATGCGCACCAGCAAATCGTTCAGAGAACAATACAACAAATACCAAAGGTATACAAATACTATAATATTAACTAACGTATGGTAAATAATTCCTGTTTTTAGTTTTGATTCGAACAGCGAAATTTCAAATTCGTTAGATTCAGCGAACACAGATAGCAACAGTAACAATATAACAGGATCGCTTTTATCGCCTTTGAGAAAAATGGACTTTGCATTGTGTAAGCATAATTTTATGATTAGTCGATACATTTGGAATTGGATTAAAACTTTATCCAAGCTTCACTTTTACACAATTTTTTTTCATTACGCTCATAAAGAGCATCTTGTTCCAAAACTAATTTTCCAACTAAATTTTCAAATTTCGTTTCAAAATTTCGAATGTTTTTCCAAATATGCTCAAAAGTTCCTTTATTTTGAATTTGACTCGTAGGAATTCAATTTCAATAATTTTCATCCTCTCAAAGTTTTGAATATGCAACTCAATCGAATTGGTATTGGATATTTCTTTTGCATTTTATAATTTTTATAAGCGCTTTGCATCAGTGAAAATAGTAGTTATATTTTAATCTAATCAAGCCGCTATAAAGTGCTATCAATCACTTAACATATTAATAAACGTTGAAAATCAGTCAATGTAAGTATTTGCGGAGAAAATCGATTGTTGGAAGGAACCATTGTCATGTGAACCGCAGTTCAATCTGTTCTCATAAAATTTCACATCACACTGTTTGAACTTCGTTTGTAGTTGAATAAAACTGCCAATTTTGTCGACATGTTTCATTTTTAGAATAACATTTGTACGAGGTTCTGTTCAATATGTTTCCTTTCATCACAATTAAATGGCCTAGAATTTGGCCCAGTTACAAGATTTCAGGGAGTAACTTGATTTGTACTGTCATTTGATTTTGAGGAAATAATTGAAACCAATGTAAATCTTCAATAATTACATTCTTAGGCGAAGTTTCGGCGAGTGAATCTAGTCCGGTGCAGGATAAACCATCCAGTCCACCTTCAGATGATGAAGATTTAATGGACTCGAACAATTTGTCTGATAGCAACGTAGTAGGTTAGTTAAATATTATTTTTCGGATATTATCTATTTTACTGATTTGTGTTATGTAATTTTTGTGTTTCTATGATCAGTTTACTAACTTCTGTGTGTGAAAAGATTTTTTGTTTCATCATTGTATTTTTCTTAGATTCATTAAGTCATTAAAATATGGGCAAGTCAAGTTTAAAAACAGTAGTAAATTTTCACTTATCACAAGTAAAAAAGAATGAGATGCAAGCAATTTATAAACTATTTTTGAATTCATTAAATCGCTCTACCTATGAGTAACGCTTGTTGTCAGTGTAACCTCGAATCTGGTGTGTAACGATATCGTAAGACTAGTTAAAAAAAAATAAGTTTGACGCTACTTTTAATTGCTGTTGGCTTCGGTAGATGCACTTTTTAATCCATAATTTCGACATCATAGGAAACCTAAAAGCAAGAGTGAAAAATAATATCCTACCTCTTTGGGCGGGCATCGTGGTATGACAACATATTTTTGAGCGCAGAGTTTTGAGCTACACGAAACAAAGTTGACTTGCACCTAAGACTGAATAAAATAAATATTGTTTTGTTTCAATTACAATCTTCAATTGTTGTCATGATTTCAATTTTATGTGAGCAATTTATTTAATCGTAAGCGTTTTTAACAAATGTGTGTGTGTTGCTGCTCAAGAAGCAGAGTTATTAAAAAACAATATAATCGGTGACAATGTTAAGCAAAATACTATCTGTTATCTGTTTGCTGACTATGTGCTTTGACTGTTTATTGTGTGTTTTACTACTCTCGTCTACAAACAAATAACTGTCCTCTGTATATCTCCCACACCAATAGAAATCCAAACAAACATCAACGAAACATATTTATTACAAAATATACCTAAATCAATAAAAATACTCAAAGTAATAGAAAAATATGTATGTATAAATCTGAATATATGTCAACCATAACTACATTACGTTTAAAATTGACCAAGAAGTGTAATCACTAAACTAACATAACTCAGGTAGGAAGAAAGCATACACTCAATAAAGTTTTAACTTTGCTTTTCATTGATACAGACTCGCAATAAAGGCTTTGAAACTTTTTATTTGCCAATGCTTGCGATTAATCATGCACTAACACTATGCTTTGGCCATTTGCTTTGCGCTTAGAATGTTAATTTCAAGAGAATAAAGGACATTTCATGGAACGCTATGGATATTATTACGAAATACATTTGTATCAAATACATTGAAGGAATGATTCCGAACGAACTGAAATTTTGTTAATTCAATATTTCTATCAGTATAAAAATCAAACACCAAGAAGAAGCCAGGACACGGGCTTTTTTGCGAATATTGTTACTAGATATATATCAGTTATGAAAACGAAGGGCTACTTAAGATTTAAAGAATGCATTTTATATTTGTGGACAAGCATTCTGCTGTTAAATCTATCAGCTGTTAAGTAAAGAGTTTTACACTCCTATTTCTATTCTATTTCATACCATTTTAAACTTTCCATTTAGGGCAAAAGCCTGAAAATATTTTTTTTCGTGGTAATAATCTACGGGAAAATAGTAAATTAATTTTATTAATACGACTAAAATAGTATTGGCAATAAATGTTATAGTTTGAAATAAGTTCCAATAAAATACAGGCTTAAGTATTCTTATGATACGCTAAAATTCCATTAAATTGTTTTGTGGTAGTTATTCTGCAAAGTGTAAACAACTTTATGCGGTTCTTTTTTGTGTCCTTTATTACTCGATGTTACAAACATAACATATTATGTCAATGGATTTCGATTACTTAATTTGCTATTATTTGTTGTGAATGTTAAGAACTTTCTTCTTCAATTTATAGGGGAATCGGATGCTAAAGTGTTGACCCTTGCTGAACATATCATCGCTGCGATGCCAGACAGAATCAAGGTAAGGCTGCAATTAAAGTTCGATTCAGTTGCATGATTACAACTTTACTTTCAGAATGAATCAGAAGAAATGATGTCCTTGGGAAGTCCAGTGACTGAATCACTTAATACTGAAGCAAGTGTAATATCTGGATTAAATGACACGTTTATGGAACCACTATTAGATTCATTAGCTAATGCGCAATTTGATCATGAATTCAATTTTGAGTTTAGTGATCATAGCTATCGTTACCATGACGTCGGAACTCCAAGCTCCAGCTTGAGTCCTGCAAGTTCTGGGCCGCTTCAATCACCAGCTAGCTATTCAGTACCACCGGATCCACCAATGAACTCACCAAGTCCTCCGCCATCGACACAGGAGCTCACGGAATTTCTGCAAGCTTCCAATTCGGCACAGAGGCCATTCGAGGCTGATTTCTCAAATCTTACTCTAACTGGTATAGCACTGCTGTAATATTTGATTCTTAGTACCATTATTTACTTTTGCAGATCGTGAGCAACGAGAATTATATGAAGCAGCCAAATGTATTCAAAAGGCCTATCGTTCATATAAAGGCCGAAAAAAGCTGGAAGAACAAGATAAGGAGCGGTCGGCTGCCATCGTTATTCAGAATTACTATCGACGATATAAACAGTTTGCATATTACAAGCAGATGACTCATGCTGCGGTTGTGATTCAGCATGGTTATAGATCATATTGTGAAAATAAGCGATTCAAGAAATCACAAAATCAAATCGCAGACGCCGATAAACAAGACTCTCAATGTCTACAAGACTATTATAAAAATTATCAGGGCGACAAACAACAGACACAGCAGCATACTGGAAATACTTCTAAAGAACCAAGCCCTTCGGGACCGCTGAAGTAAGTTTTCCACGACAATATATTTGACATTGTTTGAAACATTTTTTTTCGTAGGCGAACATACTCACAACGAACTCAAAATCAAGCAGCTCGCAAAATTCAACAGTTTATGAGACAATCTAAGATGAAGTGAGTAAAAAAAACTTATATGAAAGTTGTGTCTGCCAGTTAAAACCTACTGATATTTCGCTATTGATTACTATAAATTTACCTGAAGCAGGGTATATAGTGAAGCTTTCGCGAAATCACAGTCAGTATTTTTCTTTGATAATAATTTTCTTTTCCTAGTAGGGCTTCTTTGAAAAGTTTCAATTTCTATTGACATATTTTTTTATTAATCCATTTTTTATTAGCTTCAGAGCTGTCATATAATCTATAAAATTGGCGCCTTAAATTGAGTGAGTGTGTGAGTGTAGAGTGGGTAGTAGAGGTAGCTGGCGCCTCTAAACGCTTATCCCAGAATGACCCAGTGTATATATCCCTGGTCTACCAGAGTTTGCGTGAAGTTGTTATTTGGCCTCAAATCCACTATCTGCTCAAGGGAATCCAAAATATGTATTTCTACACCACATACGAAAAATCGCATTATGTGCCCCTTCAAAACTATTTAAATTACATGTCTTGAACAGTCCTTTTATTTATGAATTAATAATATAAATCCTGATTCGAATCGTTTCCTGCCAAAATATCTTTAATGCGCTTATTTTTTTTGCTCCTTATTGAGAGCGCTAAACACTAGGAAATTAGATTCCCATTGTTGAATTCATACACAATTTAACTAAACTAATTTTTAACGTTTAATGCATTTCGAAAGCATTTGGGAAAGTAATTCGGAAATAATGGTAAGCAAACCGCTAAACTTCATTGGTTTAATCTTGATTACCATTCACTTTCGTTTTATTATGTCATTACATTTCACCTACTTTCAGACTGCAGAAAGAACGAGCAGAAAAAGAGAGGCTGGTGCACCAACGCAGGGTGGAATACCTTCAAAGCTCGCAGCATCTCGAACAAGGAGTGGCTCACACACAAGGTCAAAGGTGAAATAAACTTAAATATTTTTTTTTTAATGTTTATATCTAAAAATAATATTTGTTTCAGTGAACATCATTCCAATGAAAATAAAATGCTTTAAATTCGTACGAAAAATAGTAAATCGCAGCTTTATAACTGAAAGAGATGAACACCACTTTAAATGCCACGTATATATGCTATATTTGTGAGATGCATACCTAAAATGTGCTTTTTCATTCATACAAATGATGATAAACGTTTTTAAACATTAATTGTAGGTGTAGATAGGCTAGTTATCTTGTTACTTAATTTTACAAATCCTTGAAAAGTTTTACTAAAGAATATCCTTTTGCTACGATAGTATAAGATGATACGAAAGAGTATTTAACACTATGTCCAAAATATGGGAAATACAAATAAATATATCTTTCTAATGAATCAATAAAGTTATCGAAACATGTCAAATTTCGAATTTCCCTTCAGAAAAACACAAGTAAATAGTGGAAATATAACACAGTTCGCTTTCATGAACAATTAACTTCCTATTTCGTTCAACGAGCACTGTACTAAAATTATTTAGAATAGAGAATATATACCATTTTTATGCATTCAGACGAACTTCAAATTCAAGCGTATTTTCAAAAAGCTTTAATTATGTATAAAGTAGAAGTTCTGCAAAATAATTGCATAATATAGAAATAATATTTCAATGATTCTTCAAATTAAATATTTTACCACAGTTCACTAATCAAAAATAAAAACTTATCGGGCTACTTCCGAATTGAACGAAAAATAAAAACTATGATTCATTGTTATGTATGTTGGCCCGTTTAAGACTACATACTAAAAGTTTTCGTTTTATTTCCAATGTTGCAAACCAACTCTTGTTTTTTAAATTGCAACAAAATCACGCAGATTAAGTTTTTATATAAGATTAAATTTGTTTCAAATAAATCCTTTTTTGTTACATCATACACTTACCAAAGAAGCTTGGTAGATTTATTAAGCCGATTCAAAGAAAGGATTGTATTAAACACAAAATGTTGCTTTAGGTGTAAACCTTTTAGATAGGATTTCCAAAATACGGTTAAATTTTTTAAGTTTGGTCTTACATATTCCTTTTATCCCATGCATTTTTAAGAACAATCCAGCTTTGTTTGCCATAACTCAAACTCAGATCGCTTATGTTTTTTCGGATATGTGTTATAAACATATATAAATATTTAAACAGTTTTTAAGTTATTTAGAATTTAATTTCGCTAGTTTGTCTCGACCACTTATTACAGTCAATCGCTAGTGTTTAAACTTAATCGGCGTACCTATTTGTTACGTTCATTGATATTTTGTGCCTGAAAGTAATATTATTACACATTTCAAAGATTTTATTCTCTAGCATTAATTCTTTTTTGACACCTTCACAATTTTGACATCTTCCACCTTCACATTTACAAGCTCAAAACAATTCTTTTTACGTAGTTGGAAACATTTTTACCATTTTCTCGATCTAATTTAGCAGATTCGTTTAATAAAGTGCACTTTCTATTGTATTAAAAGATATAAATCGTAATATGAATGCGATCCACGGTTACAAAATGAGCAAATGTCTCGGCTGTACACTTTCTAGATTTAAATAGAAATTAAAATAAAAAAAATCATCTATGTTCACATACACTATAGATACAGAAAAATCAGGACCTTTTGAGGGTGAATCCTGTGAACAGCCAAAATAATTATGATCAATAAAAATAGTACACAATTTCAAAGGTTGTTTCATCAAATCAAATATTAAAATAGAATAATATTCTATAGAATATAATACTTGAAACCTTAATATATACAAAAAGCTTTATATTATTACGTAGATTTTAAGCGAATTCAAAATTCAGAGTATACATTCTGACCTCCAGAAATGTT
The DNA here is from genome assembly GCA_963978885.1 of Nemotelus pantherinus. NCBI lineage: Eukaryota > Metazoa > Arthropoda > Insecta > Diptera > Stratiomyidae > Nemotelus > Nemotelus pantherinus. The sequence continues at coordinate 259,194,037 of OZ022264.1, read as the reverse complement.
TTTCGATAAATTTTTAATAGGACTTCACTATTTACACTTCCACAATTGCTTTAATTGGTCAGTAAATTTTTGCAAACCCTTGCAATGGGTAGGTCGTTCCAACTAGTTGAATATATTTAGGGGATTGAGCTAGTTTGATACTTTTTAATTTGAAATAAAATGTTTGCAACAATTTATTATATAGTTTTTTTTTTGGAATAAATTGTTGGTTGTCCATACGATTTACGTTTAACAGAAAAGTGAGGATAAACTTCTGTGGTATGGTTATTGTGGAGCAACAGCTTCCAATCTTAATTAATTTTCGTATGGGACTGAGCAAACTCTCAATAAAGCTTTTGGCGTCACTCCCTTTAAAATCAAGAATTGCTTAGAATATCCAGCAGGTACGCAACCAAACAAACAATCTTTGAAAAAAACTATTCAAGCCGTAATGTTATCATTGAAACTGCAACATTTGTAGTATATCATTTATAACTGTGTTATCAATTAGGATAATAAAGTGCAGCAAAAAAATAATTAAACCCCAAAAACTGAAATATTGCTGTTGATGGAAATTTTATTTCCCAGGAAACATTAAAAATATGTGATGCACATTTTTATTAAATCTTTGTTGTAGTTATTCAATGCAAGCAAACGAGTGCATGTAAATATTAATTTAAATCTGGTTCATTCATTCACATGATTTTCGACACAATCTAAAATCACTTGCCTACCTAGCTTGTAGGTATCTTCAATAGAATGATGACTAGCATAAAGACTTTCTTTCTAAATTATTATACCTTCTGTAGATTTTTTATAGATTCGTAAGAATAAGCTAGATACGTCCATAGCTTTTAATACAAAACGTTGTAACACGGACTAGAGACTTCTATCATACAAATTAAATCAGCGATTCGCGTTCGCCTCTTCGCAACCTAACAAAATTTTTAACTTTAGGTAATACTTATATAACAAAAAAACGTCTCAGTATGCTTTTACGAAGAAACGAAAAAAATTGATTCACTAAATACCTTTAGCTATTGTAAATACGTAATCAAATGTTCTATTTTTAAAGATTTTTTAGATGTTATTCAGTTTCATTGTTAAGTGCTGAAAACATAAAGTTGATATTTGAGAATATTAATATAGGGAACTAACTTAAGTCTAGACAGAGTTGCGTACGTTTTTGTTTCGAATCATAGACTTTTTGTCCTTAAGTATACTTCGAAACATTTCCTTTTTCCACATCTATTCTGCTGACGAGAGCTTTGTAAATATATGAATATTGTGTTAAAATCAATATTTAAACTTCCATCGATTAGCTAAAAAGTGATCAAAGTGATAATCATAGATGGAAGCACTATCTTCACTCACGCTGAGTAAACAAATTTGAACACATTTGAATATCTAAATTAATTCGACTTGTAAACTTAAAATATACTACCTAATTATTGGTGCATGCTTGTGTTTATATTTTCTAAAATGTACCATTATTCATTCGAATGACGGCTTAAAGTAGTTGAAATTATTGGGATAAAGTTTTACAGATTTACAACGTATAGAGGACATATAAATAAGTGAGCTTACAGGTTAACAACGTTAGCATATTTGCTTCCTTGATGCTTCCTCTTTTTAAATCTTTTTGATCGAGCTCTCAAATTTGTAGAAAAACTGATTTATCGAATATTCTGCATAATGAATAGAAAAATATATTATTTCAAATAAAAAGATTTTAACTCAACTCTTATGAGCTTCGTGCGTAGTGTCAATCCAGTCGAACAGAATGGCAGTTTCTAAGTGAAGTGAAATAGCACAGATACCACATAATAAACACTTTTAACTTCCAGATTAAGATTTAACCTACATACATATAAGACTATGAAATCTACTTTATCGATTGAATATTTGAAGTCTTTTCATATTCCTTCTACCTTTAACGAAGACTATTAACGATAATTTCATGACTAACTACTATCCTTGATCAAAGCTTTGGAATCAAAACTCCTTAGATTAGACTTAGTGTAACCTAAGCAAATATTCAGATAATTCTTATAACTCTACTGTAATATTTGAACTTTCTAGCGTAATGATGTTTTATTCAGAACAAAGTACCTAAGCCACTGGCGTATAAGATTATTTTAATAGCTAACTGGAAAATGAGTAAAAACTCCAAATTAATGGAAGACGAAAACACCAAAACACGATGCTCGAGTGTTGTATATTTTTTCAATTTTTGCTGCAGCGAACTATCGCAAAGAAAACTGAGCAACGTAAATAACAACAAATCGTTAAAACTTCATTTAAAGGAAGAATCGTTTGCAAATACATATTATAATACTCCATAGCGAGAGTTTTGTACAGATGAGATGTAGACTAGGATTCGATGTGTCTCAGAAACCAAATGAAAACTAGAACGAAATCCAGTCAACAACAAGGAAAAAAAAACTATAAAAAAAAGCTTTAACTTCACATCTTGCATAATTTTTTGGATGATGGTGATGATAGCATTTTATTAAGGAAAGGTTTAGACATTCTCATGATTGTGATTCAAATCAAACTATTTAAGTATATTTGTTCAATTTGAAATAATTTCATATTCAAATAAAAATGTATTCTTCTAGCTTGTTTCCGATGTAAATCTATATTTTGTAAATTCGTATTTAAATAAAGCTTGGCTTAGTTAAATTGTTGAAAACATTAGGTGGCGTAAGCGTCGCTTGTAACAAGTAAAGCGAAGTGTAAGCATATTTAATTTTTCTCGTCGTACATTTTCATATTTTGTAGAATTAGTTAATTGATATGAAACTCAAACATTATATATGCAATTGAATAAAATTTTAACTGTTCGAATAAAATTTTCAGAGTATTTGTGTTTTAAATATCTCAGATATGTGTAGCAGTTTGTTTCAACGTCCAGCTGCCGTGATTGTTTGAACCCCTATGCTGCTATATGCGTTTTTAATCACTATAATGCCAATCCTTTTTTCCGCGGCATTCGATTGTAGTCAATTTTGTCAAAAAAAAAAACATCCCCTTCACTGCGATATCCAATTCCATTTCCTTATGCTTTAAAAAAGCACTGGCAGTCTTATGATATTTCAACTGCGCGTGATTATATGTAATATCACTTATCTGTGCTTGATAAGGTGTCTTGACGCAGTGAAAGGGTTAAAGTTATGAAAGATATACCAAACTTTAATACTATATTTAAATAAATTTAGATAAGTTTATATATCAGGAGCCCAGAAAATTTTTTGCCGATTCTCCTATAGGGTAATTCAAAATTGCATATTTTTTCTTGACTAACACTTTATTCTTCGAAATAGTTTCCATCACATTCGGCAGTCTTTCCCCAACGTTATAACTTATAAATGCCATTTTTGTAAAAATCCTTGCATTTGCCCGAGAAAAAAGTTGCCACTTCCATTTTGCGGTCCCCTTTATTCTTCAACTGTCTACCGCGCATATGATTGTCCAGACTTAAAAAAAGATAGTGGTCAGTGGAAAGGTCAGGAGAATACGGCGGATATCTCATGGTCTCTCATCCTAGCTCCTGGATTTTTCCACGAGCTATGCATGCCGTATGTGGTCGTGCGTTGTCTTGGAGGAAGATACCTTTTTCTGTTAATCAAAACAGGCTGTTTTTTACGCAGTTCACCTGAACTCGAGATAGCTGTTTAAAGTAGATATCTGCTGTAATCGTTTGACCAGATAACATAAATCCAAAATGGACGATTCGTTCCACTGTCCACCAAACACACAGTTGAATTTTCTTCGGCTTCGGCTTGAAAGGTACTGCTATACAACTTGAAAAGTGTACCTTCTCAGAATCACTACTTGACGTTTGACACCGGCAAAAAGTTTTCTGGGCACCTGATATTTATTTTCAATTTGACGACAGAAAACTTCATTCACTTTCGAAGTAAAAAAAACTCTAGCGCATCAGAATCGATAGAAAACTGATTTTCGATGAAATTGTCTTTAATACGGAGAGAAAAGTGTAATGAAATTATACAAAATTTGCAATTAATTTTATTGCAATAGTAGTAATTTTTTACCCCATTACCTTTGTAATCAATTGCACTACATATTTTACTACTTTGTTGTGAATTATGTATACATGAATGTCTTTACTACAGCGCAATGAACATGTGTGAGTTGTAGTATGTAATGGAATTGACTATTATTTGCAGGAAAATAGTAAATTTTCATCAAATTTGTAATAACATTCATATTTTCATACGGAATTTTCGGAATAGTAAATTATATTATCCACTCTAGTAAAAATCACTGCCGAAATTTCTCTCCGTGAAGTGACCAAAAAATATGGCAAGACGTAATACATCATATCAACTATTTCTTACCCAAAGCAACAAAAACGATTTTTCGACAACATCTCCTAACACATAAATGATTAAAATGTTTAGTGCTGGAAACATTTTTTCAACGAAGCAGCAATAAGTCTACCATAACAAGCTCATGCAAAAATTAAACCTATCCTTAGAATTTCGTCTTTATCCGAGGATTTCATCGAAAGTTTCAGTGATTAAATATTGTTTAAGGCTAACATTTTCAAAACTCGGAAAATTTTAACATTGGTTCCTTATTCTTTGCATATGAATATATAATGGAACCATCTGTTGGTTGAATATTTACGAAAATGTATGGTGCTGGAAACCCTGTGCTAGCACCATAGCCAAAAATATACCAAATCTGCTTCACGTTAAGTTAAACCCACCCAGTGAGCTTTAGCGCTACCACCAGCATTTTTTTTTTCAAATTTTCGAAACTTCAATATTTGCTGTTAATTGGCATTGCACGATCATGCTCATTTGCAAATTTATTGATAGCATCGCTTAGTAGAGAAATGTCATAAAATTACAAAAATTACCATAGCTGACAGCCTTTTTATGAATTTTTCTACGAAATTCCTAAGAAATTTGGCTTGCAATATGGTCCATTTACTACATGAATTTTGTTTTGATTTGAATTCTGTTTTGAAGCTTTATTTTACTGAGCAAATTCACAAGATTTAGGAGACAAAAATTACCATAGCTGGCAGCTCCAGTCCAATTTTTCAACCAAATTATTACCAAATATGGCTTAGAGTAAGATTCAAGTGCTATATTAATTTCGTTAAAATTTGCAGACTGAATCGGAAGTTCTAGGTTTTTTTCGCAATGAATTTTCAAGATGGCGCCACTGACACAGGATTGCTTGCATTTTAAAATAACTTCTATCAGACCCGTACTGAGTTAATGCCAACAAGTTCTGTAAACTTCATACTGATCGAACTATCCGATCATCAACGCTCGTGAACAGAAGTTTCCAGTGCTGAAAATACAAGTTATTTAGTGATGGGTTGCCGTTCTTGTGTAACTCGTTATTTTGAAGATGTAGAACTGACATGGTGAACAAAGGTCAAAATTTATCGCTCATTTGATTTTTCTTTGGTCAAAAAGCAAAAAATTTTCAGAAGGGTTGATGATTTGAAGGATTTTTTATTCCGGAGCCTGCCGTAGCTAAAGAGTTGCCCACACAGTCCGTGTGTATAGTTTCAGTCAACATCAATACGCTCCACAAATTTCACGACGATCGAATGATTCTGCAAAAAGTTATGATAAATTGAAATTTGAAAAAAAAATCCTTGCCTACTTTTAGGCACTCAGGACCCACAGCGGGCTCAAAACCTACAATTCTTCATCAAGTGCAAGCATACAACATAAAAGGTTTTAATTCCTAAAACTTATTTTCAACAAAAATGTACTCTGCATAGAAATATAGGGGTACCTGAAAATTCACCAAAATGCCCGCCGCCGCCAAAGGGTTAAAGATATCTTAATTTTAACAAGTCATGGCCCTACTCATTATATAAATCTATGTCCTCCGAAAGTTTTAGTTCAATCGGATCGACCACTCCAGAGATTATCTCCCTTTTTTGCTGATATATATATATATATATATATATATATATATATATATATATATAACACGAATTTTTGGCAATATGATGCGGGCCAACAAAGCTAATTATATGTAAAAAAAAATAGCAAGACCAAGCTCAGAAAGTAAGAAAAAAAACAGTAACGCTTTCAATTCGATTACTCAATTCACATCAATTTTCCGATACAATGCTTACCAAAGCTAAAGAAAACAAACCAGTCTAACAAATCTTTTTATTATGGCAATAAAAACTTTCGTACAAACATCAGTAAATTTTACATAACAAAGTGAAAAACATTTAAAATTTAATATTTTTCAAACATCTAGCAAGCCAAAAACAATCAACAATATAATATATAAAACAACAATAGGTATATAAGAGGCTCGATCTTATCAGCTCGATATATTATCGATCTTATCATGAGCTTTTCATGATTATGCTAATTCAATACAGGGAAATGCCATCTAACAACTTTCACTCAGATCTAATAATCTTTCGTTTTAATTGATATGTTAAGTAACATTTACGTGGAAATATGTATATCTAATGTTTCGGATAAAACTTCAAAATATCTACGATACAGATAGTATTTGTTATAAGTTTTTTTAGTAAATAATTTTAGGCTAAACTCCACTACGTGTTTCCAATTGCCGTTGAACAATTTTACCCATAGATATCTAAACGGTACATAAAGCTACTTTGTGTTTTTGGGGGTGTTTTTTTGTTTGTTTGTTAATTCAGTTTTGTTCTCTTTTTGTATGTTATTCTCCAGTTCTTGACTCTTGCTACCGTCAATCCGTGATTAAATTTCTCAACTAGGGATCATTAAGTCAGGTTTTACCTAATTCTAAATCTGTAAATCTGTTAAAGCCTAATATTAGACTCTTCGCGAAGCCAAATTAACATCAAATCTCATACAAAAAGAGCTTTCATTTCGTCAAAGAAGTATTTCGTTGGATGTGCAATTCTATAATCCAAAGACGAAATTGAAGGCGCTAACCGTAAATCGAAAATGCTAAAAGATGTCACAAAATAATATTTCGCTGGTTTTGAATGGGTCCGATCCCTTTTCAGTCAACGAAATAAATAATTTGCTTATTTCAAAGTGAGAAAATCGGTAAAAAGTCCAAAGTGTTGATATTACAGCAGAAAACGTAGGAATGAAAAGGAATAAGCATTCTCATTTTACAATTTTGCATGTCAACACGAAATTTTGAGACCCAAAACAATGACATCTAGTATCAATGTCGGCATTTTATTTGGCTATTGATTAAAGGATACATTTCGCAACATTTCGTTTCGCTCGATTATAGTACTAGGCATAAGTCAAAAACTTTTATCGAAAGTTTCCCAACTCTAAAGTTTTAATACATTAGATAAAAATAAGCACTTTTATGAACAGAAAATATTCAGCGGTTCGGGAATTCAGTACACTCATCAAATATTCAAATAAGATAGACTATTAAAGTAGAATTGCTAGTGGAGATACTCAAAGCTTTTAGAATACTTGTACACGATGATTTTCGCGGTCACAAACCAAAATATTTCCGTTTGACATTATGGCGACACCTTCCAATCCTTTGAATTCGCCTTCGCCGGAACCCCACGAGCCAAAAGCTCGCAGGAAACTTCCATCAGGATGGAATATTTGAATACGATTGTTACCAGAGTCTGCAACACAAATGTATCCTTGGTCATCAACGGCAACACCCCTGAAAGCAAGAAATATTTTTCGTGAGCTTTAATGGAAAAAGTATAAAAAATAAATTATTCGATTTTAATGCACACAAGGAACAGTTTGCTTGTAGAAGAATTTTTCAAGCAGTGTAGTTTGCATAACGACGCTTTTTAATCGTTTTACTTTCACTTGAAAACATGATGTTAATTAAAAAAAAAGTCATTTGACCTTAAACTTTTATTATTCATACTATTATTTTTTCGGTTTATCTAACTTAGGTATCTACGATTACATAGTTAAGTTACATTAAGATTAGACCAATAGACACTGAAGAAGAGGGGAGGTTACCCTCGAAATAACGATATCTATGAAGAAATTTAAAATATCTAGCTTCAAAAGAAAAAGGTTGATTTAAATTAAAATATTTTTTGCAAGCTGGAAAAAATTGGTTCACATTAAAAACAATAAGTAGTAATGTTGACGGGTGTCTCTCCACTGCTACTTTTTTTTCCCAGACAACTGGTTTGCTGGTTTCAGTGATAGCACAACTTTTACGTCCCAACGAAACGTGGTGTTCCCAAGTGGTCCCCCATCTAAGTACTAATCAGAGAGAGAGAGAGAGAGAGAGAGAGAGAGAGAGAGAGAGAGAGAGAGAGAGAGAGAGAGAGAGCGAAAACTGATCACGCAACCCGCCAGGAAAATATCCCTTCCTGGTGAATTGCGTGATCATTTTTGGCTCTCATGTCGTGCGCTGGGAACAGCGAATCTACAATATTCTTCAGTACATCCACCTCCATGGGTGGGTTGAGGCCCATGCGGCCAAGCCTACCGGGTACTATTTGGTAGCCTAGGCGCTATGGGCCCCGGTCCATTTACTCGCATAGAGTTTGCCACATTTGCTTTTTTCTCCGCTTTATAGCTATTTCCTATACTTTTTTTTGCCTTTTTTGGGTCGCGGCAAGTAGCAACGCTTCTGATCATCCAATAGACCACTGTGTCCTTCGCCTGCACGCTAGAGCACTTCACTTCAGTAGCACTATGTCCTCAGTCGACCAAAAAACCTTCTATTTGCCCGGTAGTGACTTTCGAAGTGGCATCGACGCATCCCACGCTCGCCGAATAATTGCCATCGTACCTTTTTCTCCAGGGCCTATTGGTACAATAGATTGGTACTATTGCTTGGTCTATGCTGACATCATCAATCAAGCTGTTGTCAAGTACCTCCAACAGCTTCCTCCTGTCCAACATCGAAATATTCGACTCGAGTATCTTCCGTCTAGAGTTCTGAGGGGCCGGGCTTTCCTCCGACAACCAGAAGGTAATATAGTTGTGGTCACTTCCAGTGTAGTCCTCCATCACTCTTCAGTCTCTTGCCATCATGGACAGCGTCTCCAAAACAAAAGCTATATCGGGAAGGGACTCACTGAAGTTTGGTCTGCGGTAGATTGACCATACTCAGCCTGGACACCATTTTCATAATTAATCTCCTCCTTGTGTTTTGAGTCAGCATCTTCCACTCTAAAGCTCTTTCATTGAAGTCACCAGCTACTAGAAGTTGGCCAGGAAGGTCTCAAGGAGCGTTTTCTTATGCTTCTATCTTTCTACGAAATTCCATCATTGGGTTATTCGGTGAAAAATAGCAACTGACAAAGCTGACGCCTCGGTTTTCAACCCAAAAATATTCATCGCCTGAACCTCGCTGATCAACTTTCCGAATGTCTGCACCCCAATTGTTGCACACGCAGTGTCTGAATACCATGTCTCTGGATTTCTCCTTCAATATGGCTCGATATTTGGACATTTGCGCAATTCTTTAGGATCATACTTCTATGCAAAGCAATTTGCGCTCGAAGAACTATACCAACAAGTTAGTGATCCGAATCTAAATTGGCATCTCGATACGTTCCTACCGTCATCAGGCTCGAACAATGGCGGCAATCTATCAGCACTTGGTGTATCTGGTTTCAAGTGGCTCCATCAGGTGATATCCAGGTTGTCTTATTGACATCTTTCCGCTAGAAATTGGTACTCGCAACGACCAAGTTCTTCGATGCTGCTTGTTCTATGACTTGAAGCCCATTGTCATTAGCAAACTATGGGTGTCTACGTAATGCCTGAATACGTCTTCCGATCTGCAAGGATGATTTTTGTATCATACCTTTGGCAGTCATTGAGGATCCGCTCGACCTGTTCATAATAAGATTCTTTTTCGTCGTCTGCAGATTGCCCCGTAGGTGCGTGAACGTTTATGAGGCTGTTTGTTTGTCGATAGCATTAAAGCCGATGATGATAGCCTTCATTTTTGGCTGACGAGGAAGCCTACCCCGAGCACATGGTGTTTTCGTTGATAGCTGTAATATAAGTCATGTTCTTTCGTTTGTAAAACACCTTTCGCTGTCCATCTGATCTCTTGTATTGCTGTTATATCAGCCTTATATTAGACAGGGCATCGGTTAGCTGCTGGGCAACTCGAGCTCCGTAGAGCGATCTAACAATCCATGAGAGAATTTTTAGGTCTTTTAGGTTCCAAGGCTTCTTGATGGTTTCGAGATAAGCGCTTTGGAAAGTAAGAATTTGTTCGGTGTGCTGTGCGAAATATGCCAGTAGATTTAAGTGTGCTAGTTTCGCCCATTACTACTAATTAACAACTGCATACCATTTTTCGAATTTCAAAACGCGAATCTATTCGTTGATCCACATCATCAAATCTATCAAATAAAAAAAAACGACTTATCTTAGCATATTTTTCAAAACTCATTTTTGCCATCAATTCACTTATCAAAAATAATTATAACCATTACTCACTGAAAACAGTATCGAATTTGGATTCAGTCCCAGTTGAATTGTGCACTAAAATCTCTATGCTAGGTGATTAAAACTCAGTTTCGACACTTGCCTTTAATTACAAGTCACTAAGCATTACGAAATGAATTACAAACTTTGCTGCATCAAAATTCTCCTGTGCGGCGCAAGTCTGAGTACAATAATCGCATACAAATCAGTTTCAACGGCTGGTTCACAACATTCAATTGTATAAGGGGCGAAAAAAACCTTTTCACAACATGCCGATTGTGTTTTCTTTTCAGGAAAATGGAAGTAAGACTCAACAGCTATGGCTGAATCAAGTACTCGTTCGAGTAAATTACGACCCGCGAAAATAATTTGCAATTATTCTGTTCCAGTGAAGAGGAGAATACTAATCGTCGAAGCAAAGTATGTACGTCACAGTTTACAGGAACTTAGTTGGGACATGCTTTCAGACATCGTCGATGGATGTTTGTGAATGCAGGACTATCGGCTAAAGTCGTATGTACAGACATCCGTTTTTTATTGTTTGGATAACAATAACATACACATACGCTCTTTGTACAAAAATGTAAGAACAAGTAAGTTTTCTTTCGGGAAAGAATTTTGTGCCTAAATTTCTTGGAAAACTGTGATTTGAAATTCGCGGCACGCAATCTCATCATTCGAGAAACTGTCGAATAAGGATTAATAGCGGAGTGTGATGGATGAGAAAAATTGAGATTAAAAGTTTATTTATGTTGTTTCTAAACACTGCCATGTTTATGGTGCTATGAAAAGCGACATTTTTAGATTTTAGTACTGGAGTCTAAGCCTGTTCAAATCGCAATCATAATCATGTGATTGTGGTTCCTGCTTTTGAAAGCAGGAAAGTGCATTTACATCGTATTGAACTGCTTTTGTTTTGCTTTGCTGCTGAAAATTCTTATATGCTATAAAACAACTACATACAGATGTAGTTTAAATGGAGTGCTAAATTGCCAGAATATATTCAGTGCGATATTAGCACAGGCACGAACCGATTGCTTACTTGCTTTTATACATGCTTTTGACAAAAGAACCTGGCATACCTGATTTTGATTTCTATAGAAAAGCATGTGGTTATTTTCTTTTCTTTAAGCAGGAATCGTTTCAAAAGCAAGTGATTTTGTGGAGATGTGAACAGACTTTAAGTGGCGGCTCGTCAGATGTAGCAAGGTGAGTGAAATTGTTAATAAAAAAAAATATTATGAGATTGTCAAATTACAATTTTAACACAAATATTTTGATGTGTGCTTTATCTATATTACTTTTCAAAAATTTGCCGATTATTACAAATTGCGCCTGCTTATCTTATCTGCTGTAATATTGGATTCTCAACAATTCCTTTTGGTAGCATACATTTGTAGGCTGTACACATCGCCACAAAACTGTTGATTTTCATAGTGATTTTATATGATTTCTATAGTGCTGACTATGTAAGTATTAAAAATTATCTGGATACCACAGAATGGTCAAGGTCGATTCCTGTGTTAAATTTGGATGAACTTGTTTCTATTTTCTATGAAAATATCTTTCATGCCATTAACACATATGCACCAAAGATAAAAAAAACATAATAAACGTTCTGAGCCATGGTTAGGCAATAATTTGAGACAATTTAGGAACCGATGAAACAAACTATACATGATAATGGTAAAAAAATGATCGCAATATCAGCGAAGGTCTAAAGGAAAGTTACGATCTTTTATCCAAAGAGTTCTGATAAAGTTTCGTGAGCTTTACGTGACTTCATTGGGAGAAAATATTGCAAATGATCCTTCGCTAATATGAAACAAAAAAAATCTAGTGCATCAGAGGCGCTAGAAAACTAATTTTCGAAGAAATTATCTTTGAGTGACTAAAAAATGTAAAAAGACATAATAAAAAAAAATTCTACAAAAAATTTATTACAAAATGGCATATAGATGAGAAATACTGTTTCACGGCTTCATATATCCTTTGAATAACCTATCCTTTGAATCAAAACCTGATATAGTGGCTCCCTTTTCAAAATATTCCACCATAATAATTCCTTCAGAGTTCCATTACCTTCCCTGCTGAACTCGACACTTTGATTTTCTTCGGCGTCGGTGAAGAGGGTTGCTTCCAGGTCATCGATTGGTGTTTGGTTTCTAGATCAAAATAGTGGATACAGATCTCGTTCATGGTCACGAAACGTGACAATAAATTATCCTGAGCTGCCTGGAACTTTTCGAGATTCACCCTCGATATGTCGACTGGTTTCATATTTTGCTCGTTGGTTAACATTCTCGGCACCCAATGCGCGGAGACCTTCTTTACATGTTATTCGTTGGTAACAATTCTTTGAACACTGCCATACAAAATCCTTGTGACCTAAGCTACATGCCTGATGGTCATTCTTCGACCTGCCAACACGATATCTTCGACTTTTTTCACGTTTTTTTTTCGGTGAAAGACGTGGATGTTTCCACCAAGTCACTATCTATGCCTTTGGCAGACCATTTTTCCATCACAGGTACTTAATGACAGCTCTTCGACGGTTCCTATTCAAGTGAATGAACCTCCCTGAAAGATTTATGTATTTACGAAGATACAATTTTGGCGTTTTCTAGGAAGCTGGACAATAATTTGACATCAGGCCCCGACGGCATTCCTAATGCTATCTTAAAATATTGTATTTCCTCCCTGTTTCATATTCTTGTCTACATATTTAATCTTTCTCTGTCGCTCGGTATTTTTCCTAGTGCTTGAAAATATGCAATGGTTACACCGATTCATAAAAAAGGCGATAGAAATGTTGTAGGCAATTGTCGTCCCATCGCAAAACTTCCATATGTTGCGAAACTATTCGAAGCGATAATCAATAATGTTGTGGCGTTTCACAGCAAATCTATTTTATCTCCTTTCCAGCATGGTTTCATAAAAGGCAAATCCACAACCACCAACCTGCTTGAGTTTTCCAATACTGTTATTCCATCAATCGAGACAAGACTTATGGTAGACTGTATTTACAATGACTTCACGAAGGCTTTTAACAAGCTGGATCATTTCATATTATCGTGTAAATTGTACTCTTTTAACTTTTCTCAGCAATTGATTTCTCTGATAGCATCTTATTTGGAATGCCGTAGCCAATGCGTATCCTTCCGTGGCGCCCTTTAATCAGCAATTGATGTCATATCTGGTGTTCCTCAAGGAAATTACTTAGGACCTCTATTATTTCTTTTATATATAAATGATCTCTCATCTGTCCTGAAACATTCATAAATTTTACTATATGCAGATGACACCAAATTTTTTAAACAAGTACTCAAGACTGCTTGGGACTTCAAGCTAACCTAAATAGCCTCTCACATTGGTGTGACACTAACAAATTATTCATTAGTATTGACAAGTGTACCGTTGTTTCGTACACGCGTGAAATTAGTCCGTTGAGCTTTGAATACTCTTTAAATAGTATTCCCTTAAGGTATTCTGACAAAGTACTTGATTTAGGAGTACTTTAAATAATGTTTTCACTTTTGACGATCATATTAATGCAAATTAAAAGTTTCATCTACTTTGGGATTGTGAGGAGGCGATCTAAAGAGCATCAAGACATACATCTTACTAAGATTGCTTTAGTAAGACCGATACTTGAATATACGTGTATAGTTTGGGCGCCTTATCTGCAGGTTTATGTGGACCGTATCGAGTCCATTCAGACAATTTTTTTACGATTTTGCTTGTGTGAATTTGCTTGGTCGGATCCTCTTTGCTTGCCTCTTTACATTAATCGACTTAGGTCATTGATACATTTAATAACAGACGTTAAAATTTCAAAACGATCTTTGCTGCTAATCTCCTCACGAGAGATATTTCGTCTGAACATCTTTTAGGTTTATTTGGCATCAGTACCAAGGGTCACAAAGTGAGACACGTCAACATTTTATCTGTCCCTTCCTATCGGACCAACTACGCCTTCAATGAACCCGTTTCATCCATAAAAATAAATTTTAATAGTGCTTACAATAAATTTGACTTTGACATATGTCTACCATCTTTGAAAAAGAGCTTGGCTAAAAATAGTAGTACATAAATTGTAAATAGAAGTTGAAAATTGTATGATTGTTTGTCTGATTTCCATTCTTATGCAATTTTACTATTAATTTTTAAACCTATATTAAAACCCATTGTAACTGAATTCAAAATAACAAAATCGAATAAATAACATACCTTGGAAACTTGAATTGTCCTTCCTCGGAACCTTCGGTTCCAAAAGTAGATAGCACTTTGCCATTTACGTCAAAAATCTAAACGAATAGAAAATATGCAAAGTTCATATGAATCAATCAATTAGGGTACCATTAAACAGCACACAAACTCGATGAAAAGCAGTTCAATTAGGAATATTACCTGGATTCTATGATTATTCGAATCGGAAACAATGACGCGGTTGGTATTCGAAACAGTGATGTAGTGCGGATGTTCAAGTTGTCCTTCACCTCGTCCGCAAGTACCGAACTTGCCAACAAATGTACCATCGGACTGGAAAACCTGTTCAAAAAGGTTGAAAAATGCAATTATTCAACTATTATCGACTCGTGTAGAACAATATCATGTGAATTCCATTGTTAACGGATATTATCCTAGAATCAATCATTTGAATGCTCAATGCATGCTTTCATCATGGTTGAGAGACTCTATTCGATTCAGGTGAACTTCCATGTGTTTGAGTTACTAGGGGCTAGTGGGGAGTTGATTTTGAGTCGAACCCCATAGAAAAGCATCGCAAACTTTGAAGAATGGGAAAAATACAATTGTTCTGTAGTAAATACTTTGCTTAACTCATCATTTGTATGAACAGCACATACAATTTATTGAGCGGGTTCTAATCAATTACTTTGTCTAGGCTTGGCTATACGAAATGGAAAGGAACAATGCAACTCTAGATGCAAAGGTTTTGCTGATAGTCTCAGTCCCATCGTTGGCACGAAATACGAATAAGCAACAGATGCTTATTTGTGATGTTATGAAAAACGGAAAAATAATATATGCTTCCTCGCTAGATATAAAATCATAGTAGATTTGGAGAGGGTTAAGAATGAAAAAAGAAAACTATCAATGTGCAAAAACCACCAGATCACTTTTTGAAGTTCCATATTACTACACGTAGAGGACACACACACACACACATGATAGGCAACATTGTTTTTTAAAACTAAGATTCATGTTGCAAAGTTCAAAGCGGGCGGCTTAATAAAAATATATCTTTCTAAAATAACTTAAATGTCTATATCTCCTTATCACAATATGCATAGAATTCTTTGGCAGCGGGTACGTTTTGAATATGATTCAGTTCCCTAACTGCAGTGCGGTTGACAGTAATAAGGTGTATATTTGAAATTTCAGCAATTTGTTTATATATGCTCTTATGCTGGGAACCTTGGGCCTGAGTATCAACACTTCAACAAAATTTTATTTCAAAGCAAATAAGTACGCAGCATCGGCATTCAGAAACAATTCAACTCTTTTAAATTCAAATTTTCACATTTCCAACAATTCCTTCAAAAGTGGTAGCATCGGTCATATAAAATCTTTCTGTCTCTATAACATTCGATACAGCATCGAATTCATCTCACAGTACAGGTTAGTCTCAAATTGAGACAGGTTTAATAGAATTTTGTTGGTGCTAACTAGGCAATTCTACTTCTGTAGTAATAATAGTAAAAGTAAAGAAGTCCCGCCACAACTGTTGTCGGGTCTAGGGGCTGAAGTTGGATTCATTGGACTTCCTATTTAGAGCTACGTAGACTCAAAGTCCGATATGAGAACCTGGCTGACTTGGAGCCACGAACCACGTACGCTGAGGCTTCTCGCGTTCGCCCGCTTAGGCTTCAAATTTGAATACTTAGAAATTCATAAAGAGAACGTTTGCTAGAACATGCATGAACTCATCGCAATAGTGCATTGTTTGGCGCACAACCGTTATGAATGAAGAGCCCCCATAACTCTTTGAAAAACTGGACGGTCCTTTTTTCGTTGCATCATTTAGGTTTGTGAGGAAGCATGAGCCAAGAAACTGCTTTATTCTTCAAACAAGGGCCAGACATTTGCACAAGAGGTGAAGAATTATTTCTCCTTCATCGTCGCATCTACAACTCAGGCAGAAAACAGCCAGGATTTCATAGCATCCGTTAAGTGTATTAGTCTCATAGTCAGTTTAACTGAAGCAATCGGAGCGTCAATTGGACAACTGCAAGAGACCTACGGAAAAAGTGTACCAGCCTTTGTTTTGGCACCCAAAACAACCGCAGCATCAAATATCTCGACATCGCCTTCAGAAAATTTGAGGATTAGCTTCAAGGAAGTTCAAACTCCAGCAACAGATGTGTAGCCACTTGCGTGTAAGTGAAAATACAAATATTTATTCTGAAAACATGATTATACGAGTATAAGAGCCAATTTGTCATTGCTAACTTTCAAATGACAATTTGTTATTTGTGAAAATTGATGAGAATGTACGAAAGTCTTAAGTGGGTATTGTACAAGGCGTTTTTTTTAGAAGGGTAGAACTTTAAGTTGACAACACTTTTTAATGCTACCTATGGTGTGAAAGCTGTCAGTTTGAAACAAACTGAAAATGTTAGTTTGGTTTGCCATTTTATCATGAATAGGTTGACGCCTGAGCAACGTCTGCAAATTGTGTGGATTCATTTCGAAAAAAAAGTTCTGTTCGAGAAACGCATCGCGCACTCCATCAGTTTTATGGCCGACAAAATCGTCCACCATAACTGTTAACTCGATTAACCATGGATCGTTTTCGCACCACGTTTACTCTCACTGATAATACGCATCCATCCAGACGTCGTACAATGCGTAATGAAGAAACCATAGCAGCTGTAGAACGTAGTGTCGACGAAGTCCTAAGTGATTCCATTCGACATCGTGCTCAACACTTAAACCTGTGCCCATCCACATTATGGAAGATTTTACGAAAGGATCTTGGTTTGCAGGCTTACAAAATCCAACTCGTGCAGGAATTGAAGCCGAACGATCACCGGGCACGGTGAAAATTCGGTGTATGGGCCCAAGAACAAATTGCTGCAGATCCTGTATTTATAAGAATATTGTATATTGTATATTTGTATAAGAACATTTTGTTTAGCGTCAATACGTCAATAAACAAAACTGCCGCATTTGGAGTGATGAGCAACCACAGGCAGTGGTCCGAACACCGTTACATCTGGAAAAAGTCACTGGTTGATATGCTTTATAGGCCAGTGGAATAATTGGTCCATATATCTTCAAAAATACTGCTGGGAATTACATTACAGTCAATGGTGACCGCTATAGAGTCAAGATCAATGACTTTCTCGTTCTGGAATTGACTCGCCGGAATGCAGGAGACCTCTGGTTTCAACAGGATGGCGCAGCATGCCATATAGTTCGTGCAACCATAGACTTATTGAAAGAAGCATTTGATGAGCGCATAATTTTTCGTTTTTGACCTGTGAACTGGACTGCAAGATCTTGTGATTTAACACCGCTGGACTATTTCTTGTGGGGATACGTCAAATCACTCGTCTACGCCGACAAACCCGAGACGCCTGGCCATTTGAGAGACAACATTAACCGCGTTATTAGCGGGATACGGCCTCAATTATTGGTTAGAGTAGTCGAAAATTGGACCTCTCGTTTGGATTTCCTCCACGCCAGTCGTGGTGCTCACTTGCCCGAAAATAAAATATAAAATGGCAGAGAATTATCTTTCCAATAAATTTTCATGGCAGCCAAATTAATTTATCCGTATTTTATTTCATTTCAAAGTTCTATATCTCTAAAAAAAAACACCAGGATCATAATGTCAACTAGGACAATATTATCAGAGCTTGGTGACTTGAATTGTCCAAAACAATAATTCCAAAGTTCTTAACGTTGGCTAACGGATTCTAATGGTCGAAAAGAATGGGTCATTCTTGTTCGATTCTAACGGTATTGTTGGAAATGTTTCCTCACTACCAGGAAAGAGAGTACCAATTAGAACCCTAAGTGGCTATCACATTCCAATAGTAGCAACAAAAAAATTGGGAATATGGCAAAACAGTCGAAGTGAAGAAAGTCACATATAATGGGCAAGTAAAGTTCAAAGCTTGGTGCGCGATCTCTCATCTGATTCAAGTTGTGACCCAGGAGCCCCACCCACAAGGAGCAAGTGATCTACTCGCTTCACTACACGAGCTTGAGAAATATGATAAGAACTATCCAAAAAATTATAGGAGCCAAGTGAGGGAAACAATTCTTGTGCATAACGCAGCGAAATTTTAATAAATGAAACCGGATTGAAAGTTCAGGAAAAACGTAAAAATATTTGCCTTCAAAAAGACGATTATGTTACATAGTCTCTCAACGGTAGTGCATTTACTCTATGATGCAGCAAAAATTATTAAAACGCGTAGCAAATTTTGAGTACTCACATGAGAACATGCTTAACAATATTGATTCAAGCTTATGAAATTGTTGCTTTATTTTTGAAATAAATATAAAATGCATGCCAAAAGATTTTGACGGCTGCTTTAAATGTAACTAGTGCTGTATCAAGCAGTTTGAGGACTAAATGCTTTAGCTCAGTTTTCCTTTCGAATTCCTTACGAAAATATACTTTCTTTGTATTTCGGCAACTTTCAACCTCGTTCGCTAATAAACCCTTTTCTAAGAATTTGATGACGTACGAGGGTCGTTCCATAAGTCCTTAGAAATTCGAAGAGATGGCGCTCGTAGTATCAAAAATAATTTTTGCCCAAAAAACAGCACTGCCAACTAGTCAGCTGTTTGAGGTTCACCTGTATCTACCACATTGCTGTTGTCGATTGAAGTAAACAACTTTCATTTGATTATAACAATGGATAAAAGTGAGTTTCGAGCGGTGATTAAACACTTGCATTTGAAAGGGTTAACGCCAAAAGAAATTGATGAGTTGGATGAACTTCATGGCACATGTGTTCTTGTGTTTCCAACTGTTTACAATTGGGTGAATGAGTTTAAACGTGGCCGTACATCCACAAAAGATGAACATTGTTCCGGACGCCCTGTGGAAGTGCTATCCCCAAAATGATTGACAAAATCTCCAATATGGTTTTATGTGATCGTGAATCAAAGTGCCCGAAATAGTTGAGGCCACAGGCATTCCGCAAGGCACAGCTGCTTCAATTTTACACGAAAAATTATGTGTGAAAAAATCTCGGCAAGATGAGTTGCGCGTTTGCTCTCAGAGGAGAATAAACGCAATCGTATGGTTGACTCTGAGGCTATTTTGTCGCTTTTCTGTCGCAATCCTGAGGAGTTTCTGCGTTGATATATAACTTTTGATCAAACATGGATACATTACTATATTCCAGAGACAAAAGAACAGTCGAAACAGTGGATTTTTGAGGGCGAACAGGCTTCAAAGAAGGCAAAGTCGGTGAAATCGGCCGCGGAATCATCTACAACAACTACTTGGAAAAGGAAAAACGATAACAGGAGAGTATTATGCGTCGTTATTCAACCGGCTGAGCGAAGAAATCAAGGAAAAATTTCCTCATTTGAAACGGAAAAAGATACTTTCTCATGAAGACAATGCACGGGTTCACATCTGCGCAGTTGTGATGGCCAAAATTATGGAACTGAAGTTCCAATTATAGCAAAATGAACCGTATTCACCAGATTTGGCCCCCAGTGACTTTACTTTATATCCTTACTTGAAGAAATGGCTTGGCGGACAAAGGTTTACGTCTAACGAGGAGGTTATCGCCCAGAGAAATGCCTATTTTCAGGAGCTTAGGAAATCCTACTTTTTGGAAGGCTTAAAAAATTTGGAAAGGCACCTACAAAATTATATATAAAACAGAATTATGTTGAAAAATAAAAAAAAACAGCCACGAAAACATTTTATTTCCACTTTTTTCTAAGGATTTATTGAACGCCTCTCGTTGACACGGTTTTAGTAGACAAGTCTCGTGTTTGTTCACTTTCGACTTAGTCACTTAAACCGTGTCTATATCAGAAAATTCTTAGAAAAAAGTTTATTAGCGAATGAGGTTGAAAGTTGGAAATAAGCAAAATCTTTGGGAAAGGGTTATCGGTGAACGAGGTTTGAAAATTGTGGTTGCAGATAAGCAAAATCTGCTATCAAATTAGGTGTTTCTGGTTCCATAGTGGGTGTCTGCAATAGTTGCAGTTGAGATAAAATTACTTTTATACATAGTGGGGTTGACGACTGTTCAAAACGTAGTGATCATGAGACGAAGTGATTTTAAGAGTTGAATAGGAGTTTTATTCAAATTGTGTGTAATATTGTGCTTATTTTTTTCCAAATAATCAATTACATTGACTTGGTTATACATTTCTATCAAGCTAAAACTTTCAGGCACTACTGATCTATATAAGTAGCTAGTTTATGTTAACTTCATATTAAGATATCAGTAATCCTTTGGCAGTAGTGGATGTGTTAGTAATTTTTAGGTATCCTTACATTTTTCTGAAAAATTGGCATTCGGAATAAACAATTATGTAGAAAATCGATCATGTGTTTATCTTGGTTATAATAATTTTTGGAAAATTTTAGCCCGGTAATTTCATTTCGATCCGATAACTGCATTATAAGCTACAGGGGTACACAAATATTAAGGGTTACCACTGACAAAGGTTTTCAAATTTCCGAAATCCAAATATCTGTTGTTTATTGTCACTAAAAGGTCGTTAGCATTTCAAAATTTAATGATCACAACGCTTACTAAAGAAATGGCAAATAAAAATTCAAGAACAACCATAGCTGGTAGCCCTATCCTGGTTTCAACCAGATTCCTACTGAATTTGGCCTACAATAAAATCCACTGGCCATATGAATTTCGCTTTGATTTCATGACTAAATTGGAAGTTACAGGGCAAAAAACTTTATTTTCCTGAGCGAATTTTCAAAATTGAAGACAAAAAAATTACCATAGTTGGCGGGTTCAATATAATTTTTCAACCCAATTTCTACCAAACGTGGCTTAAAGGAAAGATTAGCTACTTTGAGGATTTCATCAAAATCTGGGGACTGACTAAACAAAGTAGTTGTGATTCTTAGTGATTTTTCAGATGGCTCCACTGGCACTTATTGATTTTTCAAGATGGCACCCAAAATATCGTTTCTATCAGACCTGTTCCTACTTGAAATCAGTACATTCTACGAATTTCAATTGTTGTGAGGTACCGTGAATAGAAGTTTCTGATGCTAAAAATATATAAAAATTGGGGAAAGGTTTCCGTTTCAGAAGTTTTACTTTGGCTGTGTAGACAACGCATAAGATTTGTATATGAGTTGCTTTTTCTCTAAAAATCGATAGTTTTTCAGGAGACTAGTATTCAATAACATTCTTCATAAAAAAGTTAAAAATTGATTGGCACCCTCGACTGTTTCTTTATTTAAAGCTAGATTATATAATAGATAATTTAGATAATTTATTTAAAGCTAGACAACATACCGCTACATTGAAAAATATATTAACGATTATTTGAAATTTGTTACAGTTTTTAAATACTGTGTGTAGAATTCGATGAGGGTTATTCAGATGTGGAAAAATAGTCTAGTTTGTGAATTTCATAAATTTCCAGCTATGCAAAGATGACGTAAAGGTGAAGGCTTTTGAAAACAAAACGGCACTATATTTAATATGAGGTTTCTTTAGTGCCACGAGCATTTAATATTTTGCTAAGACAAACGTCCTAAAAAGAGTGTACTATCCTTTATTTTCTAGAATTTTACAAAGCCAAGTACGTGTTGCCATGAATACATTTGGTCACTGGTAAGCATGGAACGAAGAAATAAGTTAACACAAATTTACCACAAAGACGAATTAAACAAACGGAGATTTGAATGTAAACTTTCAATTTACAAAACGAACAATGGCTTACCTGTACTCTGTGGTTCTCTTTATCGCAAACGTAGATAAAACCCAATGCGTCAGTTGTAACACCCCAAGGATAATTGAATTTTCCATCCGTTGTGCCTTGTGAGCCGAAAGCTCGCAAGAACCGACCTTGAGGGTCAAGCACTTGAATTCTATGGTTGTATCTGAAAAAGAAACAAAGAAAACACGATGATAGCTCATTTGCAATTTCACTGCTCTCCACAAAAACATTATTTCCCTGAATGCAAAACCTTCAGCTTTTGAAAAAAAAATATTCTTTGAAAGTTTCGTAATAAATATTCAGGAATCAAACGAACGCCGCGTTAGACGAAAGCAAATGCAAATTTCTTTAGCAAACGTCCAAGATGATTGTTCTGCTTGATAAAAGATTCATAGCGCAGACTATTTTTGCTTGTGTCAATTTCATTAGGGTATTATTGAGTTTACTGCGGGTACCTTTGGCTCCTAAAGTGAAATACAGTTCAGTTCAGGTAGATAGCAAGTAAAGGTTCGGAGAGAACCAGAATAAAGTTTCAGAATGCTCGCACATTCAAAATAATCATTCGTACAGCTTTCAGGGAATTTGAATTTCATATTATTCCAATACTTTTCACATTTGACTCGCTGTGTTCTGCGACGGCTACGATGTTGGTATGGATGTTATATTTTCATAGGATTGAAGCATATTTTGAAATGAAGTATAGTTGTCAGATAAAAGTTATAAGATTAAATAGTATTACTCATTACGAATCGCATGAGCAAACTGCGTTGACACTAAAAGCGTGATATAAACTTATTTGATACTGCATTGATTCTCCCGCTGGTTATGCTAAACTTAAAAGGAAAAATACACTTACCGATCAGCTATGATGTACTGACCGATCCTATTCACTGCCACACCTGCCAAACAATCGAATTCACCTTCGCCATTACCATACTCGCCAAATTCCTTTGCGAAGATACCGTTAGCGTCGAAGACCTGTACTCGGTGATTGGAGGAGTCCGCTACAACGATTGTGTTTTCTGGTCCGACGGCAATGCCGCGTGGCCATGTGAAGCATCCGGGCTCGCTCCCCCGGCCACCCACTTGAAACAGCTGCTGTCGTTTGCGCAGATATTGTGTCCTAGGGGAGATACCTGCTGCGGTTATACCGACTGCTGCCGTAGGGGAGGTAGGGGAGCCTAGCCCGTTTTTTGAATCATCGTCAGATGATCCTATTTCGCTAGCTTGCCTTAGTGGCAGGCCCAAACTTAGACGTCTGGCTGCAGAAGATGAACTACTCGAAGGAGTTGAAGCGGTTGCTTCGCGAGTGTCCTTCGAACTGCGATTGCCGTATTTGTTCTTCAAGTAACGTGCCCATGAGCTAAGAGCCTCGCCATCTTTAGCACCCGCTCCACGGTCTGGAGAGCTTTCTCGCGATTTCAGGGCATGCGACGATCTACTTCTGGACAAATCAGAAGGTCCCGATGCCGCAGATGATGTCCCATATCTGAAATAGTCAACTGTTTTGAATTTGGGTTCGGCGCAAATTAGTGTTCTGTGTTTTTGTAACGAATTAACACTTAAGACCTTGATTGCACCAAAACGAGCGCGTTAATTCGGTTAACGAGGAAAGTTTTGAGGCTCGAACATGAATTTAAAAAATAAAACTGAAAACGAACGATTCCAACAATTTACTTTTACAAAATAATAATGTGATTGGTGGGAAAATAAAATTGAGTGTTTGAATGAATTCATGTTTTAGTAGAATCGCACCTTGAAGCAAGATAAGCAGACGGCGATGCGGTGGTTGGTGAAACGGGTTCGTCAAGATCATCGTCGTCATTTCCAAGCGTATGCGTCGATCGGCTTCTGGCCAATCGGTTACGTCTTTCCTTCATCGCCAGATACCTAGATCGTCCAGTCCCATACCTACTGTCCGAATCGTCTCCTGTTGCGTTTTCGTCCTCGGGCGGGACGACAGCAGTGCTTTTACTCTTATTTAAAAAGCGACTTGTGTAACTGCAATTAATTATTTCAACACGTGGAAACTTTATGACTCTCTAACTCAACTAGGAATTCTCAAAATGTTATTGGGTTACATGTTTATTAGTCACCATTTGGATTACATTTCATGAGGTTTATACGTTAGTAAGGTTCCGTGTGCACTCCAGTAAGAAAGCAGTTTACGTATGAGGGAACCAGAGGCTGCTGAGGAATTGTTACGTGCATGTGAAATAAAATTAGGATTTGGGAAACATTTTGTGTAATAAGCTTTTTAGCATTAAGGCATTCGCACAAATTTTCTGATGGAAGCTACACTTAAGCTTTATTTGCACTTCAAACTAGATGAAGAAAGTATAAAACCCGTGCACCGGATAACAATCTAAGTTTTTCGGCTGCCTAGTAAAGCTTCCATTTTATGAATGATCAACTGATTGTTTAAATTAGGACAGTTTGGTAGCTGTTTTAGAGGTTGCTGTGACATACCTGCTTCCGGATGGCTCATTGTAGGATGAAGTGCCGGCTCGGCTTCGCGTACTTGACGGGGTATATTTGGGACTTGCATCGCGTTCTGCTGCTGTGCGATAGCTGGATGGAGCATATGTAGATCTCAAACTTGCTTCTTCTCGAGAGCCCCTCCGATTATCATTGGTATCTCGAGTTCGTGCGGAAGTTGAGGGGACTGCGGTATCACGCACGGCAGTCTTCGCGGGAGCTTTTTTTGGTGCTTCATCTTCTTCGGATTCTTCAGATGAGGTTTCTTCTTCAGTGCTCGATTCGGATTCTTCTTTTTTTTCGGTGGGTTGTTGATGCTGCGGTAAAAATCGGCTTTGGAAAGGTTTCTTTTCAGTCGTTGTGGGAGTAGAAGGTGTACTATCGGTCGAGCCACGTGTACGAACGGCGGGTTTCGCTTCAACCGTCGTCGTGGATTTGGCAGGAGCAGAAGTGGCTGCAGCCGCGGCAGATGAGCTTGAGCTCTCTGTAGAGGCAGTCGATTCGCTGCTCTGAGAACGAGCCGTCTTTTTTGGAGTAGAGGTGGCTGGCGTTACCTTAGACTGTTGATTAGACGGAATTGATCCATCAGATTCTTCTTCAGATTCGCTGTCGGCCTGAACAGATTATAATGGACGAAAAATGATGATGTGCTTAATGAGCTTGATTCACAATAATTGAAAACGATTTTAAGAACAAGTACAAATGGTTTTCGCAAAAAATATAGGTATTCATGTCATAAGTTACAAATTGCAAGATATCCTCATTAAGGCAGTTAGAAGCCGATTCTACTCAATACTAAAAATTATGGTAAATATATCCGTAGACCTAAAGTGGTTAGCAAAATTCTGAGTATGTTTCTATAGTGCTGTATGTCTTATTGTAAGTATTATCACATGCCTTAAATACATTTTTATGAATGGAAATGAATGATGTTACAAAATTAATCTTTGAGATTTTCAGTTCATGATATTTGACAGCTGTAAGAGAGGCATTCAAGGTCGAACTGTGTCGAATCACATTTACTTTACTAATATCATACCGTTCGAGGTATCAATAAAATATGCTGATGCAACGTCGAACAGAAAGATTCCGAAAGATATATTTAAGCTCTACCAAGTATATTAAGAATGTATACAACGTGAAGCTTCTGAAAATTACTGGGCATTCGCCACATCGTACGAGAATAACAGGAGACTTTCAATAAATTCAAGTTTCTAAGATTTATAATAGCTGTGTTTAATGACTCCGAAAAACGAGTAGAGCATCTCAAGGCAAGTTAAAATAGTGCAGTTGTCAAAAAACTAGAACAATTGGGAGGCAAAAAAAAAATTTGAGAAAGTTACAGCAATTGAGATGCAATTTTTAAAGTTCATCGCTTGTTAGCAGTTGAGCCTATAATTCACAAATAAAAAACTGTACCTACTTCAGACACAATTATTGTTTTCAGTTGACAAACAGCTGGTTGTTTGCCCCAACTTGCTCTAACAAAAAAAGTTAGAGCAGAAATCGTGCTCTAAACTGCTCTAGTTCAACATAGAGCAGGCTCATGAAACCGATCTTCACATAGTCAACCACTTTGGATTTACAATTAACTAAAATAAACTATTTTTTCTCCTTTGATTTTTAAGTAAGTACTAAATACAAACATTTTTTCGTTACTTCCATAAAAATACAGAGAAATGCTATGCGCATTGTTACTCAAAAAAAATTTTTAGTGATGAATTTCTAGATAAGTATGTGTAATTGTGGACGACATGACGGTTTTTTTTTAAATTCGAATGCAGCATGAAATGACTGCAATATGCATGGGCTTAGCGGCTGAATAAAGCTTGTTATGAAAGTTCAAGTTAAATTCAACATTCCTCTACGAAACATTTTCCAGCAATAATTAAATTCAGTGAAACTCACCTCTATCTGCGGAGGAGTACGTCGCACTGGTGATCCTGGAGAACTGTCGCTTTCTTCACTAGTTGGTGTCGCGCTTGCCGGAGTTCTTTTAAGAGCAGCCACTCGATCAGCTGTCGGGCGTTCTGGATCCACATGGGCGGGTGTGGCTGATGTTGATCCTTTGTTTTGGCGCTTTATTCTAGAGATCTCGTCATCTTCAGATATTTGTCGAGCAGCAGCGGGTGGAGCAGCCTTCGTTCGAACTGCCGGTTTTGTTTGTTGCACAGCAACCGGTGGTGGCGCAGGTTCTTTCTTTTCTTTCTTACCCCTATCTTGTTCTTGAAGACGTTTGATTACACGAGGGCTATCGGACAGTCTGATAATTCCACTTAGTTGTCCTCGAGAGACGTCTTCAGTGTCGAGGACACGATCTCGTTCTTTGGCGTCTTTTTCGTTAAACCTAACGTTTTTGTTAGCTTCGCTATCTGAATCATCAGTTTGGTGGCTGCGGACGAACCGCGATCTAAATCTAGATTTAGTGGGTCGTGAACTTGACTCGTAATCGTCTTCGTAGTCTGCCCCTCGACCATACCTTGATCCAGAATCACCATAACGGTCGGCGCCAGCAGTACGATGCCTGTCGCCAAATTTCCTACCTCCTAAAACGGGCTCATCGTCATACCCTCGTTCATCTTGTCTGAACTGAGTGGTAAGACGATGGTCACTCTTAGACCGCATGAGACCTGGTTGATGCGCATTTGGCACTGCCAAGTGAACTCCACTTTGACTATGAGGCGCAGCGTGAGGAGTTATATTTAAGTCACCAAATGTCGCTAAGTTCATAACTAGTTGATTTGGGTCCACAGACATGAGGAACCGAACTCTTCTACTGTAATCACCATTTTCATATTCAAAGTTCCGAAGAAACTCTACAGTTTTCAAAAATATCTCCTTCGTGTCCATCAGCTCGCAATCATCCCACTCCACATTTTCGTTCATATATTTATCGCAAACATCACAATTGCTATGAATATTTGCTATTTCTGATTCTAGATTATCTTTTAGTGATGTCAAATTTCGCATTTCGCTTGTCAAATAGCGATCGATTTCGGTTCGTAGGCCTTCAGTTCGATCTTTTATGGCTTTCGTGACACGTCGATAGATTTCATCGATTTCTTCAGATACACTCAGAGTATTTGTTTGTAGACTTAGCATGTTTTTCTCAATAATAGCCAGCGTATCTTGAAGTCGGTGCATTCCTCGGCGGACCTGAAATGAACAGGATATGTAAAGTTGTTACATTATTGTAGTCTCAATCCCCTTACCTGGCTGTTTATGCGAACGATTTCTCGCCGCAAAATATCCATGTGAGCACTTTTGCAGTCTTCGCAAGTCTTTTTGTCGCAGTGAGCGCATGCCGAAAGATATGCCTTTTCTGAACACACATTACACCTTTCCATCACTTGCCCTAAAGTTATACATAATTTGAAAAGTAATAAAATGTGAAATAAAAATATAAAAGAGATGGACAGTTGACTGAAACAAACGTGCTACTACGTTTTAACCAGAAATGAATATATATATATATATATATATATATATATATATATATATATATATATATATATATATATATATATATATATATATATATATATATATATATATATATATATATATATATATATATATCCAAACCACAATAAAATTGAATATTTTTTTGCTCTATCTACGTGATTCAGTGCTTTTGGTGCACTAAAAAATATAGTCTACTATACGTAAAGCAACTATGGGCAAAGTTAGTCGTGAGACTAATTATTTCACACTCGTTGAAATTTCGACCCCCCATCCCCAAGATATAAACGGTTTGGAACGGTGCGACTTTGCTTCACTTTTGATAATCCACCTACGTGATAATCAGTGCAGTATACTTTTGCCTGTTTAATTTAGCCCCATTA
The DNA here is from genome assembly GCA_963978885.1 of Nemotelus pantherinus. Taxonomy (NCBI): domain Eukaryota; kingdom Metazoa; phylum Arthropoda; class Insecta; order Diptera; family Stratiomyidae; genus Nemotelus; species Nemotelus pantherinus. The sequence continues at coordinate 259,165,392 of OZ022264.1, read as the reverse complement.
TTGACCGTTTTTAGCGTCAATTTTACTCAAAGCGACCATAGTTGTTTTCTGTACGAACAAGCTTTGATGCTTTGCAGGCTTTGCACCAACAAAGTATACGCCCCAAAAAAAAATATCTACAACACAAAGAAGTGTGATTTCTATGAGAAACATGTGATCTTTCAATCGTTTCGCGTATTGAAAGTCGATTTTGAAGCTATAGTTGAAAGATACGGAAGTGCTCTCGTGGCTTAAGTTTTTTCATTATACTTTTCAAAAAACATTAGCCTGATACGATTTTTAAAAAAAATGTCGAAATGGAAAGACACTGTAAACTCTATTATTTTTAAAGCTTTTTAAGTTAGTTCAAATATTGTAACTCCATTAGCCCCAACAAATGTGTCGAAGTCTGGAAATGCATGAATTGACAGTTCTCTTACCTGATGTTGGGTCTGGAAGCTCTCCTGTGATTTCAATGTGGAGCTCCAAGAAGCGTTGTAAAGTGACATTTGTTGGAAATGCTTGCACTCCTTGATATGGAATTCTGTGTTCTGCACGACATTCAGGACATTTTACCTTTCAATTAGAAAGAAAAACGAAATATATTATTGAGCGTGCGCAGACATATTCTTTACATAAACTTTTGATCACATTCCCGTCTATTCAAAAGAGCAGAAAGAAGCAAGTCACACATAATAGCTGTTAAATAATCCAATAAAAAACTTAAAACTAATTTCTCGGGTGGAAGGATGTTCAAAGCCGAGGAGCTATAATCATTCTTTTACTGGTGCTGAACAGTGTATGAGGTGTTCCATTCTTAGTGTTTTTTCTATGATAATGCCAAAGCTCAGGAGATTATCCTTTAAAGTGAATGCTTAGCTATGGCGGCAGAGAGACAAATATGGAATTATTCTATTCTATTATTCTTTTTTTTTTATTTTATTATTCTTTTTTTTAAGTCCCACATTTTTTTTTCTTACTTTCTGAGACGCTGGTGTTGTGCCCAGTCACTGCTAAAGTTTTGGTGTTACACTTAATTAATGGAGCGCTGGTATATTGTTCTGTTACCGGCTCTTAAGAGAAAAGAAGACGAACAAGTAAAACTGTAAGCATGCGAGTACACGTTTGTACTTGTTCGTCTTGTACTACTTATAGACTTACTGTGTTAATATTCATTTCACAGTTCATTTTTCATTTTTCAACAAGAACAAATTGAATCAAAAGTTCAATTAGAAGAAAGATTCAATTAGGTTAATGTTTTTATATTATAGATTTTTTTTTACATTTTAGCTCAAGAAATTCAAATAAAAGTTTCTACTGTAAGCTGATTGACCAACTTTTTCGATCGATGGACAGTTGAAAGTGCTTTTTAGCTTTAACACTATGCGAGGGGGGATAAGAGGTTGCGGTTGTAAAAAAAAATAGTATTTTCTTATCTTGAGAATATAGTCTCAAAATTTGAAGTCAATCAGAGCAAAACTCTGAAACTTATTGATTACTTAGTCCCATCACCTATATAATTGTAGTTCCGACAGCTCGGAGTATAGTAGATCATTTTCTCAAAACCGCTTTTTGAAAGAAATTTATAAACGACACTACCGATTCATTTCAAACTTGGCACACACTTTCTACATGTAAAATACTTCCCGTCAACCATAAGCTTAAGATTTTTGTTTACATTAAAGGGGTTTTCCAGTTACAAAAAGGCCAAATTTTTCGTGAAAAATAGCAATTGTCACTTCAAATGACCACCAAAAATTTGAAAATGGAAGAAATAATAATCATTAATGCAATGAAAACCGCAAATCGTTTCATTCCAAAGACGTTCTTGAAAAACATTTGTGACCTTTGCTGTTTGTCGATATTTTCCCGTAAAAAAATTACAAAATGTAATTGAAATGATCTTAATAATGTACAAACGGTTTAAATAAATTTACTCTATACAAAAAATTCATGAAAAAAGTGTTTTTCTCAGGCTGAAATCTTTACCGCTCCCTTAAATTACAAAAGGGTGCTGCTGCTTACACAACTTGTATTTGGCCATTAATTTCAGCCCAATCAACAGCGTTTGCTGGCTTGGTTTCAATTAGCTCAACGTCTAGGCACTTCTGCTAAATCTTCAAAGTAGCATAAACCTTAAATTCTTAGGCGTTGTTTACATAGTGCTGGGCACTTACAAAGAATAAGCTTGATATTGTCCTCTTCCTATATTGGCCTTGGATGCCTAAAAGAAGGCAAGGAAAAATTCACAAAACTTCAAATTCCGATAACTTCCTAGAAAATAATCTGGGTATCACGAAATTCGCAAATCGTACTAAAATGCGAAAGAAATATATGTACGTGCCTAATTTTAAATGAATAAGCAAGCAACCTTGTGGATATGGGAGAGTTCTAACCAAAAAACCTTCAAATTAACCCATCTAAAATTTTGTGATTTTTATATAAAAATGCAAACTTCATGCTTTGTCTGCAGATCCTAATTGAAATTTTTTAAATACCTCGACGGACAAGAACGGTTACCCTTCACTAAATATGTTCTATTTTTACCAGCCGAAATTTGTGCTCACGAGAACTGACGAACCGATAAGCGGAACTAGTTGAAATTCACAGACTGTATTGACCATAAGTAGGAGACGTGATTTGGTCTAGTAGACGTGATTTTGCAATACGGGCAACACTGACAATGGCGCCATGTTGAAAAATCTCTAGGAAAAAAACTATTTTTTGCGATAAAATTCGGATTCAGTCATCGGATTTCAATGACTTCAATAGCAGCTCTAAGCCTTACTGTAAGCCATGCTTGGTAGAAATTCGGTTGAAAAGTGGGTTGAAGCTGCCAGTATTTAAAATTTGGTCAAAAATGTAAAGCTTTTTGTCTCATAACTTTCAACGCAGTCATGAAATCAAAATTACTATGGTAAATGCCCTTTATTGAAAGCCAAAATGGGTAGGAGTTTCAAAATCATTATAGGGCTGTAAGCTATGATAATTTTTGTAATTGTTTTTGCTATCCGATATTGTCATTAAATTTTAAAATTCGAATGATCTTGTTATGAGAATATAGAACAAATATTTTGGTTTTAAATATTTAGAAAGTTTAGTGGGTGATTACCTAAATTTCTTGTTCCCTAATAACATCCAGTGCAGTCATCGGATCAAAATGAAATTCACAGTGTGCGTTGGCTTCAACAACAAGCAAATGTGATATTTTTGGCTGTGGCGCTAGCAAAGGGTTTCCAGCATGAAGCGCTTTTGTTATTTTCGTATCAATAAATGGTAGCACTAAGTATTCAAATGGCAAACATCTAGAATAGATATAAGTACCCATTGTTTGAATTTTCCAAATTCTGGAAATTTTTCGGGTCTCAGCCCCAAACATCTTTCTATCCCTGTAACTTTCGATGAAGCTATCAATGAAAACGAAATACACAGGGTAAGATGATTTTGACGAGAGACAGTTATCATAGGCTTTTTGTTGCAATCCTGGTAAAGTGTTGCTAGCACTGAGCTTTTCCATCGTTTATGTTACAGGAGATGCTGGGTAACAAATGGCAAGTGTTTTACTCTTCTAAAGTTTGAAATACATGGAAACAGTAACCCTTAAAACTTTTTCATCCTGTTAGTTTCAGTTCATTCTTGAGATAGAAGTGGTGCATGGCTTTCGAAACAGGTTGGCTGTACTAGAAAGCACGTGTGGTAGAATATGCACTCCAAATCTGAGCTATGCATCTACTTTTCTTCGAACATGAGTGTTTCTAGCGGTTATGATGTGCTATAGTTTTTTTTTGCTGGCTGGCTCTTCAGAGACGGAACCACGAGTAGCAATATAATATTATTGTCGGTACACATATTAAGTAAAATTTGGATTATGTGAAAAGTGCTTCAAACAAGCTTAATAGGAATATAATTGGCTATTCGACAAAATAACCTAGAACTAAAATTCTGTATAAAACGAAACAAAAATTGTCTTAATACGAGTTCACCAAACTCGCGGTTTTTCACCCAGCTATAAATAATACACCGAATCATAATTTCTCGTGTTTCGCAAAACTTTTTTGACGGATTTCGAAAAAAATTTCGTTTCAAACTTTTGAATAATATTGGGCGGTATGCAAACATATCTACATCGAGGTACATTCTGCAAAAGTTTGAGTGTCATGGAAAGTTTCTATCAAATTGATAATTCTTCATCGAAGCCCGCAAATAATCCTTTGCCGGCAATTCGATGATCAGGAGATACATAATAACATTCAAGGTGGATATACTGTTGTACACGCGAACATAAAATTCCACCTTGAAAAATTCTATATGTATCATTTCCCGTTCGCATCATTCGATTTCGCTTGCGTCTGGTATGAACACGAATGGCTATTTTTAAACATACGTGATCATGTGCACAATAAATAAACAATGCCGAGGAAGTAGTCGGAGAGATTCACATGATTTTTATTTTCAATGTTATTGTACTTTCGATATTCATGCGTCGGGATCTAAATATGTTCCGAGCGACAAAGCGACTAAACAGCCTTGTTTTTCTTGTGTGTAAAACATTCAGCATTTTTTTTTTGGATTGAAACTTTCTGTTAGAGACTTTGTCGGTGATATTTAATGCAATTGTACAGAAAATGCAAACGTACAGATTTATGCTTTATTATTTTTTGAGAACAAGCAACATCTACAAGCATCTACAAGACGAGTTGTTCTCCGAACGTATGTAAAAACTCTTGCGCATAGAAACTGCTAGAAATACTTATTTTCGTAGAAAAGTGGAGGAATCGTGCAGATTTTGAGTCGATATTCTGCCACACTTGTTCCTTATTATTGACAAACTGTTTTAATGGTCATACACTACTTTCATCCCAAAAATGCATTTAAACTCATAGGGTGGAAAGGTTTTCAGGGTTATCACTTGTATGAATTTCAAAATCTACTGAAGGCAAAAAAATTAAAGCAGCATCTCCTGCAGCATAAATGATGAAAATGCTCAGCTGCTTCGCATCAAAATCAACCTACCCTATGAATCTCATTTTCATCCCATGATCTAATCAGAAATTACAGAGATTCAAAGATATTTGGGGTTGCCATTCAAACAATTTCCAATACTTCGTTTTTTTTATAAAACAGTAACAGGCTATCTTAGCCTGTTCTCCGGAAGTCAGCTTGGAAAAACTTGCCGAGAAGGCAGACAAAATCGCTGATAGTTTTGAGGAACCTCAGCAACACCAAGTTACCGTTTCTACACCCCAGTTGGAGGTGACAGGTAGCCGCCATCACATAGCTCGTAAATTGGCGCTTAAGCACATAGCACGTACACCAAAAAGTAAAATAGGATTTATGCCAGTTTAAGTTTGTAAGAAAAATAAATGAGTTGTGTATTTCCGGACGGCAAAATATAGTTTCAATTAAATTCAGTAACTAAAGTCCCAAGTGCAAAATGTGTTTCCTTCTTGCAAAGAAAGCCACTATTTACCAAGCAGAAATATGTATCTGCCATTTTTAGAACCTCACTAATAGTAAAGATAAAAAATACTAAAAGGATCAGAAATAAGATCTTATAGTCAAGCGGTTCTGAAGGCTATCAATGGCAACCACATGCGAATGCAGAATGCGCTTTGCAGGTCTTTCTCTGTGCTTGGGCTTTACAAAGGCAGACACAAACAAGGAAATTAAAACACGGAGCAAGAAAAAGATCGAAAGCTACAGCTTAAATAAAAAAGAGGAAAAGAGGCAGTGGCTTTCGGCAAAAGTGGCAGAAGTGCTTTGTGTGGAGCACTGACAGGCCATTTTCTTTGCAAAAACGGTCTCGACAGATTTGGTAAGAAGCGGAACGAATAGTGTATAGAAAGTGTATAGAACATCTTCTCCTACACTGTCCAGCACTGACGAGGTGGAAATTAGAGCTCTTTGATTCTGCTCTTCCCTCCACTACAGACAGAAGAAACGTTTTGTCAAGGAACATTTCCAGGTTCATAAGAATCAGAGGAAACACTGTAGATCCAGGAGCTAGCAGTGCAGACTATCAATCAATCAACTAATTACAATTTTCAACTAAAGTATTATCAGACTTGGACTACAATAAGGTTTTTGTTTTCGTAAAGGCAATGAAAGTTATAGGACACTGAGTTTTATCTTGCTCAGCAATGTTCAAGATTCAAGGCACAAAACTAACCATAGCTGGCAGCTCTAACTGAATCTGAATCAATTCTCGCAAGCACAAACCTCATGTGCGAAGAAAAAGGTGTTTACGTGAAAGGTTACCGTTCTTGTGTCAAGAGAAATTTCAAAAATTCTAATTTGACTATTTAGGCAAAGCATGAACTTTATCAAATTTTTCTAAAAACAAATAGAAACAAAATTTTTTTAGGAGGTTCGTTGATTTGAATGTTTGCATTGATTTGTTGTTTACCTGCCTGACGTTCGAGACGATCAGATGATCCTCTCGGAATATATCATAGTTTGATATTTTTAAATTTTCCTTGCCTACTTTTAGGCACTTAACGCCCACTTGAGGTTTGAAGTTTCCAAAACAGGATCATATTCAAGGGATTATTAACATTATTAGATTTCAATTTCTGTACCTGATTTTTCCAAATATTTTGTTCCCACATAAATAAAGGTGTTCCACGAAATTCAATATATCACCGTACGTCGCTGAAGGGTTAAAGATAGTTTAGGTTAAATAAATAGGTTAAAGAAATCTCTATACACTAGACAACCTTGTTTTTGGAAGAGCCTGATTAGTGACTCCGAATTGTTTCAAGGAGCCACTACCGTTTTTTGAAAAAAAATCATATTTTTTATAGTAATAAATTACGCTTATAGGGTTTCTTCTTTATTTTGTTTTATTCAATGTTTTAGCCTTTTTTTGTTTTAGCCATTTTTTGTTTTAGCCATTTTTTGTTTTAGCCATTTTTTGTTTTAGCCATTTTTTGTTTTAGCCATTTTTTGTTTTAGCCATTTTTTGTTTTAGCCATTTTTTGTTTTAGCCATTTTTTAAAAATCTGGTTTAGTATTGCACAATTCACAACGAATTTCTGATTCTAAGCTCTTCTGAGATATGATTGTGCGATATTTTTACTTAAGGCGTACAAGACTTGAAAATGTACATTCACATACATATGTAAAACTAAACATGCATAAATATATTGGCACAACATAATTCAAAACTAAAAATGAATTTTCTGAAATTAATCGTTTCCACATTTCCACAATGTACGTAAATTTTTTTAAATTACTTTCTTGTGCAATTAATCCAATATCATATTCAAGTTGTGACTTTTTGACTACAAAAATTTCCGATAATTCTGTAACTTTCGCTGAATCGAAATCGAATGGACTTTTGAGAAATTTGAATGCAAGATCATTCTGAAATCAGGAAAACGAATTTTATCGTTGTTTTTGTATCTTCGATAAAGCAAATATTAAAATGTTCATTCAAAATAGGAAAAAATAGGAAATTTGAATATAATAAGGAAACAACGAAAAAAATAATAGAATGCATTTTTTTCGGTTATTTATATGTGTATATGAAGCATGAATTTTTTCGATACTTTTCAACATCAATTCTTAATTGACGAGTAGTCACTCGGCGATTTCAAGTTCAACTTTTTCGCATTTATCTATTCATATTTCATTTTCTGAAGAGTTAAATTCGAAAAAAAATCAACGGTGATGCATTCGAAGAGCCACTCAGAATCGTTCAGAGAGTCACATGTGGCTCTGTGGCTCCCGGGTTGGAGACCCCTGCACTAGAGTTTTTGACTCATGTTCGAAGAAAATTACTGCAACGTGAAATTTTACTAATTTTCATTGCATTCTTCGAGGAACTTAGCCGTATAAACATACATGGATTCATTTTTATGTTTGACAGGCACAGTTTATTATGTTTGATCAACACTTTTAAATCGAGAGGAAATGCTTGTTGTTTTCTTTCATCAAAAGTTGACAATTTTAATTTTTACTTGATCTTCTGTTTTATTTTTATTATCAATGTTATTTTTATGATTGGTCAAATTCAAAATACATTTCGAGGTCCTTTACTTTTTTGATCTAAGGAATAAAGGTGTTGTTGAGTCTATTTTCAAGATAAGCTCTCTTAAAGTGTAAAAGCCTAGACAGACGTGCACTTAAATTACTAATATGCTAATGATCATTTATATTTAATTTGGTAATTTGAAAGTTAGTAATTTAAAAGTTGAATTTTATATTTAGGCTTTCGAACTGTCATTCAAAGTGGTTAAAGCGTGTTTTGATTCTTCTATGTAATGACTAGTATGTGGAGTTGTATTAGGTGTAAAAGTTCTTGGAAATAGCACAAGAGTTGGATTTAAATTCTTTGAATACTTTCCAATAGAATTTTACATTTCAAAAAGAGGCATGCAAGTATTGTTCTTAAGGGTGCACTCTATTGTAAACAACTTTTCCGAAGTGTCATACTGTGATTCTGTCGAAGTTTCGCTGAAGTCGTTTGGTCTGGAGGAACGTGAATAGAAGGATAGGTGAGAAAGACGAAGTTTCTAGAACTTGAACACAGTTTGTGGGTATTCCCTTAGATAAACCCAAGTCAAGAGTTTCGTTGGGGGTAAGCGCAATGCCCGATTTCAATCTGCCGGAGATTTAATATTTGAAACATTTTATCTAAGGATCTTCCACTAACTGTTACCAATCATTAGCAGCAGAAGGTATAATTACCGATTTGGCACCCAAGCGAACGAATGTGGCTGTAATATACGCAAACCAGTTATATAATTAGATGTCAAATTTAGAAGTAATAAGTACAAAAATTAATACGCCGAACGAAAGTACAAAACTAATACGCCAGTTCTTCAGACACAGAAGTATTGATTGAGTGAGCATTTCACAAATGCCAACTAGTAAATAGTGATATAATGAAAATTGTTTAATTGTTTAAATATTTAGCGTAGTTGAGAATAGGCACCGAAATGCTTCATTCATTTTATTTCTACACGCTAAAAAATCATTGTTCTACCCTTAATATATTTTGCAGCTAATATATTTATATTAAAAACATTTCTTAACATTATTATGTTGACTTAGCAATAACATTATATTGCCCGCACATAGCATTCTTAAAATTTTATATATTGACATGCGTGCGGTGAATTTGTCTGTTACAATATTATATTAGTAGGCCAATATTAAATAGTAAAATGGCAATAAGTTATATAAGCATCCTATTGGTATACCAATAATTAATATTAACATGCCCATATTGCTTTGTTAGCTGTATCAGTATGTCAATATGTTCTTTTCATAGTCCCAAGAGGTCCCCCATCTAAGTACTAACCGTGCCCAATACTGCTTAGCTTCGATGATCTGACGAGATCAGGTTATTCCAGTGTGCTATTGCCGTATTTAATATTAGCATCCTAACTTACAATACTAGCAATGTACTTTGTTGTATGACCAACAATTTCACTACCCTTGGTTAATACATTTATTTTGGCATAGTAATATATTTATGTTAAGATGTTAAAACATTTATATTTACAGATGTTCTTAACATAAAAAGTTAACAGCTTAATATATAAAGTTAAACTGCAAATATAATATTGTAACTTCCTAACATAAAATATTGAGCTGTTAAAATTATGTATTAGTGACAATGCTGTTACTATAACAATATTAAGATGTTAATATATTGATTTCCGTAATTTCTCAGCGTGTATGTAAGATGAGACGCATGTCAACATCATTAGTTGCTAGGGCTTGAAACTCCACCGAGTGCCATCAAGACAACATGTGCAGAACTCAAAACCTGGAAGAAATTCACCCATGAACCGTTTTTTAATTCGACTGTGATTTTTTTGCCTTGGTTTTTTTGAAAAATTGCTTAGCACATACCGGAATCGTACAAGTTAGACTCAGTATATATGAGTTCAGAAACAAACAAATCAAAATGGTTTGCCGCCAAAGGTGTACATAAAAATTGCTTAGATTTATCTTATAATGTAATAACGACAAAAGTTCGTTTTAATTTCATGCAAATACTCTGATTATTAGTAAGAAAACGTGTTAATTGCTATAAAAGCAATATGCAAATTCCATTGAGAAATAAATAAATTAGACAGGCATGAAACGCTGAAATAACTCACTTGTCGCCGCACATAGTCAACGAGGCCCTCCATACACGGCTCCATGCAGAACGAATGCTGGCATGGTAGCAACTTTGGATTGCGATACCGATCCAAGCACACACAGCACGTCAGTAGTTGTTCAAACTGCTCCATATTTCTCTGCAAATAAATTAAGAAAACATCTTCTTACTCTGTATGTAAATTACTCTTTTATGTGTGTAACAATAGGAAATGTAATCATGTTTTCACAGTAACCTCACAACGTTCCTATTTCGAACGCAAAGGCTTCTTAACGCGGTCCCATAACAATTAAATTTGGAAAACCTGCGTTTTAACAGGCACTGGAGATGTCGTGAAAGTATTTATTGCACACTCGCAGGCTTGTCTCCATAACGAACATTCGTCATAAAAGATTAATTTCGTGCAAGTGGTGGTAGAAGGTGAACGGATGTACACGTTCTAGGATTCTTAATTATAAGTATCTCTTCTTCAACGCCGAGAAACTTCCAACAGGTGGAATTACATCTTTGTAGCGACAATGAAACTTTTGTGATAATTTTAACATTTATTTTCCTTGCGTAGTCTCCTACCAAAACAAATAAGGGTTCTGCCTCATAGAACAGCACATAATAGAACACATCTTGTGTAGTAGGACGATTAATGCTAATGTGTAAAATGTAACACGCATTAGTTTTGCTACTAGGATAATTATCCAAAAAAAAAATTTGCAAGCAAGACTGAAAATTTGAAACCATGACCTTAATTCCTAATACATGGTTCCCTTTTGAAGTTCGAAGCTCTGTTAGAATAAGTTTTTGATTCATTGTGCAGTGGCAACTCTAGTTTAATATTTTAAATTTAAAGTCAAATTTTGATTCTACTGAGCTCTTTGTGATTGCGTTTATTGTCTTAAAATTTACTTCAAAATCGTTCGAATAAGAAAAACAGCACCTCTTCACTACTTTTTATCTTTTTAATCTTTTCGATCACCAGCATACTGAAGTATCAGGATATGAATGTACAGATATTTATAGAATGACATGATTATGTCATCTATGTGTGTTCAACATTGTTCGTTCGATATTACTTGATTCAAGTGAACGACAGAATCTCACGTCGATATTTATCCCACAAAAGGGAATGCAATTCACATCGATTTTTTGCAAATCATCGACAAAATGACGTGAAGACGAAAAAAGTTCTCAATGACGATTCAGCTTTGTATCATGTCATTAAATTGACCTCAGCTTTGAACTTGCAGTCAATGTCATTTATATTTACACAGTATCGAGGCTGTATTAAACGAATCGCTTCACACATTGTCTCCAAGAAATGAAGAAAATATGAAAACAAGGTTTTGACTCAGACTCAAAAAATTTGTTTATCTATTATTTTACGGTTAATGTAACGAATCACTGTAGCGAAAAAATGTACATACTATTTTTTTTTTGTAAAATTTGACGATTTATGGTCAAGTAAAAAAGAAATATTTGACTTTAACTAAAGCCTTTTTACGTGCTTAATTGTTATAGATGTAGGTAGTTCGTGTCGGTTTTTTATGCTTTTAATATTTAGTGCAATTTATATTTTCGCCAGTGATTTGTGACAGCAGCATTAAAATACAGCACATCAAAAAAATTTCAATGATACAGATGTCTTCAAATTTCAAATCAAAGAAACTACATATATCGTTAACACTACGGGGTGACTAATTACTTTGCCCTATGAAGAGGAGCTGTTTCCTTCCACGGACCACATGAGGGCAAGAGACTATTTAATCATAGCAACCATTTACTAGCAGCATTTTTACTATCGAACATTCAAAGAGGAAGGAATTTGTTGCTAAAGATTTGCTTTTACTATCAATAAAAGAAATGCAGAAAACTCATTTCGACGGAGGCGGTTTGAATATACATATGAAATGAATCGACCGTGAGAGTGGACGAGGTTAATGGAAAACGTTGATATTCCAGTTCAATTCAAACTCTGCCATCACAAAGTAAAAACAACATTTTCGGGGTGCTAGAATAAGTGAATGAAAAAACCACTTTGACCTTGAAATTGTGCCTTCATTGCGCCATCAAAATAACCTGAGAGTGTGTTGGTATTTTTGCGAGTAGTAAGCCGTATGTGAGCAACGAAAAATCTAGCCTGAATGTGTAGTTGTCGAATCTTATCTTGCATCTCTTTCTGTTCCATGCGATTTCTTCAATCTTTCCAGGCCTATAATCAGCTGTTCAACAATACAATCTCAGGCCGGATCAGTGGATTTTAGATCCGTACACATATACCAAGTTTGCACGCTGGTTAGGAACTAACTTCTTACGCTGTGATTCCGAAAATATGGTCCAAACCGTCTAATGCAAATTGAAAAAAAATTACAGTTGCAAATTGACCAGAACACGCAATGCAGATGTAAAGGCAGTTTGTGAATGCTCACTTGACCAAATTCGGTAATTTCGCTTATTGACGAATCCGTTCACAAACAGTCCAAATGGCCTGAGTCCATTGGGCTTGAGTCCTTTTGGTTTAAGTCCAATTTAGCTTGCCACTCACGATAGAGCCTCGATCCAGTCAGTCCATTCAATTTTTTGTAACTAATTTAGGAAAAAATAAAGATACCATATGGAAGAGTTTTTTTTGCAATCGGAACTTGCATCTACATAAAGAAACGAAAACCGAAAAGGAAGTGGAAAAAAGGATGGCTTGTCAAACGGAAACAAATGAGTCACGTAAATTTGGTAAAATCACTCACACTTGAGCCTTCTGATTGGGAAACTTATTTAAGAATGGATGATACGACATATAGCATGTTGCTACGGTAGGTCACCACATTTATCAAACGGAAGGATACAAACATGAGGTAAACTATCACTTCTCGCGAAAGATTGACCGCTTCTTTGCGGTAATTAGCAAGCGGTTGCAGGCTTTGGGTCAAATAATATAATATATATTCATGTGACCTATATTTTTCGATAACTTCCAAAAAAGAGTCATGGCCACCACTATCAAATAATCACAGAAACAGTCAATGAGCTTGTCACAGGTCAGCGTGTGAAGAAGACTGCTACGTTGTTTGGACTGAGGCTTCAACACACACGACTAGTCCATTTTATGGATTGTCCGAACTCGGCCTACTATTTCCCCACACACGTTCGAGCCGAAAAATGGCCCGATGGCCTGAGTCCATGGACTTTGGATTGATTGAAAATCCAATTTGGTTCCTTGAGTCCATAAGTATTTCCGAGTTCTCCCACACACGGTGAAATTTCGGTCTGACCAGGCCATTTGGACTGATGGACTGCTCGTGAATGGGGGCCTTTAAGCCGAAAATTTGCTTCGTTGCTCAGTGCGATTTAGCGGTAAAAATTGGACGTGAATTTTGATAATAAATTTGCACTATCTCTTAACGATTGAAAATTGTCAACCTCGAGCTGTTCAAACGTGAAAAAAAATTTGACAGAAATGTCATCGCATGACAGGGAAATTTCAGCAGTTAATTGAAGCAACCCTAATGGAAAACCCGTTTAAGGGTACGATGTGGTAGCCAACAGTGAGGGTAATCCTAATGGACTTATATGCGTGCAAGCATGGGGAGATCTTTTTGAAAAACTTATAAGTCGGAACTGAAGTAGCACTGCGCTACCGGACATGAACCGAAGTAGCACTGCGCAATGCGTCAGTAAACCTTAGCTTAGTCATGATCACGGCAAGATATACTCCAACCTCAATTTGTTTCTATCAAGACACGGTTATTTTAAGAAAAACCTTCCAAAAATGAGGAAAGTCAGTATGGGGATTCATAAGTCCTACGTCTGGGAAAATGATGATATATTTCAAACTTTCTGCTACTGCACCCACTTACAAAGGCAGGAGAACTTGTCCCGTAATCTTGTCGAGGGGACTTAGAGAAGTGACTTCCAAATTTGCTCCTCAGACGGCAACATTCCATTCCAAAGAAGGGGCTATTTCTGCGGCCAAGTGGCCTATTGATGGGGAAGAAGTGGCTGGAAGGCTTGACCCCCTGCTCTCTGGAGGAGAAGAAGCTAGAAAACTTGCTTCACTATCCACGGACACCTTGCCCGCATATTTGACCAAGGGCCTCGCAGAAGTGGCTTTCGAGCTTGCTGCACAGAACTTTGGCAACCAGATCTCTGTCTCTGGTTCGGCCCCTCGCAACGCCAAGGCAAAAAGCTGAAGATCTGTGGGAGGAAAAAGTCCGTTTTCATCGTGCGGAGTTCATATAGAACGCCAACTGAGCCAAGGTGTAATCTCAAAACTATTCCTTGAATTCCCTACGTCTCTCAATGATATGTCGAAACATTCAATGATGCAGTTGATTTGGGCTCCAGGACATAGGAATATTGAGGGAACCTGTGAAGCGGATTGACTTGCAAAGATTAGCACGCTTTTCTGAGAAGTGCTTTACAGTCTTTCGATTGGTATTCCGATGGCCTCGGTTAAACTGACCATCAGGCAGAAATAATTAAAAGACGCAGTGAAGTTGTGGGTGGAAGAACCTTCCTGTGCGATTATTAGACAATTGTGGAAAACTTTTGACATTATTTGCGCTAGACATCTTCTCAATTCGGATAGGGGATCTGTCCGCGCAGTGGTGGCTATCTGAACTGTACACTGTCTGTTTGGGAAGAATGCAGCGCGGGTGGGTGCCCTCGACAACGACTTCTACTGGAACTGTAGATGCGAGGAGGAAGAAGAAACAGTTCCTCATCTATCGTACGATTGCCTGGCCCTCACTGGAAGAAGGATGAAATTGCTTGGCTCATATTTGAAAGGTTTTTCCGATGACAGAAAAGAGTAGAGGGTAAAGAGTTTACCACTAGCTGATACCTGAAAAGAAAACAAACCAAATGAGGACACTTTATCATATGCAAAAGTGAGGCAAGCATACTCCCAAATAAAAGCTTAGAATATGAATATCCCTGTAGCTGATAGGTGAGAGCGTGCTGGTGAGCATGTGATCCCATCAAAATATAGAAAGCGCATCGAACATTTGGCAACAAACGAAATTGTCTGTAGTGGATAGCATAAACGTATCGGAGATCTTCTTTTTACATGCCATATGGCATCGGAAATATTATTCCGCGTCAATTATTTTATTGCTTGCCATTTTAATACTCATACTAGGTTTTAAGAAAAACAATCTTACAGATGTTTTTTTTTGCAAAGCACATGTATATTGCCTAGTGCGAATGAAAAATGTATCTTATCGTGGCAGTGATGTTTGGTGGGATATTTTCTATTTTCTGTCTCTTTCCAACTTTCGTGCTATTTCTCGCGATCAGTGGGGAATGTCACAAAGTGTATCGCAAATCACGTTCTTTCCGCGCTATTTAGTCATGACGCTTTGATTGGACTTTTTGATAACAATAGACAGGGTCAGAAACATTTTTTCTGGGATATTCCATAACAAACGAAAAGCTGCGAAATGCGCGTGAGAAACTCTCACTAACCGTAGCTCGGCTTTTCTCTACAATTTACGATTTTGAAAAATTCAGTCCCCGATAAAACCCACCGTCAAAATGCGTTATAGTTCGAGCACGAGTTTCAGGAAAAGTTTTTATGCTAAACTCCCAGTATATTTTCAATAGAATTCATCTTAAATTTCATTTACTTTGCAAGCATTCTCGATTCAAAACTGATTTGTGAGGGGAAGTATTCATCAAGGCTATTGCTAAACTGAATCGAATGGAATACATGTCGTACGCTTCATATTTGCCTTGATGGAATTGCTATTATTTAAGCCATAGTAAAACTTTCTCGACCATTCACGGAGAAAATTAATCAAACTTTTTCCCGTTGCCTCCAAACCGTATTGCCTCCATTGCAGTTGGATAGAATTTGTAAAATAACAATGAATAGGGTAACGTTTAAAATTGTTTCGCCAACTTGGGTCGCTTTCGTTTATGAGGAGTAAAAGCAACGAGGAACGTAATTCTCGAACAAAGAATGTTTTTTCAACTTTGAGTAACGAAGTCAATGTTCTCGTGTCGACAAGGCAACGCGTAATTATAGCCCGCCTTTGTGTCCAGACAGTGAAGCTAGCACTGACGTTGGTTGCATAATACTATATTTTGATATTGCCCAGATCGATTCACACTAGTGTTCATCTTAACTTCCAAAAATATCTTGTGGCCTCATTGTGCGAAGATCGCCCTGTACTTAAGTAGGTTTCCACGTTGGCGACGACTTACCTATTCCAATTTTGTTGGGATTTCGTTGTGTTAGCACTCTGGACAAAAAATTCACACACAAAGTCGTTTTAATCGAATTTCTGCAATAACGGGCATTTTCGACTAGAACGTTCTGTAGCTTAGATTGGTACCAGTACTAAAGAAACACAAATTGAAACACCGCACTGATGCACATACAATGCACTGATTATTCGATTTGATAAAACTTAATCACTTGCGTTGAATTATAGGATTTATTATTGTAAGGAGATGGTGAACACTTTGCACCGTTTGGGCAACTGAAAAGCCGCGGATTCCGTGCTATCTATTCTTGGAGTGATGCGATGTAGAAAGTCGAAAATGCGAAGACTGGTCTATGCGATTCGGAAATTCTTCCATTGCAGTGATTCGATACTCCTTTCTCTTGCGGTCTATTTTTGTATGAATCATGTTGTGTGTAAATGTTCCATACTTGATAGTGTTAGGATAACTTGCAAATTATTACAGCCTTGAGTGGAATACATGAGTTCATATCAGCTAGTCCTAATATATACATACATGTAATCCATCTAATATTTGCATACATCAGCTGAAGGTGAGATAACTCTGAAAACCGAAAAACGCCGGGAAAAAGATTTAAATGAATCGATACATAGTGCAGGGCATGTATAACTAGAACGTAGATTTTGACCAGCCTGATTTCTCGCATTTCGAAGGATTTTATGAATCGTCTCCGCTAATTGTATGTAGGTAGTTGAATTGCAAAAAAGAAATCGTAATGAGACATATCCGAAAATATATTCGTGAAATCTTTCAGCTAAATTTAGATGGTCGACTAATTTGAAGTGTTTACGACACGAGTGATTGTCACTTAAAAGCGCATGCGTTGTAGTCTTGCACCAAAATGTTAGTGAATTCAATGATCTGCTTTAAGGGGGTATTCCGGTTTTTCGGTTTGAAAAAATCGAAAATTTTTTTTTTGCATTTTCTTATTCCACTATGATCATATAATCTTGCTTTAAAATTTTATCGCAGTATCTGTTTTCGTTTTGAAGTTATTCGCATTTCCACCACTATCATCTCTGGAAAATCCCCGGCACGCTTGAGGCGAGAGTGTTTGAGATAAAACTTTAAACGCGATTTTCTCAAAACCATCTTTTCTCAACTTCTTGACAAGATTTCTCGAAAACGGTCTTACAGAATTTAATGAGTGATATATCAAATTATTTGCTATGATTTAAGGAAAAAGCTGAACTACGATTGTGATGATACAAAACAATTAACTATATTTTTTAATAAAAAAAACTAAAAAAAAAAGGAAAAATTAGAAAAAAAATTTGTTATCAGCTGCCATTTTTTAACGAATAATTGGATATTGATAAGCGTAGTTCATCTGGTAACGGGTATTTTCCTGAGTAAAATGACACCTCATTTGCTAATTTCAGATAATTCAAACGGACGCAATCCTGCCAAGATTGATTTTCAAAGGTCAACTTCAAGCCCTCATAGCAACAACAATTTTCAACTTTTTTTTTTAAATCCAAGTTTTTTCTTAAGTTTAAATCCTGCAATAAACGCAAAATAAAACCATATCCATTGAGTATTTATTTTTATGTATTAAAATTCATATTGAAATAATGAATGATTATCGCGTGAAAAACCGGAATACCGCCTTAAGCACACTAAAAGATGATTTTTCCTTGTACGATTCAAGTTATCTTCATAAAAATGATTGAGCATTATCTAGGTTAATGTACGAATAGATAATAGATCTCTATTGAAGCTTAGACAATTAAATAAATATAGAAAAGGAAATCAATTCACACAGGCTGTGCTAACAAGTAGCATGAAAAGATATTCAGCAGATTAAGGTCAAGGCCATTTACTACGAACAGCAAGAAATCCTTTGTTTTTCTCGCTTTTTGTGCTGTTCCTTGAATTTTTATTTACACGGCGATAAAAGATAAGCAGATAGACAGGCAATAAAGTCTAGGGAAATTAGACTTTTAACTTCGGAAAAATTCCCAGAAAATTATATATTGGTAATTTTATTGTTCTAAAGAAAATATCAAAAGTCCCCATCGATCCACATGCCAGTAAACATTTCAATTGTGGCCAATCGTCACCAAAAGCAGTTTCGTAAGCCGATCTATTCTGACTTATTTTTCACCTGTTAAAACGAGACGATGCTAGCATTTAAGCAAGGAATGATAAGAGACAGACCCGCAGACACTACACATTTGGTCAAAGCCTCTTGTAACTTGCGAACCAAATTTCGTAAGCCAGAAAACTTGGGCCTATGAATGGAAATTTTTACGTTATTGTAGAGTTTAGAAGATGGCGTGATATTTATTCATTTGAAATGCCCCTAGCTATCGAATTAGGACCACACATAAAAATGTGGTTTTCCCGTTGTTAGCATTGTGACACGAACAGACGACAGTCTTTAAATATAGGTAGCTTGCAGCAGTAGAAGGACAATTCTGTATGTATAGTAATTAGTAAATGTCGCTTGGTTTTTCCTGTATTTGCCTGCGTGCAAAGACGAAACCAAATTTTCGTCATGTACCGGTGCTATCATTACCTTGTATATAAAAGGTTGTGATTTGAAATGCTACATCATTCGTAAATTGACTTCAAATGAAGCTGAAGGTAAGTGAACCAATTTGTGAACCTTTAAATGTTTAATATTGCTTTTTTTGTTACATTTTTTTTCGCAGACAATCTTACGGAACCGGAAAAAATGAAAATGGGCAAGAAAAAAGACATTTCGATTGAGACAATAACTTACATTTCTGGGCTAATTGAAAGCGGTAAGGCCTCTTTCCGATAAATAGCAAGAAAGGAAGGAATTTCTCATCAAACAGTTTCAAGGATAGCCGAACCCATCCAAGAGAATATTCCGTGGAATTCGAACAAACGGAAAAACTGACGGAAGACGTAGAACAACTACACGGACTGATCGTCTGATCCGGCAATGTGCTAAGGAGAACCGCCACGTAACTTCAAAAATTATCCATGAAAAGTTAGAGGAGCGCCACATTGAAATATCAACGAGAACATTGCGGAGAAGGTTGTACGAACAGGGAATCAAATGTTGGCGGCCAGCTAGATATCCAAAATTGACGCCCGAAATAAAAAGGGTTCGGCTCGAATGAGTTACAGCGCATAGGAGCTTTAAAATAGCGGATTTGGACAAGGTAAAATATGCAAAATTGAGGAAACACATATTTTGTAACTTATTTTTGCATATTCAATTTGTGAACTGTTTTTTTACTCATAGTGTCCTTTCGTTTAGGTACTCTTTAGTGACGAATCTTGGTTAGAGACTCTAATAAAAAGGGCTCAGTTTGAGGCTATACCAACAATTTAGCGAAAACTGTGTCCAAAAAACTGTAAAACAGCCAGCAGCAATGATGATTTGGTCGTGCATTTGGAGCGAAGTGCCGGATCTCCTATACTTTATTAATGGAACTATGCACGCAAATCAGTAGCAGGATGTCTTGAAAAGTTTTTTGGTGCCGTATTACAAATCGTTGAATTCCCCAAAATGCATGTTTACTTATATGCAAGATGGAGCACCGTACCACAAGGCCAAAACTGTCCTGAGTTTGTAATCTTCAGCATCAAAACTATGACGCGGTCATGTATTTGGAGTATGTCTGAAAGAGCTCGCGCTGTCATTGCAAGGGTGAAAATACCACTTTTCAGTTAATAAGGAAATATAACATTGTGCATTAATACATTTTTGTATTGAAATTTGTCAGTTTTTGTTCTTGGGTGTAAATATTAAAAAATGTCAAAAAATTGAAGTGGTCCAAATTCGTTGGCCAGAGGGTGTACATAGTTAGATGCACATATGTTTTGGAACATTCTAAGTAAGTGCATATGTATTCAAAATGGAACCCGCAAGAAATCGGGTTCTATGGACGCTTCACAACGGATTTATACATATATATATATATATATATATATATATATATATATATATATATATATATATATATATATATATATATATATATATATATATATATGTATATATATATATATATATATATATATATATATATATATATATATATATATACAAGAGATTTTATGTCGATGTGTACACATTTGGCCGTACTCCAAACGACGTGAACGGACTGTCGGTAAAATTCTTTGTGTCAATTGCACTTTATACGAAAACAAATGCGAATACTCCTTCAAAACGCGCCGCAAAGTTGTTTCATTGACACCAAAATGCTGAGCGGGGTGACGATACGTTCTGGGCAACGCTTTCTCTGGCCGCTTCAACTAGTTCATTGGAACGTCTTGGTCGTTGATGAATGGAGTACCGACGATCTCCGACTGTCCCGTGCTCAACAAAATTCAACACCAAACGACGAATAGAAAGCCTGTTGGCCACGATATTTTCGACGATATGCACGTTGAATAAACACAACTGAAGGACTATTTTGAATGTACAGCGTCACTATTTTGGCGCGTTGTTTCGGTGTCATGTCAATCAATGTGAATACGATTATGAAGTGATTAGTTCCACCACTCACTTTACCTCTGATCTAAATCAGGCACCTAGTCAGAGCTAGGTGAACTCAAAGCTTGGTACGCAGTCCCTCGTCTGAACTTGGGTTTGAAACAGGGACCCCAGACATATGAAGCCAGTGCTCTACCCACTATTTATACATACACGCTGAAAAATCATTGTTCTACCCTTAATATATTTTGCAGCTAATATATTTATATTAAAAACATTTCTTAACATTATTATATTGACCTAGCAATAACATTATATTGCCCGCACATAGCATTCTTAAAATGTTATATATTGACATGCGTGTGGTGAATTTTTCTGTTACAATATTACATTAGTAGGCCAATATTAAATAGTAACATGGCAATAAGTTATATTAGCATCTTACAATACTATATTGACACACCAATAATTAATATTAACATGCCAATATATTATAGTAACATGGCAATAAGTTATATTAACGTCTTACTATAGTATATTGGTATACCAATAATTAATATTAACACGCCGTCGATACGATTTTTCCATAGTCCCAAGAGGTCCCCCATCTAAGTACTAACCGCGCTCAACACTGCTTAACTTCGACGATCGCGCAACATTAGGTTATTCCAGTGTGCTATTGCCGCATTAAATATGAACATCCTAACTAACAATACAAGCAATGTACTTTGTTGTATGACCAACAATTTCACCACCCTTGCTTAATACATTTATATTGGCATAGTAATATATTTATGTTAAGATTTTAAAACATTTATATTTACAGATGTTCTGAATATAAAAAGTTAACAGCTTAATATGTAATGTTAAACTGCCAATATAATATTGTAACTTGCTAACATACAATATTGAGCTGTTAAAATTATATATTAGAGACAATGCTGTTACTATAACAATATTAAGATGCTAATATATTGATTTCGGTCATTTCTCAGCGTGTATATATTGTTGACATTTACTCTTGTCAATTTGAATACTTGCTGACAAATTATCAGCTGTTTGTGAAAAAACGCAAGTATTAGGTGCCAGAGGCCACTCAAGACGCCAGAAGAAAAAGGCGGTCGTTCCGGGCATTTGGGAAATCGGAACAATACACTGACCCGTGTCAGTTCAACGAGATACCGGTGACGGAGCGGTTTAAGGACGGAATAAGCCGAAGATTTATGTATCGGTGTAGTAAATTGTTCGAAGATACTGGCGTCATTAAAGATCGCCAATAATCCGTCTGTCCACGCAACGTACGCACGCCGGATACTGTTGTAGCCATGAAGGCCCCAAGTCATAAGAAATCAGAAAACAGAAAATTATGGCCCGAGAGATGGATGTGAATGCGAAATCTATGAGCCGCATTATCGCTCACCGCCTATCGGAAGAAGTATAGAGCGCAAAAATTTAAGCGGCTGTTGTTGCAGTACACAGATGGGGGCTGCAAAAAATCCAATTTCCGGACGAGAAAATCTTCACCGTGCAGGAGAAACTCAATAAACAGAATGGTTGGGTGTACGCTTAGTTGTCATTTAAAGGAAGGTCGCAAATCATTCCACGGGTCGAGAGAGGCCATCGTCGGCGTCAGTCATGATTTGATGGGGCCTAGCCTATGATGGAATCATTAAGTTGGTTTTTTGCGAAAAAGGCGTGAAAACCTTCACAAAAGTGTATCAACAGACGGGTTTGAACCATTTTGTGAAGCCTCCAGTAAGATTCAGTGTCGGCTCACAAAATCAGAATGGCTTGAGTAGCTCGTACCTGCAATTTTGTGTCCAGATGATTGGCCTTCTGGCAGCTTCGAGTTGAGTCGGCCGGACCTCAAGTTATGGACGGTTTTGGAGGACATGGTCTACTATACAAGATACAATAACATTGAATCGCTCAAGTCTGCGCCGGCCGAAGCTGCAAAAATTTTGCTCTATATGGGCAGCGTGCTGCAATAGACGATTGGTCGATGTGACTCAAAGCCTGTGGGAAGGCGAAAGGTAGCCAATTCGAACGTCATAAGTACGAACATTACATTATATTATATTTACATGACATTAGTACGTACCAACTGTCAGTAAGAAATTCTAGAAAAAATCTCAAGCGAATATTTTCTAATTTGAGAAAATCCGTGTGACAGTATTTATGTCCCTAATATGTATATAACTTCATGAAAGATTAAAAAACACATTCAAGGGAGAAACATGAATAATAGAACGCATTAATGTTCGACAGACTATCTAAAAATCTACGGTCATAATTATTGAAATCGTTCTTTGAAGCGATTCTTGATAAACAAGTACATCAAAGGATGTTTGTGCTGTTTGGCTGCAAATTGATGTCAACAAGAAAGGGAGTTAGGCATACAGGCACACACGCCCGCAGCTGGAGCTTTAAATGCTGTTCTGAGCAGAATTGTTGCTAGAGATGAATTATAGAGCCCACACAATAATAATTCTTTCAAATAAAGTTTTTAAAAGTCAATACAGCGTTGAATAATTGACGGTCAATTTTTATTCGGGGTCACAGAACATTATAACCGTATATGAGCGAATACTTATTAGATTGCTAGTTAACATCTGACAATAGTTTAAAACAACATTCACTAACTGCTGATGAGTAAGATCATGACGAATGGAATATTGTAATTAATCATATCGAAGCACTTAAATGTGACTATTACTACGATGTGCACTTACCAGTTAAATTAATTTACGTGTACTGTCTCCGAGGCACCCTTAAAGGGCCCAAACAAATTGTTATCTCTTTTGCCTGAAATAAAACATACGTCAGATTATTATTCAACTATTAATCAGCCAGAATGAAAAATATTTAAAATTATTCTTGGAAGTGTATGATATCTTTTTGAAAAAATACGCGCAATTAGTACTCTGCAGGCTATTCAGGCCATATATTCTAACAGCATGCCCCATTTAGGAGAATGTTTGATAAGGGAAAATTTGATGGAAGCGAATATGAGTGTCGTCAATATTGATTCACTCGATTGTGTTTTTACTTTAGGCGATGTTATTGCAAATCGTTAGATTATTTTACTGGTTAGGACATGTGAATAGCCTTTGAAATATTAAGATAAGTTAAAACACATTAAAAGGTAGGGTTTACAGTGGTTGGACCAAATCTGACCTGACCTATAGGGAAGACTAAGTGAATTTAGTCCTAAGGAGTTTAAATCGACCGACCTTGTCGAGTCGAATTTAGTCCTCGTATGTATGTGACAGCTGTCATTTAGTTTAATTTTAGTTCATGCATTGCAATTATTGTTTCATTTACCTCTCAAACATGTTTATTTTAATGAAGTTGAGTCAATCGGCTAAGTTGCGAACATACATATATTATTAATAGTCGCGCGAAAATCAATGCTTAGGTCGGGTGTGTTTACAGCGGTATAGTCCACGACCTATTTTAGGTCAGGTCGCTTGAAATTGTGAACTGACATATCGCCAGTTAGGGTCAGGTACTGAGTGTTTACAGCAGGTGGACTAAATAATTTAGGTGGAATTTGGTGTATAGTCTGCGGACTAAGCGCCTGCTGTAAACCCTACCATAGTCTTCATTTTTCGTCATTTGGCTCACAATTTATTCGCACCAAGTTTTGACTTTGCACTGCAGTTTTCCAGGGTTAGTTTGTTGCGACCGACTTGATCTACCGAGTAGTAGTTAATGCAGCATGAAATTGGAGGAAATTGTTAGGATATCTTCCTTTAGGTTGCCCTGCGTGCCTTTTCCCATCCGAATAGCTCAATCTCGCGTTGGTTTGCTGGTAGAAGATCTCGCACGTGCTATGGCATGCAGACATCACAACAATCAAAACATGATACAGTAAAACAAGAAGGGAAAAGAAAAGAACATTGTCCCCAGGAAGTATTATTAAAAGATAAAATTGCTCTGACTACCATATAAAAAAACAAGACACAAGAATGATAATAAAACCCAAGAAAATAAAATAAGGACAGACTTATTGCAATCACCTTTTCATTAAATAATTTAAACATGAAAAAAAAAAAATATTTTTAGGGCACCAAAGAAAATATTAGAGTGGAAGCGTGGATCAGAATTTTTGTGAAATTGGGTGGGTACAGTTTCAACCCAATCCCAGCCGGAACCGGTTTACACCGATCATACAACATATAGAAGTAATGATACTATACTAAATAAACGAAATAACGTAAATGCCAAATCACCAATAAAATAAAACAAAACTACGATGTCCAAGTACACTTACACGAGGGGAAATTGATGCACATGGACGGAGCATGCTGATAGAGTCATGGAGAGAGTGGAAGGAAGGAGGAAAAAAAATTAGCTGCTACAGCAAAAAGGGGATCAGATAGAAAAACTACAAGTATAGACAAGGACTTAGTGAAGAAAATTGTCAAGGAGTTTGAGACTAAAACCAACATTTCCGTTGGAGATATGGCAGTTATTGTTGGCACATCGAAGTCAACGGTCGATCGAATGAAGAAACGTTACAGCCTGAGAATATAGAAAGTGCAGAAACCTCCGAATCGATCCGACTGCGAACCCGCCAATAAAATGCTTTATTTTTTTATGTTCAAAACGTAAAACATACATTTTTGAAATAATTTTCATAAGATTGAATTTGTAATAATTTTACAAATGCATTTCCCTAAATTTCAATCAACAGCTAATGTGCCAGACGAATGCATGTACACTTCATCCGCTCTCTAATTAAGTTCTGCCGTGTAACAACGCGAGCCCTGCAAAGTTAATTCTGTCCCCGAGAGCTTGATGGGATGGAAACTCACTTTCTATATATAAATTTTATTATTTACGTAATTCAATACTCACTGTTGAGGTAGATACTCCTTTTGGTCAGCAAGCATGAAATCGAGTTTGTGCTTTCGCATGAAAATAGTTCTTGTAGTTTTTCCGAAATCCAATTTCTTGGTAAGGTAAATTTTCACTTAAACAACACTCAATATTTACCTAGGGTAAATTAAAATAACGTTTACTTTGTGCGCGGTGTAATTTTACGCAACTTCCGTTATCGACTCAGAGAGGGCTTCCGCGAGATCTGAATCATTCTTTTTTGAACGGCACAGCGACCAAAAGCTACGACTATATTTACAACGAACATCCCATACGATTCGAAACAACACTCACGAAAAGCGATTTGATATTGAAGGCCCGAAGGCCTAACGAGCACTACTTTGCGCTTTTTGCATAAAGTGACTGAAGCATTCTTCGATGGGTTGATATGTTTAGCGCAGAAATAAAGTGAATATCTATATTTTAATTTAGTCAGCGAAGGAGAATGTAGCAGGGGCCACTTTGCATATCATAACTTCAAAGTGGAAAATATAAAAATAAAATATTTATTTCTTCACTGAATCTTGCAAATAACTATTTTTTTATTGAATCTCCTTGTTTGCATGGTCAAAATTTCAAAATGATGAGCAAACACCATTCATGTAAATTTTTTACAATGAAGATTTAGTGAAGCATTTTCAAATTCAAATCTTCAATCAGTGAAAAGGCTACCATAGTTCGCCGCACCATTACAAAAAAGATTCAACCCTAAGCTAAAAAGCTGTGTGGATGGAAAATGTTTGAAAATATAAAATAAATACTTAGTGTAATATCATGAACAAACGATATAGGATCAGCCTTAATAATTTAATAGATCTTATTCAGCTGCAAAAGCCGGAGTTTTCACTGCGAGTAACCTTTACTAGATCTGCTTCTTTCCTTTGCTGATAGTTTCATTTCGATCCCATTGCAGCATCGAAAGTTTCAGGAGTGACCTGTTAGTGCCTGTAACTTAAATACTTAACGCCTACAAAACGTACAAAATTTAGGGGAAAAGGACATATCTTGGTTATTATCATTAAAGGATTTTTCTCATACAAAAATATGACGGTAGTATCTCTTCTCTCTATGAAAATTTCTTGCCCATACCACAGCTGAAATTCTATCACACTAATTTAACGCTAAGATCGACCATTCTTGTGAATTTTTGTTTAATCGATTTTGTTTAATCGATAAATATAAATTATGAGATTTTTGGGTTTTACACCCACCAAAGTTTCAAAATTTAACAAAGCTGAATTTGTCTGCTTATTTTTGTTTTAAGGAATTTATTATATCAAATTTTGATGGTTATGTTTGTTTATTTATTTAAAATATATTTAAACCATACGAAATTGGTTAAGTTCTGCAAAAATCATCGCAAAATTAGATCTTCCAATTAAATAAGACAAGTTCAATAAACTTTACATGCATCACTAAATTTAAATTGTAAAATACCCATGAAAGGCCCCAGCTGTAAAGTAATGCTGCATAAATGATGGATCAAAACTTGCTCGAAGGCAAGGCTTTCAATGGGAGGAAGAGGAGTAAAAAAATGTAATTTTTACGGAAGAAAAGAAATTCAATTTAGATGGCCCGGCTGGTTGTAGCTGTTACTGGAACGAATTGACCCATCCATTTTGGAGAAGATACAGTAATGGTATGAAGCTTGAGTAGCCTTGTGGGTTGAGCACTTGCTACACTCAGAAAAAAACTTTGTAAAATTGGGGAAAAACATTGTTAATTCATATATTTTTCACTATGAAATGGCGCCATAGAGGTTTCTCTATGAATTAACTACTACATAGTAACACGTGCGTGAGTTGTATTGGCAACAATTTTCTCTATTGAATCAACAAGGGCTGCTTGTAATTTTGAAGCCGCGAATAGGAAATCCAACAACTAAACTGGATCGTAATAACATGGAAAGGAAAGTGTGGCTGCATACTTAAAATATGAACAAAAATGTCGTAAATCGACTTAAAATACCAATGCAAAAAAGACACTATTTAATGCTTTGAATAGTTGAAAGACCCAAGAATTTCAACAATTTATAATTCTTTAAATTCTTGGGTCCTTCAACTATGTAAAGCATTAAATAGTGTTTCTTTTGCATTGGTATTTTAAGTTGAGCTTTTTGAATTATCTTGACATTAAAATTGTGCTGTTTTGTGTCTTATTGCTGGCAAGCAACAGCTCTTTACAAGCTTTATCGCGTATATTGTTTAATAAGTATGGCGAGATTTTGATCTTAAATTATGCCAATTTCGCAAAGAACAAATTTTCATTTCCTGGGGCTCGGTGTAATAGCCGGAAGTTGATATGTATCTGGAATTTAAATTATAACACAATTTGAGTCTGATTTTATGAATACTATTTACCTATTTGATGTCCTTCGGTATTTTTATACCCTTGGCCATGCTTTAAGATTTATTTCTATCTGCCTTAGAAGAAAAGAATTCTCCCATTGCTTTTTCACTTGTTCCCAATCACTGCAGCTATGACTAAAGGTAAGTAACAAAAAATAAACTATTCAGCACACCGAACGACACACACTGCAAGCACTACAACTTACATATATGCGCGATTTGTGTCTCGAAATGAATGCTGCTGAGATTAAGTAATGATCAAACAAAACAAAAGAAATTGAAGTGCATCTATTCAAATCAACAGATCAAGTAGTTGATTTGTGTTTATGACTAAAATAACCGATAATGCATGTTGTATTTACAACATACGTATTGAATTTACATTAGTCGTTTTAATTCCATAAAATTCGTTGTTATTATGAAAGAAACAGCAACGAATATACAAAGAGGCTGTACGTTTATTATGGCCCTGGCTTTTACATCGATAATTCTTGATTTTACTATGCGACTTTTTTCTGAGTGTACTTATGCGTGAAATCCTTGGTTCGAATTCAGGTTCAGACGAGTGACCGCGCACCAAGCTTTGAGTTTACTGAATGAATCAGTATCTTGTATCTTTTATGTGAATTACCGTTAAATAAAATAAATTTATAATAAAATTAAAATATCACTCACTAATTATTTTTGAAAAATTCAAACTATTTTACAAACAACTCTAGTCCATAATAACCGCTAGAAATACTGGTTTTCGAGAATTGAGTGTGAATATTCTAGTATCATCATCATCATCGGCGCTACAGCTGGGGTCCAGTCTTGGACCCTGTCAACAGCTTTTTCCATCGGTCCCGATAACGAGTCGATGTCATCTAATTGGGCACCCTTAAACTCCAAGCGTCCTGGTCAACACTATTCCCACAGTGCAGGTAAGGTCTCCCAGCCTGTCTGTCGTCTGCCGTAAAATCTAACGCAAAGGGATTTCCGAGCAGGATCTTCTTCGCTCATTCGAGCTAGGTGTCCTGTCCGCCGGAGGCTACTGAGCTTTATCTTCGTAATTAGAACTGTTTCTAGGTGGATAGAGTACAACTTACGGTTGTAGCGTCTCCGGAATCGCGCTTCTTCACATATGGGGTCAATAGTTATCCTCAATACTTTTTTTTCGAGCGCGGCTTAGAGGTGGGACTGCCTTTTGCTGAGCATCGACGTCTCGCATCTATATGTGAGTACTGGCAGGACCATGATCTTGTATAGCAGGAGCTTTGATGTTCAGGTGAAATTTTGTGGTTGGAAGGGCCTTGATAGACTATAGTAGGCTTTGTTGGATTTGATCAGCCACCCGCGTATTTTTCCCCCATGCTGTTATCGGCTACTATGATTAACCCAAGGTAGTTGAAATATGGTACTGCCTCAAGTTTATGCTCAACTACCATGAAGGTTTGAATAACTCTAGGTGTTTTTCCTGCAGATCCTGCCACCATGTACTTAGTCTTTCCATCATTGATGTGCAGCCCAACATTTTTGTGCCACTCGCTCGATCTGGATGAACAACTCTCGTACAGCTTGTTCTGTTCTTCCAATTATGTCTATAGTATCTGTACAAGCCACTATGTGGCAGGACATGGTGACGATAGACCCTGCCGTTGACGAGCCACACTTTCGGATTGCATTCTCCATTCCATACCATCCCCTTGTCGGAGCATATTGAAGATATATGGCTAGTATATTCTAGTATGCGTGCTCCTTATTACAACCAACTCGTTTTGAAGATAATGAACCACTTTAATTTTGATTGAAACTCATCGGGTAGATAGGTCTTCCGGATTATCACTCGAAAGAAAATTAAAATTTACGAGGGTAAACTCTGGCTACTCATATCGATTATTAAATGTTTTTCTTATAACACATTGAGAGCGGTATTTACTATAACATAAATGATGGTAATGTTCTATGCTTACAACATTTTACCAGCATTTCAATCAAAAGTCTACCAAAATTGATTCAAAATTATCTTCAAAATCATTTTACTCTGTAAATTTTGGTTTCGTCTGATGATTTGATCAAAAGTTGCAGGAATAGAAAGACATTTGGAGGTGCCATCCGACTGAAATACAGAACTTGGAAAATTTAAACATTGATTACTTATTTTCATTGTTGATGGTTGCCATATGAATATTTAATGGTAGCACTTATTGGTTCGAAAATAACAAAAGTACAAGGTACTGCCAGCCCTTTGCTAGCACCGAGGCTAAAAGTAAAGCAAATTTGCTTCACGATTAGGTCAATTTATCCTGTGAATTTCATTTGAATGCAGAGAAATTTAGGGCTAGCACCCGGAAACTTTTCGAATTTTTGAAATTCAAATATTTGTTGCTTATTGGCACTACCAGGTCATTATCACTCGAAAATTTAATGATAACATCGTTGAACATATGACAAAGAAATTACAAAAATCACCATAGCTGACAGCCTTATCGTCATTATTCAATCAAACTCCTGTCAAATTTTCCTCACAAGATATTCCAGTTACTAGAGTGATTTTTTCAAAGATCGACCACCTTGCTCCTAAAGTTTGGCCTGCTGCAACTTATTAGACCCTTTCCACTCAACATTAATAAAACTCGTTCAAAATGCATCTGAAGAAAGTACAGTGGCTACTGTTTCAAATATTGCACTTTAGAGTCTTATTCTCGTTATGAGACACAAAAGTTTTGGTTGGCCGTCTTTTGGAGCACGCCGATATTAGATCCTACGTGAATTTTATTTTGATTTCATGACTGCACCGCAAGCAATGCGGCAAAGAGCTTTGTTTTGCTGAGCGAAGTTTCAAGATTCCAGACACAAAAATTACCATACCTGGCAGCTCTAAACTAATTAAAACAACAAAAACTAAAAACAACAAAATGGAAGGTTCAGCTACTATGTGAATTTCGTTCAAACCTGGTGACTGGATCGGAGTTTATAGTTTTAGTTTATACTTTTAATGTTCTTCGCACATAAGAAAAAGTATAAGTAGAAGATGATGGTCTCTCATTGTTTAATTGTTCCATAAGAATTTTCATGGGACTTTTGATATCAATTCATGGTAATTTATTACCCCATTTTCGCAAAATATCTAACAGTCACGGTCTGGCAACATTGGTCCTGATTTACCTGACCTGATTAACCTCATTTTTTACTTGAACTGTTATGAACTATAAACTATTTTTCCAGGGTGTACCTTGAAATTAGCAAATGTTATTTCGTATAGATTTTTGTTTACTTTAAACTAAATTATACTTCAATAGCAATGTAGCTACTCAGCATAAACCACCAATGTAGCTCACGCAGGTATATAGCGGAAAATACTTTCTTTTTTCGCACTGTCTGCCTTCTAGACCAACTTCATGAATGTTTTTGTACTCTCTTGCTATATGTGTTTTTCTTTATAATAGGTATATTGAAATTATTTATATATAAACAATCTTTACCATTGCCAGCCTCCCACTAACTAATTAATTTTATAAAAACATTTTTGTTAAAATATTTTCATAATAATTTTCAGCATTTAAGAAACACTGTAAAACTTTCCTAAGGAAACAATAGCATTTTCGGTAGTGACACTTTTATTACGCCACTGGATTTGATCTGTACTTAAGTATGTATATATGTACATACTATTCGTTTGATTGCCGAAGGCATGGTCCTATTCAACTAAAACACCTATGAATTCATCTTATTCAAGATTTGTAGCTAATTTCTTAGATACCTACGTAAATTTCAACGTCTTGCCGATGTCGACGCGATCAGTTTAAGAATAGGATTTGTGATTTCGAAGAAAGCACAAACGGTGTGCAAAAGAAACAGCTTGGTTAATTTGAGTCAATCGGAAAATATGTGGGATTGATACGCAGCCGCGATACGATTTCTACATATCCGCACTGACTATAGTCTAGTGTAAAGAATCAGAAAGAATGCTGACGTAGTCCAATGGTATTCAAGGTTATGGTTAAGGTAGTTTCGTGGAGTTTCTCCCAGCAACGTCAGAATGTGCCTTAATATATACAAATATACTCGTCTGTCTACTTATACTCCGCTTAACAGCCTGATTGCAATAAATTAATTTCATATAATTTAATCTGATTTTTTTTTTCTTTTTTGGAGGATTGCTTGCTAATAAACCAATTTAGTGAGTTTATCTAGTTCGTTCGAGATCTCTCAAGAATTAATGCTTCAAATTTTATTACTTTCAAAAGGATTTACAGGCCTGTACAAAATCATAAAACGCCATTCTATTATTAATCCATGAATGAAAATGTTTATTAATAACGACTCGGGGTCGATGTTATCGTAATGCTATTTTTATATGTGATGCGAAGCTTGGAAAACTTCGTTTGGTCGATGCGACACGTTGTTGAAAACATAAATGCGATGACATAAATACCAGAAAAGATGTTTTTTAAATGTTGCTGAAAATACCTGCCATAATAAT
Source organism: Nemotelus pantherinus (assembly GCA_963978885.1). Taxonomy (NCBI): domain Eukaryota; kingdom Metazoa; phylum Arthropoda; class Insecta; order Diptera; family Stratiomyidae; genus Nemotelus; species Nemotelus pantherinus. Next base: position 259,132,945 of record OZ022264.1, on the reverse strand, counting down.
TCCATTTCGCTCGATTTGATTTTGATTCTGAAAATATGACATATTTCGTTTCTTCTGAATTGATTCCTTTTGAAACACTCTGTCTTCTGTGAGCCACTTACTCTGTGGATACATTTTATTTTGGAAGGGCGAAGATAGAAAATTAAACAGGATATCCAAGAAAAAATGATGCTTTGAGATAATGTTTTAGTCTATGACAATCTTGTAGGGGAGGAAAATATCTAACCAAGCATGGCAGAGCAAGTTGAGATCCTGGATGAAATTACTCTTGGTTGTGATGACATTTGTTATAATCTGGTCAACAAACTCTAATATCCCAAATCGACAAAAAGGAAAATGTAAGATTACAAACGGATTCAAAAAAAGGCCGTTCCAAAACCAGTCAACGACCGTCTGCACATATCATTCACTTTTTTTCCGCTGTTGCAAGGTGGAAATCTTCGAAAATGCAACGTTCAAAAGGCGCAACACAGGCGAAGTGCAATCAGTCGATAGGCTGCTTAAATTTTTCGCCGATTCGATTTTATTTACAGCGCTGGTGCTCACACTGGTGCTGTGTACAATAGAATAGAGCTCACCACTCTTGAAATCGGTAGCCTTCAGCTATGCTTCGGGCCACTAATATTAGCTTTCCAGCGAGTACTAAACCAACAACTGATGCCTTCTGACTTGCTTTCTCTAGGTGAGATTTGAAGCTCAGTTTACTGTCGATAGTTACGCCCAGGTATTTTATAGTAATCTCATAACCATTTAATTTCATCTTCTTCGCGATGACGGGCTGGATTTATGATACCAATATCGTCGGTGGAACCTACCACAACCACATTTGTGAGTACACGTTGCCTTAGTATCCTATCGTACATTATGTTCCAAAACAGGCGGCCAAGGACAGATCCTTGTGATACTCCCGCCGTGATCAGATAAAGTTTGGGTCCTTCGTTTGAGTCGAAGCATAAGGTTCTCCATTATCGACTAGCGTGCGTACAAGTTGCCATCGCCCGGAGTTGAAGACATTCCTTCGTCTAGTATGACCACATCGCAGCAGTCTGTTTTATCTTTGGCGTTCATTGTTTACTCCGACCCCATTCTCACAGCGTTTATAGTTCATTGCTCTTTTCGAACGAATTGCCGGACCAATAGTCCCTTTTTGCTTTCGATTTCCAAAAGCAGTCGCTTATACATGATCCTCTCGAAAACTTTCCCCATCGTGTTTAGCAGGCATATTGGTCTATAAGATGGTGGTTCTCCAATAGGTTTATCCTACTTGGGGAGGAGAATCACTTTTTGTTGGCTCCTCAGCTTGGGAAAAATACCTTCCTTTAGGCACTGTAAATATTTTGGCAAAAACTTTTGGTGTCCTCATTACCGCCTATTAAGTGCTTTATTCGGTATCGCATCTAGTCCGGGCGCTTTATTGTCACTGGTTTTTTGTATGACTGTAAATACTTACCGCCGGCATGTTTTAAGGATCTACCTGTATTACCAGCAGGTTTTCGCCCCATTTCTAAGGGAATAGCGTTGCGATTTTCTCCTAGAGCACCTTCGGACACTTGATTTGAGGCGAACTCTTTCGCTTTATTGTTGTCATAACGGCTTTGTACGCTCTACCACATGGATCGGAATGGGCCCCGTTACCCAGCTTCCTAAAGTTTTCCCACTTACTCTTAACGATCGCCAGCTGTAGAATCTTCCGAGTGTGTGTATAATGGATCTGCACGTTCCGTATTCTGGGCTATTCCTGCAGCGATTCCGAAGCTCCTAAATTTCTGTATTCCACCAAAAATTTACCTTCCTAGTCTTGTGAAGACAATGTCGTGGTACGCCTGCTAGATTTCGCTGACAATTCGCGCAGCTTTCGTCAAAAAAGCTCCGTCCAGTTCAATATCAAGGGGTAGCATTTCCCGAAACGTTTCTTTTCTAACCACCCACTGCAAGTCTTTGATTAAAGTGTCGCTCACAAAAGTGAGGTCAATAATGGATCCCAGATCTCGCCTACTGCAAGTGTTTGCATTCTCATTGTTTGCGACGACGATATTTAACCGCAAAAAAACCTCCAATAACACTCGCCCCCTAGCGTTGGTTTTCTTGCTTCTGCACTCCTCAGCACAGCCGTTAAAGTCGCTGGCTATGAGTTTCGGATTGTACCATTTTGTCTTCATTCTTATACCATCCAAGATCTTATCATATTCCGCCAATGTCAGACTCGTGCTGTCTAATAGCTTTATTCATAAATGCCATCAATTTTAGCCCATTTATATTTATTACTCGTTTATTGCATTTTAGCCAAGAACGCTCGATTCACACACTCCCATACTTCTGGTTTACCGGTTGCATCCGTAACCACTATGGAGATTTCGATGTTGCTCGCAAATTATGGTAACGTCGGCTTTGAGCTCGTAAAGCGACTGTTAAAGCAAATGCTGCGCTGGTCGACAATGATTGAGATTCAGTTGTATGATCTTCATTTTCGTCTGGAGTTTAGCGCCTTCTTGAAAACTAGACACCTGCTGCTACCCGCCATGTGCTTGTTATCGCACTCTTCGGTTTCAGTGCAGAAGAGATGATTCGAGTCCAGACTCAAATTGTATAATTGCTGGATCTAAGAGTTTTAGAACAGCTGAGCCTAAAATTTGTTTCTTATTCTCTCAGCAAAATCGATTTATCAAAATTCATTGTTGAAAGTCGATGGTCAACTTAACATTGAGCAAGTTTCACAAATCGACTATAATTAATGATTCCGAGTATTTTCTGTTACAGTAGTGTGCTTTTAATTAGAACTAGCACAAATCAAAACATACGTATGGCAACATTGGTAGATGTTAATTTTTCAGTAACCCTTTTGTTTCAGAATCTTTTCACAAACTACTGTGATTGTTTCCGCGAGATTCCGTGTCATTTACTTGACTCCCGAGTGTCACGAGTCCATAACCCGTGCCTGGAATTGCCATTCATCGATCCCAAGTTTATTAATGACCGTTCACTGTAATGAGAAATGAAGCCGAAATTAGCTGGCAGGAAACAATGCTCGAACCGAAGTCGCAAAATATTATTGCAGACTCACAAATCCGTAATTAATTCTGATTTATTGGCTTCGTTTTTTCGTTAGTGGAACTTGTTCTCAGCGAACGCGGTGCTACGAACCAAAACCAAGCGCATTTCTGAGAGAGTTTTTGTATTAATGGCCGATAATAATTTCACCCCCATCAGGCAGCCAATCTCGGTTGTTTTATGTGCAATTTATATCCTAGCGATAATATTTGGACATAAATAAATTCCGTACTTACTCTTGGGTATGTTAAGGTAGGTAAGTAGAAAACCGAAAACGTCGCGATGTCGAGAAAGCATTATGCTCTGGAACGAAGAGTAAAGTGGATTTGTTTTGATTACCAATTTTTATGACTCTTTGGAACAAAGAGGAGTTAAAATGTCTCTGCTATCATCATAAAATGATATCGTGAAATCGATCGCAACTTGTCGCTTTACATCTGGAATTGTTTGAAGAGCCTACGTAATGTATTACCGACTATGATTTGTATATGTGTTTTTTATCCAGAGGCAAATATACTCGTATTTACTATCATATGGCAAATAAGGTCGATATCTACTCTATCGCTTCGATGATTTGAAAAGAATTTGCATTAAGAAAGAATTTGAAAAGAATTTGCATAAATAAGATAGTGAACATAAAATAAAGATATAATACAGAATTATTTGTATAGATTTAAAACTAAGAATCAACGAAACAGGGTGTTATTGCTCATTTTAAAATATTTTTGAACTACGACCTATATTTAATTACATATATACCTATATTTATATACAAAAAAGGATAGCGCAAACCTTCTCGAGAAAGTAGGCACTCGTAGGACTATAAACGATCGTAGGAGTGTCATTAGCATAAATAATATGTTTTCCGATCAGGCTAGAGATATATGTTATAAATATAAAGCAAAAATAATCCTGGCCCTAGTATTGACCCTCCATTACTCGCTGTTGACTTAGTTTATCATTAAATCTTACAAGGATTTTTCTGTCTTCTAGAAAGGTATCAATCAAAGCTAATGCTGAACCTCTTATTCTAAGTTCACTTAGGTTTTCTTACAAAATGGAATGATTTACCGTATCAAAGGCCTTAAACGATAAACAATGCAGCTACATATTTATTCGGATCAAGTTCACTATTGATAAATTACACTGATGAACAGTGGTCATGCCACAGGAGCTCTCATAGGTAATCGTGCTCATTGCGAAAAAGCACTTATTTTTTTTCAATCACCCTCTGTTTTCTTGTGATGAGGTCAAGTTCATATTCGGTATTGTAGCGATAAACGCACATGGACGGCCATAAAAAAGGAGTGCTATATATTTATTTTTGCCATTAATTTAAATTGTTTTGGTTTTAATTAACTTCTGTGCTTGCGAGAATATGTGGAGAAAGTTTATTTACGTTCCTACTTCTTTTTATTATATTTGTGATGAAGTTACTTTCGATAATCGAGGTGAAATTTTTCTGATCTTATTTTGAAGTGTTACCGGTTTTTTTTTTTTGGGGGTGGCTCATCAAGACAAATCTAGAAAATTAAACTGATAAGAAGAAAAGATCACTTCATTTGCCATTAGCTATTCCCATGATATGGAGAGATTATGTTTCTTACTCCAAAAAAAATAAATCCAAAGACAAAATACACAGTTCCATACCCTAATTTATCATCAGCAATAAGATATGTTCCTCATTACGACAATTTACATATACCAGTTCCATTTATATCGTTTAAGGTTGACAATTCACAACCCTCCACTTCAACCCAATTGAATAAGTGATGATAAAATCAAAGAGGGCATTTTCGTAAGACCTCAAATCAGGGAACTAATAAAAGATCCGAAATTCAAAGAAAAATTGAACGTTTTAGAAAAATCGGCTTGGCATTGCTTTAGAAACGTGTTTGTAAATTTTTTGGGTAGCCCTAAGAGGAAGAGCCATAGAGAATTGATTTACAAGCTTTTATTGACATAAGAAGCTTTGTGCTGCAATATGTCGCTTAAAATTCATTTTCTAGACTCATATCTGGTTTTCCCCCCCGAGAATTTGGAGGCAGTAAGTGATGAGCATTGAGAAAGGCTCCAAAAGGACATTTCAAAGATGGAGAAGCGTCATCAGGGTAGATTGAGTCCAATGATGTTGGCTGACTTCTGCTGTACGATCAAAAGAGGCCAACCGAAAGCCAAATATTCCAGAAAATCGTAGACCTTTGATTTACAAACCACATTATTCACATGTTTCTAGAGAGCTATTTTATATTTTCTTTATAATTTATATTTCTTAACCAAACAAATTTCATACGTGATAAAGAATTATAACTGTGTATTTTTATTGACAACGCCTAATACATAAAAAAATCACCAAAAAAGTTCGTGTAGCACGACGAAGATTAAATTTTGTTAACCAGTCTTATTGTTGATGTTGTATTACTCTTTATCAGAAAACCATATTGATGTCTATCATATATATCCTTTACTATTTTCTGTAAACTTAATTAATCTTTTAATGTTAACCAATTTTTTCCAGCTTGTAAAAATATTTTAAATTAAAACCGATTTTTTCTTAAATTTTGACCACTACAGCAAATTGGCTGGGATCATATGCTCTCAATCTTTATAAGAAATCGTTCTAGCTACTATTTTCTGCCATTCTGATAGATTTCTTAACAGTCAAACAATTTTCGAAGCTTGCACTGAAAGATATAAGCACTACTGATAATTTACAATTGGCTTCAGACGTTTGCGCGCTTATCATTCGACAAAATCTTCTAAATCTATTTATAACTCATCAGTATTTTGTTCGTCCACACAGTGGTAATACACTCTGAAACAGGTAGTTGGCAATGCTATTCTATTTGTTTACGCCTAACTCTCTTATCAAACTCTATCAAAATATTTCTATGATGGTGCTTGGAGTGTGTTTACTAATTTTTGCAAATAAAAAATTATGTGTAAGAAGTATTCATTTATTACATTTCAACATTTTTTCCATATCAACATTGCCGAAGCTTTTGGAGTTAAAAGCTCAGTTTTTATGATAGGAGTGTTGAAAGCACACTTTCCAAAGGATATGAGCGTTATATTCCAGTCACTCATTTCCATGACCTTTCTATTTTCAAATCAAAGAACTGAAAACTGTCTATCCAGTTCTCTGGGCAAGTGCAAACCTATGGTTGGGCTTGCAGGATGTATTATCTCTTGCGGAAATACATACGTACTTCCTCGCAGCTGTATTTCGAGTCCACTTCAAGTTCATTATTCTTGTCACGAATTCGAGCACGCAATTTTCCGTATTTGCAGAGGGTTCTAGCACGTCTGTACACCAAAGTTTTCTGGGGATTTAAAATAAATGGCTTCGCTAAGTCTACTGACATCCTAATAGATGAAAAGTACGCTTTGAATAGTGACCAATAATGGTGTTACGGGTAACCAAAACTGAGGTTTGTTACATATCGCTTCATGGAGATGATAATTATTGTATTGTTTCGTATTATCTCAAGAGACACGCACACATATATTTAGGCATTTAGTCAAGTTGAGAGGCGAGCCGCAATCATGGTCTTCTGATTGTTTCAATTGGTGAAATTGTCATATTCATGCGTTGATGAGTAGAGTTATGCTTATTCTTACTTTGGAGAGAGTATCCATTTTTTCGGCTGTAAAATCATGTACAAAAATTACTTGCCTGAAATAATTTTGTTGATTAAAAAACAAACAAAGTGCTTATGCCTAAGTTAGACCAAGGCCGTTTTGAAATTTTCTTCTAAAATATAGCATGCATAGCTTCCACAAAAGTCAGTTTCTGATGGAGACCATAAATTCATTTTGCTATGAACTAACATTAAACGCAGACGTCACTTATGATTCATAAGACCCGTCTTCCTAAAAGCAAGCAGTGATGAAATGGAAGCTAAATGTTTTTCTGCATATATCTGAATATAAATGGATTCCGATGAAATCTTTCAAAACAATGTTCACAAGTGTCGCTGCTAAGAATGGCCAACTGTCGAAAGGAAGATTCGATCAATTTCCAGCACGTATTACGGCCACAATCACAAGGGTAGCCAGTAGTACTCGCAGTCTGCCATCATCGATGATAGCCTTCACATACGAATACATTTATAATGCTTCGTCAAGGGACGTGACGAGCAGATTTTTCTACGACTTGTCAGTGTTGTTCGAGGATAGATTAATAACCTTCATTATCCCGAGTGTTGCATCAAGTCTGTATATCGCTTGTCATCATTTCAAGAGCGTCGCGTTGCGCAAAAAGCAGCGACAGGATAGCTTGAAGGAAATTGCTAATACTATTTGTAGGAACACATGCTAACTAAAAACAGTCCGGCTTTAAATTGAATAGTATTGACGCGGTGCAGCATTTAAGCGCGGATAATCGCTCGATTTTATTCATTATCCGACTACAATTTAATAGGTATGAAATCTGATTGCTATGAAAATAATTTAATAAGTATTTGAATAACAGTCAAATATCATTTCCTATTACTAACCATCGAATCTTGTAATTCAAAAATTAAACAAAAATTCCTAATGATAATCATTTGAAGTGATTACGAGTAAAACTGTGTCACGGAACTCACTTCAGAGCTTTAAAAATACTTCCAAAATTAAATTAATTTTAATATATAATCGATTCACCCAAGGAACATATCTTTTCATAGAAAAAAAGTCATACATACTCGTACGAGTATGTCATCATTTCAGAGGCATCCACAACAAACTTATGGTTCAAATATATCAATCTGAGAGTAATGCGGTCTTAATTTGAACTATCGGTCCTCTCTTCGTTATAAAATGGTCGATATCGCTGCCAGACAATTTATTTTGCAATAATCACTTGCTAATGGGCTCTACACACGGTCGCACTTGTTGTTCAGCTTGGCTTGCGGACCAGTGCAGTTGCTAACTGGTATACACAAACCCTTCAAAAACAGCAAATGTACGGGTTAGCTTGCCTAGTTGTACAATACGTGGCACCGTGTGTGAAGTCTATAATAGAAACTTGACTTTTGAAAAAGTTCTGATATATATTTTGCTCACCTGCAAACAACAAATGCATATACTATCATCTCCTCTTGACAAAAAGCCGGCTGGTCTATTATATAGGGATATATTACTGTAGCACACTTACTCGACAGGACTTTTAATTAGTTTGTTCTGACAAAGTCGAAAACTTCGGCCAAGGTTTCCGGTAATAGCAATCTTCACTTCTCGGTGTTAGAAAGGAAATTAGTTTCTTTTCATGTGTATCATCAGGATGTCGGGCGATATTGTCAATATTTTGGGAACTCAATAAATGAACTCAGGATATCATTTGACAGCAATTGTGCATACTCGTTGAATCGATTCCACTGGAAAACCGAAGAGCATCTATTATACATGACCCTGTTTACGTAATCGTTTTACTTCAGTGAAAAGTGTTTCGCACTGCCATCGTTATCATCCATTTATGTCACATCAATGGGAAACGATTGAAACAAACGGAACAGATTCAGCCTTAGTAGCAGGACTATGTATATCCGCTTGAAGCCTGCTATTTTAAAGAGGGGGAGACTGAAGTAGATAGCCAAATCTCGACTTTAGAATATACTGAATTTGAAATGAAATATGGCTGTTACAATTTGAAAGACGTGATTTGATGAATAATTGAGTTCGGAAGCTTACTGTTTGATTTGGCAGAGATGAATAAAACAAAATTACGCCGATGAGTTTCTTCGATATGAGCCATTTGCCCTGCGAAGATAGTATCGAGACCACGTCTTTTGAAAGGATATTAAGAACTCGTATTGGCGTGAAAGGTGACGAAGAGAAACAGCAGATTGAATGACTTTGAGAAGGAATCATCAGCTCCTGTATGAAATTGAAGAAGAATCTATTAAGAAGAGTTTACACATGCATCCATGCGTCTAAGCCATTTTTATTTATACAAAATTAGTTTTGAGAAGGTTGGATTAAGGTGGAACAGGGCGGGTACGTTGATGTGTAATTCCTCTTCGCTCCCGCTTTCTAGAAACTAGTTTTGTGTAAATAAACCGGCGTCTGGAACAGCCATTTATATCGCTGCCGATAAGGTCGTGTGAAGAATCATTTGAAGTTTGCTGAATACGAATGGGAAAATATTTGTAACACCGGGACTCGACTTGCCATTTATCCTGCCATATCAGATGGCAATGACTATCAATTTATGGCATGCCATCTGATGCGTTGGCAATTCCATGACATGCCATATTATTTCAAAAATGCCTCTGAACAGTGAGGACGTGTGCTTCATATGAGCGTTGAATGCTCTTATGACGCAATTACACTCTCCCCAAGACATGACAAACGTTGACGAGGTGAGTGTGTAAATGGTCTCCTCGTCTATTCTCGGCTGTTTTTTTTCAAGGGAAGCACGAGTGTGTAAATAGCTTCCTCGTCGGTTCTTGTCTGTTTTATGAAGAGACAATGAACGTTTCATGGCGGTGCTGAGTCTTGATGACCGCCTCGTCGTACGTCGAGGCCGCTGGAAATGATGTTGGTTTTACGTACGGAGCCAACTGGATTTGAAAAATGTTCTGGTGCTGGCTCCAATGATATTTACAAAACTATTTTGTTTGCCCATGAAATGATGGGCATGATTCATCATATTGGACAAGATGCATCATATCGGACAACACGTATGCGTACGGATGGGTACTGAGAAAATGCTACCTGCCCGCACGATATTACCTTTTAAATTTCACACCATGTAGAAGGATGCGAAGTTTAAGCGTACAGATACGCATATCGTGTAGGTAGGTAGATATCCTTTCATAAGATAAGCCATGTTCACCCTATGTCTTGCTAAACGTCTTGTCGACTGTTTTGCCGAATGCCCTGACGAAACGTTGTTCTTACGCCGGATTTATACATAGGGACGAGCGTCTCGTGGACAAGACTCAACAAGACTCAGGAAGACATTGGCCGAGACTCAGCAAGACATAGGGTGAATTGTTTACTTAGGATATTGCACCATGCATATTTCGACAGTTGTGAGCTGTTTTGTTCAGTTCAGTGAACGATGGCTGAGGTACAGGTTGTGGCTATTGCAACTGCCTGGTGTGCGTTGAGTGATTTCAATCTGGGACACGCAAAGACATGTTTGAAGTCCCAGCGAAAAATTCGAAAATGTGAATGAGCACATGCTACCCTCTCGAATCCCTTTGACTCGATGCATAAAACCGACTTCGCTTCCAGCGGCTTCGAGCTCGGACGAGACGGTCATAAACACTCAGGCACAGCAATAAAAGGATCATTATCCCTTCATAAAACAAACAAGAGCCGACGAGCAAACCATTTACACACGCGTGCTTGCCATGAAAAAAACAGCCGAGAATAGACAAGGATACCATTTACACACAGACCTTGTCTACATTTGGCATTCCTCGGCGAGAATGTAAATCCGGCATTATGTGTAATTGAGATATAAAAAAATTATTTGAAGTGGAGAGCGAAGGAATTCTGCTGTTGATGTGAAATTCACGTGTAGGATAAATACCTTTGTGATAATCGGGTGAAATATCAGATGAAGGTGAAAATAGTATATGATTAGCTGGGATACGAAGGGGGCTGATGTAGAAGTCATTAAAAAAAATTCACCGATCATCAATAGGCAGTTCCATTTAGTTACTCATCCTTTCAAAACTCACATGATTTTCATTTTTGAACATAACAAGTATTTAATTTTACTATTCAAAAATCCACATCATAATTCTACTTTTTCGCAATTTCCCACCATTCCATATTCTCTAAACTATTTTGATTAGTCAACGAGATCTTAAAATTCCTGTAAACTCAGAGTTCCAATAATTTTTTATGAGAAACGGAGCATGACCACGGTTCAACGCCATTTTGAATATCAAGAACTATCAAAATATGGCCAGGCTGATTGCCAAGCAAATGTCATACCATATGGCCTGTCATTTCTCACAGGGGCAAAATGAAGAAATTGAAAGTATTTTAAGTGTATGTTGCCTGTTTTGTGTTCTAATGAATGAAGTTGGAGTACAAACCGCGCAAAAGCTAGATTAAAATTCTTTAGATATTTTAAATTTAAATTTGACATCTCAAAAAAAAATTTATTTTGCAATGCGAAAAGCGACTTTACATCATTTAAGAATAATGTATAATGATCATTAGTGATTTCCTTAAGGGGGTAGTACCGGTTGTAATTTTGAAAAAATCAGTGTTTTTTTTTATATTTTTCAATTTATTATACCTTCAGAAATAACGTCTCAAAATTTGATTATGATGTTCCCAAAAATAAAGAAGTTACGGCAGTTAACGGCAGACCGCTGCTTTTAATTACTTCGAAAAAAACGATGAAGAGCGCATAAGTCAGGCAGAAAAAGCGGCAAAGGAAGCGCGTTTGGCAAAAAAACTGCCTAACTGCAAGAGCAACTGGCTTATGTGGACTCAAGTATACTTATGTATGGTCCAGGGATAGCAGACTGAGCAATTGTAGGTGATAAAAATATATTTTCTAAAAAATACTCAATAAATAAATGGAAAAAAACTTTAAACGCGTTTTTCTCGAAATGACGTTTTTTCAAACTGCGGACACTTATTCTCCGGATTGGCCGAACCGATTTAAGTCAAATTTGGTGCTCTACTTTATTCAAGTATCTTGTGCGGTAATCTACCACAGTATAGGCCAAAATTTAACCCAAAAAAAATTTGGCAAGCGAAACAAAGTGAAAAAAATTACGATTTTTTGAAAAATATTTTGAAACAACAGCCATTTTTTTTATAATTTTTTTAAAAATATTGTTAGTTAGTTAGTTAGAAACTGATAACATATATTAGTAACAAGTGTTTGACTTTCTTAAATTTTGAATTTCATAAAAGTGGTAACCCTGGAAACCTTTCCCCCCTATTGCTTTAAATGCATTGGTGACCTCAAAGCGGTACGTGACCCTCGAAACAGGTTGGAACACGTGTGGTAAAATATGCGCTCAAAATCTGCACGATTTCTCTACTGTTCATCATTCTACTGTTCATTCTGTTGCACTAGGGTTTTATATCTTCAAATTTAATGTCCTAATAGGTCCCATACACGACGCATTCATGCATGCACAGTGCATTGATTGTGCATTAATGCGTCTGTCCTACACGATTCATGCAAAACTGTGCAGTCTTCATTAAAAATTTTGAATTAAAGTGGGTAAGATGTCAGATGACGCATGTGTGGCAATATTATTTGCTTTGGCAATAAAGAAATATCAGTCATCGAGTGAAAAGATTTTGGGCTAAGGAGTGGTTTAGAAAGCGATCTGTGTTTGGACATAAAAACTTTTAAAAGAACTTGAAAATTCATCAAAACCGGACTTTAGAAAGTTCCTTAAAATGACGGAACCTACTTTTCTTTTTTGTTGAATAAAATTAGTCTGCTCAACATAAAATAAACAACTGTATTAAGGCAACCAATTTCTCCTACACTGAGAAAAATGAACTAGTAGCAATGAACTAAAAAGTGCATCGAAACAAAGAGATTCGCGTTCAAAACGGCGCCAATGGCGAATATGTTTGTTTCAACAGGAACGATGTTTTTGAACTGAACGCGCAATAGTCAAACACGAAAATATTTACCATGAACGACTTGTTAGTTGTTTTGATTGTGTAAGACGTTGCCGTTTGAACACTTTTTTCGTTTCGATTCAATTTTATTAGCATTCAGAATGAATATTTATAATTTTTACATTAAACTAATTAAGCGTTCGGCTTAACTATTCCCAACGTTCACTATACAAAATTAAGCACTTATGTTGAATAGGCAACTCTGCTCGTCTCAAAATCACAATCGCTTATTATGACCGGGAAGATCTGTTGATTTGAACGTAATTCAAATATTTGGATTGAAAATGTAGGAAATTTATTTGAACATTCTGTTGTTTATTTTGTAATTCGAATGGGTGGAATTGCAATAAATACATGTTATATTAGTATATACTAATGATGTGTTCGCCCTCACGCATTGTACTAGATTCTAATTACAAAAGAAACTTACCATTTCTGTGCAGATAAATTTATAATTTGATTTTTATCATAGGTAAACAAATGAAAAAGAGTTTTTTTTTTATTATTTTGACTTCAATGCAATTTATTTTAGAAATAACTTTAGTGATTAACATATACTTAACATCTATCTAAATAGAAACTACACCAAACTTAAATCTATAAGTACATCACCGAGGGTTGCTTTGCTTTCTCCTTTACTTCAAAAGGGTTAACAATTTTTTCTTAACATAATCTCACATAAGTATACATACGTTTAATTAGTTTCTTAAGTTTAATGAACTTGTCATTCTTTTTAATTGCAAACACATGCATCAAATACGAGTAAATCATAACGGCTTATTACTTAAAAACATTTTTGGTTAATCAACGTATAAATATGCATAGGATAATTTGAGAAAAAGTTAATTTTGTGAATTTCGGAAGTCTTCGTCATAGATGTTTTCCCTTATTTACTAATATTTCTCAGGTATGGTATCAAACCTGACATCTGAGCAAATGGTTTTTTATTTGAACGTATAAAATCAAAAAACGTTTGATGTGAACAACTAAACAATTTCTAGGATCTTTGATTGTCACCTTCCTTCTTTTGGAGCAGCTTGTACTTCCTTCGCTTATAATTGATCTGAATTGATCAAAAATCGAGCAAATACTATTCGGTATCAACCATCGTTGTAAAGAATTGTAATACGCAAAGAAAGGAATGTTTGCTTACGCCATAGCCTCCATTTAGCTTGAAACTTCGCCTTTACTCCAATTTTTGAGAAACCGGGAAAAAATTCGAAGATGTGAGCTTGATTGATGTATGCCAATTCATCAATAACAACTGCTGCTTCTGGTCTCAGACAAATTTATGCCAACTGTTTTCGGAAATAAGAATAAGTAAATACTTAACCTTTCAACTGCGGAAATACGAAGTCCATGTCTCATGATTTTAATTGATCATGCACCTTTCGATCCTCCTCGTTCGTCACAAATGTTTTCACCAAAACCACTCCTATGTTTGCAAAATTATTGCAGTCCATAACACTTACACGCACTTCTATTTACTTTTAACTATGAACTACTAATGCAAGCAAAGCAATCTAATTGATGATTTGAAATTTTCGGGTTGATTGAACGCCAAATGCATCATATTGAACGCGAAACGTGTTCATATCAAATGATGGAAAATTTTAAACTTGTACATTTTCGAGCAACTGAAGTTTTTCCGACAACAATTACCATTCATTAGAACAAGAACAGTGTTTGAATTGATCTGGTGTAAGTTTGATCTTCTCTCAGAAAGTTTGTAAGACGAGACAAATACATCCACCATGCTTAATGAACAATAAAGTGTTCGAATCAAATGATTTCACAGTTTAAAGTAATTAGTTTGATTGAACGTTATTTTCAAACGCGTCAATGTTTACGCGTTTTCTTGAAATTGCTTGAATCGAACAATGATTTGGTCTAACTGAACGAAAATTATTCAAATCAAACGGATTTTAACAACCGCTCTTTTTGAATGCGGCACGTGTTTGTTATGAACGCACGCTTTTCTCTGAGTGTAGTGAAAGATTATCTCTCACTTTGCGCTTTCTCGCAACCGGACAAATATTTGAAGATTGAAAATTTCTCACCGCAATTGCCCTTCAAACAATTGGCGCAATCATTACGGAGACTTGTCATCATTACTGTTCTTAAGGATAATATTAAGATTTTAGATGCATGCATGCGTAGTGTATGAGCCCTGCATATATATATATATGAAAATATGAAATTTTCGCAAAACTAGTTTAATACTCATGTTCTTCGCACAAACCGAAGTATGATAAGGGGGCTATTCTTTGCTGCCGGTACGGGGAAACGTCATCTTATTGACAGTGCTTTAGATAAAATGATATGATATCTATAAATAGTCTTAAAGAGAATTTAAAAACCAGTGCCGATAAAATTGGGACTCTAAGGTGATTTTATATTTTATCAGGCTAACGATCCGAAACATGAGGCTTTTGTAACCAGACAGTAGCTGTTCTACAATCGCCCAAAAGTGCTTGATACACCCCTTCAGTCCCCAGAAGCTAATCCCCTTTAGCACCGAGCATACTTAAGCAAAAACGGTGATCACACAAAATTTATAATATTCGGGAGCTAAAACAAAAGTTGTGCTCCAAATGGACATACGTACATGGAGGTGAATGTGGCAGAAACAAAAAAAAAACAATAAATATGAGACAGAATTTCGAATTACTGTTGTTCTTTTTGTGGTATACTTTAATCTACGTCAACTTCTCTTTGGGTAACATTAATGTTTAGAGCTAAGTGAAGATATTAAAGTGAAATATGAAAGTAAAAGCATAAGAATTTTCAAACATTTTGGAATTTTTTCATTTATATATAATATATATATGTATATATATATGTTAGAGTGATTGGACTTACATATATACAAAATGTTAACTGAACAGATTTATTTATTTATTAACATGAGTAATAGATACACCCAACGGAAAACTGTACTCTTCCTTCACCTGCAAAACTGGGCATTTTGGAGAGTTTGTATATGTGTTTGGCGTAAGGGGCGTGAAAAAATTATGTTCTATCTTTGGTTTATGTTTTTAGCCCTTTCTATGAAACTTTGCCCCAGTCTTTGTGGCTTTTTGCAGTCCTTCGATCATTGCCACAAACTAGGCTTTGAACTAACTGCGAGTAGTTACCTGACAAATCAGGAGTGAAGGAGATGATCTTATCGATATGGGTTATAGTGGAACATCTTTATTTTTACTATGCTTTTGTTGTAGAGCTTTCTCTTTGAAGTAGAATTCAAATCAGTATTAGTCACTTTGTATGTACCTCTATCGAGAACAGATTGGGATAATTGAGTTTAAAACAGTAATAGCTCCCGCCCAGTTCCGGATGTTTTCAATGCTACTGTTCGAATCTGTTCTCGATAGAGGCGTAAAAAAGCGATTAATGAAAACGGCCATTTGCTGCTTAGCTCTTAAACAAAAATGGCGTTTGATACTAATTTAGGTTTGCATAGGCTATCTGCCATCGTTTGATACGTTAACATCTTCAGTGCATGGCTTCTAAGGCCAGAATTTTGTAATATGATAGTAGTTTTTGAATTCAACACATCAGAATTAAATTCCATTTCAATTTAAGTGCATTTCGAAAATTAATCTGATATGAAAAGGTGTATCATAAATACAATCAATAGCTTCTTTGTGGGCATATGAATGCCATGTGTGAATGCATGATTATCAATATAATAACGCTCGTAACTCCAACCGAATTGTATCTAACTGAATCAATCCATTAATTACCATTCTTTGAATACTATAAAATTGGTTTAATCGATGTCCTTTAAATAACCAAAGGAGCGCACAAAAGTTAATTTTTGATGTACTACGAATGGTAGCTTGTCGGTAATGAGTAATTACCAGCAAAATCGATAAGCCGACTAAGCCGGTATAAATGACAACCATTTACGTTTAATAGACATTCGCCTTATTAATTGGGATACATAGCTTTCCTTTCGGTTAATTTTACTCGTATTACAGCCTGGAAATGACAGCGTCCTTCCGGCTTAATCCTTGAAATGAATTAAGCTTACAATAGCTTTTGATTAAAAAGTATCTGAAAGTTGCTCAAGCACTCTAGCGCAGACACACTTATTTATGTTTTTCAGTTTTTCAAAATACAGAATAAATCCAATTATATGTTGATTTTATTTGTTATAAGATTTCGAAAAATTGAAACCGATGAGGGTAGAAGGATTTTGCAAAAAGATATCGCTGCTAATTGGTTGATAAGAGAAGTTAGAGCAGATTTTGAACAGAGAGCACTGACCTATGATGATATGAAGCGAAAATTGTGATTGTAGATGAAGTTTAGTGATAGTCGATTTAGCTAGTCGATCAGAATAGTTGAGACGAGGACGGTTATATTATCCATTTCATGCTTGAGAATGTAAACTTGAAAAAAAAAACACAAAATATTCGGAAAGTGAATTTTTATTTCATTGTAAAGATTGATTTTTGCCATTCGATGTGAATTACAATATCGTTCAAATGTCCTCTACGAAATTTCTTAAAGGACTCTATCCTTTTGAGGCAATTTTCAATGACTTTCCAGCACATTTCGGGCAATATCTCAGCCATGACCATGAATATTGGCTTTCAATTCGTCCAGAGTTTGGGGATTGTTCGCATAAGCACGATATTTTGCATACCCCTGCAAAAAGAACCCAGAGGCGTTAAATCACAATATCTTGGAGGCAAATCATATTTGAAAAAAAAAATCCTTACCTACTTTTAGGCCCATATTATAAACAATTCTTTATCACAAACAATCGCAAAACATTATCGGTTTTATTTCCAATCCTGTGTTTTCACTTAATATATCATAGCATTGAAATATAGGGGTATCTTAATATTAACTAAAACGCCAACTTTCGCAAAAGTGGGCATTTTAGTGGAAAAAATTTATATGAAAATATAAAATAAGTGAAAATATATATATTATTATTTTAGTTATTTTTTGTTGATACAAGTTTAGAATTTAATTGATACAGATAAGTGTCTTTGCATGCTACACTTGTCTTAATCTAGTTCGTGCTGTGTATAAATTTTATAGTTCATAGAATAATTTTTAAAGGGAAAACGTTCAGAGGGAAACAAAAATTTTATATATCTTAATTTTAACTAGTTACTTACCTGCTCTTTAGATATATCTTTGTTTTCCAATCGGATCTGGCACTCCAGAAACTCCAGAGATATATGTATATATATACAGTGGCGACCAAAGTCTACAGCATCACCTTACATTGAGGTTCCGGTTAATTGAAAGATTTAATCAAAAATCCATTGATGTGCATTTTTTCAGTAACGTAAATATATTTATAAAAAAACAAAAACAAACACTTTTCATAACAAACTTAAAGATGAATGCATTAAAAAATTGAATGGACAAAAGTCTACGGCCGTCAGTGCTTATACCCAAAAAATTTCAAAATAAACATCGGAATTTTTAAATTTATTTGTTGTCTTAATATTTGGTTGATCCCGCTTTAGCATTAATTACTGCTTGCAGTCTTCGCGGCATAGAGGCGATTAAATAACCAGTTTCAGCGGATGTAATTTTGTGCCATTCTGTAATGAGCGCTTCCTTCGACAAATTTTTATTTTTTATGCAAAGTTTCCGAGTTTTCCGCTGCAGAAGCTCCATACATATTCTATTGGGCTAAATCCAGGCTTTGGGGAGGCGTATTAAGCTGCGTGAAAGCGTAGTACAACAGCCAGTTCTTGACGAAAAGTGCTGTGTGCTTCGGATTATTGTCTTGTTGGAAAATCCAACTCCCTCCAAGACACAGCTTCTCAACTGATGGCTTCAAATATTGTTCCAACAGGTTCTTGTAAATATAGCGGTCCATGGTTGTTTCAACAAAAGTCAATCTGCCGACCCCAGATGCAGCTATGGCTCCCTAAACCATAGCATTACATCCACCCTACTTGACAGTAGGAATCAAATTTTCGGTCTCTAAAGCTGTATTTTTTTCCTCCATATTTTAACGCAACCACCGCTCCCCAAATGTTAAATATCGACTCATCGGTAAAAAGGACTCGATTCGAAAAATCAATGTCCTTGTTAATATGAACCTTAGCGAAATCTAAGCGCATAAGTCGGTTATTAATGGTTTTTTTTACGTAGGGGAGAGTGGTACAAAATGATCCCCCTAAGGGAAAACAGATAAGAAAAGTATCTAGAGAAAAAATGTCGTAAAATTGATAATTTTTCTGGTTGCCAAGACAGTCGATCTATAATTTAGTAGCCGTTATATATGATTTTAATAATCAAATTTTGTTATGTAAGCAATTTCGTAAATGTGTGATAGAGGATCATTTTATACATCAGGTGCCTAAAATGATCCTTTTGCACCAAAACACCTAATTCTGACAAACATCAAATTATAGCTTTATGGTTGTAGATACAGGAACAAAGTATGGACGATTATATAGCTGAGTTATACTGATTATCTAAATTCACTAAATGCACAAGCACCATTATTACTTCGAAAGCGTACATTAAATTTACACTATATTGAATTATGCTGATCTTACATGAAACAAGAATATTTTCACTTTATTGTTATATTAGTTTCTGTGACACTCACAACGCCATGAAACCTTGACAGAATGTTAAACATGTGACGAAGTCGACGGTTTTCACCCAAACTATTAGATAGCGCTGATTCAAACGATAAAACACAGGGTAATCATTTTACCTCGAGGGATCGTTTTGTACCACTTTCCCCTAGAGTTCTGCTTTAAAACTCATTAGAATTTAATGCTCTCGTGGTTGTTCTTTCATGGACAACCTTTTTCCTTGCCGTAGCCACATGTTTCGCCAAAATTTGGAGCATTTATTTTCGGATTTTTGTTCACTTCTTTTCAAATGTAACTGATGTCTTGGCGCGAAAGCTTTTTCGGTCAGCCAGTTCGCGACTTATTTTCAATGGAACCAGTGTTTTCAAAATGTTTGAAAATGGTGTGCTCTGAAGTTCGGTTTCGTTTTCGTAATTTCACAATTTCCGAGCACGATTTATTTTGACATTTGGTGGTCCTTACGGTTCGAAACTAGCGATAAAATTATAATAGAGTTGCAGCTGCACATGTACCGAATGACAATAAGAGCAAATAAACAAATATTGAAGAAATATCGTCAGGTTTAGTTGGAATTTTTGGGTTGGGTACCAAATCTTGTATTACAATATCCCGTTTACAAAATCCCGATTACAAAATCCCGCATTTTAAAATCTTGTATTACAAAATCTCGTATTACAAAATCCCGTAATACAAAATCCCGATTTAAAAATCCCGTAGTTTTTCATAATATAGACTCAGGCGCGGCGCCGCGCCTGATTCTATATTATGCAAAACTACGGGATTTTTCCTTCAGCTCTTTTTTTATTGTAGCTAAAGCGACGATAGCTAAAATGAATGGAGGAGAACCAGAGAAGAAAAATTTGGCAAGGTACCAAAAAATTAAAAAAATTATTAGGAAAAGGTCCGAAACTGACACAATCGATTATTTGAGAAGAATCGGGTACAATGTCATTATGTTGAAATTTATTCCTAAATAAAAACTTAAATCACTATGTTTTTGTTATTTCATTATATGAATAGGTTCCATTCCACGAGATTTTGAGTTTCGGGATTTTGTGTTTCGGGATTTTTAAGTACAGGATTTTGTATTTCGGGATTTTGGAATACGGGAATTTTGAAACATACGGGATTTTGTTAATTCGGGATTTTGTGATTCGGGATTTTGATACGATCCCGGAAATTTTTTGTGTATAAGTCAGTTATGTTTTTGTGAATTTATGAACTATAATAGTTTATATATATATATATATATATATATATATATATATATATATATATATATATATATATATATATATATATATAATTTCATCGGCTCCACTAAGAAAGTTCTTGTGTCATTTTCATAATGCCTTCTTATAATCAAGACAAGAGTCTAATACGGCTGCTTTTGGCAGTCAGCTTGAACAATTTCAACAAGAATGATTAAATAAAGTTTTCAGCTCAATCGCTCTTTTAATCTCGAAAAGCATTCCTAAAGTATCATCATATCGTAACAAAAGTTTTTAGACTTACATATGTATTCATATTTCAAATTTAATCTGCTGTCTTTCTATTATTCCCAGGCTGCTACTGATTTTAACCTGTTCTAGACGGTGAAAGTATCAATTTCTCGAAAATATTTCAATTATATTTGTGAACAATTCGCACTCTTTAAAGAAAATTACTCTGGATGCGATCATTTCTTTCCAGAAAACGAAATGATGCTTGCGAGTTCTTGGCACGTTACAATCTATATGAGCAGGTCTTATTTTCAGGGGATTACACAATCCTTCTGAAAAAAACTGATTAAATTTAAACAAACTGTATGAAAATGGAAATGTATTTTATCATGATATCTGTCATGATATCATATTCAACCATCCATAAAAAGTCAATTTTCACAACATGTCCTGGTGCTGGCAAGAATAAAAGTCATGTCGAACAGTTCCAGAAAGCGCAGGTAATGTTTCTGTATTTTCGCCTATAAAACTGACTCGCATCCATTCGCAAAGTAACGACAAGGGTTGGAGTAAGTGCGGCAAAGAATCAGATATCTTTATTATAATTATTGAGATTCAATTAAATGGTTTAACAAAATTATCTCCCGCCAAATCGAGTTTGCATTGAAAGAATAGCAATAAATGCACTTAAAATTCCATTTTGAACTTATTATCTAAATTCACTAAACAATGATATTTTTATCCCCATAGATTTAGTCTATTGACTTTATGCACAAACTCTGATTCCCCGCATAAAAGATGTGAGCGATGTTTCTTCGATTCCGATTCTCGTACCATCCCCAGTTACCTAGACCTTTCAATGAAGCCACTTTTTTTATGACGATTCAGGTGCGAATATGGAAAATGAAAATGTGATGAACATTTTCTTCGCCGTTATGGTGAAACCATATTATCGTCATCTGCCACGACCAGGATTTTTCCAAAATCCTTTGTTTCATCTTCTGAATTCAATTCACTTACATCAGCCTGTCTGTTTGGTCTTTCGCATTATGGGCCTAGAAAGAGAGTTGTAATCTATTTCTAGTATACTCGTTCGTGAGAATTGTGCTGTTAGTCCTGCTTGATTTATTTATATGGCATATGAGTAGATACTGGCAAAATGGTTATCCAGATATTGCGCCGACGATTGTTTGGATAGGGTTTTCTTTAGATGCTTGGACTCAATCAACTTACTTTCGAATGAAAGAGAAACTGTTCTCCATTTTTCCAGTTGTTCTGGAACTGATAGCAAATACTTGAGTTTTGTTGTTTCTTATTTCTTATTTATAACCAATAATGGGGCTTGCAAGCTGAAATGATTTCAAGTGCGTTGCCATCTCATGTTTTCATGCATAATTAAATATAAATGATAGACTGATCTCAAATTGGTAGCTATATGAAGACTATAGACATGAAGAAAACTCATTAAATCGGCCACACTGATAAGCTGATTGATTTTTCTGATCTTTATGTGAACTTGAGTTTATGATATGGTTAACAAAAACAGACCAGTCTTGTTTAAAATTGTTGTGTTGTTATATATACAATAGATAAATAAATCTGAATTTTCGGCAAAACGAGCTTAATACTAATGTAGTAGCAATGATGACCTATACATCATTTCGCTGAAGAAACTACTCATTTCGATCTTCTTTCAGTAGCATTGTGTAGAAATCGTTATTAATCAGTGATAAGTGATTGCAGCCAGAAACCAGTTCCTCTTAAGAGAAGCTCCGTGTATAGACGAACTTAGTCTTCAACATTTGCAAAACAATTTGCTCTGCAAAATAAAAGCTTTTTGGGCTCTAGCTTCTGGCGTTGTCATTTGATCAAAACAAAATTCACACAGTTAATGGACCTTATTTTAAGCCAAGTCTTGTACGAGATCCCTGTGACCTCAGCTTCATGTCTGATGGTCAGTCTTCGATCTGCCAGCACGCCCTCTTCGACTTTTTTGACATTGTTTTCAAAGACGTGGATGGACGCCCTTCCCGGTGTTCAACTTCAGTGGATGTTCTTCTCAGCTTAAACTCCTTGGCTCAGCGTAAAATAGTAGAACATGGAGAAGTAGAGTCCCCTTATGTTTCACCAAGTCGCTGTTTATGTCTTTGGTAGACATTCCTTTCAAACACAGGTACTAAATGGACGCTCTAATTTCGTTCTTTTTACATTTTGATGCTTTCTCTTGGACGGTTCTTATTCGAATTAATGTACCTCCTGTTCTGTTCTGGAGGAAGGTTTCGTGGTA
This sequence comes from Nemotelus pantherinus, assembly GCA_963978885.1. NCBI lineage: Eukaryota > Metazoa > Arthropoda > Insecta > Diptera > Stratiomyidae > Nemotelus > Nemotelus pantherinus. The sequence continues at coordinate 259,109,978 of OZ022264.1, read as the reverse complement.
GCAAAGTGGAGAAGAATTTGAAATAGATGACTTAAGGCTATTTTCTTAACATAATAGATGGACGTTTGAACTTTGCCTTTTGTGGCTCGAAATTCTAACCTCTTTGGAGTTTTTTTAAGCTCATCTACTTAGTTACCATGGGAGTTTTTAGGAAAAAGTGAGAGAAAGTCGGTTCGCGTCTGGATATAAGGTGTTTTACAAGAGAAATGTGGTATGTAAGAGATAATTGGATTTGATCAATAAAAACAAAGAAATTCATTGGGAACTTCATTTGTGGTGAGTGAAGCTCATTACCTATGAGCTATTCTTAAGATGAAGGTCTGATCGTTAAGATCTGTGTCTACGATTAAGTGATTGGATGATAGGGTTGGGGTGCTCTATAGCGCGTCGAACAGAATTTCGTTTTAGATGAACCAAGTAAGAGGAAAGAGGTGCTATTTTTCATTGGTGTATTGGTCTATAGTAGTGGCCATTCGCCTTAAAGTAGAGTGACGTAATGTTTTGGAGAATGCGGCGTTCAAATTTTGCCATCTTTGCAAGGAGGACCAGATAGGGGCACCGTAAGTGCGGATAGGTCTTATCAATTATTTATAGGCGATTGTTTTTGCTCGAGTTGAGATAATAGAGTTCGGCTTGAAGATACAGCCTATGTGGTGGTATGTGCCGGCTGCCTTCTTTAGGCTTGTCTGAACGTGTGATTACACCTCCAGCGAGGGTCGAGCTTTATGCCAAGGTATTTACGGTTTTCGAAGGGGTGATTGACTGCTCATTGATAATAATTTTAGAGTTTTTGGTAGTTTTGATTCTTCTCTTGAAATCAGCATGGGTGCCTATGAAAAATATTAGCTCACTTTTGTTGGCATTTATCTTGAGTAATATGCATCGCGCTGATTCGCGTACCTTTGAAGCACCGCTGATACAAAGTGCGGGTTATGTTGCGAATTCCAGAAGAGGAGATCATCTGCATATAGATTGACAGAAACACCTATCGGAGAAATATTTGAAATTCCTGGGATATCTGCTGTGAAAATGTTGAATAAGATAGGTCCAAGAACGGAGCCTTGAGACACACCTGAGTCGATTGGAAATTAGTCCGAAAGAGCCCCATTGAAGGTGACGAAAGCCTTTCTGCCACATAGAAAGTTATCAACAAATTTAATTAGCCATGATGGGAAACTAAATTTGATCATTTTGTACAGGAGTCCTTCAATCCATACGGAGTCGAAGGCCTTCTGCGGATCAATGAGGTTAGGTTAGGTTAGTGAAGAGGGCTGCCGGGAATGCGGCCAGCATTAGGCCACCAGTTTGGGCCCATTTGCCACCCTCATAGACAATCACACGCATTCACACTTACAGCCATGGCACTGGCGGGATTCGAACCCGCAGACCCTGTAGCACGCCGCTTTTCGGCCTGACGCCTTAGCGAGCAAAGCTACCGGGCCTCCACGGATCAATGAGACAGGCATCCAAAATTTTCTTGTTTTGGATACTTTCCTCAACTGCGCTTTTCAGAACCATTAGCGCGTCCACTGTGGAGTGTTAGGCTTTAAAGCCGAATTGCCTACCGGGTATGATGTGGTTCTCTACTATGGAGCTGATTAGATGAATTTTAATGATCATTTTGAGTAGTTTTCCGAAGTTTGAGAGGAAAGAAATTGAACGGGTGTTGAGGATATTGCAGGATACTGACGCTTTTGGGATTGAAAATATTTTTGCACGCTGAATGTACCTCCTTGAAATCATGCCCTGTTTATATGGTTTTTTTTTTGCACTGACCGAGCGGGTATATGAAAAAGAAAAAACAAATATTTTTTAAATTGTATGCGAACTGGAAATAACCGATTATCACTACTTTTGGATCACCCCTCGTATATATGTATATGCATTTATGACCGAAGTGATTTTATACTAAAGCTGCTCGAACATGATTAACAAACGGTAAATAAACGGTGATAAATATACATAATAGAGTACGCAAGCTCATATACTGCATAGATAGAGATACGTAGAGATTCGCCAATTGAAACTTCAAGGAACATTCTGTCTTTGATTATGGTCTGGATGTCTAGGAGGATTATCATGCTTTTTTCTACACAAATTGTCAGTGCTATAAAATTTGTGAGGTTTCTTGCATTCGTTTGAAGAAGATTTTGATTAAGCTGTTTATTATTGTCATTGCAGAAAAAAACTATCTTTAAAATGTGTGCCGGCTTAAATTTAAATCAATTCAACTGTCACATAACTTACTGAATATACCTATATATTGGGTATGCTATGCGATATTTTTTTCCATTGAGTTTGAAATAAAAAACATTGAACTTGAAGAACAGCGACCGTTCATCTTCATTTTTAACAAGTTGGTATTCATCGACGATTCACCAACAGCACAGTTTATCTCAATTCCGATTTCTCTCTGTTACCCGGAGAAAGTTGAGAACTGCAAAAGAGTAGACCCCTCAAATCGTGATATTTCCGTAATGAAGGCATTTCAATGGATGAAAGTATAGTAAATCTTCGCAAGCAGCACACAACCTACATGACTGACTGAAAGAGTTTTCTCAGGAATTGAGTTACTTGTGAGGTGAAGTTAATTTGGAAGTTACTCCTTGAAATTCACAAGTATCATATGCGTATACATGACTGATGCCGAGAAGTCTTTCAGGCTTATTACTAGCGCACAGGAGAAAAGTTTGAATCGTCGGTACGATGAGAAACTCGTATGTAGCACCGTTGAAGGCAGTTTAAATCAATTTGGTTTGATCTGGAGGTGAACCCGAAAATTTCCTGAAATCATCTCGTAACCAGATGCGTATCTGTTCGTTTCGAGAGATTTATAGCGCACAATTCAAAACCGGATAATGAAATTTGGAATTTATCGTTTGAGAGAGGTTTCAAGTAAATTGATTTCAAAACTAAGTTTCGTAGTTTAAAAGTCAAAATAAGTGCTTTGATGGATGTGAGTTGTTAGACTTTCCGTTTGTAAAGTCTCAGTACATTACTTTCACAGCTGTTTGGCAGCGTTGCTGCTTAAATTTCTGCTTGATTTGAGTATTTGAAATAATTAAATTCAGGAGCACATCTTAAATTAGAGGAAAATCGAGCACATTCGTAACCACTGAAATTTGAAATTGCGGCCAAAGGGAACTACATCCAAACCAAAATAGCCGGTTTCTTGTATGATCTGAATGTGAACATCAAATGCCATTACCAAACATGCTGGCAACATCAAACACGTTGCAAAGTGGACAAACACGTTGTAATGTTACGCCCAAAAAACTTGGCAAAGCCCAAAAGTGGCAAATTCCTGGGTGCGTTATTCTGCACTTTGGGTAGAGCAGATTAAAGTAGGGTTATAAAAAACAATCCAGAGCAGAAAGGTTGCTGTATTCAATAATGTTGTCTCAGTCACTGAATCTTTGCTTAAGTTAGTTGTTAAACTAAAATGACACATAGAAAACACCTGAATCAAATATTACCTAAGTTTTAATCGAAACCAGATATGAAATTTGTATGTGAAATAATCTAAAATATATCCTGCATTAAAACGATTTGAAGTAAAATAACTGAAAATTACGGAGTGGTATACAAATTCATTAAATTCAAATCACCGCTTTCGCAATAGTCAACAGCAGTGGTTCAAACTATTATGAACACGCACTCTACATGTAAGTCCAAGAATAAGTGCTCCTGAGCTAAATTCCTGTCTCACTGACGTTACAGTGGCATCGGTTGTTGTTGTTTTCCATGTAGTTGCACAGATCTGAGTGAGGGAAAAAAATGCGAAAAAAACGCACCTAATGTATGCTTTTTATATGGACTAATTCGAAGGTGATTCCCTGCTCTTTTAGTAACAGCATATCGCTTAATAATTGAAAATAAACAGAAGACAATGTGCGTGATATTAACATCATAGCCCAATTAACATTTTCATACAGGGCACAATTGGTTTTTTCTCAAACCTGAATGCAAGCTGAATTACTATCAAAGTAGACTCGGATCTTGGTTGTAAGTATAGTAGCAATAACACTTACCATCAATAACCAACAGGGCTGGTGGCCGATTTGTTTCGTACTCCATAGCCTAGGCAAAGCTAATCTAGGGGAACAATGAAAATATTACATAGCTTCACATTTTGAAAAGATTGTGTTGTATTTCCCCACATTCGTCAACTAATTCTCTGGTAATATCTGCGTTCAAAATTCATGTTGCAATTAATAGCCATCGATTGTATATTTTAAAAAGTCTTTTAAAATTACACTTTCAAGTTTCTAAAAAAAACCTATATTGTCACAGGATAACAATCTACATAAAATTCCTACTTCAGTCACGTTTCAAGTGATTCGATCGATCCAATTACATCAAAAACCTACTTTGACTTCTCTGAAATTCCAAAGCCAATCCAACGCAAACATTCGATTTGGTTTGTATGCTGTATTAGGGATCGTCAGAAGCCGCCATATTGGAAACCTCCTTGCAATTATAAGTACTTATGTTCGGCAACTTTGCTTACATCTTGCTGAGCGTCCTTGGCAGTACCTGCGTTCATCCTTCTTGTAGCAGTCGTGACTCAGATGTCTCTTTTTCCCACAGTACCTATATCGGGGAGCTGCACTCACTGACGAGGTTCCGGTGGTAATTGCTCTTTGATGCACACATTCCTGACAATATTACGACTTCCATTTGCTGCGACAATCGTGCCTCAAATGACTCTTTTCTTCGCAATCAAAGCATTGAGGAACTCCACTTATTGTTGATTCCCTGGAGATATTGGCTCTTCTGCACAAACACTCCTCGTGTACTTCACAAACTCTTGTATTTCTCCGTGAAGCTTGCTTCGCCGATTCGTTCATCAAAGCGTAGGCCAAAGACTCCTGCAGTGTAAGCCAAACGAAGTGGTATTTGAAGCTCTTCATCACGTACTGCCTGGACGAAAGTATCTTTCCCCATCTCGTCCCGATACTCGGGATCTGAAGCAGACTAGGACTAAAGTGTTAACCGTTGAACGTCCTGAACAAACTGCTGCAACGTTTTCACTGATTTCCGTGCACAAGCTCTGAGCTGCGAACGATGAACTTCTTCCTGGAGATCCTCGCTGTATCTCTTATTCAAACCTTTCATCAGGCTTGTGTAAAGTACTTCCGCTGTGGCTCCTTTCAATGACAATATCAGTATGGTCGCACGTTTTTGGTTGCTCCGGTGGTTGAATTGTGCAACTGTAACAAACTGCTTCTTGTAAATGATAAAAGAAGTTCGTCCGTCGAAAATGTGTGCTTTGAGCGTTTTATCACCACTCGGCTCAGCTCAAACAGTTCCTTTGGTTTTCACAAATTGCACATTCGATTTCAGCAAATTCATTTCTTCTTCGAGGCACTGCCAGATATCGAGTTGCTTTTCAAACTGTTGTTTCTTTTTCGCTCTTCCTGACCAAGTTCTGTGTCCGAGATTTCAAACGTTTCCGGATTTTTGCCTCCCGAGCTCAAAACCTCTTTGACCCGTGACAGTAAAGTCATCTTGTTCCCAGTCGTCAAAAGCTCTTGTTTTCGGCACTCTACTTTCAACTCAGCCAATGTCAATTCACTCACTAGTTTTGGCATTGTTTTTTACTTTAGTCCACAAAACTAACAAAAATCACTGTCCGACACTTTTTACATCTTATTTAGTCCGCAAATTACGAATTTTCACATTTCAATCTTAAAATCACGAACGCGAAAGAATCCTTTTTTTCTGACACCAATTGTTGTGTATTTCTACTAAAACACGTTTTGGATTCGATATTCTTCGCGTTTACAAATTAAAATAGTTTCGACTTATACAACTAATCACACTTTTGTTCAAATAATAACTCTTATCACTAAATCACGTAGACGTTTCATTTATCGCACTGCTATCAAAATATCACTCCGCGTTACAAATCTCTCGCTAAGACTTTATTGCTTTTGAAAGAACGCGGCAGGAAACACTAAATTCGCTTTTCCAACAGTGTCGCTTCAATGAACAATCGCTAAGACTTTGCAAAGACTCACACCGCAGGTAATTAAACTGTCTCGTTGAATGTTTCGCCAATTGTATCGACGAAGTCAAACATTCTCCAAGATGGAAAAAATATGCTAGTGATTTGAACGAAACTGAATCTGACAAATAGATATGTGTATTTAACCGAACCGTTTTTCAGTTCGATTTATTTTATGTTGCCACCGTGAGCTGACTAATTTGAACTTCCTTTCAGATTAAATGCTTTTTATTTGCAGAAAATTTTCGGCAAATATTGAATACTTCTGCTGATGTGTCACGTGTGTCGTATTTGAATTCCCTAGAAAGTGAAGATAATGCTTATTCAAACGTACATATATACTTTAAATAAAAGCTGTAAAATCACGAAATCAGTTTTAAGGCCTATCAACATTTTATTGCGCTTTTAGATTGAATGATGTGTCTTGAGCCCTGCCCATGTAGATTCGTAGAAGCTGGAGAGCGTTAAACGTTTGTTGAATTTAATAATGAATTATTCATTGAGCAAGTCTGGCATTTGGTGTGGTATCATTTGGAGGCAGATGGTAAAATATCCTCAATAAAATGAAAGAACATTGACAATCGATCGTTTTCTATCCGCAAATTATTATCATGAATTTTTTATTAGCCACTCCTTTAGCTTTTTTTCAGTCGGAATGAGGTGAGTAATCTTAAGTCGCAATAATGCTACCAATAAAAAGGACCCTTAATTTAGATTATTGTTTTATCTCTGTTGGTTAAGACAATTCATAATATTCTTGGATAAAAATTGGATTTTTTTCTTGTTAAACTGGGATATCTTCATTTTTATCGAAAATAATGGCAAGCACGTATTGTTAATTGCTTAAAAGTGTTGGAAATATTCAGCAGAATATTGTGGGGCTCGTTATTATGTACGTCTGCGAGTTTAAATGTGCTTTGTATCTGCATTTAAACTCGTTTTTTAACATTGGATATTTTTCAATGTACCGCGAGGTTGATTGCAGCATGACAATATGTTTCGTCCCTATGCAAAGAAGGAGCTATATATTTGTAAAACACAGGTTTATAGCTGAGGAAAACTATTGTTCAAATAATAATTTTTTTTTTAGGGGTTAGTCCACTGTTAAACTGCTCCAAATGAACTTTTTTATTAAACAGCTACCAAAAAAAAACTATTCAAGATATCGATTTGAAATTTTGCATTCATCTTTATTGAAGTTTAAAGTTACCGTTTTTATTGGAAAAAATTATTAGAAAGCCAAATTAATCGTCTTTGAACAAATTACCAAAAATGTTTCATTAGTTTTGAGTATAAAGGACTGCACGGGCCTAAATTTAGAACAAAAAAATTTTTTTGACGATAGGGGAAACATTTTTTTGATTGAAAAATAGCGAAAAACTGGATAGCCAATGTTCAAAAGTATACCAAATTTTTTTGAATCGCTTTGGGGCTCTAAATTTAGGCCCGTGCAGTCCTTTATACTCAAAACTAATGAAAATTTGTTAACAGACGCTTAATTTGTCCAGGAATTTACGAGGCGCAATTTGCTTTTTTTTCGGCGGTGCTGCGGCAATCCATTGGGGCGGTCGCCATTTGGCTTTTTAATAATTTTTTCCAATAAAAACGTTAACTTCAAACTTCAATAAAGATGTATGCAAAATTTCAAATCGGTATCTTGAATAGTTTTTTTTTGGTAGCTGTTTCATAAAAAAGTTCATTTGGAGCAGTTTAATAGTGGACTAGCCCCTTAAGTTATTTAAAGTCGAAATTATGACAATATTTAAAAAATAGTTGAAAAGTGTAGGCAAATTGCGATAATATTAATATAATGTGCAATTTTCAACAAAGTTACTTAAAAAGATCGTACATATTCTTACACACACTGAAAAAACACTCGCCATAGTTCATAGACTTTTGGCGCTATGTACAAAGCTGATTTCAGAATTGTGATAAAATATAGCGCCAGACACCATAATACATGGTGTTCTGTTCGATACAAGCTCAAATTCAAAAACTCGGTATGTTCAATTTCAATCAATTTTTTTTTAAAATTCTATTGCAAGGGCTTGATAACAAAGCACAATTCAGTTTCAAAATGGTTCTCTAATTATGTTTATTCAATATTCAAAATTTTAAGTTAAATTTACAAAATTCCAATCCAACGATCGATCGATTCTTAGTAACATTTTTTAGTAACATCACACTTCCGACATTATTAAAAATTTCCAAATGCCAAGAATTTACTTTAGAATGCAACATTAACATTCCATATCAGCTGATTTCATTCGTTGGGCACAATGTCAAAATGATAATCGATTCGTAGGACTGTCATCAAGGTAAGTGCGGATTAAACATTGTTATATATCTTTCCTAATTTTCTTGTATTTTCAGGTGGTCCCTAAAAACATGGCAAAAAATACATGGCTGTAGGTGCTATATATTATAGCCCTTCACGCTATATATTATCGTCTTATGTTATAGCCCCTAACGCTATGTATTATGGCCTTATGCATAATGAACTGTACCCCTCCATGCCATGCATTATTGCTCCCAATGCTATCTATGTATTATAGCCCCCAACGCCATGTATTATAGCCCTCCATGACATGTATTATAGCTTCTAACGCAATGTTTGAGCTTAGCGCTATATACTAAAGCCCTCCACACCATGCGTTATAGGAACTTTTGACTTGTTCTCAATAAATCCATTTTCTTGATTGTAACACAATTTAAATGAGAGCTTCTATACACCAAAGTACCTAATGTAAACTTTAACACGACAATAGTACCATTATATGGTTGTATGTAAGCAAAATACGTTACAAAGTACATTGTTTTTTTTTTATTGTCAGTCGACGATGCGATACGACAATTGAAGCTATGTTTCATCTTCTATGTAACATAGCGTACGGGACTATAAATGCTGCGCCACTTAACAAAGGAGCACGCACTATGAAAATTCTGCAATTATGGCCTCCGGAGGTAAACGAGTATTGCATGTCTTAAGATACACCGTAACATAGCTTATGGGACCTTAAATGCTATGCCATGTTACATAGGAGTACGTGCTATTCTGATTCTGTCATTATTGCGCTGGCAATGTAGGCCTAGTTTAGAGTACTATGTGCATAGCGTATGTGACCTAAATCCTGGACCATGTCACATAGCAGCACGCGCTATCTAGAGTCTGACATTATGGCGCTGGACGCCATGTTGCGTAGTTCAGCGTACTACGCATATAGTATATGGGACAATAAATAATACACTATGCTACATAGGACCGGGCGCTATGTGAATTTTTTTCAGTTCGGTACAGAACGCATTAACTTAAGACGATTTTCAAAAACAGTAATTATGCATCTAATACAAGGACATTTTAACCACAGCAAACATTACTCAGTTAAACATAAGAATTCAAACTGATCTTGCTTTCATCCATATACTCGTATAAGTGACTCATGTCAATAATAGGATTAGATATACAAAAATTGTAGTAAAACACAAATGTGATTGAACCTATTCAGTAGATCTTGATAATTGGATACTCAGAATTGGAACTAATTATACCCTATGACCTTAAGATAAGTAGTCTGCAGCATTTTATGAGCTCATATATCCGACATAAAATATCTTAGAGGGACCATTAATTTATTATGTTTTTATGCGAAAACGGACAGTTTTCTTTACAGCGAACTAGTTGTGAATGGAGTATGTGTCATCAAAATATTTTACCAGGAGGATTTTATTTCACGAGTATAATTTTCTTTCACGAACAAAACAAATCACTTTTCTGATTTTAGCTGCTGAAAAATGATGCCAGACAAACATGAGCATCAGCTGCTGTAAACAGAGCATTTTATTGTTTTTCTCAGATATAGCTCGCATTAATTTTTCGGCAGCTGAACTAGGGGAGGCCCTATCAACCTTATATTTTGGCTGCTCACATTTTTCTTCTGACCTTCTTTTTTTTTTATTTAACGTTTAATATTCTGACCATTTCTGTGCCCAAGCTATTGCTATGGCATAAATCAGATTTTTATTACAAGGCCTTTTACTATCCTTGATTTTATTTGACCGTGAGGAGTTGATATTTCGAGCCTTTGTCCGTCATGAAGCTCGCATCACCTCAGGGTACTGCATGATGGCCATGGCTCACAACTTAAATTCGTAATCGATGGCAGATTGTTAGCTACTTATTGCTGGAAGCGAAATATTTGAAATGATATTTACGTAGACAATATTGATTTCGCCATGCCTCGAACAATTTTCGTAGATGATGTGAATTGCCATGAGATTAAGTTCTTCAAATACTGTTTTCCTATCCTACATTTGAGTGAAAGTTTGTGGACTGAAATGACCAAAATTGCTGAAAATATACCCAAGTAAAAGCAGGGTAATATAGTCGAGAACAATATGTCGCATGAGTTTGAGGATTGTGATGAGGAAAAAATAACGTCTCTGCTTTTGTAGAAAGTGAGCGTACGCAAATTTATTAACAAGTTCAAAGTAATGAATTAAGAAAACAATTACTATCGGAAGAGGGCAAAATATATTTAATTTTCATCACAAGTTTGAGGGAGGAAAAAGGAATTTGGATAAGGGAAAGTAATAAAAGTCATGTGCATAAGGGCCGTAAATTTTATTCAAAGGGAAGTAAAAGATTGAGTTATTTGTATTTGTGAGTTATTTGTATGTACTAATTTAACAAGTAGAATTAATTTTACAAGGAGAATTTTTAGAAATCTCGCTGATACGAAAAATAAACAATCTCAGATATTATTCAATTTTGCCATTTTATCAATCGTGCAGTAAAAAACTTCACCACCAATGATAAATATATAAAATGCTGTTAAAACTATTTATATAAATGATTCAAATTGCTTACAATATCGCTCTAACCTTTACCTTTTTAGTGAAGTGAAGCTTTTTTGTTGAATGTAGGAATTGATATGAGAACTTGTTGAAGGTAGACTCTTTTTAGTGAACTAGAGCTCATGGGAACAAAACTGTTTTTTTCTGCATCACAGCTTCCCTTAAAAGAGTATTGCAAGATGTTATTCAAATTTAGACAATTTTCAATTCCAATTATTTTTTAAACTGATTTTATTAGCAGAATTCAAAAAGTGTCCAATTTCCAAACTTCGGTTTCGTAATCTTATATCAAAACCAGCCACAATTACTGAAAACTGGAACACAATAATGCTAATAATATTCAATACATAATATCTCCGCCATCTTTGTCCAAAAAACACATTTTTTTTCCCACCAATTCAATGTTTCTGAACTCATGAGTGTTAATTTCGTTAAACTCAAAGGACTTTGCGTCATAACAAGTACTGTCTTCTCATAGTTCTGGAGAAGAACATTGTGCCCAGCACATTCAGCCACAATATCGCTATGGCTAAGCAGAATACAAAGCACCTTCAAATAGTATCAATTACGATTGAAACGTTTAAAGGTAGACGGCAAGTTCTCGTAATTCAACGCAATTCAATAGCACGTGCCACTTTGATTGATGGACTCGCCAGTATCCCTAAACTCAATACATCAATCCTTCAACGATTTCTCCAACAAATATCATCTTTGGCAACGACTGGGACCAGACAATGGCTACAAAAAGCTTTTCTGACTCCAGTCACCTTCTGCTGGTGTCGCACTTTCACATGTAGGTACAACTTATATTATTTCGGATGGAATGAGGCAAGGTGAAAGACGACGCGTGTGTTAGAGTGCAGATTTTAACGGTATTAAATACAACAAGCCTACTTATTGGAACAGATTGATGGTCCAATTAATGGTGACACATAAGATATAACTCATATCGTTGTCGATGGGCGATTACGTGACAAGGACCTTAATTAAATATCGGGTGGAATAGTAAACCTTCAGTACATTGAAATTTGTCAAAGTGAGTGCATACATATGAAATGATGTAATCTCAATATAACCGTTTCAACTATTACCCTTCAAACTGTCATTCTCCTGAACAATCATTAGCTGAGGGTTTTTCATTTGGTTTAAAAACGCATTCGTAATTTTAGGGCTTTCTGAATTGGAAACTTACACTATGTGACTTCCTGAGGGCTAGGAGCTAATTGATTTAAGCTATAGTTAGAATATTGATGTGCCCAACGTAAACTTTTCTAACGATTCGAAATCTTTGATGAGCAGGATTTACATGTCTCCGAATAATAGATTATATATTATTTGCAAGAATATATCGTTGTGTTTGATATATACATACCTATATTGGCATTTATGCTTTAACATTTTTGGAGAAAATTAATCATTTTTTAAGCTTGTCCTCCTGATTCTATTTACTTAAAAACGTACAATAATTCAATTGTATATGACTTTTTTAATGCTGACTACGAAAAGATTCACCATGTACTTGACTCTATAGATTGGACGAATACTCTTTAAACGTTAGATCTTGAGGAAGCAATTTCCACTTTTTAATATTTGACGCCGTTGAAAGATATGTACCTAAGATTAAAAATAAGAAAAAATTGTCTGAACCATGGCTTGATAGGGAACTTAGGCATTTGCGAAATCTCAGGAGCAAACTTTATAAGCGAATAAAGGAAAATATTGATGTTAATCCTACTATTCAGGAAGCTTATAATGAAGTAGCTAAGAAATTCTCGACAAAGTCTCGCGATGCTTATGCCAATTATATTAAGAAAACCGGTGAAAGTATAATCAACGACCCTAAAAAATTCTTTGATTTTGTAAATATGAAGGGGAAAGTCACTGGTTATCTATTGTCAATGTCCTATAATAATATCACCTCTGCTTCTCCTAAAGATATCTGCGATTTATTCGCAGATAATTTCCAGAGAATTTTCAATGTATCAGACCCATATAACCCAAATGTTTCTCCTTCTAATTCTGCACCAACCACTTTTCTCAGCCAAATTAAAATATCACGCGAAGAAATACGTAAAGCTATCTTGGAGCTCAATTGCAACAAAGGCCTTGGTCCTGATCTCCTTCCACCGACCTTCCTGCGTAGGTGTGTAGAATAGCTAATAACACCCCTGCATATATTCTTTGACAGGTCACTTTCATCCGGTGTTTTACGGTTAGAAACTTTCATATGTGACACAAATTTTCAAATATTGGCGGTAGACGCTGCGTCGAAGATTACAGGAGCATTGCCATTTTATCTTCCATTCCAAAACTTTTTGAAAAGGTTGTATAAAATAAACTTTCCCCACTAGTTGACTCCTGTCTGAATAAACAACAGCATTGCTTTAGAAAAGGTCGCTCAACTATCGCAAACTTGACAATCCTAGTTTCGGGCGTTTTGTGTAAAATGGAGAAAGGCTATCAAATTGACGCAGTCTACACTGACTTTAGCAAAGCTTTTAACAGTGTTGACCATTCTATATTGGTCCTTAAGCTGCACAAATTCGGACTTGCTGGATCTTTACTAAGCTGGCTCAGTTCCTACCTCCCCAACCGAATCCAACTCGTTAAATTTCAAGGAATTTTATCAAAAAATATATTTGCTACCTCTGGTGTTCTGGTGTCAGATTCATCTCGCATCTGTCTGACGTCCTGTCAAACATATCTCACCTACTTTATGCAGGCGACCTCAAACTGTACCACACCATTGAATCTAAATCTGATGCACTTTTCCTTCAATCCAAGCTTGATTCTCTTGTTCAATGGTGCAATATAAACAAGCTCTCGCTGAATATTGATAAGTGCCAAATTATAAGTTTTAGCCGTAAATGCACGGTTACGCAGAACACTTACTTTCTCGGCAACAACTTATTAACTCGCGTTGATAGCGTTGTTGATCTCGGTGTTGTGGTGGGTGTGAAACTTCGTTTCACCTTGCACTACGACAAAAATTTTTCCCGTGCGAATAAGCAGCTCGGCTTTATTAAACGACGTGCCGAGGAGTTTAAAAACTTGTGGGCCTCAAGATCATTATATACTGCACTTGTACGCCCTCTTCTTAAATACGCCTGTATTATTTGGAACCCAGCCTTGGAAATTCACAATAACAGACTCGAGTCCATTCAAAAACCATTTCGACTTTTCTCCCTAAGAGATCTGTACAAACCTTACGATTTCGAAAATTTACCCCCATATGAGTTTAGACTGGGTCATTTAAACTTAACTTCACTTGCATCCAGAAGAATGATGATTTCGGCCTGCTTCACATTTGACATAATTAGAGGCGTTATTAGAGTTGAGTTCCTTAATAGTAAATTTGTGATAAATATCCCTTTAAGGAACACCAGGTCCAATCGTTTACTAAAAGAATATCCACATTCCATATATGCAGCTAATGAGCCGGTGAATAGATGCTGCAGGGTCTTCAATGGCTTTAGCAACTTTTATTCCCCAACGATGTCCAAACTATCTTTCAAATCTTCCCTTATCCAAGCCATTTGTACACCATACTTTTTAAGCTCTTGTTCAGTTATCATTTTTAATGGTTATTTTTTTATTTCATTGTTATTTTACTTATTGTCTATTTCAAACTTATTTGTTTACTCAATTAGTTATTTATTTATGTGTTATTTATTTGTACCATACACTTTTTTTAAATAATTTGATATTTCATATTTGTATGTATATATATGTGTTAATGCCTTGTTTTGCTAATAAATAAATAAATAAAATATTTCTGTATTAATTCCTAAGAGTAGGCAAGGGAATTTTGTCAAATTTCTATTTGTGATATTTTCCTTCAGAGCCATCAAATTATTACAAAATCTACAGTAAATATTGATGTCCATTGAAAATATGCCCGAGTTATTTTTGGTCAAGACGCAGGCAACCCCGTAATTGAACATTTGTATGCAATTGAACAGAATTCCTTAAGATATAGTATATAGTGTTCCAACCTTGAAATAACTCTCAATAAAATAAAATAAAAGCTACCAGCTCCATGCATTTCGATGAAGCCTTCAAAGTAGACCCAATTTACACAAAAAGCTGGTCTGAATAAAAACCAAACGCGGTAGAGATTCGGTTGCGAAATTAGGATACGGTTTCCAGCTCTAACATTTTGGTTCATGTTTGTAGTACAAAATCACGACAACCGGTGTCGAACCCTGGCTTATTTCGACAAATTTTTCCACCCGTCTTGGTTGCCAGCCGATGTCGTACAAGAAGGTATCCCTAATACACGGGCATCCTGGCCAACGAAACCCCTCCAGCGTAAACAAGGTCTCCTTCGCTATCGACTGGCGTCAAATCAGTCGTAAAGGGTTTTCTGAGCAGGTTGTTCTTCGCTCATACGAGCTAGGTGCTCTGTCCATCGAAATCTACTAGGCCTTATCTTCATAATTATTTATGCTTCTAGGTAAATAGCGTGCAACTCATTTGCAGCGGGTCCAGAATGTGAAATATTGTGCCAACGATTCTCCGGAAGGCTTTTCTTTAAAACGCAGCTTAGATGTCAGAGTGCCTTAGGCCCGTGGCCCAATAACAACTGCAACTGAAATTAGTACTGCAGTTCAGTTAGAAAACATGCAAATATATGGCTGAAGGCCCAATGGCAACTGCAAATTTTCAGTTTCAGTTGGGATAGACCTCATCCTATTCCGTAACGTTGTACCTTTGCCGTTTCCAATTATATTTGCTGCGTTCTAATTTGAATGCAGTACTAGTATCAGTTTCAGTTGTCATTGGGCCATGGGCATTATTCTGAGAACCCAAAGCTTGGATCTATTCGTGCGTACTGGCAAGATCATGGTTTTATGCATCAAAGGCTTTGATATTTCGGTGAGATTTTGGTATGTGATAATCCGCGACAGACTGAAGTAAGTTCTGCTGAATTTGAGCAATCTTCTCCATATTTTTTCCTCCATACTGGTATTGGCTGCAGCTATTGACTCAAGCAATACCTCCTAGAAGTACGGGCCATCAGGCTACGTAATCGTTGACGCTTTGACGTCATGGCGATAGGCCATTTTGACATTTCCACGAGGCAGTGCCGACACACACGGAGATTTCACTTGCGGTTTTGTAGCTAAAATATGAATACGTTATAGTGTTAATATTTAGTCATAGCTTGCATTTTGTGTCAATCAATTGTATCGAAAGTGAATCGACACAAAACACCACATAACCTAAGAAAAACTGATAAACATTTCGGGGCGAATTTTTCCAATTATACCGCGCGCACCGCATTAATTTGTGTTTTAGCTGTTCACTAGCACTGTTTTGAAGATCTCACTTTATTTTCACTTCACTCACTTTTCCACAACCTTTACAATTAACAATTTCCCGCGGATGTCCCATAAGACTACGTGTGTTTTTCGCAACATTTTGGCCTATTGCTGTTACGTCATCATTCTGCATTACGGCCCGTACTTCTAGGAGGCATTGACTCAAAGTAGTCAAAAAATTGCACTATTTAGAATTCATGCTCCACAGCCCTGATGATTTGATCAACGCTAGATTTGCTTCTTGCGGATGATTCACTATTTACATCTTTTGACAGTTTTGTTTCTGTTATGATTACCAAATTTGTTCACTAAAATGTTGAACACACGATCTGTGAGCTATCGAGATAGGCGCAGCGCTCTTAAATGTGATCGCCTAAACTATTTTACGAGGAAAAGGTTGCCACCAGCTTCAATGTAACTAATACCCTCGCGGCATCCATTCCAGTCACCAACAATTGACTGATAAAATCATTTACCAAACCATGATTGACTTTGGTCAGTGCTGACTTCAAAGAAGTAGAATCACGCGGAGCCGTAGAGTCACAAAAAGTAGCAGTCTCTACTGCTACCAAGGAAACACTTCTCTTGTAGTTCTCAACGCTCTTTGTTAGAAACTACAGCAGCTCCTTCCTATTTAATATTTTTCACCTCTATCCTGATCATAATATCTTCATAGGCCGGGCAACCACAAAAGATCTTTCCACTTTACTTTACTTTTAGTCATTCATCACGTATGTGGCTCTCCAGGCCCTTAAACGATGATGCTACTCAGAATAGTATATGTCCAAGATTTTGGTAGCTGTAACACTGCAACCTCTCGTTATTTCGAACTTTCTCCCACACCACTTTTTGCGATAGAATACACTGAGAATATACTATTTTTTATGAAAGTCGACTATTTTTATGGCGATGTTTTATCATCGCTTATGATGACCGAAAACTGACAACTGACACTTTTGGTTGTCACTTTTCAGGAAAAGCAAAGAGAGCGTTTTCGTACTTTTCATGAATTTCCCCCACCAGATGATTCAGGAAAATTCAGTTCATGGAACGGCTGGAAGTAAGCAAACAGGCTTTTTATGTTCATACCGCTGTTGTCAACACAACATCAAACTTTATGACTTCCAAACTCAAAGATTTCTTTGGACTTTTTCCCCTAATTCAAGCCTTGTAAGTATATATTCTCATACAAACACAAAGTGATTGCTTTCACGAATCTTCAATAAAGTGTTTACCAGTTTTATAAATATGAAAGAGCCTTTCGAACTTACTGACCACCACTGCAGTTTAGTAGCTAGAAAAGTGTACTTGTTTTTAATCAAATTTAAATAACAATTTCCCTCTACCCTAGACACATTTAAAATTATAATCCTTTTCGAAAATCGTTTGGCTTTGATTTCAAAGAAATCCTGTTTGAATATATTACATAGGTAGACTCAAGCGTAACGTCCACAGTGAAAATTTTCAATTTGTAAAATTGCAGAGAATCTACATCCCCATTTTACAATGAAAGAATCCATTGAAATATATGGAGATACGCAAGCAAACAAAAGTCCGGACGTTATCCGACTTATGGAAGGACTAGGTAAGATTTTTGTGTAGAGCAAACATTCACCTTTTGGTCCGTATATATCTACTTTTTCGGCATTGATCTCCATGTGCTGAAGATGAAAAGGCAAAACATTTAAAGAACAAGCCCATTATAATCCTAACACAAAGGATTATCTAGGGCGAGAATATGCTATATTTGTCGAGGATTGGTAAATGCTCACATATGCGGAAAGCGCTGAACTTCTCTCGCACTAATGATGTGGAAATATTTTTCGAGATCAATTATTACAGGGTTCCACATGGCTGAAATCAGTGAAAATAAGGTTTATCCTAACGGTGAACGTCAAATATATATTTTCAAATATATAGAAAATATCGTTTTAATCATATTTCGAGGATTCATTCATGCTTGTGGCTGTTTTCGGACAACAACACTGGATTTATTTGCAGCGAAAAGCATGTTAATGTCAGTAGGACGTGCCTCAAAAGTTCGGTGAAGCAATATGGGATCAGTTTACTCCTATTCTCGGTGGCAAGGATTGATGAATAGTTTAAAAACTTGTAAACGCACACAGAATGATTTCGTTCAAAAGCTGCGGGAATATATAGTTTTATTTTGGCTTTATCATGCACCGTTTGCACTTCACAAAGCATATTTTGTAAGCGAAACGCAAGAATCAGAGTTAAGAATGTAGGAAAAATGATAAAATGATAAAAGAAAACGACTCAACAGGATTTGTTATCAAAACACTGCAGTATGTATTATTGGAAATAAATCATACAGTTCGAGACTAAAAATCTTATATGTTTCGCAAAGTACAGCGAAAAATATGGCATCCATCAAACTTTTCTGATGGAGTGAGGTAAACTAATGTTAGACTTTCTATGGACTCAATCATTAATGATTCTCATTGCATTCCACAAAAATCAAGAAATTTTTTCGCAAGCAATTTTGTTTATTTTAAAAATTCCGAAAATTCCGAATTCATTTTATATATATATATATATATATATATATATATATATATATATATATATATATATCAGTATTCAATATATATCAATATTTATGTATATTTGCAATAAGATAATATATATGAAATGTAAAAAAAAAATTAATGAAATAAAAAAAGCGTATAAAATACAACTTAATACACATTTGATTGAATTCAGGAGTCTTTCCAAATATCGGGGCTTTCAAGCCATCCGCAATAAGACCAAAAAGTCGATGTCTTGTTCGGAACTTCTAGAATCACTCCTGGCCCTACATTGTGCTACCTTGGAGTAAGTGCGTAAATTCTTGAAATTCAGCCCCTATGTTCTTCATATAATTAAAATAGTCAGGTCCGAATTTCAGCGCATCAGACATCATTTCCCCAAAAACGACGACACAGACTAAATTCTGACATACGCATCCCCATCCTGGATAACCTGTTCCAAATCTGCCATGGCAGAAGCGGAGATGTTGGAACGGAGAATTTAGCGCTTCTGTGCTGGCAGGTCTTACAACCCGATAACCAAAAAGTGGCCGAGGAACTCTCTCCTATATTAGGAGACAGGATCTGAGGCACTTAGGGAACGGGTTCTAGAACTGGCGACAAAGTTTTACGTACAAGCAGACAAATATGAAAACGGACTAATCCGTGGTATCGGAAGCACGGGAGGCTCTCTACCAAAGTGGCTCAAAATATCTACCAAAGATTTTAACAGCGACTTGGTCGAAACACTAGTGGACTCTGCTCCTCCATATTCCACCATTGCACGCTGGACCAAGGAGTTCAAGCTGCGACAAACATCCACTGCAGATGAATAACGTGAAGGACGTCAATCTACATCCCTCACTGAAGACAACACGAAAAAGGTCGAAGTTGTCGTGTTGGCAGATCAAAGCGTGACCATCAGACATGTAGCTGAGGTCACAGGGATCTCGTATGGCAGATCAAAGAATCGTTGCCAATGAATTCCATATGTGTGCGTTGGGTGCCGAGAATGTTAACTGACGAGCAAAAGGAGAATTGAGTCGACATATCGAGGGTGAATCTCGAAAACTTCCCGGCAGATCTGGAGAAGTTTTTGTTACGTTTCGCAGCCAAAGACGAGACCTGGATCCCCCATTTGGATCCAGAAACCAAACAGCAATTGATGACGTGGAAGCGATCCCATTTACTGATTCCAAAGAAATTCAACGTGCCGAGTTCGACAGGAAAGGTTATGCACAGGTTTTTGGGACGCTGAACGAATTATTATGGTGGAATATTTGGAAAAGGGAGCCACTATATCAGGCTCTTACTATGCAAGCCAAATAAAAAAATTGAGGGATGCTATTGATGAAAAAAGCCTCGGTAGGTACTCGCTAATCAAGCATACACATATGTATGATTGAGTAGCGTATTTTCACAAGCAACGAAACTTACATATGTGTGTGCTTGATTGGGATTTGCTATTCCTCCCACGGAAAGATTCTGTTGGCACAGAAGCCATCGAGTAATGACAAGTGAAATAATATTCGCAAGATAATAATTTACTAATACACGTAATAAACAATCGCTGATGCATTATGCGTAAAACAATTCGTACATTGTTACCTAAGCGTAAATAACACAAATAACATGGAGACTAAAACTAAGCGTGATTTATGTCAATCATTTCGTCTGCGACCAATTTACGAAATGTAATCATATCACTCAAAACAGGATGACATAATTGTACTTTCCGTGAAAACGTAAATATTGCATGAGAGAAGCATAGTTCGTAGCACGGTTTCTCACTTAGGACCAACGAAATAAATTTCGCGCAAGGACAAAGACACATGCTCATCCAATACACGAACACGTATTGCCGGGAATAACATAAAAAGAACGCCAGAAAGACAGTTTGAAATACAGACGACATCGGACAAAGAATTTATTGCATCTTGGGTGCTATTTTGATTAACCCGATGCGATTCTTTATGCTCGTTTGAAAACTCGCCGATATTGGAAACCTCCCGGTAGTAGGTTCACATATTAAACATGTTCTAAAAGCCACTTTGATGATGCTCCATCCGCAGGCATCAAGAGACGTCGACCCCAAAGATAGAAGTAAGAAAAGAAACGGATGGTAGCTGAAAGTAGTTTTCTTCCTTTTGTTGGAGATAAATTACAGCTCTGTCATGAGAAGCAACCAGCAGAAACTGCTTTTGATATGTGATAAGTTTGTGTCCCATTTTGGCATATGACCGTGAAAGCAAATGATAGGCCGTGGCATACTCGACTCTGTGAGGAGTCGATTAGAAAGGGTTGAGCTGCTCTGAAATAGAAGCCTGGAAAAGGAGCACAGAAGAACTGCAGACGGAATCGAATGAGGCTCATTTTTCTCGAAAGATTTTCTTGTCAGAGCTCTGTCACGCTCAATTTTTGCTTTATCATTTTATATCCTTTTGTGCTTCTTCAAAATGACATAGTAATTTATTTCTCCGCATGGCCTACTATGGTACTATGGTACTTAGCTTTGTAAAAGAATGCCTCCAGCATCCTCAGAGTAATTATGTTGTGTTTGTTTGTATTTTGTCATGAAGTAGGCAGATATTAGGCTCATGAGATATGTTCAGAATTTTTGTAGCTCTTCCTCTTGGTGACTTCTTTGATGACGTTTTGCAGCAACTGGTGATGGATTTCGCGTAGTTGAGGAAAAATTGTGCTTACCAAAGCCTTTTCCAAGTAAGTAATGAAAAAATTCAATCGAAATATGTTGCAGTAACATCTACTTGGTTTTTATTCTGACATCAAGCAGCAAGGACTTAATCTCAAACAGTCGACAACAGTTTTGTTATTTAGTCTTCATTTAGATCGACAAAAACACTGTTTGGTATGGTCTCAGCAATGTGTTTTTTTTAAAAATAAAGTACGGAGTCTGAGTAAAGCCAACTATTCTAAACTCTCCACCAACTAATGTCGTCTTCGAACTTTTTTGATTGGCGATTTTGATCTGCTGGGCTTGAAGTTGTAGCATTCTGCGCCTAGTCATCTTCATGGCGGTAGAAACGAATTCAAATTTACATTGTGAAAGGCTTAGAATAAATCTTGTTCTCAGCCTCGTCACCATTAACTTATAATTGCAACTTCAATCCAAGCCAACTTATAATTAGCACCAATCAAATTCGGTGCATATGTTTCTATAAAGACTAATTGTATAGATAGTCATAAGACCGTGAAAGTGACTACACATTCAAACTTATATAGCGGCTTTTATTGAGGATAAAATGGCATAAAATCTACCACACCTCCTAATGTCATGGAAGAATTAAGATATATTTGTCGTCAGATGCATTCAAAGCCTTAAGGAGTTGATTTTTCATGAATGAATTCCTTAAGCGGGCTCTTGAATTTTTAGCTGCTAAATGTATTTGAGGCTGTGAGAATGATTCAGCTCTATGGGGTCTTAGCACTTCCTTTATTGATGCATCAAACGGTTCCGGAGCAGTGGGTACACTGGCCTCGAGAGAGAGATCAGAAGCCCGTTTATGGCCAGTGTGGTGAGAAAAATGTGGTGAATGAGCCAGCCAATGACAAACACGGCAGTTCCAGCGAAGCTTTGCCCGAGAGGAAAATCGAGTTGGTTTAGTTTTGCACTACAAAACCGAGAGGCGTCCAAACCGTGTTGTGTGTCATTACAATGCTAAATGAACGCACAACTAAACTGACTCGGTTTTCTTCTCGGGAAACGCTTCGCTGGAAACGCTTCGCTGGAACCGCCGTGTTTGTCATTGGTCTAAGGCCAATGACAGACAGTTTGGTTTCACCGAAGCGTTTAGCGCTTCGTTTTGGCGCGTCGGCTGACACACACAGCGGTTTTCAGAAGCGTTTATCGAGTCGGTTCAATTACAAACTACGTCGGAGTATCATATAAATGCTTGTGATGCTTGTGCTTGTGTACCCATTCTTCAAAAATCTGTTTTCTTATCAGATTTTCCTTCCCCTATCCCATGCATTCATCAATGCATCTAGAACAGGGGTGGGCAAACCTAATACTGGTATGATCGACATTAACTTTTTTAATTTATGCGCGATCGACTTCGAAAAATGGGTTAAATTAAAAACAATGAAGGTCTTTATTGATATCAATATATTAAATACATTGCATTACTAGTTTGTGCAATGTACTTTATTAATAGATATTTTGGACTAATTTTTGATATATATGCGTGACTCTCCATTTCATCAAAAAGTATTGTAGAGTTAGGCTTGTAAGCACTGATGCACAATCAAATTGATGCCATTAAGTGGTCATCAGCCGGAGAACTCCTAAGTTGCGATTCGATGTTTTTCATTTGAGAAAACGTTGCTTTACATCGATAAATGGAAGCAAAGAAAATGCAAATATCATCATTGCCACCAATCTCAATAATGGATATTTTTTATGGTAATAAAATTCAAAAATAATTTTCATTTGCACGTGCTATTATTAAAATTTCTAACTCTAGATCCGATGAATTCAATTGTAAAGTATGAGCTAGATTTGATGAAATATCCTCGTTATCGAATTCTCTAAAAGGAAATGAAATAAATTCATAAAGCGGTTGAAGGTTATTGAGATTTGCAAATCGTCTCTCGAATTCTTGTTTAAAATTTTCCAGTTCAGGACAAAACATTTCAATATTACATGCACCAGTAGGTTAGGTTGTATCAGTTGGCACAAGGCCACACATGGACCTATTGGTACATAGTGATACCAGATAAATGGGCCAGGAGAAAAAAATTCAGTCCAAGCGGCCATCGAAGGCCCCTGACTTTTTCGCGAATTGAAGGATGTCTTTCAGCTTTTGCATTTTACATTTACCAGTAAGTTTAATATGTTTTTCTAAATATGGAAAATATTTAATAATTTTGCCTATTTAATTGTGAAGCAAAAGACTATAATTTTACTTAAAAGACATTTACCGAACTCAACAAGTCAACAATATTTTCCTTTTCCTTGTAATTGTAAATTTAGCAAGCTGTAACGGCCCATAAAATCCGCAAGAAATGCAATTATCTTTACCCATACTGGATCTTCCAATTGTTTATGTTTTTCTCCCAATGTGTCCAAAAATGCAATAATTTCAGGTATCTAAAGCTTAGTACTGTTTTCGATTTCACGTTAAATTTTCATGCAAATTTTTACGTGAAATTTATTTCGGCGAAAATTTAGCTTGAAAATAAGCAAGAGTTGTACTCACTTTTAAGCGTGAAAAATTGCTTGGAACATGCTTTCGCTTTGAAAATGCAAATAGCTTTGGCACATGTCTCTAATCATTTCACGCCAATTTAGTAGGTGCAGTTCATTCTTTAAGCTAGTTCTGAGTTAATCGTGCAGCTAAATTTTGACATGTCTCCATTATCTGGTCATTCTTTCGAGCAAAAATTTTGAAAATGCAGAAAAGCGGGGACACTTATCATTTCTAACGGATAAGATGTCAAGAATTTCAATTTTTGAACGATTTTATTATTGAAAAGCCATTTACACAATTCAATTTTTAAATTCAAACACCAAATGTCACTATTTAGCTCGAAAGAATGAACTGCACAAACTAAATTGGCGTGAAAAGATTTTAATCTAAAATTTTATGTTATCTAAAATTGAGATTAATCTTTGTTGCGCTGTGTGTGACAATTTACTATCTCGGTAGCAGGGAGACGAATGCAAATGCAGGCAAGGCGTATAGCGAGAAGCAAAAATATAAAGTGTGTACTTTAGAACACAGAGATTTAAGGAAATGAAACAACCGTATACGTATACGAGATTTAGTGAAGCAGGTTTACTAAAATTATATAAATCTATAAATTGCACAAATCGAGAGCATAGCTATCTCGAATTTTCCCTTTGGCTTCTCCGCCACCAAGGCTCTGCGAGCTTTTGTGTGAACTGAAACTGCGTGGACTGTCCGATTGGATCTATTAAGCCAAGACCCATTCCAAAATGTACTGAATAAATCGTCTACTAAATTTTTAGTTCACATTTTAAATTACCCTAGTAAATTATTAAAAATGTCTGTGATCGACTGTCGAACTGTTTGCGATCGACCGGTCGATCGCGATCGACCGTTTGCCCACCCCTGATCTAGAAAATGTCAGCTCGATCGGACTACGCAGCAATAAACATATCGAAAAACGCTCGAAAACCGAGTCGGTGGATCATTTCTCTCATCTACCGACTCGGTTCTGAAACCGAGGGGATGTTCGCACCGCGGTGTGGGTCATCACAATGCTAAAGTAATGCACGACTATACCGACTCGGTTTTCCTCTCGGGAAACGCCTCGCAAAAACCGCTGTGTTTGTCATTGGCCTAATGCTATTTCGTACCTCTCGTTCTTCAGTCTTTCAACAAACATCCACCAGGTCTTCTGGGGCATTCGGAACTAGAAGGTCAACTTTCAAAGTTCTGAGAAAGCTTAAATATGGCCCCAATGAAAAATAACCCATTCAATGGACATGAAAGTTTCAGGCGGTGCTTAGAGCCTCCTGCAAAGTGCAGAGAGCCTACTCGGAGCTTGGTGTCCTGCTCGTGTAGTGGTGTGGAGCAGTCAGGCTGATAGCGTGTGAAAATGCGTGCTCCGTCTAACTTTACAAGTGGATGAAACCTGGTTTGAGGACTACGCACTAATGAATACAGACTGACCTGTCCTGGCAATCTGAAGAAAACACGACTTTGAATTCTTGCCAAGTATGTACATTCTCTTCACAATTTGTGTGAAACAACCCCGGTGATTTGTGTGCATCTTCTTCTGGAAGCTGCTCATCATAAAGTGTGGGGCAGTAAGAACAAAAATGGTCGGGGTGATACACTTTTTGCCTTTTCCATATCATTGTCCTGTCTATCGTATATATGAGCGACGAATTGATTTTTTCCTCCTAAAATTGGAGGGAGGTTCCAGACGTTAACTTTTTCAGGTGGTGACACCAACATCTTTTGAAAGAAATGACGGATCTCATTTCATCCGGTTTTAAGCTCATCAGTTCAGTTGAAGTTTATCCGGATTTCAGTTCGTCGGATTTTAGTTCATCCGGATTTCAGTTCATCTGGATTTCAATTCATCCGGATTTCAGATTATCCGGATTTCAGTTTATCCGGATTTAAGTTCATCCGGATTTAAGTTTATCTGGATTTCAGTTCATCTGGCCTTCAGTTCATTCATATTTCAGTTTATCCGAATTTCCGTAACTTTCAAAGTGCAAACACATTCCTGGATGAGATTTTTTTCGTATTTTATTGCTGAAACTACACAATTTGGATTGGATGCTTTGTTTACGTGCTATATCAAAATGAAAATGCTTTGCTTTGCTATATCAAAAAATGAAATAAACAATATTTTAAAAAAAAGACTATATCGTGCAAATGATGTTATTTCTTGCCTATGGCAATCTAATTTTAATGTTTTTTCAGTAAGCATTATGGCTGCTGCTTAGCTCTATAGACTAAAGGCTGGTACTGAGTTAATCGTGAAGCTAAATTTTGACATATCTCCATTATCTGGTCATTCTTTCGAGCGAAAATTTTGGCAATGGAGAAAAACTGAGACACTGCTCATTTCTGACGGATAAAATGTCAAGAATTTCACTTTTTGATCGATTTTCTTATTGGAAAGACATTTGCACTGCTCCATTTTCAAATTGAAACACTAAATGTCACTTTTTAGCTCGAAAGAATGAACTGCACAAACTAAATTGGCGTGAAATGATTGGAGACATGTTTCAGTGCCATCTACGTTTTCAACGCGAGAGCAACTTCAAAGCAACTTTTCATGCTAAGAACAGAGTACAACTCTTGCTTATTTTCAAGCTAAATTTTCGCCGAACCAGATTTCACGTGAAATTTTGTATGAAAATTTCACGTGCAATCGAACTCAGTACTATGCTTAAGAGTTAAGTATCAGCCAACCTTTCTCTTGAGAAATCTGTATCTAATACTCTTTTTGAATAATATCGCAGGCTATTTTAATCATTGGAAAATTGTTATAACATATTTAGCTATTATTCCAATTTTAAACTTTTGAGCCTTTTAGATGTATGTAGTGATAACATAATATGTATATGCATTTTCAATTTGAAACATAATTTTTAAAAATTTATCTAATATCGCAATTGCTTCTGAAAATAATGTTGAAGAACTAGTTTGTACAGTTTCATTAAAAAAAATGCCCTCGAAATCATTTCTGTGTCAGATTTATACGGATAAATCATTTCCAGAGTCAAGAATTCCAATCACAGCCCAGAATACTCTTTATGCACATTTTCTAGTTGAGAATGTACCTTGACGCCATTACTTTCTTAAGCTTGAAGGAATAAATTTCTTGTTTACCACAAAGCGTGGAAGCAACCCAGTTGTAGACATTTTCTTTCGTCAAAAGCCTCGGCGAACTCTGTGATTTGCTTTTCATGCCACCTATCATGTTTCCTATCAATCACAGTATCGTTTCAACTTTCCTTTGACTTGGTAAATATTAGACTCTGCTTCAATAGGTACTACACTTTTTTCCTCAACACGAATTACAATCTGGTACAAGAATTTTTGTAGCGAACTCCGTAGGTTTGGGGATCTCAGGATACGAAAGAAATAAGTGATTTTTTCGCTTTTGAATCTGTTTCAGAATCCAAATTACAATGCGAAACATATTTGCCAGTTCTTGGCTCTGATTTTTCCAGGCTAGAAATCGTATAATGCATGAAATAACAAAGTTTGGTATTGAATGAGTATATAAATGTTGTAATCACGCGTGAGTTTTAATGCAAAATGTGCAGCTGTACTCTTCGTTTGATAATTTGTGTTAGAAAAATATGTATATTTAGCATACAAAAAGTAATCCCGCAACAACCCTTGTTGGGTCTAGAATTTTAAGCTGGTAAAAACTTCATTCACTAGTTTACAATCATTGTGAATTCACTGCAAACATCTAACAGACTGTTATATTTTGCATACATTTTAACTCGTAAAAGTAAAACTTTTTCAAAAGACAAATGGATAATTTTTTGATGCATATGCATTTCCATGAAAAAGTAACATAGATTACCTTTATTATTCACTTGCCATACTGCCGTCATTATCAGAAACGCCCTATCTGACATTTTTTTTCATTTTTGAGTTAGCACCAGATTTGAAAGCTACATACTCTATTACATCATTCTACAAAATATGGAAAACCTACCTTTTGTGGAAGTATGTTAAAATCAATAATGAAAAATCTTCTTTCCAATATCTGCAGGATGCAGAAAAACACAAATCATTGAATATCTCCAAATCGTCGCTGTGAAATCAAACCGGCATATCTGCAAAAATTGAGTTTTTGAGTTTTTGGTATCAAAAAATTCCTTATTTTCCCCTCTATTTTTATGTCGCACCGGCATATCGTAAAGTTGAATAAAAACCCGTCTAATGGTGTTTTGCCGCTTTGCATTCACGTGGAAATAGCCCGCATGCGAAAACTTTAAAGCGCTCTTGTGAAGAATGTGTATTTTGCAGATATGCCGGTTTGATTTCACAGCGACGAAATGTACTAAAATGTAGATCGGGCATTTATACTAAGAACGGTAGCATCTACTCAACTATTTGTTGCCTAGCGCTATGAAAAAAGTAAGCTTCATTGTTAGTCCGGGGAAATCTAACATGGTGCTTCGGAAAAATTAGGGGAAATCTGAATTTTGGTGTGAACCTTGGTACTAGCGTTTTGAACAAAATGTCAAAAGTCCCCATCGATCCGAGTGCTGCGTCACTTTTTATACGGGGTCAAAGGTCACCAAAAGTGACCTTTCCTAAATATCTCAGTAACGGTCACGTCTTCAGAAAAACAATGTATGACGAATTTGTAGCTTAGCAAATTTCCAACAAGAAAGATTGTGTAGCTTTTTCCTGTAACTATAACCGTTTTTGAGATATATTGATCTAAACATTTGTTACTAACAACACCGTCATTCTCATCGGCATGTTGATATTATCCGATTTTGATTACGACTTGGCATGTTTGTGAGTTTGTTTTTCTATGTTTAAGAGGTGCATAAAAAAACATGTACACAAACTTATCTACCAGACTCTAGGGTAGGTGGAAAAGTGTACTCCGAAAAGTTACCACCACCACCCGCACCCCCTTTGCCATAAAACTTGTAGGGACATCTGTTCGCCACTCTCTTCTCCAAAAAAACTGTATTGCGGCATCATTTATGGAATATTCCACGAAACAGCAGGACAAAATAACAGCACTGTAGGTGAAAAAAGGTTTTGTAACATATCATGGGCCTAGAAGCATGAAAAAGCAAGATAATATCATGGCATAATTCTGTAATCGCTCATTCTTGACATTATGGGAGCTCAATCCGATGCAGATTATCCCCCAATAATCAGTTTTTTTACCAATCCTGTGATGACTGCATAGCGCCAAAGGGACATGACATGTCTCGGAACCAATTTGCACCTGAAATTACGAGACCTTGCCCTGATCGTTCATGGGATAAGACGGTATGGAAAAAAAAACTAAAAAACCGGGTATTTCGGGGTGGTTCGTTTGCGGGGGTGGGTAGGGTGTGGGAAGGGTGTGGATGTAGGGCTGGTCCTGCGATGTCAAGAATAGGCAATTAACAGGATAAAAAGTGATCCTATCTTGTTTAACAGTGGGCAAAGAGTAGGCAACGAGCTCATTTCTGAAGATTTGGGATGGATGCTCAGGGATACCATTTTATGGCAAAGAGGGAGGGGGGAACTTTTCGGAGCACACTTTTCCACCTACTCTGGAGTCTGGTAAATAAGTTTATTTATATGTTTTTTCTATGCGCCTCTTAAATAGAGAAAAACAAACTCACAAACATGCCAAGTCGTAATCGGAATCGGATAATATTAACAGGCCGTGAGAAAGAGGATGCTGTTAGTAACAAATGTTTAGATCAATATATCTCAAAAACGGTTATGGTTACAGGAAAAAGCTATATAATATATAATAAAAGCTATAGAAATTTGCTAAGCTACAAATTTGTCATACATTGTTTTTCTGAAGACGTGACCGTTACTGAGATATTTAGGAAAGGTCACTTTTGGTGACCTTTGACCCCGTATAAAAAGTGACGCAGCACTCGGATCGATGGGGACTTTTGACATTTTGTTCAACACGCCAGTACCAAGGTTCACACCAAAATTCAGCTTTCCCCTAATTTTTCCGAAGTTTCGTCTTTTTTATGTCGGATTTCACTGGGCTATGTGTATTTCCTTCACTTTGCAGTCCTTATCATATAATTTCCATGCTCCGGACAAATCCAACAAGCTCAAAATAATATGTGCTACTACGTATTACGAGTGTAAGCTTTTAAATTAATTTTAATCTGCCTTCGCAAATTTTCGTCATCGTGGAAACTGTTAAACGTAATAAAATATATAGGTCTGTTCGCGTACTGCAACAGGAACAGATTTTTGCAGCTGGCTTCTTTTTCAAGAGTACAAAAAGGACTTGCTGCAAATCTATTTTAGTATATTAGAATAGATTCAAGTACGCGAACAGAACTTTTGTGTAGCTGGTGGCTTGCATAATCGGCTTTCTTAACATATAACTGGCTTTTAGTTAATTAAAAAAAAATAAAATGATGCTCATGGATCCACATCCAACAGTTGCGTAAGCTACGAAATCGCACATGAAAATCGACTTTCTTTAAAATCTTTTTAATTCGATTGAAACTCAGTCGTTGGGGAAAAGAATTTCAAAATGCTGCTCACCCAGCGATTCGTCGTTTAATCTGATTCGAAACTTTTCTATTATCTTAACAAGCTCTAAATGTTTATCCGATACCTGCTTTTGTCGTCAAAGTCATCCGATCCCTGAAAGGTATATTTACTTTATTACTATCCGAGTCTAGTTTTATCTTCTTTGTAGAATGTTTCTTCCAAATCGGTTTCGAGAAGCTTGAAAGGATTTTACTTCGTTATCATGAAGTTAGATGCATGGCGAGAAACATTTCAATGCCAGAATTTCAAGTAAAAACAATGACGTCTTTCATTTAGGAGTAAAAATAGGTTACGGTTTGATTCAGTTGAAATAACGATATTCTATTTACTTACACTATTACGTGCAAAAGAGTTTTAATCATCCTTCTGTACATTACTCAATGGGACGAGGTCAACAACGGAATTTCGAAAGTTGGCCTGATATTTATTTATTTATTTATTTATTTCTAGTTAATTTATTTATGCGTTATTGTATAGCTTTTTTTGTTTCGTAACTTTATGCATGCACTATTTTATTTTATTCTTCTACACATGTACCACTTGCTTGGTGAATGAATAAATAAATAAATAAATAAATGAATAAAGATTAAGCATGAAATTATATTTTTAATTTTTTGTACATTCGGATGATGCTTAATTCACTTCACTGTAAAAATATACCTTATTAGAGAAAAATACAAAGTTCATCAAAAGATTCCGGACTACTTGCACGAAGTAAATAAAATATCCTTAACGACTTTGAATTTTTCACTTTTTTTGAGCTACATATTTCAATTTCAATCTCATGCTTAGATTACTTTGATATGACACTGGTTTTGCTTACCTCTTCATTATTAAAATGTGCTAGAAACGACCCCAAACATGCGGGGTTTTGATTTACCGCGGATCTTTTGACTCTTTTTACAAAGAATATTTTCTCTCAAAGGCCGGGGGTTAAGCGATGAAACAGAATTTTATTTACATCCTGCTTTATAGAAAAAATCGTCAGTTTCAGAATTTGGATTTTATTTGAGCTGGATTGCAACAGAGTACGAATCAAGCCTGTAAAAAAACTAGGAATAGTAAATATGCGAGCAAGAGTTTTTAGCTTTGAAAAACGTTCAAGGGATACATTATTCAACGTACAAACATCTCATGAATAATTCTTTAGGAGAAACTGAAAAATGTACTTATGATGCTGCACTCGGCAGTTGAATTGCTCGAAGTGAAAAAATCGACCTATCATACCATTCGAGCAACTATTTTGTACTTTGCAAACTACTACAAGTTAAATTGAATTACTGAACATTTTGAGACTTTACTCAACTTTTCTTTGAATGGATTTAAGGAAACTCTCATGCTATTGAGTTTTTCTCCATCAAATCCAGGTACTTTTTAAGCAGTTTCCTTCAAATGAAAATGTGTTAAGTAAAAGCTTCATTCTAACAATCACGTGTTATTTGACACTTCAATTATTTTTTTATTTAGAAAAAATTCCATACACTTAAGTTACATTTGAATCAATAAGTCAATAATATAAAATAATAATAGGTGAAGTGAAGCTAATATGTATTTAAAGTAGTGAAGCTAATATGTATTTAAAAAAAATAAAATGTAAGTATGTTGCGGCAGGCAGGATGAGAAAACCTTAATAAGGTGCACTTGAAAAACACTTAAGAAACCGTAGTACGCTATTGAATATTTTAAAGTATTTATATTTGGTGGTTTATATTCGCACTAAATAAGAAATTGGCAGAATCTAGTGGTTTTATTTTATTGGTAGAGCACAAATTGTTCCCTTAAACAGTCAATTTTAAACGCGTCTCTAATAACAAGGCAAGTGAAGTAAAAATATAACACAAGTGATAAAACATAATACTGCCCTACTTACCATAAAGGTTCTATCTACATTTTAGTAGTTTCGAGATATTTAATGATTTGTGTTTAGATTTGTACTGGAGATATATGGAGAGTATATATTTTAATATCGATTTTAGCATACTTCTACAAAAGATAGGTTTTTCAAATTTTGTCGAATGATGTAATAGATAGAGTATCTTGTTTTTGAATCCGGTGTTAACTCAAAAATGAGAAAAATGTAGATAAAACCTTTATGGTTAGTGGGGCAGAATACTGGAGACCGTCTACAACTGAATATTGTTTCGCACATCTCCAACGAAATTTGAACTTTAGAATTTCCATTGCTTGACACACTAAAGTAAAACCTCAACCAAATTCGCGAAACGAGATTCGATTGCTGTCAGTCTCCAATATTAGAGCCAAATTTAAGCACTGCTTCTGACGAGACTTAAATTTTTGGCTGTGAATTTTCAAAATCAGGTTCCATATTGTGCACGCATGCTTAAGAAGGGAGTTTCACTAGTGGAATATAACAACTTTTTGTAATCCAAACTCTTTGGCTCTTTATAATGGAGACAGATTACAATTAAGTCTAATTTTGCGAATCTTGTTGAACATTTACCCTAGTATGACAAGCAAAGGAAATTTAAAAGCTCAAAGCTCACTGGAGATTCACAAAATGGGATTCGAATGTAATTTGTCTCCAGTATATTAATAAAGCCGAAACATTTAGATAAGCAAGCGCAATGTGTAATAACCGGCAAAGGTTTGAAAAACATTAAAGATAAAGCACACATATAAATGTTTTTTTAAAAGTAAAATAATTATATAAAAAAAGAATATTTTATAAAATTAACGATTTCACTCTGCTTGCACTGGACAGAAGTTTTGCGTGCTGGACCTCCCTGACGAGCCACCACTGATCCACAGGGTTGCTTGCATTTCAAAGTAACATCTTCCAGCCCTGCTTTTACTAAAGGTTAATACATCCAGTGAATTTCACATTGATTTGATTATCCAATCGTGAATTTTTGTGAACAGAACTTTATGTGCGAGTAGTTTAGTGATGGGTTGCCGTTCTTCTGCAGCCCAGAATTTAGAAAATTCTAATTTGGTTAAGTGAACAAAGGATTTTATGTTTCAATAACAAATTCAAAAATTGTTTAGGAGGGTCGATAATTTAAAGAATTTTTCACGTACCTGCGTAGCCACAGGGCTGCCCGCTCGTCCATGTTCATTTCCAGTCGCGTATTGTTTTAGCCAACATTGTTACGCTACGAAAATTTCGCGATGTTCCAATGTTTTTGTCAGAACCTATCACCATTTGAGATTTGAGAAAAATTCCTTACCTACTATTAGGCACAAGGCTTTCGCTCGTCACACACAAGGCTTTTACTCGTGCTCATGAAAGTGTATTCTTCCCGAACTGTAAACGCACTAGGTTTCGAATTTCAGCTAGTTTAACACCTTCGTTCATTAAAAACTTTATTATAATGCGTTGCGCAACTGAAAGATGAACCTCTCTTTTGCTCATTGTGAGGGCAACTAAACAAACCGGTCGAGCAGCCGGGTGGGCTTTGAGTCATCTACACAGGTTCTCCTTCTACTTTTTCTGATGTCCCGCTTAACTTTCGATACGCTTTCTAAGTCCTCAAAAGTTAAAATCTCGTTTATATTTGAATGCCGCTCGTATATTTGAATGCCGTATACGACTTGGCCAAGGAGATTCTTCTTTGGGCCCAAGGCAAATTGAGACCGGGTCCTTTCGTACCACTTATCTTATTGGGTGAGGGAGGCTTGTTGTTGAACTAGTTCAGAAACCTGTTATTGGTGCTCGAAAATAGCAGCTTAATGCTGTTGAGACTGTACTGAATTCTCAGCAATATTGCCAGCCATTTTATTGAGTTTAATGAAACTGCCTTCCACTGAAAAAACTTAAACAGCCGGTGTTTGCTTCGAAAGCCATTGCAGCCAGAAAGTCCTCAGAAAATCACCGCCCAATTGAAGCTCAAATGGTCGATTTCAGCTACAAAAGCTGTTAGCCACGTAGGCTAAGGCTCGTCAAGAAGCGTTTCACTTTTACTGAATTGCTGGCTGATGGACGTGATATATTAGCCCTCTTGAAAACCCTTTATTCCATTTCCGGGACAGGAATCGCAATCAAATCCCAGAATGTCTTCAGCATCGTTGAGCTCAGTGAGAACACCACATACTTATATTTGATGTAAATTGTTATTTTAATCCTAGGCAAAGCAAACTGGCTTGCGCTGGATGAGCCTCATGGATAATTCATCTGTTTAGACAATCGACATCTATGCAAATTTTGGCGACGGAAACGAAAACGCCGTGGAACGCGGCAAAGAAGATATTATGACCGAAAAAAGTATCTGGTATCTTTAAATTTTCTAAATTTGAAGTGTTTATATCATATATTCATAATGTACAGCGTCGACATGAGTTTAATGAATGTATTTAATGAAAAAAATTTCGTAGGTTTTCTGGATTGTGACGACAGGTTAGATTGGTTTTTGAGATCGAGAAGCAGATGTTGTTACTCTTGCGGCATTCTTTCTTTATCTCGAGTCACATATACCTTTTTTAGTGAGGCAGATTGTTGAGACTTTTGAATGTTAGGATCAGTCAAATATTGCACAACAATAATAGTCAATTATTCGTTATTTGCGATTAAAACTTTTTGCTGGTTAGTGCGCATCCTTAATGATACATATATTTTCAGGGTATATATGCTGAATATTATACCTTGATTCATGCCTAAGCTGTGACTTTATATTAGCATACTCCCAGCTCTTCTGTTCTTTTAGCGTTATTTTCATAGGGTGTCCTGTTGCGTGAACTATTTAACATCAACATTCTCTTGAATTTTATTCAAAGCTTCTATAAGGTACGAAGAATAGGTTCAGCCGAGATTACTAACCTTATGCTACTAATATTATGAAGTGCAATTTTCGCGGTTAAAATATACAAAGTTATGAGAAAACAGTAAAGAAAACAGTCTTGTATTTTTATCAACTCGAGTTGTAATTACTGCGAAGTCAAATTCCTTCTCGTCATATTCCTTCACGCGGATTTCGACACTCCGACGCACGCAATCAAAAAAAATATGCATGTTTCCAGTTGAATCTCTATTTTCGCTTTAAATCCTATGAATTTGCTACCATCGCACTTCGACCAAAATCGAAATCTTTTAACAAGAACAGGATATAATTCTTCTATGAAATAATTAAAACTAAAATCATGCAGTAATGCGTTCAGCTTTAAATGTTTTTATAATTGGTATCATCATTTGAACTGAGTTTAAGTACATGCATAGAAGTGATTTTTAGTAATTGAATAACAGAATTGGCTCCATCATATGAAGGTAAATTCTCACCGGTAAATCAAAGTCTACCAGTCAAAAACTAACTTTGCTTAAAAACTCTACCCTGTTTCAGATTTCCACATATTTTACACATTCAAAACCATTTCCTGGATTTCGTATTATTAAGCCAACAACATGATACTTTTGAAAAGTCCAACTTGACTGGCGAAAGTATGCTCTCAACATAATATCTGAGCTTTTAGGGTTTTGCTTTCACTAACACGTCTCAATGGGTCGTACGGACCTCCCCCATGGTCAGCCGTTTACGATTCTGATGAGCAAACATTCGGATTTAAACTCAATAATGCTCACCAAAGTAATTTTGATATAAAATACTGT
The DNA here is from genome assembly GCA_963978885.1 of Nemotelus pantherinus. Classification (NCBI taxonomy): domain Eukaryota; kingdom Metazoa; phylum Arthropoda; class Insecta; order Diptera; family Stratiomyidae; genus Nemotelus; species Nemotelus pantherinus. Next base: position 259,073,967 of record OZ022264.1, on the reverse strand, counting down.
CGTAATATTTCAAAAATCTTAAAATATGTCATATATTACGGTTTTGAACGATTCGGGAAATTGAATTAGACCTTCGAGATTTCATTTCAGGTGGATTTAGAAGGGTTCAATTTAATTTAACCTAGCATAAGGCAGATAAGGGATATATAAGAATATTAATGGTCCCCATTGGTCATTCGAGAAGAAATCAATTTGATGAGGGGTTTCCACTAGAATCCGATCATCTTAAATATCGAGATTTAAGGAAATGATAATGCGCATTGGAAACTGAAATATGTAAATGCAAATGATTTTATTGGAATCGATAAATTTTCCCAAACAGCTCCGTGCTCGTCGGGAATTGAACGAAATGATGCTCGAAAATTTGCTATTTGAGAAGCTCCTCTGCTCCTTAAGTGGAAATTGACAATCTAATTGAGATGATATCATTTATTCGTTTCCTACCCTAAATTGAATGTTGGAAGGGGCAAAAAGTATCGGCCATCGCTGAGAACTTGATGAACGGAAAATAATCCCAAAATATCGAATGGTAAATGGATACGCAAAATACATAGTGATTGATCATTTTGAAGAAATCATGTTTCCATGTATTTAGTGGAAAATTTTTTTTACGCAGATAAAAGCCAAAAAAAAACTGATTTTTGGAGAGTGAAGGATTCCTTACAGAATGCTTCAATTTAAAGTTCAGTCTACCGATGGTTCGGAAAACATAGGCACAAATCAATAACCTCAATGAGAAAATTATGTCGATGGATATAAGTCAGAGATGTTAAAATTTGTCGCAAATAACGTAAATAAAATTAATGATTTCCAACTGCAAGTGGTCACATCAGTCAAGTATGCATTGTGAGCTGGTGTCTGATGAGAATCAGTGCATACTTTGTAAAAAAAAATTTCAATAAAATTTTTCAATTTTAATCATCCCGCAAAAACAATTCCACATAGGCTAGTTGTTTAACCACTACGTCAATATGACCATGGCTTAGGCTTTCTGAATTTTGCATGTAAGGCATACTTTGGAGAAAAAAAAAGGTAAAAGGGTTTCCATCTACTTCAAGAGAAATTCATTAAAACATAACATAAACTGATTTCTGCTTAGTGGGAAAAAGTATAAAGAATACCCTTTTTTTTACAAGGAATAACGGGGTAAAATTTATTTAAACTCCAAAAATATTGTATGCATACATTCAAACAAATATTTTGACTTTCCCAAAGTATTTTTAATTCTGGACGAATGCACACTGATCAACTTTTCATAATCAGACAAGTGCTGGAGAAATGGTGGAAGTTTAACATTTATGTCTACAAAATTTTTCTGGATTTTGACTAAGTATGTGGCAATAGTGAACGAAACATACTGTATAAAATAAAATGACTGAAATCACTGATCAAAATAACGAGGACATCGACAGCACCACAAGTCAAAATCAACAGCTATCTGACTGATAAAACACAAATGTTGGACTAAAGCAAAGCGATGGTCTGGCCCAGCAAACAAACTGTTTGATGAACTCATTGTGTTGGCTTTATTAAGTTTCAATAAATATATAAGTAGCTTTGGTTACTTAACCTACATGATGTTCCTAAATTTAATGCGATTTCTTTGCCGTGACAAGGGTCCTTTCAAATCCTAAATTGCTACGATATTCCACCAAAAAATTTAAAATTGACTTTGAAATATTCTTAGTGGTGATTAGATGTATGGAATGGTTTTAAGAGGATCTGGTTGGAATATTGATTTTATCCAAATTACAATACTATACTATCAAATTACAATACTATACTATACTATCAAAACAAGACGTGTAAGGTGATCTCTAGGTGCACTTGCCCTACTACAAGTTTGACGTGTTTTCCAAAGTGATCTAGCTTCAAAAACACAATAAGCGCATACACAATTAAATTTACACAGTTGAATTACTGCAAGCGTCGAAAAGTTACATCAAGTTATATCAAGTGTTGGCAGGTCGTTTACGGTTCACTCTCTCGAATCACATTGCTAGAAAGGAGAGATTTCCGAATTTTTCGAACCATTGAATATGGCATCATGCGGTGTTTGTCACGAACCTGCCCAGCGGGGAAACAAAGACAACATCACCTGTTGTGGCTGCAACACGGTTATCCATATTAAATGTGCGGGTCTGACTCCACCTGATCTTGCCTATCTTAAAGAACAAAACAAGATAAAACAATGGAGATGTAAAAAGTGCTCTACGAAACAGGGACAAATGTCTAGATCAGATGATACACCCGTAAAGGGTAATTCATCTGTACAATTAATTGAACGTGCAACAGAATTTCAGCAGCTAATGAGAAAAATGGACAACTTAATAGAAAGTAATAACTTTTTAGCAAATCAACAACTAGCTGCAATGACCCAACTCAAAGAGATGACGCAAGAAATCAAATCACTACACACAAAGATCCATGATTTAGAATTGGAATCTGCGCAAAAAACAAAGAGAATAAACCAATTGGAAGCAAAAATCAACAAAATTGAACAGGAATCGAACAAGGACAAGGTTGAAATATCCGGCTTACAAATGAACCAACAGCCAAGCATCCTAAAGAACGTGCAGCAATTTTGTAAAGAGCATCACGGAATAAGTGAGGAAACTATAACTAATGTCTACTTGCGACGAAGTAACGGGGATGAAGTCCAGAAAATTATTATAAAATTCAAATCATCTGAACATGCTGCGCTTCTATTAAACAAACATCGTGGTAAAAATAGCTTCGGAAATGAGAAATATTACATAAATGAATATCTAAGCCCATACTTTCGCAAACTCTTCTGGATGGCTAAAACCAAAGCAAAGGAGATGAATCATAAATATGTTTGGTGCCGTGATGGTAAAATTTTGTACAGGAAAGCAGATGGAGAACGCATTTTTAGCATAAAATCAGAGGACGATCTTCATTTTTTAGCTTAAAAAATAAGTATTACTACTTTCACACTAATTACTATATGTGCATATACTTCATCAAAAAATCAAAGAACATTCATATTCATAGCTATATTTATCACATCATCAACGAAATCACTTATATTTTGTTTATCATGCTTAAAGAAACACATAAATCCTTCCAAAACACTAAGCGGTACAGAATTATAAAAACGATATCTCGTACAGCCAATAAAGAGGTTCTTATTAATGATAACATTGTTCAGGTTATAATAGAAATCACTGTCCTACATACTAGATGTATACGGAGGGAGCTCGGCACAGAACTAACTCATAAGTCAAATATTTCGATCAAATTCACTGCTCGCTGCAATGGGTAGTGATGATCTAATGGAATATTTAAATTACTCGTCCGCTTGTAACGAGCTTTCATGCACTAGTCTCAACGACCTTATTAGACAAATCGATCCAAATACTTGCCGTTTCAGCATATACCACACGAACATTCGCAGCATCAATAAAAATTTTAATAGCCTAATTCTTACACTATCAACAATAAAATATCAATTTGATGTTTTGATTTTAAGCGAATGTTGGAACATTCCAAATCTCCAATGTTTTGAGATTACCGGTTATTCAGGCTACAGAAGTGAGAATACTATCAATCAAAACAGCGGAGTTGTCGTGTACGTAAAAAATACTTTCAATGTAACTAGAGTAGAGGAACACACTTTCACAGGCGCAACTGCTCTAGCAATCAACGTTTTCCTAAAAAACAAAAATCCATTAAACATTTTGGCTGTATATAGATCGCCGAATTTTAGCATAGACACTTTCTGCGTAGAATTAGAAGCAGTTTTAAAAGAAATTAAAAATGAGAATGTTGTGCTAATAGGAGATTTTAATGTGAATATTTTGGTTGATAGCCAGCAAGACTACTTGAGCCTATTAAACGAACTAGGTTTTAGTTCTTACATCAACCAATGTACGAGAGGAGATAGTTGTTTAGACCATATATTTTCTAATATAAGATCATCATTTTGCAATAAAATAGTTTCAGCTGTATTAGATTTAGATATCTCAGACCACAAAAGTACTGTAATGCTACTGGTGGAGAAACAAACAGAAACCAGTAGCCGGATACATACTAAGCCTGAAATTGTTAAAAAAATTAATTATGAACATCTAATTAGCAAGTTAACCAATGAAACTTGGGACCAAGTTCTATCCAATAATAATGTTGATGAATGTGCCAGAGCCTTTCATTTTACACTTAATAATTTCGCAAGAGAATGCAGTGTCTCTAATAACATCGGTAGTAAAAATCGAAAGCTGAAACCTTGGATTACCATAGGACTAGTGAACTCAGTTAGAAAGAAACATAAATTATCTAAAGCGCTTAAAAACAACCCGGGCAATGAAAAATTGAGAAAATACTATCAAAAATATCGTAACAAATTAAACCAACTAATATTCCTGACAAAGGTTAACTACTTTAAAAGAATGATACACGACGCCAACAATGATGGAATGAAAGTTTGGAAGGCGATAAATCTGGCGACAGGAAGAAATCGCATTTTTGAGGCTATACAAGCTCTAGAAGTTGGCACTACGATACTAACAGTCGAAGAGAATGCAGAACAAATCGCCAACACTTTTAACCAACATTTTTGCAACGTTGGAAAAAATATGGCTGCTCAGATCAACGTCCATACCAACTCTACTACTATTGGCTCACAAATAAATGATAGGGATATTTTCAACAATATCCGAAGTTACCGAAGGGGAAGTTATTAAAATAATAGAAAATTTGAAAGACGGTTCAAGCCCAGGATTTGATAGTATTTCAGTGGATTGCTTAAAAAAAATAAAAGCTTATGTTAGCAAACCCCTAACTTATTTATGTAATCTTAGTTTTCAAACAGGAGTATTTCCACAAATTTACAAAACTAGTATTATAACTCCAAAACATAAAAATAAAAATAAATTAGATGTTAATAACTACCGTCCCATCTCGTTAATTTCCAATATTGCAAAAGTAATAGAGAAACTAGCAAAAAAACGCATAGTGGCATATTTAGAAGCGCATAAATTCATAAATGAGAGCCAATTCGGATTCAGAGCTGGACGTAGCACCCAAGATGCCATAGCAAAATTAACTACGTTGATTATTGAATCACTAGAAATAGGACATAAACCATTGGCTGTTTTTCTAGACTTAGCGAAAGCGTTCGACTCTGTTCCGCACAGAATGATTGTGGATAAATTGAGAAAAATTAACTTTAGCCCAAGATGGATCGCATGGATACAAAACTATTTACAAACACGAAAGCAATCGGTAAAAATTTCTGGAAAGCTAAGTATGGAACTTACTTTTGAATACGGAATTCCTCAGGGAACAGTATTAGGTCCAGTTGTTTTCTTAATTTTCGTTAATGATATTTTCGCACAGCAAATCAAAGGCAAATTGATATCATTTGCAGATGATACTGTACTTTATGTTGAAGATAGCGAATGGAGTGGGACAAAAGTAAAAACAGAATACAGTCTTGGTATTCTAAAAGAATGGCTTGATGTTAATTCACTTACACTCAACTATCAGAAAACGAACTATATGACCTTCGCAGCCAACCAGCGGGGACTACCTGGGAGCCTGAACATTACCATCCACTCCAATGACTGTAATACTGACTGCCTCTGTGATCCACTTATAAGAGTCACTCAAACTAAATATCTAGGGGTGATATTTGACCAACATTTAAGATGGAATCAACATGTTCAAAATGTCACCAGTAAATTAAGAAAAATTATACCTGCTTGTTTTGAAATTCGGTCTTTTCTGCCGGTACATACAATCAGAACTTTTTACTTCGCATTAATACATAATATAATACAGTATGGAATAATAACGTGGGGCTGTGCATCACAGACAGCCTTAAACCCGCTAAATGTTATACATAGATCACTACTAAAAATCCTCCTCAAGAAACCTAGACTATACGATACTGAACAACTATTTCGTTGTTTGAAAGTACTACCGCTTGACCAAATTTACAAATTTCATACGACAATCCAAATTTTCAAAGATCTTGTAGCTAATAAAATACAAACCAATACAAATATTACAAGAGGCGGTACAGAAAGGGTACTTCTGCTACCAAATCGTACTAGACAATTAGGACAAAGTCACTATTCGTATGCAGGGATCAATTTATTCAATGCTCTACCGCAAGCAATCAGAAGACTCGTGAATACAAATGATTTCAAGAAAAAATTGAGACAATTATACTACAGCTAAATTTTTGTAAGGATGGATTTACATATTTGAAGCATGATATATTATGATTTTATTGACAAGTGATTTGAAGTAATGTACATATATGCAAACTTCAAAATTAATAAACTTAAGATCAAATTTTTACTTTCTTCCTGTACTCTTCTGTTGTTCGTATTGAATTCTTATTGGATTTTTGTATTATTTTTAGTTGATGCAAATTATCTATAAATTAACATCATATAAGTTCACTCATTGATGAAACAGATTCTGTATTTAAACTAAAAAAACAATAATTTAATGGTAACACTAATATCTACATATTAAATTAATTATATGTCAACATAGATTTTTTTTTTTTTTACCTTACAAGGGGGAGTAGTGCAATTAAATTATGAATATATGTGTAATATTATAAAATTTTATGCACATACAAAATAAATAAAAAAAATAAATAAATAAATAAAACTTACAATAAACTTAAATTTTAGTAAAATTTTCTACTTAAAGACTCTACAATGTGTTTATCAGTTAAATCTTCGCTACAGCTACTAACGCTTCGTATATATCACATAGATTTCGCATCAGGAAAATAATGGCAGGCTGACTTTCAAATCTTGTACAACTCAAGGACTCAAGTTCTTAACATTCGTCTTGAGAATGCACCATCTATTCATAAAATTGCAAAAACACATAAAGGCGTTGGATAAGGTCAAAAATATTTATTCTATTGTACCTAAAAAAAAACAGTTTGCTGCATCGTTGACAGCCAAATTGAAGGTGTGTGATGCACGCAGAGGAAGAATGCCTTCAGGCCTATCTTTTTTATCGGATTTTGCACGATATATTTGCATTAGAACCTGCGCTTTATATTGGAGCCTTTGTCATAGATTTTCAGTCTATAACCCATTGTTCTTTAATTCGTCCAAAATTGTGTTTCCTTTTCCGGTAGTGTATTTTGCTTTTAGAAATCTCATATAATGCTTTTCGTAATTATATATTTAATTTTAAAGTGTTAGTAGTGCATATTTATTTAGTAGTGCCACTTGCCTTTTTTCCCTCTAATCGATCAAGTGATGGCGTAATATCAACCATGCAAAATCAGAATGTAGAATTTTAGAGAAATATATACTTAACTATCTCCGTCTACTCCTTCAAACGAGCGTTGGCGAAATTTTAGTCCAGGCAAGTATATCGCCATTTTCTTTTTTTCGCTTTTTTTTCGCCATTTAACTTCACTTTAGATAAGTAGAATTAAGGAAGGTATGTTAACAGTCGCGCACCAGCTCAAAAGATGCCCGTTGTGATACCACAATGGTTAACCCTCCCCTAGTCACTAAAGTCCTTTGATAAACCAAACTATTTATTTAATTCAAAAATAAAAGTCGGTCAATAATGATAATAATTAATAAAAGTCGGTCAAATATGAGAGGAAGGGTACACCAAGTGCCGTCATCCTCTTCCTGATTAAAACTGGTCACTAGGTCACTAGTATTTAGGAGAGAGGACGGATTTATCTATAATCTCCAAGCGATAGCTCCGCCTTGTGCCCAACTATTGCGCATGCGGTCCTATGAGGCAGCTAGCCATAAGAGAAGTAGAACGCAGAACACTACAAATTAAGCTGTCTGGTCCATAAAGACCTAGAATTGGTTTTTTATCTTACAGGATGACTCATCAGTTCAGAGTTTCCTGGCGTTCTCGACACATTTTCACCTGATAGCTGATTTGACCGATGATTTCGGCATTTTTATAAAGCATGAGACCTCCGGCGGCAAGATATCAAGTCTCGCTTGTTCATCAGTCACACAGTTGCATTGAAAATCAATTGTGTTGCCGAGTGTCTCGGCATCTCCCTAAAAAATGCATGGCATTCAGCGGCAATCATGAACACTGCCTTGATAACATAGGAACTAGTCGATTACTGAGCAAATAGCCGCGACTTAACCTTGAAAGGCATTACAATGATCTAGTAAATGGAGGGACAGCTTTAGTTTCAGCTCACCTGAGTATACATCACTCGCGACTTCATTGTTTAGATTTGAGCCATAAGCGTGTATATGAATAAGCCCACTTTTGAGGGTCACACCATCATTCCATTCATTCCTATCAGGAATGCGAGTTATAATCACCTTCAATTTAGAAAAATCTCCGGAGCGATGTAGTCAACGGCAGTTGGACCAGAAACTATCCCAGGCAAGATTCCAGCGTGGCCGAGCTTGTTTCCCTTCCATGCTCAAATACAATGAAGAATTACAGCAGCAAAGTCAGTGTTTAAGCTACCTTCGGTTAACAAGGAGCATAATTTTTAAGCATACTTAATAGTGTTCTAGTTAGATTTACAATCGATTAAATAAGTACATTTCTCAAATTTTTTTGTTCGGTCTTTGCTCGAAATAGTAAGCAGTTTGTTGTTTGCTGTTTTTCGTATAAGCACCAAATTCTATTGCCATACTCAAACAACATCATCTGTTTACTAGTAAAAAATCTTCACGAAAAATTTTTCCATGTTTATACTCAGGATTTACTTGCGATTTTCAGAGAAGAATTTTAGTCACTACTTGGAAAGAAAGCAAAGTCTACAGGTGTATTCTATGCTGTATATTAAAATCAAGGTTACTTAAACATATCATGGGAGACCTTCTAAAAGAAAGAGTCCAACCTGCACAACCTTTGACAAACGTGGCAAACTGTTTTTGTGAACCAATACATAATCACTACAAGATTTGTGGAAAAATCATAACCAAGGCATATATAGCTGTTTTTATGTGATTCGGCACCACTAGCCTAGCTGTTTTTATTTGATTCAAAAAAAAAATTCCATCAAGAAATGGAGCAATATTGCTCAGACGAACGAAGAGAATGATGTTTTATTCCTCCTAGATCACGCCACTTTGGAGAGTTAAAGCAAGCGGGCTTAAATCAGCTAAATATCACATAAAAACAGAAATTTCAGGTGTTTCACTCACATATGAAGAGTTGCATACCACCATAACAGAGGTTAAAACAATGTTAAACTCAGCACTATTGATCAAATATCTCTAATTATTTCTTACTACCTAGTCATTTCCTAATTCGAGAGTCACTGAGTGCAATGTCAACCCTAGACTTCATGGAAGAAAATCACAAAATACTACGAAGACGGGGAATGGTACAGGCCAATCAGATAGAATTCTGGAAACTTGCCTTGGAATAAGATCCAGCTAATATGCGAATTTGGTTAGACTCTGAGGATCAAATCGGAAATTACAGAGAGAAAACCAGTTTTTTCATGATGATTTTTAAAGATGGCGCCATTGCAACAAAGTTGCCCGCATTTCGTAATTACTTCTATCAAAAGACTAATACGTCCTGTGAATTTCATATTAATAACTGGATCGTGAATTCTCGTGAACAGTTTTTTCGAGTGCTCCAAATAGAGGTGATTTGATGATGGGTTAATGGAGAGTCGATGTTTTGAAGGATTTTCTCACGAGCCTGCCGTAACTACAGGGTTTTTTGAAAATAAATTCTTGCATTTTTTAAAGCACTTTGCGTCCACACTGGTTTCAAAATTTCGAATTGTTTATCATAGCATAAAACATCATCAGTTTTTTATTTCCAACACAACCAGCAGGCTAAAATAGTATAAATCCTAGATTAGAATAGTATAAAAGCTATATCAAGTTTTTTTCGTTAATTGAGCTTTAAGTTAGAATTAGAATGTACGGAGAGAATAGGGTAAAAATGATTTTCAATCTAATTCAAAGAGTATGTCAAAGTAAGAGCATTTCACAAATGTTGTGATAATAAATACCTCAATATAATCACAATAAGACATGTGCTACGCCTTCGGAGTGATGTCAGATTGATCCTGGATGAAGACATCAATTGACTACCACTTCCTGGTTTTATGCTATGAATTCATGGAACACGATAAAATTTACTTCTAAAATGCAATCTTTTAAATTGTCAACATAATTTACAAATTATAAGACAGGCACCTCTAATTATTCATTTAAACCATTTCTAATCTTCAGCTTAGACAAGTCCAATACATTTACAACCATGAAAATATATTTTTTACTCTAACCGTTGGACAACAACACAAAGAGCAGCGGAAATATGATGACGGATATTCGCCCAATTAAATTTCACTTGCTGCCTGCGAATTGCTTCCTGGGCCGAAATCTGACAATAGGCCTTCCTGAATTAATAACTTACAAATCTCCCCGTGTGATTACGGTCACCGACAACGCAATCTCGAAGAAATAGAATGGCAGAGGCGGATGGCAACGGATGTGCCCTGTTACGAATTACGACATCATCAGCTTTGTCTTTTAATTTTGCAATTTTGATGAAGCCGAAAGATAATCTTTTTCACAATTGTTTCAAGAAGGGTTAAAAGCGATTTTACATCGCATTTGGGGTAATGTGAAATTTAGTGAAATTAATGAACCATTGTCCGGAAATCTTGTAAGATCCTTTTGTTCCGACAATCATCTATTTCACCTCCGACCGGATTTCGTGAATATATATTAGCAAGTAAATTTTTCCCGAAGATATATAATCATTAACACCAAATTGAATATTATAAGTATTTTAGATTTTTCAGAAATGATTATAAACGGTAATGAATTTTGCGTGCGTTGCTTTTGGCTACAGCTTCCTTACCACTGCAAAAGCAGCAAAGCTGTCATGCTACAATCTATGCAAAGTTTTAGGAAGTGGAGACGGCGGCGACCATTTTCTTGTATTTTTTCCAGGGCCCTCTACCGAGTATCAATATAAACTACAACTCTTAAGGAACTTCCTCGATGGCGAAGTTTTTCTTGAGACGCCTTAGTTACATAGACTTTTTTGTGTTTGTCGGATTTGTTTATTGTTAAAAATGACAGAAAAAGTAGGTCAACGAGTTTGCATAAAATTTTGCTTTAATCTTGGAAAAACTAGCTCGAAAGCATTTCATATGATGAACAAGGCATTTGGAGAGGAGTGTATGAGCAAAAAAAGAATATAAGAGCGGTACAAGCGGTTTAAAGATGGCTGCATGTCAATTAGCAGTGATTCTCGCTCTGGCCGACCTTCGACCGCAATAAAATCAGAAAACGTCAAGTGTGCGCGATTTGCGATTGAAAGATATCGTCGGTTGACTATACGCGAACTAGAGATTTATCTTGAATTACCAAATACTACTGTTTGGAGAACTTTAGCCAAGAATTTCGGAATGACTCGCATGTGTGCGAAATTCATCGCAAAATTGCTAACGGTAGAACAAAAGAATGTTTGCTTTGAAATCACTCAGGACAACTTGGAAATGGTTTCTAGTGACGAAAATGTGCTCAAGAATATTATTACTGGTGATGAATCATGGGTTTGCAGTTATGATCCAGAAACAAAGCAACAGTCTTCACAGTGGAAGCATTCTGAATCGCAAAGGCCAAAAATATCACGTCAAAGTCTGAGCAATGTTAATGTTGACTATTTTCTTTGATTGTGAAGGTGTTGTGCACCACGAATATGTTCCTAAAGGTCAAACGATCACTAAAAAATACTATATTGAAGTATTGAAAAGATTGCGTGATGCAGTAAGAATAAAACGGCCACATTTTCGGTTAAGCGGTGATTGGCTACTTCACCACGACAACGCAACAGCGTATTTATCGAACCTTGTGGAGCAATTTTTGACACTGCATCATGTTTAACAGCTTCACCAGCCTACGTATAGTCCCGACATAGCTCCTTGCAACTTTTGGCACTGTTCCACATTAAAAATGCTTTCAAAGGACATCGGTTTGATGACAAAGAGACGCTTCAAACTAATGCGACGAATGCACTGAAGACAATTCCGAAAACTGACTTTCAGGACTGCTTCAGGAAGTGGAAACACCACTGGAAGTATGTTGATTAATCAAATGGGAACTACTTTGAACGATGTCACTCACCGGAAGATAAAGAATAACACCAGTGCGGGGATATGAAGGTAGGCTCGATCCTTTTGGGACAAACCTGACATATACTCGATACTTTTGTGACAAATATTTGTGATTGGGGAATATTAAACCTTTATTCGTTTCAAATAATATACTAAAAAATCAGTTTCATACATTAAAGAACAAAAAATTTACAGAACAACAAAAACAAAAAGTCAATGAAATACGAGTCAAAAGTAAGTGCACACTTCATATAATAAAAATGCATATAATAATTTTAAGAAAAACTATTTGGTTTGGCCATCCTTTGCTTTTAAAACAGCTTCCAGTCTTCTAGACATGGATTCTATTGATTTTCTGGTAAATTCTGCTGGTATATTATCCCATTCTTCCTTAAGAGCACTTTTCAAACTTTCCTTGCTTGTGATTCGACGTTGCCAAATTTTCCTGTCTAAATAATCCCATAAATGCTCAATGGGGTTCAGGTTTGGGGATTGAAGGGACGATCCAATACTTTGGGAGTTCTATAAAGCAACTACAACCTTACTAAATCGGAAGTGTGCTTAGGATCGTTATCTTGTTGGAAGATCCACGTCTTAGGCAATTCCGATTTTGCAACACTGTCAGCCATATTTCGCTGCAAAATATTGAGATAGTCTTGTTTATCTATTGTACTATCAATGAATTCAAGGTTTCCAACTCCCGATGCTGCCATACACCCCCAATTCATAACAGATCCTCCGCCATGCTTCACTGTGCCGGAAACATTTTTTTCATGGGACTCAGTATTTTTAGTTCGCCAAAGTTTTTTATTTGTATGCCCGCCAAATATTTAAAATTTACTCCCATCAGAGAATAAAACGTTTTTTCCAAAAATCATAAGCACATTTTTTATATTTTTTAGCATAATTTTTGCGTTTTTTCTTATTCGCTTTAGAAATAAACGGCTTCCTTCGTTGTGCTCTGCCATGTACCCCATGTTCAATCAATATTTTTCGAACGGTGGAGGCTGAAACGGATAGATTGTGTGTCGCGGAAAAATTTTCAGCTAGTTTTGCTGAAATTGAACGAATCACCCTTAACTTCTTTCACTATATTTCTTATTTCTTTTCTATTTAATTTCCCTGGCCGTCCAATATTTTGAATTTATTGTCTTTGTTAATAATTTTTTTAACTGCACTCTGTGGTATTTTTACCATTTTTCCAATTTCCCGTAAACTTTTACCTTCACAATGCAAATTCACTATAATTTTTCGTGTTTCTGGCTCAGTTTCTTTCCTCATTTTGGCGTGAAAATCAGCACATCAACCGCTTAGAAACAATTGGTCAGCCAAAGAATAAACAAAATCCTATCTTCCCTTAATTTGTATAAAGTTTTCGTATGTATTTAGACCTTCATGAAATTGAAAAGCGATGGAGTCAATACGGTGATGTGAAAAAAGCAACAAAGTCACAATCGCCTTTAACATTCTTTTGGTGAAAACTAATCCGATTCTCATTCTTCCCAATCGCCAAAACAATTTCGTTTCAATGTTTGGGACCAACATCAAAACTCACCGTAATTTCAAGGATCAAATAAGAAGTATCTAAGCCACTGAAAGGACGAATCATTCTCAAAACATGTTCCTTAGCGATAAGAATGTGAATTCCAGCATAGTGTATTATTTGTTCACATTTGAAGTGATAGAGGATGATAGAATTTTAGTGTAACTTTTTCTTTGAGCCACAAAACGTTTTTGATTTTGTATTTTGAGTTTTTTGAATCAGTGTCAACGTTTCCATCTCGTAAACGGGTAAGCTGAAAACATCTTCCACATGAGACTTAAAAGTAATTTTTGTTTGTGATTCTTTTAGAGAGTCAGCTAAAAACTTTTGTACACATAAAAGTCAAAGAATTAAAAACCGATTCAAATCGAATTCCCTACCTCCCAAACGGAATCCCCTATTATCCAGAAAGTGAAAGTGCAATAAGTTTGAAACTACTAAGGCAATAACAAAATACTCATAATCTCTTATTCAAAATTTGGAAAGGATTGTACAAACCTGAACCTGGACCAATGAATATTTTCCTCTGTCAAATGTGTGGCGCCAGTGAGTCAAGTTTTAACATGATCGTTACTATTACTGTAGACAACTTTTAAAAATTAAATACGCAGCCGAAAGTTATAGAAGTTCTGTGATATCTTCTCTGTATAATACAGCGTATTAGACAAACTTCAGCATACATACTTATTTCCACTAGCAAAACCTCAATTTTTTTCCCATACTATAACGATATCATAAGAATTTCTTTAGTCTACCTTCCCCTACAGTTAGGTGTTGCAAAAATTTCGTCATCTCGTACAGAGGCTGAACAAATTGAAAGCCATTTTCACTTTATAATTCAGTTAGGAATTGCGATCTCAAAGAATTCTCTTGCGTATAATCGAGACCGAAGTGTGACAATTCATACATAGGCAAGCAGGCACGACCAAGGATGAATGAGGTCCATTTACGACAGATAACTTTTCTGTTAGCCACAAAAGGATGTTTGGCACTTTCTCTATACTTCCTCCAAAAGAATAATTTATTAAGGTCAACTTTCCTTTTGGCTTGTACGTCACTATTACAAACTCTGCTACATTTTATCTCTGCTTCCTTGTGGTCAGGACGTTGCTTGAGTCGGTAAGATGTTTATTTTTGTTGGACTTCTTATTTTTATCCATTCGGGCAAAGCTTTCGCATTATTACGTTTCGGTGGTATGCATGTTTGACTTTTGGAACTTTTCGTATTTGCCGAAAACAGCAAATGTTTATTCCTGAGAGTGAAATAGACTCCTAAGTAGTAGAAGAGAAGACCATATTTTAGTTTCCACGTTGTATTGATTGGTATACTTTAGATAATGTTCTCATTTCTCTGAATAAGCAAGGCGAAACATGAAATAATGATTCTAATGAAAAAGTAATGTGAATGATGAGCATCCCATATCCAATTTATTACAAATCATTATTTCATGAAACTTGAAGGTTATTTTTGCTAGAAGTTAGATCTGGAAAAAATTGTTTGAAGAAATGCTCAATACAAAACAAAACGCAAATTGTACCCATTTTGTCAGTTATACTTTTACCATGATTTTGTTATTTGCATTTATGCAGATTAGCATATCGCCTTGAACATTAATTTTTAAACCTAATATAAACATATTAGCAAACATATCACATAAGAGAAATTTCTAAAATCACTAGATATCTACTAATTTTTTATTTAGCACACATCACCAATAGCCGATGTATGCTCGCAAGTTCTTTTCCCCTTATTTTTGCGAGTACTGTTCATAGATAAATCATGGACTTTTGGAAAACCGCTTTCAAGTAGCTTACAGCTGCATTCCTAAGAATGTTTGCTTCATGAATCATTGCGATTCCCGTTAGGATGGAGCAACTCAGCACTCGGGTTGGTACTTTCTGTCACTCGTATTCGTCATCAGTCAATTGGTATTCGTCATCAATCATCGAACAGTTTGGCACGCCTCAGTTAGACATTCCTATTTGCATGCCTATACAGGACCGCCTTGCCCCGTTCGAGTTTGTGCTCAAATATGCGCGTGGCGTCATGCATTCAAACTTAAGGGAAGGTTCTCTCAGATACGGTCGAAAATAAGGCAAATTTTGAAAATTTTTCGAGGGATAGAGATAAAACATACGAAGTTCTGGTTTTGATCATTTCATTTGGTGATCATTCTAAAATCGTTCAAATTTTTATTATGATGAAATTCAATGTGGGGGCTCCAAAATGGCGGCTCTCGTCTGTTTCTGCACGCGGGACATCGTCCGGTAACTTAACTCGTAGTAAACTGATATCAGTCATAGTTAAAAGTCATTCAAATTTATGGAAATATCCATGTCTTATACCTAATGAAAATGAATTGGAACAAATAACAAATCAAATTATGGACATATAAAAAAAATGCAACTTTTAACCCGGTTTGTTTTTCACTTTGACCTCGCTTAGTAATTATGAATTGAAATTGTTCATGCTCATTTTAGGTACAAGACATATAAAACAGTATATTCTTTTGAGCAGACTTAGAATGAAGTGAATCGGATCAATAAATCGACACCTGTGCTTGAAGTTATGATGAAAAATATCGTTTCGAGAAAAACACGTTTAAAGTTTTTTTTAGCAAGTTTGCCTTGGGATAGGTTAGGTTAGTGAAGAGGGCTGCCGGGAACGCGGCCAGCATTAGGCCACCAGCTTGGGCCCATTTGCCACCCTCATGGACAATCACACGCATTCACACTTACAGCCATGGCATTGGCGGGACTCGAACCAGCAGGCCCCATAGCACGCAGCTTTTCGGCCTGACGCCTTAGCGAGCAGAGCTACCGGGCCCCCTTTGTCTTGGGATAACTTTCTTATTTGTTCAGTTATCTCGACCAGTACTAACGGTTATTGGATTTTGGGGTCACTGATTACGAATCTGAAGTCAAATTAACAAAATACAAGATGGCGGATCCAATACGGCGGATCAAAAAAATTTCTATCTGCCAATTTGGGTCAAATTATCTATAAGAAGATTTTCTCGGTCGTCAATTTGCTCCATTATACTCACATTAATATCTAAGTAGGCTATTCCTGTGCCGTAGAGGAATCTTTCCTCGATTTCAAACCGCTCCTAGTTGGCCAGCTCCGGCAGACGTTGCACGAGGCGGGCGTTTCGAGCAGCGGGCGATATTCGTCGCTAAGGATATGCAATTTTCTGACGCATGGGTTATTTTTCGCATTTGCTGCCACCTAAAGTGTATTCCAACACAAACAAGTATGCGATAGTACAGATCGTAATTAGTGCCGGTACAAAGAGAGCCATCTGAGGCTACGCCGTGAATAAGCTATACCTGAGCGTTCCCCAGCGCGCGTGAGGTAGGTGCGTTTGAGACGCTCTAATGCAATAAATATGTTCCAGATTGGAATATCCTTTTGCACACATATTCTACACGTATGTAGCTTTAATTTTTTGTGAAACGAAAAAATCGATTTGTAGGAAAAAATCTGAAAGAACCTCTCCTTAAGTTACAATCGATACGGAATAAAATAAAAACCATATTTTAAAATTACGGGTATTTTTGAAGATATCACAGTTTTCAGAGAACTTCCCCAATATATTGTGGTCCATCGCGCAAACGGCTGGTCTACCCTTTTGTCTGTCCTCTCACTAGCAATAATAATGTATCTCATCTTAATATTGTATTACTGTGGAAAGTAAAGAGATTTAATTGGATTAGTTAGAAATTGAAACTACAAAGATGGTAATCCGAAACTTAAATAGCTTCCAATTTTTTGTGGTAAATATTTTTGTAAATCGGCTCAAGATCGTTTCAAATTGTGTATAAAGTTACCGTCCACTATTAAAAACACATTGAGACTAAAATGTTTTATTTATTCAAATAATGACAATCTAGTCTTTTTGTTTACTTTGAAAGCTTCAAACTTAAGTTCACTTGAAAAACATTTTGATGCTGCGAATAGGCATCATAATTTAATTTCAAAGCCGAAACTCGTATTTTGGTTTTGCATAATATCTTTTGCCGTAAACAAACTCATGTAGACCTAGAGAGAAAAAAATGTGCCAAGTACACGTATGCAAATATATCTTTGCTCATATTTCATAGCGTTTCAGTCTAACATTTCAAATGGTTTTTGTATTCAAATCTATGCAAATTTTTTTCGCAATATAGTACTCGCGACCATGTATGCATGTAGGTATACGATGAAAAACTAACCACATTTACGATGTCATCCAAAGCAGTGGCAAATCATTTGAGCTCCTGGACGCCTCATAGCGAACTGTCATAAAGGGAAATGTTAGTTTCCCCAGAATGTACATAAAATGCCGAGAAAAATTGATTCGAAAGCCAGCCTTCGTAAGAAATTTTCGCTTACATACTTCATATTAGTAAAACTAGTGAAGAATATAGCTGTAATCTTTGAATTTACTATTTATGTATTTAATGATCTTTTAGTGACAACAAACGATAAATATTAAAATTTCGGAAATTTGATTTGTTTTTCGGGTGCGAACCCTAAATATCTTTTTATCCTTATAACTTCCAATGCAATCGTAAGGATCGAAACGAAATTCACAGGATGAATTGGCTAATACGTGAAGCAGATCTGGTGTACATTTGGCTTTGGTGCTAGTATTGAGCTATCAGCACCAGGTATTTTTGATACTTTTGTAGCCACAAATAGGGATATAATATGTCAAGTCGTATCTCATCACCACTTTAACTACGGACAGCTCATAGCAATAATTGAGCAAAAAGTTGCCCAATCTGCATTCCACAATTCTGACAGCTCGGAACGTTGTGTTTGGGTGCAACATATGCTTTGCGTGGTTTGACTCGGTGCATACGCATCGCTGCGTAACCAGGCTCATGACTGGTTGGACCTTTGGAATGAAATTATTTCGAATGCAAGAGAAAGCCTCGTACTACCGATGGTTAAAAAGGTTGCAAGCAGTTGAATATACATATTTCTCTAACATATATTTAAGAATTTTTTTTCTTTTGTCTTCTAGTGAATTCATTATTTTATAATTTTCGGTGATGATGTGTGTGGGAAAGTGAAAAACGTTGGATCAATCTAAATTTGAATTATATGTTGTCTACTGTAGCATGATATTGAGCATTTTTTAGGTGACTGTAGACTTTTGTGTCTTGGTATGCTTACTTCCTCAAAAATATTAATTTTCACAAGAAACCAAAATTGTTTACGTCACATCAAATTTCGAGCTTTTCTTGCTGAGTCTACCGATAAAGCTTCGCAAATCTCAAATCCCTTTTGAGTTTCATGTGCACGAGATCCGATCATCGTGTGCCATTTATGATAGATATACATATATGATTTTTAAGGTTTTAATAAATTTTTTCATGAGTTCGGGCTATAAGTTTAAGGGTAGAAAACCAGAAATTTTATGGTAATTCCCATTCCCAGCAATTTTTTCATCATCTTTACTCCACGTTGATTTAAGATTAGTAAGATATGAATGTAGAAAGACTTTAAAAAAAATAGATCTTGGCTCTTTTTAATCAATCGCTTGGACATTGAAAGGCTGTTAAATCCATGTTTGCTGTTTTGCAAATACTGAAAGCCCTTCGTATTTCATCTAGGTTTTTTCCAGACCTCTTTCCAAATTCTATTATTTCATACATCGTAATATTGTAAAACATTTCTGTTTTGATTATTTTCTATTGGCGTCAAGCATGCTCGGAGTTTTCAAATTTACCGGATTTTTGTTTATATTGTCTAGCTGCAACTATATGCACATGAAATAAAGATTGTTATTATAACATTATATTATATCATATACATTTTTTTCTACATATATTGTTAAGAAATACACCTTAATGTTAGGAGTAATGATTGGAAAAAAATATATCTGCCTCCAACGCGGAAATATTTCAGATTCTTAATCAATTTGAAAATAATTTGATTGGCTCTTAATAAATAAACGGACCCTCTTCTCCGAAATATCTAACTTTTCATCAATCAGACACTTCAACGGAGTGGCTTCTTTGAATATTCTATTCCGATCGAAAAGTTGGCATAAAAAATCATAATATTCTCCTTTGTTACAGCAGCACAAAAAAGCCTCACAAGCTGAGTGTTATACTTGCTAGTAAAAACAGTATTTCTGGTACCAATATGTTTGCCCAGCAACACATTTTGTGCCAGCTTGGGAAAGCTTATTTTCCCACTAGCTATCGGCATACTGTATCAAAGGAACTGCCCCAGGGCTAATTAACGAAACGTGGAAACGGCAGACGAAAGAAAAGAAAACCATATTGTCGCACACAAGAGATTGCCTCTTGTAATATAAAAGGATGTTCATCATCCAGACCGGAGGGTGATGCTCGAATACTTCCGCTCATCTATTATCTCCAAGATGTTTCTTTTTATTATGTGTTTATGTGAAGACGTACTTTTTCTCCCACTTTTATATCCTCGCTGGGTGATTTATATCATAACTTACGTAACAGTGTAGACGTTTTTGCACCTCTCTCAGGCTGTGGATAATAGAAATAAGATTTTCTTATCTGCCATTTCCCAGTGGCAGCATGAAGTGTATTATGCTAATGACATTTATTTCCTCGAAACTTTCGACACGTATTTATGTGTGAGCAAGGTGACTATACAAGAAAAGAATTTTTGATTTGCATGTTTTTGATTATGCGGAGCAATGAGTTGATTTTGATTTAAGCTAAGTCATGACAAATAGAAGTCGTTCCTTGCGAAAGACTCTACAGAAGCTTTCCAGCTGAGGATCGTTTGCAAATTTTTATTGGGTTTTTTTCATTTGAAAGTTTACTATAGAAAATGGCTATATTTGCGATATCAAAAATGATATTCTAACATTGATCACGAGAACGGAATAGGAATTATCAATTTCGTCAAGTTGCACGTAATGGAAAAAGGTACGCTTAGCACTTCACGAATCCGCTTTGTTACGACCAGAGCTACCACTTTGATGTGATCGTATCAATTTACATCGATTTTCTGTTTTTGAATATTTTGATACGGTGATACACAACCCTTTCGTTTTGATACGATTTTTTCTCTTATTGCTACTTGCCTCAAGGAAATTATTTTCATGTATACTAAACCTTCTTTTAGCATGAAAATTAAGCCTTTCATTGTGAAATCGAGTTCGAAAATTATTAAGATGAAACTAATCAAGCTTAGAGTAGGTAAAGAGGACATTTTGAATAATTTGCCGTCAGATTCAGAAAATATCTAATTGTAGGAATAAGAGATGAATCAAATTTTCAATGCATTTTCATCAAGAAAAATTAGCCTGTTTTGCCACTATGAAAATCATTTCTAAATGCTTGTAAGGAATTGAATTAGGGGAAAATATCAGTTCTCAATGGAGATCACGCACTTAATCCGCAACAGTCTTTAAAAGTCGTGGAAGTTTTTTCGAAATCAATGTTCAAAGATAGACGTCATAATCGTCCATCAGCACGAGCTATTTTCTAATTAATTTTTGCAACTTTTGCACGATGCTGGACCGATTTGCAGTCGTTTGCACGAAGTTGGGGTTTTTGTCCTTCACCTTGTGGAAAATTTCAAGCAAGAAGCTCGATCTTAAGGCTAACAAGATCCAATTGGTGGAAGAATTAAAGCCGTATGACTATCGGATGCGTCGCACGTTCGGAAAATGGGCTCAAAATCAACTGGAAGTTTACCCTATGTTGTACGGGAAAATGTTGCTCACCGACGAGGCTCATTTATGGTTTCATGGCTACGTCAATAAGCAAAATTTTCACTTCTGGAGAAAATCCCCATTTAGTCATACAGTCAGACACCGTAATATCCACAGAAATGCACTGAGTGATGCGCACTGCATTCTGGTGGCTCTCAATGGCGACCGGTACAGAGCAATGATAAACCAGTTTTCCACAGAAATTCGTTGTATGGATGCAAGAGGGATGTGGTTTTAACAAGACGGAACCACGTGCCACACAACTGCCGCAACCATTGATTATTGAAGACGGAATTTGAAATGGCACTATCTCGAGAAATCAACCCGTCAATTGGCCACCAACATCGTGGGATTTGTTTCCGTTGGATTACGTCTTGGTATATACTCGTTCTTACAAAACAGCAATGATTGATGTTTTAGAAGCCATCATAGCTCACGTCACTGACGATATACGGCCCCAGTTGTTTCAAAGTGTGGTAGGAAATTGAACCACTAGAATTGGCTGCTTCAAGAGGTGGTTGCGGTGGTCATTTGAACAAGATCATGTTTAAAAAGGAGATGTAAAAAACCTAATCTTGTGATAAAAAATGTGAGGTGACCCAACTGATACTTTTTATTCTATTCAAAACTTAATTCAAACCCCCTTACAAAACAGCCTTTATATATATGTACATATATCAATTTTCAAATATTCGGAACATCTAAGATTACTCATGGCCCATCTCTAAAGTACCTCGGAATCGATTTCCAGGAATTTTTAAAATTTAATCCCTTTGTGCAGCGGAAAATCAAAGCTGCCAAATCTGCATTTTAACGCATCCGACCTCTTTTTGCCAAAAAGATGGGCATGACCACCAAAGCTAAATCCATTTGCTATCAGACCCTGATCCGGCCAATCCTGACTAATGCATCCTCATCCTGGATTACCTGCTCAAAAACTGTCATGGCAGAAGCGGAGGTATTCGAAAGAAGAATCCTACGCTTCTGCACTGGCAGATTCTACAACCCGGTAACTAAAAAGTGGCCTAAGAACCTTCTCCTGTATCAGGAGTCGGGACTGAAGCCACTTAGGGACCGAGTAGTGGAATTAACGACAAGATTTTACGGACAGACAGACGGACATGAGAATAGACTGATTCGGACACTAGGGTATACAGGTGGCTCTAATGAGCCATTTATGCGCCCCGCGATGATAGCATTGCAACGGCAGCCTATGGATGCGCTTTTCGACTGTCACAGGCTACCCGTCAAACAGAAAGGGTTAAATTTAAGAACTAGGTTAAGATTAGATGTAATTAGGCTAAGCAACTATAATTAGACATAGGTTAGATCGTAATTTAAGTGTAAGGTAATCTTTAAAGAAACTATAGCCAGTGTAATCCCAGCTGTTGTACAGGCTGGGCAATATCATCAATGTATAAGAAACAAAATTTATGCAAAAAAAAAAACGATAAGAGCCAGCAGGCCAAAATAGTATAGCCGCTAGATTTTAAGTTTTTTTTTTCTTGTTAATTAAACTGTAAGTTAGGTTAAGATTGTACAAATGATTTATAATAAAAATATTTTTCAATTCAATTCAATTTTCAAATTTCGATTTAGGGTTTTCTGTAGATTTCGTAATCCAATCAAACAAAAATTTCCAGACGATATTGGTGTTTATAAGCTTTAGTTTCTTTTACATAAAAATGTTTTTAAGTGTTTGACAACAGCGGGAGTTTTAGTGATTTTACGTGCATCCCTACATATATATCCGTTGAAAATAAATTTGTTGGAAGAAAAGGTATGAGAAAGATATGTAAGCTATGTTTTTTACTAAGTAGGGAATGATAATGTTTTGGGAATTTTAGAGTCCGTGTGAGCGATAGGTGCCTTAAAGCAATGAAAGAAAATTCGTAAAGTTTTGAGCTTTCATAATCTCACACACAAATTGATGTGCACAGAAAATAAAGTTGAGTGTTTTTCGATGAATGTGCAAACTCACCTGTAACTACCGCAAGTTCCTTAACAGAAAACCTTCAAATTAACTACCCCCTGAAAAGTTTTTGCTCGTTGGGAAAAAATGCAAAGTTTGATCAACTTCATGTTGTTCCTAAAATGTTTGTTTGCACAAGAAGAAATTACCTTTTTTACCAGCACAAAATTTTTGTTGGCGAGAATTGACGACCCGGTCATCAGATTCAATTGAAATTCACAGCTAATATTAGCCTTTAATAGACCCAAGTTTGATTGGAGCGATTTAAAATGTGGGCAATCTTGTGGCAGGCAGCAGTGCCATTTTGAAAAATCACTAAGAAAAAAACCCAGCTTTTTACTTTATAAATTCCTAACCAGGCGCCAGATTTTTAAAAAATTCCTGCTGTAACTAGACTTTACACAAAGCCAAATTTGGTAGAAATTTTGCTGAAAAATTATGTTAGAGCTGTCAGCTATTGTAATTTTTGTGCCCTGAATCTGGAAAATTCGCAGAGCAAAATTTTAATATAAAGCCTATAATATAAAGTTTCATTAAAGAAATAAAGCCTTTTGCTCTGTAATTTTCAGTGCGGAAATGAAATCACCACGAAATTTTTTAGGCCAAATTTGGTAAGAGTTTGGTTGAAAAATGATAATAGGGCTGAAAGGTAGGCATTTTTTTTAATTATTTATGCTGTGCAATTTTATCACTTAACCTTCAAACGGTAATGATGTTGTAGTGACAAAAAACAACAAATGGTTAGATTTGAAAATGCCGTAGTAATATGAAAATAATAGTTGAAAACATACATTTAAAAATTAATGTGAGTAAAAAATGTTTCACATTACTGAATTTGGAAATTTATCCGAGTTGCAGCCCTGAGAATGAAAAGGTTATACAGTTTTCGGATCAAAGTGGTTCATGACGTTTGCTGTAATAATGAGTACTTTTCTTCGAACATTAGTGTTTCTAGTGGCTCCTGTGCACTCGATTTTTTTTACATTAACGTTTGCGTTTTTTAGCTTTTTACGGGCGTGTTAAGATTGGATATTTGTCGGAGCTGGAGTCGATGTAAACTGATAAAAACACTGATGTGATTTGATTAAAAATTTACAAGACGGTTATGGTACGGTTCCTATGGTTAGGTTGCATTCTTTGAAATAAAACTAATGAGCATCGTAAAATTCTTATCGTTTATGCTATCAAACATTAAGTTTTATTCAATTTATTGCTATAATTTTGTATCATCATAATGAAACTACCATTTTAATAACCTAAACATTAATAATAATTTAACTACATAAATAATTCGGCTCACAGCTCAGAGCTTATTTGTTTTAAACCAGAACTTCATTGACTAACTTATGATTTTATTAAAGCACCGTCAGGTACTGTTGGCTTCAATTAGAAAATTGACAATTTACAGGTGGTGCAAAAATAATGTTTTGTAGAGCATTGATTTTATTTTCGTAGTCGCACACGGTAATGTGCATAAATACGTTCACAATAATGAAACATTCATATATATTTTACGGTTTATAAATAAATCAAAGTTCACAAAAATAGCTTATTGATATCGCAAGTGCCACCAACGTGTTTCGAGCTGCCAGAAAAAGTATACTACGTAGGGAAGGAAATTGGCAATTTTGATGTTCAGCTGCTATGGCTATCGTTCACCCGTGACGTTTCGAGTCTGGGTACTTGCTAAGAATTATGAAATCTTCCCGACCAGTTTAGTTGGGGTTCCGGCCTATATAACATACAAACATACTTCACATTCGCATTTCATTTTGTGATATGAAATCCCGTCGAATATTTATTTTGCCGGGTAGAGCCGAATTTTATAGATATTTGATTTTCGCTATATTACTGCGGTCATTGTGGCTTATCAGAAGGAAATGAGCATAAAAGTAGGAATGAGTAGAGCACGTCCTGTAGCTAATCCGGCCGACGTTTGTGAGTTTACTTTGGTATTTGTGATTTTATGTGACCTGCTTTATTAAACTGGGACCAGTGCGAAACTCCAACTATTTTCTTCATACTTTCAAATTGACGAAAGGTAGACTTGATCACAATATTGGACAGCCGAGCAAAATACAATTCACCATTCTACAGAATGCGGATTATTGGACGTCATTGCAATAAGACGATGAAATACTATAGGTACAAATAACATTGCGGCATCAGTCGGATTAGAAAAGCTTGTTTTTTATTGGGATATAAGGTTCCTGTATTTATGAGCATATATATGCGAATGTGCATGTATGTAGGTACATACATATCTGGGTGGCCGATCTTTTTGAAAGGTCGAATTTCGGACGCATTAATACTTATTTCAAGGCACATATATTCGAACTCAGTTTGTCTTGTTATAAAACTGATATTACACTAATCCAGATGAAAGCTGCACGTTTTATTGATAGCTCTTGATTGCAATGTAGGTATGTACTCGTACATCAAACTCAATTTCGACTTGTAGCATGTACAAAGAAAATGAAAAGTAGTGTGATAGGTCAGTGAAGAAATAAGTAAATGTCTTGTTTAATACCGTTTTGTGGTATATACATTCCAAAACCACACGAAATATTTCATTAATTTGAAAGGATAATAGTGTGCAAACTAGCGGGATACGAAAACAGCAAAAAGATGCGGAGAACAAATATTATATATAAAAGGCTTATTTGTTGCCTACCTACGATTGTTTCTTAGTTATCTTTAACGATTCTTCTATGTTTTGAATAAAACTGTGATATTGATGAGGATTGATTTCAGATCACATTTTTTCAAAGAGCATCACTTTCAGTTGAGTTGTCAAAACAACATACTGAAAAGATAATTTAGAGGTTAACCAGACAATGTTCGAAAACAAACAAATTACGATCGCTTTAATATTACCTTTGAATTCAGAAAAATACTAGCACTAGCAAAAGCTATTCTACATCTACCACGTGCGCACCAGTATTTACCCCAAGGGAGTATTTTGAGACCCTTACTTTACATAATTTCCATATCTGATCCCGCAATAAGCAACAAAGTAACTACAACTATCTTTGCGGATGACGTGACCATTATATTCACGATGAGAACTGACCGAAATAAATATATTTACACCTTAATATTATTATAATACATAATTTTCGTTGTTTTTCGCCTGTGCCCAGTGTGCCAAAATTGGAGTTTCGTTGTGGATTATTGTTTGAAGTTTATTCAAATTATAATAATAATAATACTTCAAACACGTATTCTAATAATCATTTTTTTACATCTTCGAACACATCAAAATTGTAATTGTTATCATTTTAAATAATTTTTTTTTAATTAAATATAAATGAATAATACTAACAAAGAATTAATTAAGTTACAAATTGTTTTATTTGAAAGAAAAACCAGGCCAAACAACCTCAACAACAAAGCAAAATGCTAGTATTGTATGTCAAGATCTTATTAGGTGCATTTTTTGCACTCTTGGGCAGGGTAAGTTAATGTGAGTAAATTGATCAACGTACATACCTCAACTTACCTTAACTTACCCTGCCCTACTCAAGAAAAAAACGCACCTAATATTAAATATTGACCTGATAATATAGCTAATAAAGGCGTTAGTATAGTATATTGGCATATTAATATTAATTATTGGTATTCTAATCTAGTATTGTAAGATGCTAATATAAATTATTGCAATGTTAATATTAAATATAGGCCTACTAATATAATATTGTTGCAGACAAATTAACCACATGCATGTCAATATATAAAATTATAAGAATGCTGTCTGCTGGCAATATAATGTTTTTGCTAGGTCAATATACTAATGTTAAAAAATGCTTTTAATATAACTATATTAACTGCAAAATATATTAAGGCTAGAACAATGAAATTTTAGCGTCTAAAAATTTTGGGGTCCAGCTATGGCATCCAGAACCATGCAAGCTTCTATGTAACTTCTTGAAGAATGGCTTGCAAAACGGAAAATCAGAATAAACGAAACTATATGCATCCATGTTACTTTCACATTGCTAAAGCTTACTTTACCACAGCAAGTGTACTTCAACAATCTAACAATAGCTCAAAATAATACACTACACGCCGCCACATCAATGGCCACAATCACTTATAAAGGAGTAATTGGTTACCTTCCAATAATCGACAATCGCAAATGCCACCTTGTTAAGGCTTCTGCGATCCCGATATATGAGAATCGCGATATCACCACTTTTTTTTCGATATAGGATATTCTATGCTCGGAATCAATCACGAAGACGGACAGTACTTTAACACTAATGAAAATGATGGATTTCATACAAATGCTTTTTATTTATTATATAAAAATAAATATTTTATAATTTATAGTTTACTATTTTTTAGTTATTTAATTAAAACGTTATTAATTTATTAAATTTTTGTTTCCTTAAAGTTTTTTAAAAATTAAAGTTTTATTCTTGCTTAGAAATTTGTTTATAATTTTTGCACGAATATGTTTCAAATTAAAAATGTAAACTATTGAATTATATTCGCAGTAATTAATCTTATTAATATTTAATAAATTAAGATAGAGTCATATTATTTTTATTTCATGTGTAACCGCAACCGCGGTCACACATGAAATATAAATAAATGTTACTGATGTTAGTTAAGTTTTTTTAAGTCAATCAAATATTTTAAAATTTATTAAGTGGAGTTTTAAATTTGTTAGTTTTCGTTATTTATTTAACTGAAGTTAAAAAACTTTAATTAGAAACTAGGATTAGATACCCTATTATTTGCAGTGTAAATTTATTAATCGAAATAGTAATAGTTAAGGGCTTGAAACTTAAAGAATTTGGCGGTATTTTAATCTATTCAGAGGATCCTATTCTGCAATCGATAATCCACGAGGACTTTACTCAATATTGTATTTCAACTTGTATACCGCCGTTATAGATTATCTTATTAGAGAATTAATTTTCTAGACTTTGTTTATTGAAAATATATCAGATGAAGGTGCAGTTTATGATTAAGGAAGAAATGGGTTACAATAAAGTTATTTAAACGGATGAATAATTGAAATATTATTTTAAAGGTGGATTTGATAGTAAAATTACATATTTTATTGATTTGATTTTAGTTCTAAAATATCATCAACCGTTACTTGCTGGTGACGAATAAGTTCATAGATATCAAAATGTGGCCTAATTGTATGATCTGTGAGATTTTTAACGCATACGGAGGATCCAAATGTCCAATTAAGGCCTTCAAACTACTTAAAGCCGTTGGGAAGCAATTAACAAGCCTTAATTCCTGGATTTTTGTTACCCCCAAACGTACACCGGTACAAAGCGTGTGTCATAGCGCGAGAACTAACATCATGCTTAATTGAACCGGAATGTACTATATCCACAGCTGAGTACATTCTAACTCCAAAACTTTACCAAGATATCAAATTCCTAGTTTAGGTCATGCCGTTCGTCCCTGCACGCAATGTAACAGAAGTCTCAACAAATTGGGTTTCATTTAAATATTTCAACAATCGTCCAAACAACCAACCAATTTTCCACACTTGTCCTCCTTGCATCCATCGAAGATTCCCACTGGAAGACGATGCAGCATCCTGAGACCATAGCCGGTACCACAAGTACAAGTACTTGTCTACTACTGGACATTGCTCTGATTGCTTATCATACGCGGAAGCGATTTTCTAGAACCATCAATGTAAGAAACACACCATCGAGAACCAACTGGTTTGACAAGCATCAAAGTTAGAACTAGACCACTCTAGGAGAGACGGCAATGTTCATGTTAGTGGATTAATTGAAACAAACCCATAAAATTAATCATTTATTTATTTTTATTTTTATTTTTATTTTTTTGAATTGCAATCAACTCTGTGTGCCTCTGAACTATTCAGGGGGACTTCGATGCTGGTGCTTTGGAGTGGATCATGCTCAACAAAAAGACTCGAGGATAGCGTATAGTAGAGATGGTATCGAAGTTGAACCTATTGGTAATAAACACGGGCTCTAGGCTAACCTACCCAAGGAGGAATGCTAGACCGGCAAAGGACTTAATATCCCCTTGGCTACCTGTGAAAATACCAAAATTGAAATTGAATATGTGATCAGTTTATTCATCTCCTGCATAGAATACCATCTGCTTCAAACCATTGTCATACAGAAGTGTTTTGGTTGTGATTCTATTAAAAATTGTTTTTTTTTTACTAACTAAGTAGTTGGAAAGCTATGCACAGTTTCTCATCAGACATCCAATGTGACCACATCTGACTGATGTGACCATTTGCAAGGTGGAAGATTATCTGACAATCAATTGTCTGATTTCACGCTTGCCTAATTTGGCCCAACAGGTACTCGCAGCATAGGGGGAATGTCGATAACTATCGCATGAAAAATTGCGAGAGTAAAATGTACGGTGACGGGTAATATGAGCTGAATAAAGCGGTAAAATGAAAATTTTAGAGCATATCAAATCGTCGAATTAGGTAAGGAAAATTTGTAGAATAGACCCTATAGGTAGACAAGAGCAAGCCTACCTCCTCCATATTCATTTATATATTATGTTCTTTTCGTTCCGTTGTTCCTTTTTCAAACGCCTATCAGCTTCCAACACTCTCCTTGCTGAAGCAGCCCGCTGGAGTTTTTTTTTATAACGTGAAGGTTTATAGAGCTCACGTGACCTTGTCAGATGTTTTTGACCACATATTTTCGTTTTCTCTCTCTCATTCTAAAGTTGAATATCTTTTAATTGAGGATACATTTCACCCACTCACTTTAGGTGTATTAGCTATAGTTAGCGCTCATATAATTGTTTTATTGTTTAAGTCAATCAATAATATATTGTTTAATTTATCTCAGTCAATAATCTATTGTTTAAGTCAATCAATAATCAATTCCACTTCAGCTAAAAATTTATGCAAATATGAACTAGTTACGGTGGTTTCAAATTCTTTAATCTATTAGTCGATGAATATTTCATTGAGTCGTTGACGAGCCATCATCAGAGCCTCTTGTTGAATTAAAAAATATTTATTGTTAATGAGGAGAGCCAATTTCTTTTAGTAACCTTAATTCAGCAAGGTAGCTCAAAAAACCAAGTGCGACATAATACCCAGCAAATTTTCCAATTCAACCGCATGATGCAAGTAAAAAAACTTATTAGCGAAAAAAACACATATATACGTATCAACATACTTTTCGCCTGGAAAAGTTATTTCATTCCCTAGTCTTAAGATGTCACGGTTGCTACTAATAAAAAGATAATGGAACGAAAATTGAAGAGGAAGGAATGTTGTTTGCGAAATTCTGAATATTCTCCATTTCATTTTACAGTGCTGTGAATACGTGCGACAAACGTATATTTGAGGTTTAAAGGATATGAATTCCTATTCTGAGAAAATCATTTTAGCTAACCCAGAGATAATACTGCGAAAATGTGCTTAGCTAATGGCAAATGATACTGCATCGGAATTCTTACGTTATCAAACCTAGAGAAGAATTATTGCTGAAATATAGTTGCTTATAAAATGAGAAACCATTTCAACTTTAGAGAGCAGCCTGTTGTTTGAAAATATTTTTGTGTGTTTTAGATATGAGTTGCGAATTTCGCTTCATTTGGTTGAATGGCTTTTGGACTTTTAACAATATTTTTTCAGAAAGAAAAAGTGTTGTATCAAGAGGAACAAGGAGAAAAACCCATATGCAGGCACTACGCTAGCTGCCATACCCTTCATATATTCACCAAGGAACTAGCTGATAGAAGATAATCCCGCCATTCAGTAGTGAATACAGCAGTTTATATTGATTTCAAAAGCGCTGCGCTGAAAAATAGGTGAAAAATGTCTTCAAACATTTCGATGACGCTTTCAAACAAAGTATAGTAACAAGCATTTTACACTCTATCTGCAGAAACCACTAGAGTGATCAGATGAACAATAACTGCAAGAGTTGCGTATACCAGCTCCAAACTCCAAAATCTGAAATGATACCTTTAATTTACTTTGCTTTGCTACAGAATGAGAGGATACTCCGAACTTATTAACACAGTAAATCCTCCAACAAAATGAGAAGCAGATTTGTCAAGACAAAAAATAGAGTTTTGAAGGATGGCAGCTAACTTCTACAAGCACCACACACTAACTCTTCACATTAAAGACCCTGAAACCAATGACATTGTGCAACGTGAAACCTCAAGGCTATCAGACTACTCCTAAGATTTTAAGCCCTGCTGCCTTTGCTCTCCGACGGAGTTGAGGGCACTACTTAAAAGACTGAAAATAAAGTCTTCTACGGGAGATGATGGTATCGCAAATATTCTTTTGAAAAATATTTCAGGGAAGGCAATTGTTGTTCTTTCTTATATTTTCAACTGTTGTCTTAAGGTAGGATTCTTCGCCATCGCATGGAAAAACGCAGTTGTCATCCCGATTCTAAAGCCAGGCAAAAAAACCCAAAACTCTCTAGCAGCTATCGAACAATTAGTTTGTTATCTTCAGTGAGCAAGCTTTTTGAACGCGTTATTCTGTCCCGCATACGCAGTTAACTGGATGAATGTTCAATTATCCCGGACTTTCAATTTGGTTTTAGACCAGGGCTTTCTACAACTCTCCAGCTAACTAGACTCGTCCATCATATTAAGGAACAATTTTTTTTGAAAAATTCCACTGGTCTGATAGTTTTAGACATTGAAAAGACCTTTGACACTGTCTGGCACGATGGCCTCATTTATAAATTAATTCGTTTCTCCTTTCCTATCTACTTATGCACAGTTGTACGTTCTTTTCTACGTTTGTTGTTAAAGCACAGTGCCTTTCTAAACAGCATAACATCCCCACGGGCGTACCGCAAGGCTCTGTTCTCCAAGTCCAAATAAATGCTGGGAAAACTCAAGCGATATTCTTTACCAGAAAGCGAGCCACGAGAAACTTACCTAATCCACTTATACAAATTCTCGGCTCCCATGTATCATGGGCATCAGATATCTAGGCTTTCACCTTGACTATAGACTCACGTTTATGCAACATACAGAATCAATAAAATCGATGATACTGAAAAGCATCCTGTTGACCTATCCTTTTATAAATAGAAAATCGAAGCTTTCTGTAGCCAACAAATTGCTCATTTATAAATCTACCTTGCAACCTATAATACTATTTGGCTGCCACGTTTGGAACCACTGTGCTCTGGCTCATAGACGTAAGCTGCAAATTTTGCAGAACAAATGTCTGAAAATCACTTTTAACCTCCCGTTTTTCTTCTCCACTCACCGTCTTCACCAGCTGGCAAAATTAAAAAGCGTTTTGGAATCCGCTGAAATTCTCTGCAGAAAATTTTCTGATAGATGCCAAAACTCTAACAATACTTTGGTTGCATTACTTGTCTACAGATAATCCTGGTTACTCTAATGCTCTAATTACCATGAATAATTTAGATTTAAGTTTATCTTAAGTTGCATTTAGGTTAGTTTTACGGCAACATTAGGTTTTAAGCTATTTTTCCCTAAAATACACTACTAAGCTTACTGTATATACACAATCTTATAGTATATGGTAGTTATCATAACTTAGATGTAAAGACTCTGTCTAAACTCGAAACTTAAGATATTATTAGCACTAAATTACCAAATGCATCAACAAAGCTAATATTATTATTATTATTATAAAGCTTTGAAGGTGGAAATGATTGTCAATCAGAAGCTGAAAATGCTGTTTTAAATTCTTCTTTTAAAGTTGCTGTCACATTAAATACATGAATCAAGTAGCCTTTTTAATATTAATTTCTCAAACAATATATGTTATTTTCTCAAATAACTCAAATAACTAGACTGCATCGACGAAATCACCGTGACTCAAAGTCAGCATCAAACAACAATTTAACACAAATTTGTTGGCTTTACGTTACATTGAAAATAATCAAATATTGCCCAGAAAAGCTAATTGCCATCTTGTTTAATGTAAATCATATTAAATACCCGTATTGGTTAGTACCGTTATTAAATTTTCCAGACAAATGCTAAATTAAATGAGCAGATACATTTTCGACCAATTTTCATTGTCTCACAAAAAAAAACCCCATGGACTTTAAAATTATTACTGCATGATGAATCAAAGCTTCTTCAACTGCAGTATATATTGAAAAATTCTCCGATCCCTGTTCGGAATTTCAATCAAAAATCCTATTATTTCCACTTCCAGTAACGCAGACAATTTTTCATTCTTTATATCAGTGTCAAAAGGATGATTTTCAATGTAATTAATGCTTCATAAAATTATATTGAAAGTAATTTTTTTGCATATATTAATTGGGAGTTCCCCATCAAGTAAAACCATTATTTTATATTTTGTAATTAGAAAAACTTTTGTTCATGCATCGATTTAAGTAAAAAAAAACAATAATGCAATATCGTTAAAATTTAAATTGGAAAAAGCCGAACGATTGAGCTGCTAGGATTAGTGCAAATTTTGTTGAAAAGCTGTCAAATATAACACGGTGACCAAAATGCATCCTTTATAGATGAAATGAGTAAGCAAAAACAGTATCAGTGCAAGTTTATTTTATTCCGAGTAGTGTGGAGTTAATAAAAAATTCAACCCACGCTCCATCCGCGATGCTTGTGGGACAATTTTCGCGATGCTTATGGTACTTAAGCTATATCGTGCTGAGAATAACGAAAGAAAGCTGAACGATACTACAAGAAATGAAAAGAATTAAACATCACAAGGAGTGTTAGCTTCTTACTTTGAGCATAGAGTGTAAGAAAAGTTGTGAGCTCGCATTGCTTATTTTTAATTATATGAACAGAGAATAAAAAATTCCCACGATTCGGAAAATTACTTAGTTTCATTGTAGATGCTCACTTTAGAAATACTTAGTGTTAGCATTTATTGATACGAGATTGCATAACTGATTCGTGATTGCATAACAGCTCTTTTATTAGCACCGAAAATATAAATATCTCACATTGCTGAAGCCAACCTACCCTGCGAATTTCGTTTCGATCTGATGACTGCATTGGAGGTTATAGAGATACAAAGAAATGTAGTGCTACCACCCGCAAAAAATTTCAAATTTTTGAAATTCTAATATTTGTTGTTTATTGCCACTACAAGATCATTAAAAGTAATCTGGCGACAACCCTCGTACGGGTCTACGGGAATCACAAATTTACAATCAACGTGAATACGAATTCGGAGTGATTAGTTCCACGACACACTTTACCCCTGATTAATTTAGGTACCTATTCAGAGCTAGGTGAAGCCCTAGTGCGCGGACTCTCGTCCGAATTTGGATTCGAACCAGTGCCAACACACACAAGAAGTTAGTGCTCTATCCACCAGTGAGGTAGTAGAAATGGGGTGGACATGTCCACAAGATTTACATTGAAGGGGATGGTAGTAATTTTTTGTCTGCTCATTGTCAAATCGGGTCAAATCCAAGTAATTCCCCTCCAATTTAACAATAAGAGCGAAATGGCGGAAAGGCAGCTTTAACATGCTTTGTGCGCGAGAGGATTGAAGGGGCTAATGGTGGAAAGTTATACCGTCCGTGTCCAGGGGCTGCTATTCACTATGCTACTCCAGCCTTGACAAATCACTACCAACTAGAAAATTTAATGATAACATCGCTTAGTAAAGAAATACTTTGAAAATAATTTGCAGAGCGAATTTTCAAAATTCAAGACACACAAATTATCATAACTCGCTGCAACAGCTTCATTTCCCAACCATATTTTCATCAAATTTGGCTTCAAATAAAATTCAGCTATTGTATGAAATTCGTTAAAATCTGATGACTGTATCAGAATTTAAAGAGTAAAAAGCAGTTTTATTTCTTAGTGATTTTTCAAGATGGCACCAGTGACAAAGAGTCGTCCACATTTCAAAATCGTTTCTATCGAGACCTGGTCATACTCAAAATTATTACATTCTGTGAATTTCAGTTGTATCTGATTACCAGGTCGGGAGCTTTCGTGAGTTTTATGGTGCTTAAAATATTGGTAAATTTGGGGAGGGATGCTGTTCTTGTGCGATATGGAATTTAAAAAGTTTTACTTCAGTTGGGTGGGCAAAGCATGCAATTTATGCACGAGCTGCTTTTTATTCCAAAACGAAAATTTTTCAAAAGGTTCGATGAATTGAATGCTTTTACTGCCGTAGCTACAGAAATACCAACAAACTCATAAAAAAGTACATAGGTCTATAGCTTAGTAGCATTATTAGCTGTGTTTAATGACTCCAAAAACAGAGTAGAACATCTCAAGGCAAGTTTAAATAAAGCAGCTGTCAAAAAAAAGTCGAGCAAGTTAGAACAATGGAGAGGATATTTTCAGAGTTGATCGCTTGTCAGAAGATCAGCCTGTCAACTCACTAATAAAAAAACTCTACTTCTGTCATAATTTTATGTAAAAAGTCGATTCCGTGACAGTTGACAAACAGCTGGTTGCTTGCCCTAACTTGCTCTATTAAAAAAGGGAGAGCAGAAATCGTGCTCTAAATTTGTCTTGTTCAGCTTAGACTAGGCTCATGAAACACAAATCAGAGCAACTTCGGGCAAGTTAGAGCAGCCGATTCGCTCATACAACACATTTTGCTGAGATATCTCAGCCTGGCTCAACCTAGAGCAGTTCATTACACACATTTACACTGTGTCAAAAAATTGCACGTACACCACCTTCTCATTAATTAAAACTCATTTATTATAAAAATTAACAAAATTTTCTGTATATTTATTAATTTCATAAGTTCCACATAACTGAAACTATCTAAAACAAAACAGTATTCCGTTATGTTATCGTTAATTTTTAAAATTAACTTATAAAAATTGTTATAACTGATCCTTGATATTTCAGTATAATTTTTACCTTCCTCTTTAAAATTTACGATTGATTTCTTCTCTTCAATAGGAACATTGCGGTGTGATTCGCCCATTTTAGAAAATAACACTTTTAAAAAGAATTACTGCACGGCTCTGTTGCGCATTTACAACTACTATCTTCAATAATAAGGATCGTTTGTAAATCTGCACTGGAAACTAAGAGCCGCTACTTTTCTTATGCATGAGATCATAAGTTAATCTTGTGTGTATTTGTAATTTTTTGATGTCGGTGCAATTTTTTTAAGTTTATTATTTCTGTACTGTGACAGTAAAAGCTAATAAAAGCTGAAAAAAGTTTTTTTGTTTAATAAGTAGAAGAGTTTTTATTAGAGCTAGGATACTGTACGTGCAATTTTTGATACAGTGTATTATGTTCGGTAAGTTTCATGACGAAATGACAGCTCCGTAAGAAGTTTTCGCAATTCAAGAATTTTCAAATTTTCTCCATCTTGTTTTAGGCACTTCGCGCACACATAGTATCAAAAATTTCCAAAATATTTATAAATATTATCAAATTCATTTTGTTAACTTACTTTTTTCGAAAGTTATTTGTTGAAAAAATTATAGAGATATTGTGATATAAAATTGATATTGGTATCTATATAAAATATCACTTAAATGGCAGCCAGCGCCAAAGAGCTTTTCACGCATTTGTATTAGTCAACAGCAGTGATGTGTAACTAATTATTTTTGGTCTCTAACATATTCTCACAATCGTCAGAAGAACCGTTTAGGTACCAGAAGCTATGTTTGAGTAGTTTCTCAAGGATGGTTTTCTTGTTCCTTTGGTAGAAAATATCTTTGTATTTGCTTTTTTTCCTTGTCGGAGCAATTAATCTAAGAGATGCTTTCTGGGACGAATAGATGGCGAAAACTAGCATATTCTTTGTAGCAACCGTTAAGCTTATATGTTGTGTCATTAATGACATTTATAGGGTGCTATAATCACCACATCATGGACATATTTCATGGACATGTTAACGTGGCTCATGAATTAATAACAGATGCACTACTAACTACATGAATTTTTTTTACTGGTGTTGAATAAAATTTGTATAAAAATGATTTAACCGGAAAGCTCATATACTCCCAAACATTCATCAAAAACCATATATTCCTGTGTCGAGCAAACATAAATACACCCAAACCAGCGCTAAATTCATTCCAAATCACCGTATTAAACTCGATGCGGACGAACTGTGACGTTTCGAAATTGCCAAGCCTAATCATTCCGTATAAACGTAGCCAGACGACACAAATTAATGATAATTTCGAGCCCATGGTAAATAATCATGTATAACATCATCAATGAGGTTCTGCAAATGATCATTTGGAAGCTAATGCTCATTTGCTCTTATTGATTGTCGCACCATCCAGCGAGAAGATTATAAAATTTATTGGCGAAATTAGGGAAATTCCATGGAAAATAATGAAGTTTCTAACCGCCAAAAACATAAACAATTATATTATTTTGAAAGTAAGCTTCATGCACTGGGTAAAATGAGCGGAAAAGGTCAGAAATTCAGTAAATAGTTGATGACAATCAATCATTAATTTATGTTAAAGGAATAAAAAAGAAGACCTGAACGGAGGAAGAAATATTTACAATATTTAATGTTGATTCAGGATTCAGAATTGGAGCCTATAAATTATTCAAATTCAGGAGATTCCACTTTATTCACAAATGAATGCTCCGGAGGCTCATTGTTGTGCGACTCAGAAGTCCTGAGCCCGCCGTCATCGGCATCTTCACCTGCTACACCATCAACATCGCGATCTAAAAAGAAAAGTTAGTAGAGATGAAGAAAACGAAGAAGTTGATTGAAGAAGATTCAAAGGATTGCAAGAAATTGCTTGAGAATTCCGAAAAAAAGGGACAAGCTTTGATTTGAAATGACCAAAAAACATTAAGATAGCAGTTTAGATCTGCACGAGAGGTTTGTAAATGCAAATATTAAACATTAGTTTGTAAATTTTTTTCTTATAGTTGCATAATTAATTATAGTTTATGTAACTGTGGAAGTTGCAATTGTTTATTTATTTTGTTTTTGCTTCGATGTGAATAAATTTATGTTAATTTCGAATACGATTTTTATCAATTATTATAATAATAATAGCTACCTAAGTTTCTGGCCAATGTGTCTCTTATTTGAGTTCTTTGTGCAGAGTGGTTTCGGTTCGTAAAATGTGCAGGTTGTATCCTTCGAACTGAAATCATTTTATGTTCTTGCAGCCACTTATCAAACACTTTATCTCGTTCTTCTATAAGGAAATTATGCAATACGCAGCATGATTGTATAATTGAGGACCTCTTCTTCCCAGAACTTCCAGCATCTATCCTGAAATAAAACATTCAATTTTCTGAGAATTTTGTTTGCAACAAACGTAGTATAAATTGATGCATACAATATATTCTCGTTATATTTTAGAAATACACTGGAAAAATATATACTGATATTGCGATTCATACTCCATTTCTAGCTCAGCTTTTACTTACCAACTTCCACATTTCACTCTTCACTTCAAACGCACTCAACTTGGCATGCAAATATTTCATTTTTTGCGCATTCCTTCGTATGCGCTTCTTCAACACCTGATACTTTTTATTTACTTCCTTACCGCGATTAAATTTTAATTGCATAATTTTACACAAAGGCTCGATCGCACTAAAACTTGTACTCAATTTCGATTTTTTGGTGTGTTTCGATAAACAATAACTGTCAAAAAATACCATTTAAATTCAAACAACCTACAACTATCAAACAACCTCATTCAAATATCCGTGTGTCACCCTCCAAACAAATGATCATTAGCGTTCAATTATCATTGTGTTAATGATCATTAACTTGTGTCGTCTGTGTAGACTGTTGAAGATTCTATTGCATTTTTTCCCAAAAATTCAATAAAAATATCATTATAAAATACCGAAAAAATTAGAAATAATGTCCATCCTACATCATTTTCAAACTTTATTCAAATTATATTAATTAATTCAAACGTAATTTATAAACAAAATGAATAGAATAGTATATAATAATAAAAGTTCATCCTAATGCGTTATCATAAATTAAGATCATATTTTTCAGTTTCTGTATATTTCTGAACCAGCATAACTACTACAAGCTGGTTCATGCATGTAACAGATGAAATTACATTGAGCATTCTGATTGTATATTGAAATTTGCTCCGTGATGAATGGCGGTTGTTGACCGAAATTCGCCAAACGTATATACGAGTATGAAAAAGAAAATTATTTAATAGCAAACGTTCATATGAGTTTGTTACAAACAGCATTGTCAGAGGAACAGGAAAAATTTTTTTTATAGAGGTACTGTGAAAATTTCTCATGTGCATATGTATTCAAATACATAAATACATTGTGCCTATGTCTATGCTTGACACCTGTAAGAATTGATTTTACGGAGGCGTCAAATACCAGTCGATCAGAACAGGCTCACATAGTTGTTAGATGGAAGTGATGGAACTTTCTCTATGAAAAAAAAATCTATTTTCTCCCTAGCGATTTGTCCTGGTCACTGCGTCTTGGGATACAAAATTGAAAGATGTTGGATGAGATGAACGCGTGTGTTTGGCAAGATTGATTTTGATGAATTGCTTTCGGAAATCCGAACAAGATTTGCTTGTTTTGAAGGTAAAATGTCCTAAGAAAATATTTTAAAGAAAAACTAAACCAGCAACAGGCCCAGAAGTAATCAAACAAAATTCCATAGGAAAAAGAATCCTAAGCTCATTTTTCATACAAAGTCTGGCATAAAAGTTTGAGAATCTCAAATTTTTACATTTAAGGTGAACTAGGGGATCCTTGGATTTTAGTTGTGAAGGCTTTATTGGCAAAAATAAATCTCATATTATTTCACATTTTCGCCTGGGTTGAACTGAATCAACTGGTTTGTCCCAGCAGCTTTTTACTTTGAAATTATTTATAGCTTAAGTTTTACCACATCAATGTGTCATAAATTTTGTCTAAAGACAATGTAAAGGAAACACGTGAATTCTAATAAGCGAAAGTTGCTGTGCAAGATTTGACGTAAGTTAGAGTTATTGGTGCAAGTTTTAAGTCGAAGAAATGTCTGAATTGAAGCTGGAATATTTCCTATGGGGCTTAGTTAAATAATGGTTTATTTTATTACATTGGGAAAATTGGACCTAGTTCTGGAAACAATGCAATTGTAAATTTGCACAAACAAACTCTAACCAGACAATAGCCATGAAGTTGGTTTCAATGCATATTGAATGTTGGAATTTGAATGGTAATATATTTAGGTAGCTTTTGAAGAGCATCACAAAAACGCAGAAAAATAACTAATAAAAAGGACATATATAATAAATAGCTACAAATTCACTGCTGAGCAGAGGAATCTTTTTGTAGATGGAACCATATTTGGGTGAGCTGAATCTTTGTTTGCTATGCTTTGATTAGAGCGTAGTATGTTAAATCATTTCAATAATCAGGGACTCCAGCGTTAACTCATTTAGCTACTAATGGCAAACGACCTTTCCTTAATTAAAACATTGATTGTAATGACAGCAATTGAGCAAACTTTAAAGGCTTTAAAACATGTCTGCAGAAGAAGTATAAGGTATATAAAATAACATTACAACCGCGAAACTTTTCACATTTTCGAAATCTTAGCATTTGTTGTTTATTGCCACTACAAGATCAACATCATTTGAACATTTCAACGTAACATTGCTGAGTAAAGAACTGGAAAAAAATGCAAAACCTATCTTAGCCTGCAACTGTAGCATGGTTTAAGAGCAAGGCCCAGCTGTTGTGAGAATTTCGTGCAAATTCGGTAGCTGAATCGGAATTCATAAGCCAAACAGCTTTATTTTACTGAGTGAATTTTGAAGATTCAAGACACAAAAATGACCATAGCCGGCAGTTTTAGCTAATTATTTCAATCAATTTTATGGATAGATTGGAATTTAGAGGATAAAAAGCAGTTTTTTCCTTAGTGTTTTTTCAAAACGCCACAGGTTGCTTTATATTTCAAAATCACTTCTATCAGACTTGATTCTACTTAAGGTGAATGCAAACTGTGAATTTCAATTGGCTTGTCAGTTCTCGCGAGCACAGAGTTCGGGTGGTAAAGGAAGAGGTAATTTGGTGAAGGATTACAGACGAGGATCTCGAAAATTGTAATTTGACTCTGTTGAGAAAGCATGAGATTTAACAAAAATTTGCACTTTTTTAAAAATTGCTTGGGTAGCCTAATGGGTAGAGCACTGGCTTCTTGCGTGTGGGGTTCCTGGTTCGAATCCAAGTTCAGACGAGGGTCCGCGCACCAAGCTTTGAGTTCACCTAGATACCTGATTTAAATCAGGGGTAAAGTGAGCTGTGGAACTAATCACTCCACACTCGTATTCACATTGATTGAAAAAAATTGTAATGAAGTTTTCTACCAGCTTAAGTCTCTAGACCCGTACGAGAGTTGTTGTAGTATTACTTTACTTTTTTATTCAAAAATGTTCAGGGGGGTCGTTGATTTGTAGGTTTTCTCACTACGTGCCTACCACAGTTACAGGGCTACCCAGATCTTTATCAAAAATCTCACATACATATTGTTTATACTCATCAATGTGTTGTGCGAATTTCAGAACGTTTTGATGAATTTGTATGAAGCTATCGCAAAAGTTTTACAAATTTTCTTTTCAAGTTTTACAACTTTGTTTCTTTTGGGCTTGAAGATTTCCAAATCGTAATGGTAACTAATCTCAAACCATAGCTAATTTTCATTGCCTGATAACTTACTAAAACACCCACGGCTGCCAAAGGGCTTCACATATTTTCCTGTTAACACAAAAATATTTACAAATTATAGCCATCAATATTTCCTGAAAATTTCATTTTGATTGGGCTATGCAATCCGGAGAAAATCTCGCTGAAAAACCATACTGATAATATCACAAAAAAATTGCTTCTTCGTCACAGGCGATGCATTTTGTGTCACACTCCTCATATACCTTGCACCACATATACGTTGCCATATTTGATCATTCGTGTTAGAAAAACTCGCGCTGTGTCAGGTCACGCTGCTCGTGCTACACGCGTCTTAGCTCATGGTTTGGCTAAGGCCCACCGCAAGATGAAACGCGTGTGGCACGTACTGCGTGACCTGACAGCATGAGTTTTTGTACCATGAATGATCAAAGAGGACATCATCACATTTCGCTCCTTCTCTGTTTTTGGGAAAGTTCTTGAAAGAGTGGTTTACAACAGGCTAGTTCCTCTCCTTTATCCTTTTTTTGCTCCTGAGCAGCATGGTTTCGTCAAAGGTAGATTTTCCACCTCTAGTTTTATATCTTTTATCAACTTGGTTGCTTCTACTTTAGACCAACAGAAGCAAATGGTTGCTTCCGTTATATTAATAAGTATTAATTATTAATATACCGACTTCTCAAAAGCTTTTGATTCTGTTGATCACAGAAACCTTTTTACAGAGCTTAGAAATTATGGCGTGTCTGGTCTTCTTTTGGCTTGGTTTTCATCATATGTTTCTGGTCGTTCTTGTGCTGTAACTGTGCATTCCTCCCTCTTCTTGTCTTTCTGTCCGCTTTGCGGTACTCTTCAGGGCTCCATTTTCGGTCCATTATTATTCCTAGTCTTTATAAGTGACTTTTCTTCCTTTATTCAATCTCCCTGCTTCTTGTTTGACGACGACTTCGAAATTTTCAAAGTAAGTGAATCTACCAACGACTGCCTCCAACTTCAAAGTGATATCTATAGTCTGTGCGACTGGTGCTCTAAAAATTCACTTACTTTGAACAAATCCAAATGTCATATATTCCTATACTCTGTATGAATCTTCTATTACGGCTGTTGATAATTTTAAGGACCTTGGTGTGCTTTTTGATCCAAAGCTCAAATTTGACCAGCACATTGCCTATATAACCGCTAAGATCTCTCTTCTGTCCGGTTTCCTCCTTACATGCTCTGCTCCTTTTACTAGCATCTCTACTTCTTTCCATCTGTCTTTTTCACTTGGTCATAGCATTGTTGTCAAGTATGGTCTCCCCGTCATAAATATTTCAATGAAGCAATGGAATACGTTCGTCGTAGGTTTACTCGTTCATT
The DNA here is from genome assembly GCA_963978885.1 of Nemotelus pantherinus. Classification (NCBI taxonomy): domain Eukaryota; kingdom Metazoa; phylum Arthropoda; class Insecta; order Diptera; family Stratiomyidae; genus Nemotelus; species Nemotelus pantherinus. Next base: position 259,030,717 of record OZ022264.1, on the reverse strand, counting down.
GTTGTTTAAATTCAAATCCCTTACTGTGGGCATAGTGATCGTCTTTCCTTATTCCAAATTCTTTCATTAGATTCCCGACGAGTGTTTCTTGACGAGTTCTTGCTCTTCAAGCTGATCCATTGCCTTATGCTGTTTGATCTTGGTTATATGTTGTGCTTACGTAACGTCAGTCAGTCAGATAGATCTCAGTTAGTAATTTTTCTTCCCTTCGCGCGGTCTGAAGTTTATTTAAGGTGCCAGGTACACTTTGGACGTCCAAAAAAAGCTCTTTTTCATTAATGTTAATAATAATAATTTTTCATTAGCAACAAATGTTTTTTTACTTGGAAGGCATATCTTTGTAGAAGATATAGTAATTTTTTTAAGGCACAAGGTTGAAAATTAATCGAAATAGAGTAAATTTTCGAGGGGTCACAAAAAAAAATTGTTTTGCCGTGATCACTGTAGCTTGTCATTGGATCATCCGAAATAAAAAAAGGGGATTATTAGTTAATGACATAGTGCTCCGGATGGACAATGGACTTTGGCAGATTTTGATTTTTAAAACATGGCGGTTGTTGAAATTCAAAATTGTGTTTTCGACCAAAGTTTCACTCACATTTTCGGCTATTGAAAAAAAATATCGTCTAATCAAAAAATCTTTCGTTCATCCGGAGAATAATTATAAATCAAATAAGTGAGGAAAATTTAATGCTGATCGATAAAGCCGTTTTCAAGCCGTGATCACGGACTTCAAAAACATAGTTTCGAGAAAAATGCTTTTAAACCATCCGAAAAACCCTTTTTGCAATAGAGACGACTTTATTCAAAGTTATTTATCTCTATAAAGAATTGTCCGATTCGTCTGAAATTGGCAGAGAATGCTCTTGAAATATGCTACTTTTAGAAAATGCTAAGAAAGGAAAATCGATTTCCTCAAAATTCTAAGTGTACCTGCCCCCTTAAACTCGCCGCTAATGTATATCCTCAGTTTACACAACGATCTTCAGCTCGGTCCTTTTCCGCTAACGTTCTCTCAATTTAAGTCTCAAATTAAACATTTTATTCTTAAAGCTCCTTTTTTTTGCACTTTTTTCATGTTAGATTTTGTATTGTTTTAATTTGTTGACGTTTCAAATATGTATATACTTAATATTTCAAATTATTTGTTAATTCTTTTCATTTTTTTAAATCTTTTTTGACTCTTCTAGTGTTTCTATCTTTGTATCAGGACAGTAGCCTGTTAAAATAGATTTAAATAAAGAAATAAAATAAAATTATTAGTAAATAAATAAAATGGTTTCCACTTTTATGCTGTTGAAAAAATTTTAATTCAAAATCTGAGCTATAGTGCAATTACTTTTCTCAAAATAATTGGTTACCACCTAGCCTAATTAAACGACGATAAGCATGAGTTTTCGGAACGTAAATTTGCCCGGAAGTAGAAATGTCCAGACATTTCACGGTAGAACAATGAACCATTGAAAACATCAACAACAGTACAATTCAATTAAATTTTGCAATTTATGTCGTCCATGCTGTAATTGATTTGCTCCAGCTCAGCCAGCTCGACAGTAACTAAAACTATTAACACGAGTACCAAACTTCTATCGACTTCTATTCAGTACACATTCAATCATCAAAACAAATCTTTTTTTTTATTTATTCCCAGCTCTTATTTCGAAGCGGAATTGGATCCTGAACTGAAACTATTCAGCCAAAAGTGTTTGTACTGATCTCAAGTGTTGGCTGTGAGAGAAAAAAAGAACTTAATTAAAAGTTTGGCATTGCAATAATGCTAAACGTTTAGGAAACGAACGATCCAATTAAATCATGAGCTTAACCGCAACTTAGTTACGTGAGCTTCAGCAACTAATTCAACTAACACCGATACAAGCCACTGAGTCAAATACAAACCTCTTATTCGAGAGAAGGAATAATCAAATCAGAGTCCTCGAAACGGTTGTCAGGAAACTTTTCTGGTGAACCATTAATGAATCATGAATGCACAATACAGGAGCATAGAACAGTTAAATAGAGTTTAAATGAGATTTTCTTTGTGCCAACGATCTAGACTTTACTATTGAGGAAACTAAGTTACGTTGAAAATGAACCTTTAATAAAATAAGCCAACAATGCAAATAATGGGCATAATGTCGATTTCTCAATTGAAGTTGCAGCTAAGAAATACGGAGTTTTTTGAACTGACCAATTTGTCAAATAACAATTAAGAATCGTACTAAGCTTGTTTTTTTCGATGTCGTATTTTAACGATAGACATACTGTATGATGATACGACAACGATAACGGATGACAAAGCTATTAATATGTGATATGCTAGGAGTGTCATACAAAATTATCGAAAACACTTTTAAGGGGACATAGAACCTTCAAATTTTTCATAAATCGATTTTTGTTTTTTGATTGGATATGTTAGAATGAAGCTTTATAAACATGATTTTAATAATATAAAATTAAAATTACAAAAAAAATTAAAAGCCATATATAGCGAAGCGCCAAGGTCATTTTTTCTATGATTTTCGTTCACTTCGCTATACCACTACATCGACTTAGGCTAAAGTGTAGAGAAAGATAAGTGAGTCAACTCTTTCAAAAGAAGCAAAAAAAGTTAGCTTCGGCAAAAAAAAATGCTTCTTAAAAAAAGTGTTAAAACTCCAAAAAAAGGTCAGAAAAAAGTTCAACTGACACTAAAATTAATGAAAAATGTATCAGCATATTATGGCCTACCTATAAGACGAAATTATAATTCGGTTGAAAACATGCGCAAGGAAGTTTGGCCAGCATATTCCCAAAAAATTTCAACTGATGAGAACCCTCAACACTCTTACTGTCCTGTTGGAGAAAAGATTTGGTGTAACTGGCGCAAGGCGGAGGCAGCTAAAAAAAAATTTCAAGCATCCTCCACCTTTAGATGATGAGATACAAGAAATGTTAAAGCCTATTTATGATGACTTATCAACAAAAGATTTATTAAAGCGCTGCTTGGGCAATTTTACGCAGAATAATAATGAAAGCTATAATTCTGGTGTTTGGAATTTGGCCCCTAAACATATTATTTGTGGAAAAAATATTATAAATATGGCTACAAATATTTCTGCATATACATTCAAGGAAGGATTTATGGCTATCTTGAAAATAATGCAAGTCATGGAAATTACAATTGGCCAATGTGCGCTGGAACATCTAGAAAATAAAGATGCTGCAAGAATCAACTAGGCGGAAAAACACTCGATCAAGGCATCTAAAGAGGCCAGAACTGCTCGAAGAGAGAAAAATCTTCGAAAGAGGAGGAGTATGAACAAGAGGAAGGTATATTGTATGGTCCAGGCAACGCAGATTAAATTTCGGTAAGATTTATTACAAAAAATATTGAAATTTAACTTTAAACGCCTTTATCTCAAAACAAACCTTTTACAAGTTGGCGTGCATGATTAACAAAAATGTTTTTATCCAATCGTTCTGAAATTTTAACACGTTAAGCTGCACATGTTGATGCTCAGAATGAACTACGGATGGAAAAATCAGCATTAAATTTTTTTAGTTATAACCGATTTTTGGGGGAAAAAAACCTCGATATTCGAAAAAAACGCCGCAATTTTGTTTTTTTTTTTCAACCAAATTCTAAACTTTGACTTTTATCCACCAAGTCACATAAAAATTTCAAAAATTCCGCGGTAAACAAGAACGGCAACCCGTGATCAAATTACCTCTATTTTCAGCACTCAAAACTTCTGTTTACGAGAACTGACGATCGGATAATGCGATCAATATGAAATTTACAGAACATGTTAGCATTGACTAGGACCAAGTCTGATAGAAGCGATTTTGAAATACGGGCAATAATGTAGCAGTGGTGCCATTTGGAAAAATCACTGAGAAAAAAAACTGGTTTTTGGCCTATCGATTTCGATTTAGCCACCAGATTTTAACAAAATTCACATAGTAGGTGAAGATTTCATAGAAATTTGGTTGAAAAATTAAAATAAGGTCGCCAGATATGGCAATTTTTGTCTCCTTAATATTGTAAATTTGCTCAGGAAAATATAGGTTTTTTCCCTATAACTCCCGATGCAGTAACGAAATTAAAACGAAATTCATGTGAAAGATATTTCGTTGAAAAATTTTGAAAGGTTTGCCAGCTATGATGAATTTCGTAATTTATTGACATTTCTTTCTCGAGCGATGTTGTCATAAAATTTCCAAATGGGAATTATCCTGCAATGACATTTAACAATATATATTTACGTTTCAAAACTCTAAAAAGTTTGTTCGGTGGTAACCCTAAAATTATGTTCACTCTGATAACTAACAGCGCAGCCATTCAATCGAAGCGAAATTCATAGGGTGGGTTTAATACAACGTGAAGCAGCTCTGGTGCTAGCACATGATTTCCAGCACCAGTCAATTTCGTAAATATTGCAGCAACAGATGCATTCATAAGCATTCATAAGCAAAGCATTTACAATAAAATAAACAACCGATATTTAAATGTTCCGAGTTTTGAAAATTTTTCGGATGGCAACCCCAGACATAGTTTCATCGCTGAAACTTTCGAAGATATCCTTGGATGAAAACGAAATTCAAAGGATAGGTTGATTAATCACGAGCATGTTATGGTAGATTTATCGCTGCTGTGTTGGACAAATGTTGCCACCACTGAACATTTTCATCATTTGTGTTATAGGAAATGCTGTCGGAAAATGATATTTGTTCCTTTGAGTAAGAAATAGTTGATATGATACTAAAATTAGTTTTCTAGCGGTTCTGGTGCGCTAGACTTTTTTTTTATTATTGTTGACATGCTAAGTGTTTCACAATACTAGGTACTATTTAATTATTTTTATCATATTTGAACTAAAGCTAACGTTACTGTTGCCATTGGACTTTGCATAACAATTGTAGTTACATTGGGCCATGAGCTTAAATTATCTCTTACATTCTTCTCACATAAAGGCAGAGGCTAATTTATAAACTGGCTCACTAAGATGCTTGCCTTTTGATTCCTAGAAAAAGTAATTTACACAAAAACGCTCGGTATTAAAGCAAAGCATTACTCATGGCTTTAGAATTTTATATTTTTCGACCAACATCTTTCATTTATTACTTCAATAAAGCATCACTCTATAAATAAAAAATGACTGAAAAACTTCATCAACGTAAATTTGATTAGATTTACATTTGTCAGCATTCATATCAAATAAAATTTTCAGCTGCAGGGCGGAGGATATTCATCTTCAAAATGGTCGTTTGCTCAAATTTTTAGCTTGAACACCCCATATTCGACAGAAAATTGTCTACTCGGTAGAATGCGTAAAATGAAAAAATGCTTCATTAGCCATCATTATTCATCAGCAATTTCTACGAAGAATATGCTAACTGGAGGGCGATCTTATATTCAACGATGAACTGACAGATAATTTCCTCTGAAATGATATCTTCAATTGAATGAAATTTTTCCATAAATTCTATTTGTCTATACAGAAATAAATTTCTCATTTCAGTTGACCACTGATTGAATTTATATCGAAAAACGTGTACAGAGAGGAAAAGGACTTACTGCACAGTAATAGCACCAATGAAAATATCGGAATTTTTGCTTCTCTGTCGTGACTCGTTGCCGCTTTTATGTAATTAAATTGACAATTTCATTGAACCATGTCTGCCTCCAAAATTAATTCAACGGTGCTAGACTACATTTTTTTTAGTATTTGTGTTACGTTCCACGTCGTTCGGTAATTTTCTAGGCAAATTTTCGTGGCAATTTGTGCAAATTCGAATTTTCGGCTGATCGATTAAAATACCTTGCACACAAGGTATGCAGAAGCATGTTTTTATATTCACCATGAAGCGACAGAAACTTTAACTCCAATTATTTCGTATCATTTTATGTGTCTTAGCCAGGTTTTCCATTCCCTTTTTTCCCGCATCGAATTTGAGGAAAATGTGTATCATTGAAAATTTATTGGAAATTTATCGCTTTCTTTGAAAAAGCGAGACAATACCCAACGGGGATCGCAGTAATGCATTTGAGTAGATTGCATGAAGCAAACATTCTAAACAATGCAGATGTAATGCTTCAAAGCTACTTCTCAAAAAAATCATGATGTACCTATGTACTGGGTGGAGAGTGGGAGCAGACTTAGGTGATGGGGAGTGGGCGTGGCGAGTGGAAAAGATGGGAGGTTTGTGGTATGTCCCCATTCAGTCATTTCAGTGGCCAGCATGGAGTGGTCTGTGCAACAGTGTACGTTTTGTGTAAAAGCCTATTTTGAAAAGGCCCATTCAATTAACCGCATACAGCGTGCCTTTCGTTTGAGGTTCAATATTGCGCCCCGTGGCCGTATTCCCGATCGAAATCGAATTGTTTCGTGGGTGAATGCATTTGAGACTACTGGAAATGTGTCGTCAATCAGAAGAGTGCATCAGAACAATGTCACTACACCAGAAAACATTGAGAGGGTTCGGGCAACCATTGAACAGTCTGCACGGTGTTCAATACGGAGACAGTCAAGAATTCTTGGCATTTCTAGGCGTTGCATTCATCGTATAATTAAAAAACATCCTCATATTCATCTTTATAAAATGATAGTCCTCCAGGAATTGCTGCTACGTGATTAGGAAGCCAGACAACTTGCTTAAGGAAACATGCTTGCTACGGTCCCGGGGGACGCCATCATTTTCTTTTCGGACGAGGCACATTTCCACCTCAGTGGATGGATCAATAAACAAAACATGTGCTATTGAGGTGTGAAAAACTCCAGGGAGCTCCACCAGAGGCCTCTGGACTCCGACAGGCTTACAGTATGGTGTGCTCTTTCAAGAAATGGGATCATCAGCCCTTATTTTTTTAAAGAAGACAACCGACCCGTTTCGGTCAATTCAGTTTGTGACATGACCAGGATTCAGGGTTTTTTCTTGCCTGATTTGTTTGAGTTTGAACTGGAAGACGTCTGGTTGCAGCAGGATAGGGCCACAGCCCACACAGCAAGGATTTTCATGGACTTTTTGAGAACAAGGTTCACAGGACGTCTCATTTCTTTATGATAAAGAATTACAGATTTTGTGAGCGCTGACTGCTTAAAAGTAGGCAAAGATTTCAACTGTCTCAGCAAGATAATTGAAAAGTAAATTGATTGGTAAATTTCGCAGTGAGCGTCTGGTAAAGCGGCAGGCCGACCTTTGATCAGGCCCCGACATGTTTTAGGAAATCAATCTGCTTTCTCGCAATTATTAGCCAGGAGATGGCGATAACGGTTGACAAGGTTGCCGTGCGCATCTCTGCTTGTGAAGCAGATTTGTTTGCAATGGCGTCGGCAATTTCCGTTCACTCTCCCTGTTTTCTAATTTGGAGGAGATTTTTGAGAGAATATGGCTGGAAATGTTAAAAAAATCACAATTTTGGGCTCATGCGGGTGATTTCTGACCACCAGTTTGGATTAAGGCACAGAGCGCTGGGCGCCATCTCATACTTGCAAGATCAAATTGTGTCTGACTTGAATGTGCAAAACATTCCGATGGTGATGTGTGCTTTAAATATCGAGAAGACTTTTGATTCCGTATGGCACGAAGGCCATTTGTTTAAGTTGATCAAGTTTGGATACCCGAAAGACGTAATAAGATTCTCTGCAAGCTTTCTTACAGACAATACTTTGCCAGCGTCAATGGAACAAATTGTACCAAAGGGTCTATAACATCAGGAATACTACAAGGCGATGTCCCTAAACCAATTCTTTATACTATATTCACTGTTGATCTTCCTGTTCTACCAAGCCAACATCAAATCAAAGTCATCCGATATGTTGACGACGCGGTCTTGTTCGCATCGCGCCTATAATGCGTATATTTTTTTACATGCATATGTATGTATTAAGTCTCGAGACCTTGCTATTGGAATTAAATGTCGAAACCAATTTGTCTGTGATTATCACTTAAGGCGAAGCCAGTGAGTATTCTTCAATGATAAAGTTAACCGAAATAAATTCCAGGGCTTAATGTCGAAAAACGTTTCACCGCATAATGATCAACTTAAATTTGCTTGGTTAATTAGATACGGCTTTGATCCCTAATTATTATTTCACAAACCATTTTCAAATCTTCTAAGGTTCAACATTTAACCTACAGCATGGCACCTTTGGTCGAATGAACAGTCAAATGAATATTTTTGCATCACTGTGAAAGACAACAAATCGTAAAACTGAAAATAACTACATATTTCTAAAAACTCTGACGAAATTTGAAAGGAAACATGTTTGTCACCAATTTAGCATTAACTTTGATTCCAAATTGTTTGCACTAGTCCTTACAGCGCTTCGACTCTGCTAGTTTTGTGGCGTACCCTGTTCGTTTTCTAGACAAGAAACGTCTTTATTGGAAAAAGGAGCATAAGCAATACTAAATTGTTAGTCAGAGTGTGTTTCAGTTGCCAATTAAAGCCACACTGATAAGCAGCTTAAATTTAGAGCAAGTATATTCGTTTTTCCTGCCATTACTTTCCGTAGGCTTCGGCAATTTTATCAAGGCAATCTCAAATTGATTTAGCAAGGAATTTCAAAAGTTTCGTATTCGCATGGGTCTTCAGTAAAAAAGAACAAAGCGCCAGACGCCATAATTTATATACTTCTGGCGCTATGTACAAAGCCGATTTCGAGATTGTGATAAAATATAGCGGCAGACGTTCATATATAGCCCCCACCGCCATGCATTATAATCCTGCAAATAACAAAAGTAAAAGTAAATTTGTTCCGATTTATATAAATGCAAGATTTTGACAACTGTAGTGTGGGGCCATAAATAATGTTGCATAGAACTGGGCGGCATGTACATAGTTTCTGACACTATGGCGCAAGGAACCATGTTGTGTTGCTCAATGTATTTTGTTTAGCATGTGGGAGCATAAATAATGCGCTATGTTACAAAGGACAGACATCTTTTTAGTATATTAATGAATTTGGTAGGATGAATATAAAATCATAATGATCAGAAATATACTCAAAATGTATCTTCTGCAACCAAAGCGTTCAAGCTAGTGACCCTTATATTTAAGGTTGATGCGAAAATTTGCGGTATTTAATTTAAATAAAGCCTTGATTAAAAACCACTTAAGCACATAGAAACCGCTAAAACACTAATGTTCGAAGAAAAGTAGAGGACAGAAGAAAAACTGTGTTCTCTACATGCAGTCTGCGACAGCGGAATTTGTTTTTTCCTGGATATGCATCATGCTCCAGCACAAAAAGTACCGATTGAAAATTACAGATAATTGAGCTTGTATAAAATCTATGTAGGTCAAAAAGCCTGTTATTTTATCTACTTTTCGTCCAACATCAAGTGCTGCTCAGCAACATGTATATGGGGTACATTTCCAAGTTCATATATAGCTAAGTACCTAACGACATCATTCTTGAAGAACGAGGGTGGAAGTTCAGGGTTATCATTTTAGAGTCAATTCAAACTTTGCTTCTACCTGCTCTAAAAAAATTTCTGAACACAGATTTTTGGTATTTGCACCAGGGACTGCAGCTTAAACTGCAAAAAAGTTGGGTTATATTGCTCACCAGTTTGCGGTGATTAACTTGGTCAGTCTTGCTAAAATGTTTCACCCAACACTACAATACAGCCAAGAGACGCGCAAACACTGTGGGCATTCATAGATGAAATGCTTCGCAGAGTCAGCGTTTTCTAGGAGAGATGGACAGAGGTCATTTTGTGCAACATCTGTTCGGTACATATATTCTCCAAGGCATTTGTGTTCAATCAGTATGCCTGCTCTTGTTGAGTAAGTATCCCGCAGTCGCATGATTGGGCGCTGAAAAGAATACTTTGTCTGGCCACATTAGGAAAAATCCATCTCTCTTTGTGAGCATCAACTACCACGTTATAAAAATGGCATGAGCAGATGCGGTCGAAACACCCAAGTTAGGATCAGAGCCTTGCTTTACAGTGGAGTCAAGAATCTCATTGCTCTCAACGCCACACTGCCCTGGTATCCAGAGCATATGCCATTTACTGAACCTGGCGATAGAGTTCAATTGCGTCCTGTTCTCTTGGGCAACTTTCGATGGTGTCAGGAGTCAATGTGGCACTAGCAGCGCAACTTGACAGTTACTTCAAAAAGCAATACTTTTCCCATACGCTTTTCTTCAATTACCCAGCAGGCAGCTCTCAAGATAATGAATATTACTGCTTGAAAAACATGCACTTGCTCTCAGAGAGAAAAAGCCAACCTGTCTTTCTATGAATGCAGATAGACACCAACTCCAGATCTAATATCTGCCTTCGAGCAGTCCGTAAAGAAGATCTCAAAGCATCCCCTCGTATAGACATCTGGATCCTCCCGGTCTTTTCTGCTCAAGAAGATTACTTTATATCTTCTCCCAAAGTAGGAGGACGGGCACTCGAGCAACCGAAGGAATCACGCAAATCGGGGAGATATCACACATCGTACCCCTAATGGAGCAATGCCCTCCGTTGTCCTTTCCTACCCATAAGCTAAGCTGAGTTAGTCTTTGGGGAGAACTCATTGCTACACTCTGAATTTGAATGCCAAAAAGAGGCAAATTGAGAAGCGCATCACGGGCCACACCCATAATTCAATTCATGGCACCATAGATAAATAGGCACATAATGTTTGCAGCGTGGCTATCTTCTTCAGCCTTATGATTGGTAGATAGATCCACTCAACTATATGTGGTTTAAGATCCCATGTGGCGGTAAAACCTTTCTTGCACTGGCCGAAATTAACTAAAGCACGATTAAGCTTTACTTATACATGATTGTTCCAGAGAAAATGTTTTCCAAAATTTCTCTTAGATATTTGATCTCATCTAAAAGTTGAAGAGTTGGACGTTTCATATTAGAAATCACTTGTCCTTCCAGCTTTCTTTTCATGGTAAACAAAATAAGTTTCGTCTTTACCAGGTATCACTGTAAGGCCGTACCTCGAACACCAACTGTCAATTAAAGCCAATGTGCGTTGTGTATTTCTACATAGCACATTCAAATTCTTACGGACTGCAAGTGAGGTCACGTCATCAGCATAAGCGTGTGCATGCAGCCATTCGTGTTGCAGCGCATTTAGCACTGAGTCAACTAGCATGCTCTACAGGAGCGGTGATAGGACACTCCTTTGGGGCATCCATTTGTTGGCTCCGTTGTCAAGAAGCCGTTGAATACAGCTTTCGAGAAAAACAGTCTCTGCGTCAACAAAACATGTATCCACTTAACTAGAAAGTCGTCGACGCCATGAGTAGTCGTAGCTTCACAAAGCTCTGCAAAGGACACGCAATCAAATGTGTGACAAAAACCATTTGAGAGCGCTCCCTTTACTCTGGAAACCAAAGAATAAAGAGCCGATTTGCATGATTATACTCGCCGGTACACATATTGCTCATCATTCAAGGATAAAGACTTAAGTGTCCTAGTGCGTATGTTTTGTTCAGCAAGTCTCTCCAGGCATTTCAACACAAATGAAGTTATGCTGATCGGTTCAAAATTTCTTGAATTCAAATAGTCATCTCTCCCCGGTTTAGATATATTAACCTGCCGCCAGGGAGATGGAAAATACCCATGACTAAAGGATTTATCGTAAGTCTTAGGTCAATTCCCTTCATTATCATACCCGGATAGATGCCATGTAGACCTGTTGATTTGAAATTCAGAGAGGACATGATTGCATTGCTGACCTTTTCACTGGTGACCACCGATCTAACTACGCACCAGCATTTTTTACTGTTCCAAAGAGCAGGAAGCTTGGCCAAAGGCGCAGATACCTTCTGCGTTTCAATCACCGAAGCGTTTAGAAATTGAGTCCCAATCAAAGTCTGTAGAGACTCCTTTTTGGACTTAGTAAAGTCACCATCCAAGCGTTTTAAAGAGCCTAGCTTAGCTTGTTGATTCTTCTCTAGGACCTTACAAAGCATTGACATCACGGAATAATTTAAGGAATAATTCAAAAGTGGGAATAGGAATAATTTAAAAGATTCCCTCTTAGAAGTCCTCACCAAAATTTCATAGGCTCTCCCTGTTGCTCTTACAAGCCCAATTGAAAAGTTTCCTGGTGATTTTCCTGAGCTTCCGTAGTTCTCGGCTTCACCAGGGAACCGTCTTGTTACATCTACTTTTACTGGTCGGTCAGGCCTCTTCATAGCTACTTATTACTTCTTTATTCAGAGTGCTCAACCGGTGCTCATTCTATTGACAGTCTTGGGATAGGTTTTGACAGGTTTAAAATGGGATTGTTTTTAACTTTCTGTTTAATTATTGTGCTCTATTTCCATATCTTTCAGTTGTATAGTACATTTTAATGACTTTCAATGAGCGGCCAGCCGGTTAAAATGTAAGGCCCATCTTTTCTTGTAATATATGTTCAAAATGGTGTCAAATATATCAAACTACGGTATGAGCTATTCTTTTTTCAAGAGCTCGTAATTTAACTGCTACACTTGGAATTCTTAGTAATTTTATCTTATTGCTTTTTTTATAGATAATGTAAATATGTAACATCAAGAAGGAAAAAAGTTTCTAGATTCGTGCGATTAAATTTAGAATTGAAAATTAGTTCCTAATCAGTGCACGATACGATATTCATTTTGATACAAATATTTTCGTTCAATTTTTCTTTTGGTAAATTGTTGTGTTTAAAATTTGCAGATTTCGGTATTTCGAGGACAATTTGTCCCATTTTGGGACATCGATTTTTCTTTAAAAAATCACATCTTCGATATTTCTCAAAAAAACAAAGTAAGTCTTACGTGTTAAAGAAAGTTTGATCTTTTAAAACAAAATTGGGACTAAAAGCTGCGAAAAATGATTCGGATTAAACTTATTAAACTACCTGTCAAAATAACTCAGTGGTAATTTGAGGGTAAATATTTACAAGAAATAGTAGTGAAGTATTTGATACGCATGGTGTCATTTGAACAACCTTTCCTGAGTCGATAACAATCACATTTTATACTGATTTTAGCTAAAATATGTTCGAGTGAATGCAGTTTAACACGATACATTTTTGAGTTTTCCAATTTTCATACGAGCCTTCAATATTTCCATCCTTGCAGGTACAGGCTTAAGTACTTATATGTTCCATTGTTTTATCTACGCCTTTACGACGGACAACCACAACGATCAATAGTCTTGTTCATTACAAAAATATTTTCGTTCATGGTTCCTCTGAAGTTCTTAGCAACCTGATCGAATTACTTGAATTCAACTTTTAGAGAATTCAAAAGAAATTGAAACTCGCAGTCGGCAAAGTTTTATTGCCATTGAACGTGTTTCTCTTTATAAAGAGTGAACGGTTTCAAATTCGGGATTGTGCCCAAACGAGTGGTAGGCTCAATACCTTACAGCTTTACTCACTGACGAAGTCGGATATCAGGATAGATTTCTTTTAAGGGGAAAATGAAAAGAAAAGTGGGTAAATTTGAAAGGGTGAAGTGTGGTTCTTTTAGCTGATTAAAGAAAATTTCTACATTATCATCGAGAAAGGGATTAATTGAATTTACACTTTGATGTAATTAAATAGAAATATTGTGCTTTTCAATAAACATCTGTGAGAAATTGACAAAGACATTCCGAAAACGCGAAAATATAGTATATCCGTCGTATCTAAAGAAAATCAAATTAACTTTCAGATGAGCTACGGAACACTGTTTAATGAAGTAACTGGAACCTGAAACTTTCTTCTATGCTCAGCAGCTATGCAGCAATAATTGGCAAACAAGTTTGAAGCTACGTTTTAAGATTGTAGTTGGTAAACTCTGGAGCTTATCGTTTCATAAGTAAATATGGCTGTGAAAAAGTCTTAGGTACCAAATTCTGTGTGACGAAGTGTTTGGAAACTCACGAACTAAAGACATTTTCATTAAATTTTGAGCTACACAACTGGATTAGGTGTCCGAAAAAATTTGAAATTTAATATCCCGTTTAACTTGAGAATATTCGTATTAGATTCAAAGTGGCTTTTGACAGGATATCGCAGCCGCTAAAAATATAAACCATGAAAAAAATTGCTGTAAAAATACAATAAAATAAGTCCGATAAGAACTAGCAAGCCAAAATAACGTAGCCGTTAGTTTAGAATTTTTTTTATTGTCAATTGAGCTTTGGAAAACAAATGGCATTAGATGTTTTATCGGGCGGCCGGGCTAAGAAGGACATATTTGATGAGACGTTTGTCATAATGTTGGCTGGTCGTTTCAGTCATAAAATATCATCAATTCGATCGCTGTCGTAATATTAAAAGTAAAGTAATCCCACGGCAACCATCGTACGGGTCTATGGGTTGAAGCTGGTAGAGAGCTTCATTACAATTTTTTAATCATTGTGAATACGAGTGTGGAGTGATTAGTTCCACGACTCACTTTACCCCTGATTAAATCAGGTACCTAAATCAGAGCTAGGTGAACTCAAACCTTGGTGCGCGGTCCCGCGTCCGAACCTGGATTCGAACCAGGGACCCCACACGCAAGAAGCCAGTGCTCTACCCACTAGGCTACTCAAGCTTTTGTCGTAATAATGACCTCATTATAATGCCAAAATCTGTCTCATTGACAGATTTTGATCTCGTCATTATGAGGCCAGCCAAAATAACAGTAATCGAGATGATGGGGTGACACACTTGTTTTAGCATCACTATGCTATTTTTATGCTTAAATGCTAGTGAAAAAAACAGTATAGAGAACAGTTATAATTTTGATTTCATAAACATACAAGTGAAGCGTAAAGTTTATAAAATAAGTGAAGAAAAAAGGCTGCAACATATGAAATATCAAAATTAAGTTAATAAATAAACATGCTTAATACTAAAGCAGTGCGCTCACCGACGTACATATTTGGTGTAAGGTAGTTTTAAGTATTGATACTTTAAAATATCGTCAAAACATGAAATACTTTCGTTAGCTACACAAGTCCACTGACAAAATTGTTCCGCTCTTCTAGTGTATATGGTGCGCTGTCGTCATTTTAAGTAAAATGATATTCCGCTGCCATCATTTTATGGGTATCATAATGAAACTCATTCGTCGTTATTCTGATTGGTGCCCTCATAATCGTACTAAGTGTGTCCAAGTCTTTATTCAGAAGCTTAAAGAATACCGGATCAACATATGGATTTTTTTATTAGTATCAAAATGATGTGTAATTAACTCGTGTTGAAATCGTTCGATTTGTGAATTGCTCACTGTTGCTGTGAATTTGTGAATTGCTCACTGATCAAAATCGTTTTAATTTTACGTGTTTGAAATTGAACAGGTAATTTGGATTTACAGGATGCAATACGATACAATGATACAATTCAGTGTTGTGGTGTAGTGATAGCTAACTTTTTGTATATCATGCGCTATATAAGCAAAACAGAGTAAAAATATATAATCGAATGTCTTTAAAAAAATTTAAAGACTTAAAATTCATTCAAACGATATCAGAGCTTTAAAAATCAATAACGATTATAACGAAATACAGTAGTTAATGCATTCAGAACCAGAAGTTCGAACTTGAATCGAATTTACATTTCAATTGCCTGTCTCAAATAAATAGTCCACTCAAAACCCCCAACGTTGAAATACATGTACTCGACAGGAATTAAAAAAGTCTTACTGGTTAACTAGCAGTACTCAACTTTGAACGGTGGTCAGCCTCACCTCTAATCTGCGGCGTGGCAACCGGAAATTCCGACGAAATATTTCAACATCTTGTTAAAGTCCAACGAACATCTACACTTTGTCTCTTATCACTTCCTGCTTGAACTTCCAAACGTACATACAAGTGTCTTGTGCCATTTGCCGGGCTTAACTTCTTGCACAATAATCCGTGTCATCAATTTCCTATTGAGCTTCAATTCAAGTCGAGTGTGCTCTGCTTCGTTTGGAACGTATGAAAAAGCACTTACTTGTTCGCATATTTGCTAACAACACTTGCTTGCTGTTGGATTGAAAAAGTTGTACAGAGAATTTTGAAAGTTTTATCAGAAAGTTAACAATGAGGGCAAATATTCGTATGCATTATTGTTGCTGAAGTTGAAAACTACTTTAAATTCATCGTATTGCCAATTGTTTTTGAAGCCTTTTCTTCTGACTCTGGCCAAATTGGTTGCACGGCAAACAAGTGTGGATTTCTATCTGAAATGGGTCTTGTTTCTTCTCGAAGAGTATTCAAGTAGTTTAAACTAGACACTAATAATATGAATATAACAAGAATATATTGGAATTATTTTTGCGGGATGATTAAAATTGAAAAATTTTTATTTATCTTGAAAATTTTTTTATTTGACAAAGTGAAAAAAAAAAAAAAAAATTTTCAAAAAAATTTTCAAGATAAATAAAAATTTTTCAATTTTAATCATCCCGCAAAAATAATTCCAATTTGATTCTGCTTTCGGAGGCTTATTCCGCAAAACGATCGAGTTTCCCGTATCAATTATTCTCTGCTTTGATAAGCTTTAGAGACGATATACGTTGTCTATGCGATTATAGACAAGAAGGGAACCGTGATCACAAATCAATAACCTTTATGAGTAAAGAATATATACTTAACATTACAAGGATTTACAGCAACTCTGATTGAAACGTTCTTTTTGTATCATAGATAACTTGATACAATTGTGTTGACATATGTATATGTATTTTTGTTAAATCGGAAAATATTTTTTACGAATTGAATGAGATGGATTTTCATTGTTTATTGGTAAAATAGCCGAATCAATAAAGAGCCTACCGTAACAGTGCAGCATTCCTACCCAGTCCCGAGGATACAGAATTCATACATGCTGCCAACGGAACTATGTTCATGACAACTATCGATCTTCCTGCAAGGTATTGGCAGATTAAGTTATGTAAATAAATAAATAAAAAAATAAATGAAAAAAAAGTTAAGCCTTACGTGTCCTGTCAAATTGAAATTTTGAATGATGCCAAATGCGGGCAACTTTGTAGCTGCGGTGTAACCTTGAAGTAGCGATCAATAAAATAAATGCTGCATGCCCTATAGTTGCCGATGCAGTAAAAAGCATGAAAAAAAATCACTCAGTAGAATGATCATACTGGAAGCCAAGTTTTACAAAGCTTTTGTAGAGAAATAAGGATAAAGGAGCCAGCCCAAGACATTTAAGTAACTTTTATGTTAAGAAATTCAGCGAAGATAAGAAAAAACGCGGACGGGTGCTCAAAATGTTTCTGTTCAGTTAACTTCCAACGCTTTTGTCGGATCTACATGAGAGTAAACCATATAAAATCTGAAGCAAACGCTAAACAAAATCAAAAATTATTCTTCCTAGTTGGTTCTATGTGCTTGAGATTTTTTCGTAGTGCAGTTATCATAATTGCATAATATTTGTCACCGATATTAACTATCATCTACCTATTTATTTATTTATTTATTGTATATATTTATTAATGCAAGATCTCGAACCCCTAGCGAGTCAAAGAGCATTTTAAAATTGATCAAAACTGAGCAAAATGAAAGCAGCATTCTGAGTTTCATTCTATGCTACTTGTAAAGTGACACATCAGCGCGTACTAATTACCTTTGATGAAATTAAAAAAGACTTGATACCAAATTTTTCACGTAAATGACAGATGAAATCATCTGCATACATTGAGGATCTTTGATATCAACATTTACGTCCTCCTTCTGTGAATTACTAGAAGCACACTAATGAAGCGAAAGTTATTAGTATGTAATTCAAAAGCAAGCCCTAAGAAATATTCCAACGGAATTATTCCAAAGAGAAAGTATATTCAGCTCGCAGTGGACTCGACTTTAATTCACCTCATTTCATTTCATATCATGTCCTTCTGTGTCTAGTTTGCAAAACTTTATCTATGCCCAAGCTTAAAGTACGAAGCCCCTTCCACAAAACTGTTGAAAATTCATGAGGTACACGTTAAAGGCAATAAACCCTATGCTTCCTCTCTGCAAACCTCCACTCGACTATTGCAACTGTAATGCAGCCCTCGCAAAAGCAAACTCTTCTCGATTCCAGAATGTAAACAATAAGCAAGATGTAATTGCTATGCGACAAATTTGAGAAAAAATATTTGCGAAGATTCATGGTCGTCCCTAGTAATTCACTTTATATTTTGTACAAACTTTGCAAGAAATTATTGCGTAAATACTGAAGTCTGACTGGCACCCATTTTGCCAATGACAAAGCATCCTGATACTAGCGAAACAGACAAACAACAACAAAAAAAAAAAAATCAGCAAATAGAGGTGAAAAGGGTATGCCATGGCTGCCATTTCATTTCTGCAGAAATACAAACAAACTCCATTTCATTTTGCCGAAATCGAGTGTTTCTCTGCAGCTCGTTGCCCGTTACAAAAATAACAACTGCATAAGCTTGATAGCTTTTTCGTGTATCAGGAAATAACCTTCTTTACTTTATCTAGACTACTCAGTGAGCGAGCATGTTACCGATTGTTAGTCTGTGAAGAGCTCGTCCAATTTATAGCTTACGAAACGGGTCTACATAGTGAACAACTGTGTTCGTTGTTTCATCGTCCTAAGCCTACAACGTCAACGGACTCCCAATCTATTTTAGCCTTCAAAAATACTTTCTCCCGCCATAGAAAGGAACAATGTACAACATCTCAGTAAGCTGCGCAAAAATGTGGCCGAATTTTCTCAGCAAATAATCGCCAGGGACATTAAAAGATTCCCAAGATAAATTTCATAGACCTGTTGATGATGCTTAAGTAACTTGAATGAGTAAATCGTACTAGTGCTGGCACATCGAAACGAAAAATCGATGTTATGTCGTAAGAAATACATCGATGTAGCAAAAATATCGATTATCAAACATTTATTTTACCGTGATATCAACATTGTTAACCAATTTGTTGGCTATTGTAAAATCTGAACGATAAAAATACAGTCACATTTACAACCTCAGCACGATGCATACTTACATGGCTGCTAACTTGGCTGCCAATATGCAAATTGGTAAATATGTTGAATTTAGGGTTTGCCCAATTGCTCGTACTATAATTAAAACTATTTGATATTTTGACCAAATATTAATGGCAATCCTAGAAACACTGTAGAAACGCAAAAAAAGTTTGTGATATTTTGTATTTGCTTTCATTACAAAATCATATTTTGAAAGTTTGTTGGAAGCCTTATCTAGATATATCAGCCAAAAGTCTACAAAATATTACTAACATTAAGGTCCATCTACTGTGTTATAGGGCTTACTGAGGGATTTTTCAAGATTGTACTGCTGCCAGCATATTCATTCAACTTCTATCTGTCCTGGCCCTACGCTTATTAAAGGTAAATATTGTCTGTGAGTCTCAATTGGATATGATACTTTAGGCATTGGTGCTAAATAAAAGTTGTCAGTACGAAATATTTTTGTTTATTTTTGTACCAATAGTTACTACCATTTAATTTTCATGTGAAAAAAATCTACAATGAAATTAAGTAGAAAATGTTTCAATTTCCTAGTTTTGGTCATTTTAAGCTTGAGTAGCCTAGTGGGTAGAGCACTGACCTCTTGTGCGTGGGGTTCCTGGTTCGAATGGGTACCTGAATTAAACAGGGGTGAAGTGAGGCGTGGAATTAATCACTCCACACTCGTATTCACAATGATTGTAAATTTTTGAGGAAGCTCTCTACTAGTTTCAACCTCTATACCCGTACGAGGGTTGTCGTGAGATTACTTTAGTTTACATTTTGATTATTTAGCGGATGAAAACTCCAGAACTTTTTGCACCCCCGTAACTGTCGATGTAGTCATCGAATAAAAGCAAAATTTCCAGTGTGTGGATGACGATGTTGAGCAGCGGTGTGTGGCATAGTTTTCATTGCAGTGCTGGCAAAGTGCTGCCAGCACTGAACATTTCCATAATAACGTTATAATAATGATGCCATTAAATTTTTATATGAAAAACTTCCTATACTGCGAACTTCCTATACTTTTACGGTCCTAAAATTCTGAAAATAGTGCAAGTTGGAAAATAATGCAACTCAGATGGACCTGTAACTGACAAGCCACCGTCCTAAAGTGGAATGCGCTGGCATGGGTCGGAAAGGGCTTTAATAAGAATCGTTCGAGCTACAATTGGGACTATCGAGCCCAATGGCTGTGAGAAGTTGCCGTGAAAAGTTTCCCTTCTGACACGGAATGGGTACTGCGTTTTTTACTAATGTTCGAAGAACATTTTACTAATGTTCGAAGAACATTAGTATTAAAATCGATTCGGCCAAAAATTCATATTTATATATATATATATATATATATATATATATATATATATATATATATATATATATATATATATATCATCAAAAAATTTCAGTGAGATAATCTCGGGA
The DNA here is from genome assembly GCA_963978885.1 of Nemotelus pantherinus. Taxonomy (NCBI): domain Eukaryota; kingdom Metazoa; phylum Arthropoda; class Insecta; order Diptera; family Stratiomyidae; genus Nemotelus; species Nemotelus pantherinus. The sequence continues at coordinate 259,010,406 of OZ022264.1, read as the reverse complement.
ACGCGCCATCCGATTGAGCTGAAACTTTCAGGATACATTGGTGTATATGCAGAATAGGTCCAAGTCTCTTTAAATGTCAGTTATTGTTAACGTTTTGGCGCCGGCGGCCATTTAAGTGATATTTTTAATATACCTATTATTTCGTGCACAAATGATTTTCGCAAAAATAAAGTTAACGAAATAAATTTCTAACGTGTTTTACGTATGAATCGGATAATGCTTTGGAATTTTTTAACCCTATGTGTGCGCTGGGTGCCTAAAAAGAGGACGGGAAAATTTGAAAATTTTTAAATTGCGATAACTTTTGACAAAGCTATTTAATCATTACGAAATTTTCAGGACATATTGATATTATTTAGTTGTAGATTTGTGTAGCTTTTTATGAGCGTGCTGGCAACCCTGTAGCTAGGGCAGGCACTGAAAGTGAAAACCTCCAAATCATCGTTTCTCTTGAAAAAATGCCGTTTCTTCAAAAAAAAGCCACTCATATGTAAATCTTGTGCTTTGTTTACATAACCAAAAAAAAAAAAAAAGATATGGTATAACGGGCACGCCTGGTAACCCTTGCCCAATTTACCTATATTTTAAGCATCAAAAACTTCTGTTCACGGAAACTCACGATACGATGAGCAGAATTAATTGAAATTTGCAGAATGTATTGGTCTTAAATAGGACCAGGTCTGATAGAAGTGATTTTGAAATGCGGGCGATTCTGTGCCAGTGGTGCCATTTTGAAAAACCACTAAAAAAGATAACTGTTTTTAGCCCTATAAATTCTGATTGAATCGTTCGATTTTGACGAAACTCACACAATTGCTGGACCTTATTTTAAGCCACGTTTGGTAGAAATTTGGTTGAAAAATTCGGTTGGAGCTGCCAGCTATGATAATTTTGGTGTCTTAAATTTGAAAAAAAAAATTTGGAAGTGAAAACATTCAAACCATCGAATATTCAAAAAAATGTCCGTTTCTTACAATAAAACCAATCTGTATATAAATCTTATGTTTTATCTACACGTTCAAAATAAAAATTTGGAAATTTCATGTCGGACAAGAACTGTAACCCTCTCCCAGTTAACCTATATTTTTAGCATCAAAAACTTCTGTTCACGGGAACTCACGAGCCAATAATCAGATACAACTGAAATTTGCAGAATGCATTGGACTTAAGTAGGACCAGATCTGATAGAAGCGATTTTGAATTGTAGGCAACTCTGTGCCAGGGGTGCCATCTTGAAAAATTACCAAGAAAAAAAACTGCTTTTTGCCCTATGAAATGTGAATAAGTTACCAGATTTTCATGAAATTGAAACAGTAGCTGAACCTTGTTTTAAACTCTGTTTGATAGAAAGTTGATTGAAAAATTCGATTGGTGCTGCCAGCTATGGTAATTTTTGTGTCTTTGGTTTTGAAAATTTGCTCAGGAAAATAAAACTGTTTGCCCTATAACTTCCAGTGCAGTCATGAAATCAATACGAATTTCATACAATTCATGGAACTTATTATAAACATTATTCAGGCCAAATTTGGTTGAAAAGCCACGATAGGGTTGCCAGCTATTGTTGGTTTTGTATTTGTTTGCAATATCTTTACTAAGCGGTTTTATCGTAGAATTTTCAAATGGTAATGATATTGTAGTGACAATAAACAGCAAATATTAAGCTTTCGATTATTTGAAAAAACTCGCTGCAGGTAACTCTAAATTTCTTTATGCTCCTTTAACTTCGAATGTAATATAACAACGTGAAGCAGATGTGATATATTCTTGGCTTTGACACTGGCAGAAGGTTGCCAGCACGAGTCGGTTGTGCTACTTTTGTATCAATGAACGCTTACAGTTAGTATTCATACCGGAAACATTTACAATTAAAATAAATAATCAATGTTGCAATTCGCAAAGTTCTGCAAATTTTTCGGATCGCAGCCCCAAACACCAACTTCAGTTACAGTGCTGCAGGCACTGAGCATTTTCTTCATTGATGTTATATGAGATGCTGCTTTCAAAATTATGTGAAATAAGCAACTGATAACGAATATAATTAACCCGTGTTTTGCTCTCATAAACGTTGAAATTCATGCCAGTGGTAATATCTGAAACCTTCCACCATATGAGTTATAATGCATTCTTGAGACCAAAGTAAAACGTGGCATTTGAAACAATTTGGTCGTAATAAGCAGCACATGTGGTGGAATATGCACTCAAAACCTGCACGATTCTTCTACTGTTCTTCGAACATTAGTGTTTCTAGCGGTTCAGGTGCGCTAGAGTTTTTTTTATTTCAACTGGGCTAGTCGATAGATATCCAGGGCTGCAGATTCTGGTACTTCAAGAGATACAGATTCTGGTATGCAGTGTTGAAAATCATGCGTGTGATAGCCCTGAAAATCTTTCTACCTAATAAGTATCGATGCAGTTTCCGGTTTGAAGTGGTACGTGGCCCGCGTCGAAACAGGCTTGGCTGCAATAAAGAGCACATGTGGTAGAATACGCATTCAAAATCTGCACAACTTCTTAATTTTTCTTCGAATATCAATGTTTCTAGCAGTTCCCATGCGGTGGAATTTGTGTTTGTTTGCAAACGATGCGCACCGATCTCTTGAAAGCTATTTAAAAAGGTTCACTTGTTTTACAGTGATTTTAAAACGCACTATTTATATATATATATATATATATATATATATATATATATATATATATATATATATATATATATATATATATATATATATATGTATATATATATATATATATATATATATATATATATATATATATGTGTATATATATATATATATATATATATATATATATATACACATACTCAAAAATACACCTTACTAGTAGTATCACATAATTACACATACACCTTACTAGTAGTATCTAAATCATGACAAAAGCCCATGAATCAATAAAGTACCTTTGATTAAAATACTTTGATAAGAAGAGGTACACTGCTAGACATGCATAAATGCAGCTTTGATAAAAAAAATTTAGAATTAAAGAAGATATGGTGATTTTAATCTTTAGAAGTCTCTAATCCGCCTCAAAAAAAGTCTGCGTACACATCACACTGCTTGGGGATTTACAGTTAGAATTTACAGTTGCAGTGCGAACATTTTTGTATCTATACACGTAGTGGTTTGATTGGTAAAGTTTGTGACAATATTGTGTGAATTAAAGACTATATTTTCCAATGGAAGCTCCAAATAAGGAAATAAGTGTTAGTGAACGAAATTGATACTAAATCTGCATGAAAAGGGAAAAAGTTTTCGTGAAATTGCGAATTTAGTTGGAAGAACGCATTCCTCAATACAAAAGGTTGATACTAATTATAATACAACCGGTGTTTTTATTTCTAGGCATTGATAAACTTACTGTACGTGAACGTCAAAATATTATTAATTCTGTGAAAAAAATCCCCGGCTAACGGCCTTCCAACTTGCTCAAGAAACTAAAGAGACATACCAAAAAAACAATATGCGAGAAAACAGTTCGCAAAATAATCAGGAAACGTGGTAACCATGGTCGAGCACAAAATCGTCTAAAGAGAATGAATTTTGCGAAAACTTACGTCAACATGCCAAAAGAATTCTGGGAAAGGGTTCTTTTTTCAGACGAAAGTAAATTTTGTATATTTGGGATAAAAGGACGCAAATTAGTGTGGAGAAAACGTTCGACTGCATTGAATAACACAAATTTGATTCCCACTGTAAGATATGGTGGCGGTGGTGTGATGGTTTGGGTGTGTATGGCTGGTAGCGGACTGGGACAATTAACTTTTAATGAGTCAACGATGGAGAGTATGGATATCTGAATCTTAAAAAACAATCTCAAGCAAAGTGCTGAGAAATTAAGGCTAGGGAATGCTTGTTACTGCCAGCACGATAATGACCCCAAACATACTGCTCGCATAAATAAGCTTTGTTTGGTCTATAATGTCCCAAAATTATTGCGCACACCCCCTCAATCACCGGATTTAAATCCCATTGAACATTTGTGGGATTTACTTGAGAGGAAAATTCGCCACAATCAAATTACAAGCAAAGAATCACTTAAAAGTGTTATATTGAAGGAGTGGAACAGTATAACGGCCGAAGAAACTACAAAGCTAGTTCACTCCATGCAAAATAGGCTAAAAGAGGTCATTTATAGGAAAGGGTTTGCAACAAGCTATTAAGGCGATTAATCGGATAAGCTAATCAAGGGGAATTCTAATTAGATGATTAAATTATTTCAGGTGTACGCAGACTTTTTTGGATGCATTTTGATGGGCTTGTGCACAAACTTATTTTTTTAATATAAATATCAACGGACGACTAATGGGTTGTATCCTTAGTTACAATAGTGTTAGCTGAAAGCAATAAACTAAAATTCTTAGTCATTAGCAATTGGAAACGTTCTTCATTTTAAAATATTTTTTTTTACCAACAAGTGTACGTAGACTTTTTTGAGCATGTATATATATATATATATATATATATATATATATATATATATATATATATATATATATATATATATATATATATATATGTATATATATATATAACTCTTTCTAGCCTGAAGTGTACATAATATATATCTTTTATTGATAAATCAGAACGATTTCTAGATTTTACTCCGCCACAAATTTTTTGAATAGATTCTTAGAAACCTGTTATTTCAATAATCTTCGGTGCAATTTTTCCCTAACCGTAATTAGTAGCAACCGAACTTCACTCGGCAATTTTCAAAAATAATTAATCGCCGTATTTACACCAACTGTTTGAGGATTATTTGTGATTAGAGAAAGAAAACCAATTAGTGCTGTACGTTGATACTTAACTGGAATGAAGGAGAATGAGTTTATTTGAAAGAACGGCGAGGCAATTGGTGGTCGAATGTAAGTATTTGATGGCTTTGCACTTTAATTCCAAAAAGGATCATAGAAATATTGGATTGCTGAAGTAAGATGCAAAAATAGTGATCAAGAGCTATTGTTTAATTTATATTGTAAAATGTACTTCATTATTTAATTTATATTACATAACGTCATAAAACAATGACTTTCGTCTTATTTTAGATATGAAATGCATGTAATTTCAAACGAGTCTGTACACTTTACCTAATACCGCAGATAAAGCATTCATCTTTCATTTTCTTAGCTGCTGAGGAGTTAAACTAAGTACGTTGCATCCGCTAGAATGATCCATTTTTGAAAAAAAGTAGCGGAAATGTATGAGTTTTATAACAGATTTTTTTATCATTAGGTTGCATATTTAGCATATGAAAATTTAATACTAATATTTTTCAGAAAAAAAGTGGCTAATTTGCCCAGTCATCGCCACCAAAATTTAATCAGACTGCTTCCATTTTGAAATGAACCTATCCAATGAATTTTGACAGTGACGAATTTTCTTGAGAGTTATTTCAAGATGGTACAATATACTTGAGTAGCCTACTGAGCAGAGCACTGGCTTCTTGCGTGTGGGGTCCCTGGTTCGAATCCAGGTTCGGACGAGGGTCCGCACACCAAGCCTTGAGCTCACCTAGCTCTGATTAGGTACCTGATTCAAATCAGGGGTAAAGTGAGTCGTGGAACTAATCACTCCATAATCGTATTCACATTGATTGAAAAAAATTGCAATGAAGCTCTCTACCAGCTTCAACCCCTAGACCCGTACGAGGGTTGTCGTGGGATTACTTTACTTTTTACCATAGCTACAAGGTAACCAACCTATACAATAGACTTCTATACAACTTGATACTACTCAAGACCAATACACTTTGTGCGATTCATTTTGATGTGATGGCCGATGGTGAGTTCTTGCAAGCACAAATTTCACGTGAAAGTTTGAAATTTGGTGAAAGGTTACCGTCCTTAGTTTATAACAAATTTTGAAACAAAACGTGTTAAAAAAAAATTCAAATTTATTAGCTATTTGCATTTTTCCCAAAAATCCTTTCAAGGAGACCTGATAGTTTGAAGCATTAAGTTTCATATGCCAGCCGTAGTGCTTGTAAATTTATTAAAAAATATATTCTTTTTAAATATCAATGCATCCTGTGAGTTTTGTAACGCTTTGATGACTTTGCCTAATGTAAAAATTTCCAAAACATTGTGATAACCAAATCAAAAACATGATTAGTTTTCATTTTCTTTACTAGTCGTTTCAGAACATCTAAAGCTAGGTTAGGCTACAGTAAACAAAAATATGCTGACCGACTCAAATAGGCGCACAGGAGGCTCGTGTAATGCCATTGTTAACTCCCGTCACTCAACCGCTATAACCAGGAAACTAGATGGTTTCTTCAATCGATGCCGTTCTTCACCAAATCGGAAGCGAAGGATGTAAACCTTTGGCTTTTTTCTCGAGGAAATTAAATAATGCTCAAAAAAAACTACAGCACATACAAACAAGAGCCGAAATTCAGTTCGAACCGATCGCTATAATTCAAGAAACAGACGATGAACTTAAAGATATCTTGCACTCAAACACAGTTTCTTTGCAGGTTAATCACACTTCATTTTTAGATATTCAACTCTACTGCCATTTAAAAAATATGAAAGCTAGACATTTCATAACTAAAAACTTTAGTTTAAAGGTCTTAAACTAAAATTCAGGATTTATCTTATCCCCGATTAAGAGCAACTGTACGCCTGGTAAAGAAGCGCTTTGTTTGACCAAATCTATATCGCGATAGCAAATACTTCGTACAAAATTGCATCTCTTCGCTCATCGGTCTCCATTTGTCATTTTCCCTGCCATATCCGATGGCAACGAATGTCAAATTATGGCATACCATCTGATGCGTGGGCAATTCCATGACATGCCATATCATTTGGAAAATGCCTCTGAACGGAAAGGACGTGCGCTTTATCTGAGCCATGAAAGCTCTTTTAAAGTTATTTGAAGTGAAGAGAGAAGAAATGGTACTGCAGATGAAAACCCCGTGTGCAAGATAAATCCATTTCTGGATAAGCGGGTGAAAATTTAAGCTATTATAGTGAAAATATTCTTTGATTTGCTGCGGTAAGAAGGGGGATGGAGTAAAAGTCATTTAAAAAATATCCGCCGATCATCAATTGTCAGTTTTATTTATTTACTCACCCTTAAAAATTCGAATAATTTCGCTTTCAAAAATAGCAAGTATGTAATTTTATTATTAAAAATATTTGCATCACAATTCGACTTTTTCGCAGCTTCGCACCATTCCATATTGTTTAAACTGTATTAGGTGCGTTTTTTTTGTTCCGATAGAGAACAGAATAGAACTATGCCGCGAAAACAACGATCTAGTATAAAACAGCAGTGCGTATGCTAAGACTGTGCTGTTGTAGCACTACACAGCTGAAAATAAAGGGAGAAAATAACGAATACACACCTCCACAATCGATAGAAAATAGAAAAAAAAACTAAGAGAAAATTACCTCTTTCAACTTTCTACACATTATGAGGGCTTTTTAATCCTAACTACCAAAACATTCAACATAACCTTGAAAAAACCAAAGCGGCCTCACAGCAAAAAAGACAACTTCTCATGAGCTTTTCCTTTTTTGTTTCCAATGCGTAAACTCTGTTCTCTGCTGGATAGAGGAGCATTAAAGCACGCCTATTGATTGCTCAACCAGATCTTAAAATCTCTGTAAATGCAGAATTTCTACATTCGCTTATAAGAAACGGAGCATGATCACCGGTCAGCGCCATTTCGTAAATTAAGAATTGTCGAAATATGGCCAGGCTAATGGCCAAGCAAATGGCATAACATTTGGCTTGCCATTTATGGCATGCCATCGACCATCTCGACTAGCCATTTCCATGGCAAGTCGAATAGTATGTTATGGGAAATGGCAAGTGGAGACAGACTGCAACCAGAGAAGTTAGGTGCACTGCGATACCCGACGGCCGATCATACCTCTCATGACCCGGAATGTGTAAATAATACTTGCTGAGTGATTGGAAATTCCAACTGATACAGACTGAAATTTAAACAAATCGCATTCTAATTTGATTGATTCTTATTTCAAGTACTTGGCATAAGATAAAATCTAGCTAATTAAGCAAATATTAAGTGAGGGCTCCTTCACTCCCGAATTTACCGCATTCTAAGTGTATTTTTATGTATACATTATTTATGAACATATTCTACGTATAAATTTTATCCAAGTGTATAAATAACAATAAACTTTTGTTGTTTCTCTTTTTATCAGCGCCCGCATTTTCGAAAATCAAAACATAGTGGGCCACAGGCAGACTGGACTGCTACTCTTTAAGAAATCTTTTATCTGGCTTCAGAGGATGGGCTCTATGTCACGTCAGCTACCAAGTACTCTCTGATCTATGACCATAAATCATCAAAATACGCCAAACTCTTTTGTGTGACGATAAAAATGTCCGAGTTATACCAACAATATTCCCGTGATTCCATATGCAACGAAGAAAGTCTTTTCTATCAAACGGTTTTAAATACGCCCTGCATACACACATACATAGAATGATAAATGTGCAGTTCGCTTCACTTGTCAAACATAAAATCTATTTTCCTGTAAAAATGTTTTTGAAAAGCCATCATTATTTATAACATAAAAAGCAGTCCTTCAGAAATTTTTATCATAAAAGAATATTTATACTCGAAACCAAAGCGGCTCACTTTGAGGTCGGCTAGATGACTGTTAAGTTTGCGTCTATAGCACACATGCAATTTATCTGTGGCATAGTATGAGATTTACAGCTTTTTTAAAGTCGAGGCAGCTCTGAGTTTATTGACTCTGTCATGAAATAACACTTTCCTTTAAAATTTTATGTGGAATTTTTTCGTTGCGCGAAGTCCAAAGCTATTCAAAATGAACTCGTTTGAGATGACACATCGTTTGGATTGCAACGAAGAAAATAAATGAAGTTAATGATAATAGCAATATTTTCCATTCATCGGTTAAAACTGTGAACATGGAGATTATCATTAACATTCAAGTTCTATCGTAACCACCTCAAATAGAAGAGTAATTTTCGAATAAAGTTAGTATGTAATATTATCAATTTGAATGACAATTTTCTCATATAGTGGCTCAATAACAAAGTGGAACTTATGCCTACTTATACGTTCCAAGAGTTAATAAACATTCTAAGAGTACTCTTCAGAGAGAAACAATCATGTTTTATTAACTCTATACTATTTACTTGAAATTCTGAAAGTTTGGTCTCTGTTGTCATTACGAAGCCCGATTTCAATGCATCAAGAAAGTGTTGAACAGATTCTCTTTGTGCTGTTGAGATGAGATAACTGCTATTGAAGGCGACCATTATTAAACGTTTCAAATCAGGAAATTCAGTGAAAAATTAACCAAAAAGTAGATTGTTTTCAAAGGTTGACGAAGGATGGGGGTACAAAGTGCTTCCAAAGATAGCTTCCAATACTACCAGGATAACGATCATACAAAGCACTCAATGTAGACCCAAGATAACTATCAGTATAACGATCCATAACACAAAGCACTCAATGTGTGTTTACGGATACTGTATCTTTGTCTAATGTGCTGGAAATATCTCCGCAATTTTCTGATGCTAAAGCTTTTGAGCACTTGTAGATTCATTAGGAGAACCAATTAAAAACTTATACTATTAGAGCGAAGACGGACTAGGGAATCAGCACTTCAAACTGAAAAGGCAAAAGTTGATCCTTTCTTCTGCAATAAACATGTAAATTCCATGCCCGACAGATTGTAATTCATGGCGAACAAAAAAGGTTTGCCTTCAAAATATTCAAAATGTCTAAAAATCTTCTAAAAATGTTCTAAAAATTAAGTGTCCGAGTTATTATTTGACATTTATTTTAGTTATGTTTTCACTTTTTATATTTTTTGTAGTCATAAAATTTAGTTTTGTTATTCATAAGTAAATTCATAAAAAATAAAAATAGTAAAACGTTATTATAAGTAGGTATATTTTCGAGTACTTTATTTAGCCACTGTTTATTATATTAGTTCCATGCAGATAAGCTAAGCTTACGCAAAAGCTTAAGAACAGGTTTGCGCAAACGTTTCTGGCCTCCGACCTGAACAATATACCCGAACGAATTTATCGAGAAAAAACTTTCTTTAGAAATTTTGAGACCCTATTTAATATTTCTTAAACCTGCCGAGCTTTAATTAAATCCTATATATATATTAAGTAGAAATTTTAGTGATGATATTAGGTTAGGTTAGGTTAATGAAGAGGGCTGCCGGGAACGCGGCCAGCATTAGGCCACCAGTTTTGGGCCCATTTACCACCCTCATAGTCAATCACACGCATTCACACTTACAGCCATGGCACTGACGAGATTCGAACCCGCAGGCCCCGTAGCAAGCCGCTTTTCGGCCTGACGCCTTAGCGAGCAGAGCGAGCAGAGCCTCCATAGTGATGATATTAAAATAATGACTTCTGCTGAAGAGTCGGCAAAAACGGGTACCATAATTCCAAAAAGACTAGTACGTATGTCTAATCACTTGTAAAATATGCAGTGCACAAGAACGGCAACCCATCAACAAATTACTTCTATTTTCATCACTCGAAAACTCTGTTCACAAGAACTGACGACCGGATAGGCTGAGCAATATGAAATTTACAGAGCATGTTGATATTAATTAGGACTAGGTCTGTAAGTAAATTTCCAAATCACTCTCTCATACACATCTTGAAAAATCACTGAGAAAACGAACTGCTTTTTTGACCATAACTTAAAGTTCCACACAATAGCTGGACCTAATTTCATACCAAATTTGGTAGATATTTAGTTGAAAAATTTGGATGAGCTGCCAGCTATGGCAATTTTTGTCTCCTAAATCTTGTTAATTTGCTCCGCAAAATAAAGCATTTTCCTTGTGATTGCCGCTGCATCAAAATGAAATTTATGTAGTCAGTCGCACACTATTCCGTCACGACACGACACGACATAGAAAAATGTCGTGCGACAGTCGGTAGCCCACCGCACACTATACCAAACCGACCGACACGTCAGTTTGTGAAAATTGCGCAGATAATGCATTGTGTTTCATGCAATCGAAAATATATATTGTTAAAAATTAAAAAGAAATAAAACTGAAATTAATTGTAATTCTTCCTATCTATTTTTCTTCTTTTGTGTGTTGTAACTTTTTGAGCTTATCTCATACAATTCTTTCTACAGGGTGGTGTTAAACTTTCTGCTCTTAGATATGCAAAATCACCCCGAATAAATTAATAGGAAAAAGCTATCTTTCAAAATTTTGAGATCCTCTTCCATTTTTCTTAAACCTACATAGCTTTAATTAATGCTTTAATAGAGGTAAAGTAGAAATTTCATTGATGTTACCAAAATAATGACTGTTTTTGTTTAAGAATCGGTAAATACAGGTACCGAAATTCAAAGAGGATTAATATAACGACCTTTTGTTATAGCCTGAATAGCTTTAGAATTCTTCAACGGATCGAACCGATAATAATGGTAAATAGTCAACTTTATGTGAATGTTTCAGAAAGTGAATTTTAGAATTTGTTGAAAACGAAACAGGGCATAATTCATACTGATTATATATTATGTTGTTTCAAGTGTGTTAAATGTTGTACAGGCAATACTAAGGATAGGAACTTTTGCGCCACCCAGTAGTTTCTGACCAAAATTTTACCTTATTCATTACCAAATTCGAAATTTTGTGTTGTAAATCAAACTGCTGAACGGCTACTATTCTGAAGTGCTCAGAAAATGCATTATGATTAATACAATGGAAAATGATTAATGTGAAACATTTAAAAAAATTAAAATTGAAATTTTCTCAGAAAATTCATCTCATATATTTTCCTTCTTTTGTGAATTATCGTAATTTTTTTAACTTATTTCATACAGCTCTTTCTATTTTTTGGCCAAAAAATTTTACTTCATCCATTTCCAATTCGCAATTTTATTTTTAATGTCAAACTGCCGAACGACAACTGATGCTTATCATAAAATCTATGAAGCTATATGAAACCCCGCACACTTAACCGACACGACACGCTACAACGACGTACATCACTTGTCGGATTGGATTGAATTCGAACATTCCAAACGACAAAATTTTTTTGATGTCCTGTCGTGTCGTGGAGTGTTGCTCAAGTGTGCGGGCGCTCATACAATTAAATACAATTTAGTCTCACAGATTTTTGTCGTGTCGTGTTGTGACGTGTCGTGTCGGAATAGTGTGCGATATGCAGCCGAATTTCGTAGCAATTTCGTTGAAAATCTTGAAAGCGCTGCCAGCGATGATCATATTTCGAATGGGAATGATCCTGCAATGACAATTAACAACAAATATTTAGGTTTCGAAAATTTGGAAAATTTAGCGGGTAGTAGTCCGAAATTTTTCTTCACAACTTCCAGCGCAATCATTCAATCGAAACGAAATTAACGGGATGGGTTTAGCTTATATATTTTTTTATGTTTCTTGCTGTGGTGCATACACAGAGCTGCCAGCCTTAGACATTGCAACAACAGATGCTTCCATTATATATTCACATGCAAAACATTTACAATAAAAATAAGCAGCCGATGCTTAAATTTTCCGAATTTCGGAAATTTTTCGTATGGGAACCCCAAAATTTGAGTTATCGCTGAAACTTACCATGAAATCTTGGGATGAAAACGAAATGCAAATGATATCTGTAGATATAAAACAGTTTTTCTCATCTATTTGCCTTATGTAAGAAATGGTTGATATGATACTAAAAAAAATGGTATTAAGTATTTCCATATATTTTAATCACTCAGAGATAATTTCTGCGAAAATCAGTTTTATAGTGGTTCTGATGCAATATATTGTATTTCACTATGCAATGTATTTCCGTTAGACAAATACAAATTTTTCAACCATTTGTCATTTAAAATATTTTAAGAAATCAGATTGTACAGCAATTCCCAGCTCCATCGTCAGAAAAGGCGAGTCGAGTATTAATGTAAACATCCCCAGTAATGACTTTGTGCAGGTGGTGTTCTCCAATCCTGAAGCAATCTAAAGCAAGATTTGCTTTCCCTTCTGAAATATCTGTTACAGAAACGGCTTGGAAGGTTTTATTGTGCTCCTGATAATCTGGTCAGGTTTAAGGTGCATCTACATACATAAAGCTCATCGTTTTATATTAATGCGGTTTCGAATTTTATTTGCAAAGCTGTACTCAATACACAATAGAAATGGTGTTTAAAATTAATAATTCGAAGAATTATAGTCCCGTCACAGTATTTAATTTTTTTTTATTATTTGATAGGAAAATCATAGCTTCTATAATTTTGGATGTAAATAATCGAATCTATAAAACTGAAATAATTTGGCGTGTGTGCGTTACCTTAGTAGCTACAGAAAGCTTTTAGCCAGGCAATTGCCTTTATTTCGATTAACATAGCAATAGCAGCTACCTTCTAATATTTATATCCTATCCTGAAGCTTCTTTCCGACTTTGACTAGTCACACAGGAAAAAAAATATCTTGACCACAAATCAGGTTTAATGTTCTGGAAAACTAGAAGCAGTGTACGAGGGCAATGCGGGAATCATTTAATGAAGTCTACTGGCTGATCATTAAACCGGACGTTATTTTAGTTCTCTGGAGCGTTAATGGTAAAATGAATGTTCAATATTTAAGAATTATATTCAGTTGTGTCTGAATGGGTTCAGTATTTAAAAAGGAGTAGTTAGGCTGTGAATCAGCAAAAAAAAAACTACGCAATGATGATGGAAAAGAGCACTTACAATATTCTCCCTAAACTACAGGAAAAATTTTTAATAGATAAATACACAGTACAGTAGCTCTACCGTCTTTTGATGGGCCGATAACGGCATTGCAGTTGTAGCTAGACAATACACGAAACGATCTACTTGCATTTTTTTTTTCGCTACTAATCACTGCAAATTCGGATTTGAATGCTCGACAGATGAACATCCTAGGAAAATCGTTAAATCAACATCATACGCCGCGTACACATCTGGGCACGAACGCGAATGCAGCAAATTCACGGACGCCTTATGCCTCGCAGTGCTGTCATTTTGAAAATTTTCAGAGAAATATATTCCTAATCGAAAGGGAGTACTTTGCACTAAAAGGGAGTACATTGGTTTCGATTCCTTTTTATAGATATCATGCTACCGTATAACGCTAATCAAACAGAGACAACGAGCTCATAGTTGCTTATCTCACATGAGCATAATTAATGAGTCATTGATGAAGAGACACAATCATTGATGAAGAGACCATGCTGCAATTCCAAAAATTTAACAATGCTTATTTGATTCAACAAATTGTACAAATATATAAAAATGGCTTTGAACCGGAAAATGAAAATACATTTTTGTGCTCATATAAATTATTGCTATTCTACAGATTTGTTGCTAAATGTAGTTATGCATTCAGCAACAAATCCTTTATGAAAAATTGCACAGTAATATACAAGCTATAAAAGCTATAAAATAAAATAGATTCAGTATACAGGATTTTGCGAACCATGCGAAAATAAAATATTTAGTGGTGGTTAAATATGGCATATTTTTGATCTCCTTTATAGTTTGAGACCAACTCATTTGACGGTGTGACTTTTGTGCGAGAATTCTTCGCTTACTAAGATAACAATAATTCAAGTTAATACCCATAATCCAAAAATTATAGCCAAATCTTTAAAACAAAGGATTGCCTTAATAATCGAAGCTTTATTGATCGAAAGAGAAATTGTAACAACTGTTTCGAGCTCGTAAATCTAAGTAAACACAAGTATATTCACCTCACAATGCTGATTCTGAAATGTATATGTACATATTTTCAATATTATTTCCATTCGTGTGAATACACTTGCTCATCAATGTCATCAATTTATGAGATTAGAAGATGAAGGATATACATGTGTGTGTGTGTTTGTTTTTCGTGGTTTTACATACTTCCCTTCTGTTCTCGACGGCAACTCATCGAGAAGAACAGCATCGCTAACTATGACACTTTTTGGGTCTTCTTCTGCGTTGGGCTGGTTTCGCGCGTGTCTCTTCGTTGTTGCAATTGATTTTGGCTAGCGCAGAAGTTTGATACTTGCTCAATAATCGATTAGAATCCTCTGGACGAGCGATTTTATCTGATGTTGAGCCTCGTTGCGAGAATATACCACAAGAGCCATCGCTATCAGGTGCTAATTTAGATGTAATGCCTAGAAAGTGCTGGCTACGAGTATCTGTTAAGCCGCGTACACATAGGACCAAGGCCAACGGCCAAGCCATTCGTTGGCTCGGATTCGCTTAGTCTGTACGAAGAGCCAGGTTTAGCGTTGGCCTTGGTTGCCGTTCAATCTGCCGGCGGTATCATCAAAGCGTTGGCAATATACTGGCCTTGGGACTTTATTGTTTTTACTGTTTTTATTTTGTATGTTGTACTGTTTTTATTTTGTATATTGTCGTACTACTACCATAAATGCATTCTACTTTACAACACCAATTTAACCGCTGTCAATCACTAGGTGTACAATGACACTAAATCCCAACTGCATCCAATGCCTAATGCATTCTTGTGTAGATGGCAGGTCCTTTGATGACCAACGTTAGACCGAATTGGTATTGGCCGTTCGTTGGCTCTATGTGTACCCGGCTTTAACCCATACCTTATCCCCAAGTTGACATTGTGTGACTGGTCCGTGTTTTTGGTAGCTTTAATGTCGGTCTTGTTCATACCCAGAGCTATGTAACATAGCGCATTATTTATGACCCCATACGCTATGTACATAGTACCCTGAGCTATGCAGTATGGCTCTCAGCGCCATAATTACATGACGCAGATATTATGGCCCCACACGCTATATTGCATAGTACCATAAGCCATGTAATATGGGTTCAGTTGAAGAAGATAGCTCCAATTATAACTCGCAGCCATACTGTGTGAGGGGACGTATAAATGTGAGTACCAACGATAGAAGCACTGTGGCCAGATTTGGCTAATTCCCGCCAATCGTGCTATCTAAAAGATGAATTGACGGGTTGGCGGCTTTAGGGTTATATAATGTATTTGAAAAACTGAATTTGAGGTATGTATTGTTTTTGAAAAACTATATTTGGGCTTTATATTGTTTTGAAAAACTGTATTTGGGCTAAACAGTAAAACCTTTTAATCGGGGCACATCGAACCATCTGAACAATCGAACTATATAAATACCGCGCATACAATTTCTTGAAGAAAATTAACTCTGCACTGAAAAAACACATAGCGCCCGACGCCATGTACTATAGTCCTTCACGCCATGTACCATAGTCGTCCACGCCATGTAATCTGCATGGCGTGGAGGACTATAGTGCATGGCGTGGAGGACTATAGTACATGGCGTGGAAGGCTATAAGCATAGCGCCTGCTCCTATGTACTTTTTGCCATGCATTATGGCGTGTGGCGCTACATTTTATCACAATCCCGAAATTGACTAGGTACATGGCGCCAGAAGTCTATAAACTATGGCGTCTGGCGCTGTTTTTTCAGTGTATGAACCAATACAGTTAGAATCCCGTTTCTTTATGTATATCTTATAAAATACATATAATAATAACTGCTCATAGCATTTTTATCCATTTTCTTATAACATCTGAAAGCTGTTGCTTTCTTGGAAAATACTAGAACTGTCGCTTACTAGAAAATACCAGAACAAAAACTAAAAATATATTCATCTATCTTGATAAGGCTTAAACATTTATCTAGCAACATTTCAACAAAAAAGAAAAAGAAAACTATTCGCTTCTTTCTAAAGAACCCGGTGTATTCTTATCAGTTTCCATGCGAATGAATACAACGAAATCAGACGGGAAACGTATTCTTTGATGCATCCGATTTGTGTTGTAGAAAAACATTCTTCAAAACAAAATCGTCACAAGAAAATGTTGCAGACTTTTATCGCTGGACATCAGCCCAGAGAAGAAAATATTATGATGACAGACGACGCTTCCTCCTCTTGCGACTTTTCAGTGAAAAGTTCTAAGTCAATAGATTCATTAATAGAAGTGTTTAATTCGAGCGAAATGGTTATTTAAAATCGTTTGACGCGATTCGATGGCTCTGATAAATTTTCATTGGACTTGCCGACTAGATTCATTTTTAGATTAATATACATAGATATGTCTGCATTTATGCTGACAAATTTCTTATTACACAGTCCGATATGCAGCACTACATCCGTGATGTTCCCTGTTTTTGTTGGCGAATGGCATGTTTGTGAGACATATTTAAGCTCTGCTTGGTACTTGCTTTAAATAAATATATAAAAGGATTTAAAAAGTTTCATGCGACGTGTTATAGATATCAAAAGCCAAAAATCATATATATTCACTTCAACAAATTACACTTTTTGAGACTAAAATTTAAAATTTTTGATTATTGCCTGCTAGTTTAACAATGATTATATTGTGTGAAAACCATGATAATGCTAATTTTCTTTTAAAAGCTTAACAATTAGTTCTTTTTTTAAATTAAACACGAATAGAAGTTCAAAGACCAATATTAATTGATCTTTGTTTTCCAAAATTATAAGAAAAGCTAAGTACTGTTAAATATTTCGAAGTGTGTGAAAAGTTCACATCAACAAAGCATTCATAGCAAATGGATTGAATGGTAAGAATTATGTTGAAAGTGATTACAGCGCCAAATAGTCATAGCCGCAATACAACGATTTTTCGCACTGGGCGGAGAAAAGCCGCTGTCAAAAAATTAAAGTGCACTGTTTTGTATGGTAATGCCCACAATGCCGGCGGCCGAAATTTTCGAAGCGTCAGAATTTGGCAAATTTCTAAATTTTTCATTTCGCTAGCGGTGATACCTACCGCAGGTTGACATCACTACTAGGTTCAATTAAATCTGCTTGAATTAGGTTGAATGGTCTGGTGGAATAGACAAGCGATGACTGATATGTATTGTGATAAGCCAACCTAATCCTCTTACAACAGGATTTAGCAATACAAAAGAAAAAAAAATGTGTTAGGTTGATGCCTTGGTTGCATTGACAGCGACATTTTCGTTGCATTGTGGTTCACCAAATTCAACTGCGAAATTCTACATAGAAATGCGCCTCCCCCTTCGAACATTTCGCAGTTATGTGTTTCAGCCAAATGCGATGTGAAACTTGAGTACAGTGTTTTCCACAAAAACGTGACTCATGTTTTTTTTCTTCGTGATGCGAAGCCCATTGAAAATGTGTGGTCGCTGCTGAAGGTTAAATCACTGCTGAAGCTTAAACTAAGACGGGAAAAAAAATTCAGCACACGGTAACTTATACGCGCCTTGAAGTATATTTAGTGACATCTCAGTGTAGATTAAGCTCAAAAATTGAGACAAAGTTGTCGCAGAAGATGCGAAGCAATTATAAACAATAAAGGCGATTGGACTCTTTCATCAAAAAGAACCTTAATTATCGCATGCCTAGCCTTTGACATCATTAATGGGACAGTTATTATAGCAGCTCTCTCCATCAAAATTACATTTAACAATCAAATAAGATGAACTAGGCACGCAACCCTCCTTAAGGAATATCAGCACCTTACAGTTTATGGAACCCATCAAAAGGTGTTATAGAACATTTAACAGTGTATCACCAAATCTATTTTCAAAAATAACCTGACAAAGAAATTAATTAACCTGTTTATTTCTCATTCTAATTCGCCTAAATACAAATAAATATCAACTTAACACTAGAACTACCGATGTTAAATATATACCTAGTTTTACCGAACCCGTCAAATTGACGGATTTTTGATTATGGCTTTCATAGTAACTTGTGATTTAGTTTAAGTAAATAAAAGAATGCAATTTAGCAATAACAACACTTAATATAATAATTCATTAATTATATATAAAAAAACAAACAAAAACAGTTTCTACTTCAATTTATATTATAGCAAATTTGTCATGTATGAAATAACTATGAGGCACATATTTTACATGTACATGTTATCTTAGATGAACACTTGCCACAAACATATTTGTTGCATGCATTGCAAGTATAAATCGCTCTGTTTTTATTGCACAATCGAATTTGGCAAGATTTGCGTTCATAAGGAGTTTTTTTTGAGTTTTCTGGAGTACAATCCATTGCCTGTTCTTGTTTTTTGGAGGAGGCTTCTTTTCTGCAACGACTATATTCACTGGAGAGTTCTTCGGATAATTGAAATAAAAATTGTTTTCTAGTTATTTTTTCATCACAAGTCTCTTTATATAAAATCCACGCATTGATTGCTGCCAAGTCCAAGATATTATAAAATACCTGCAGAGGCCATCTACGTGAGCCTGCTTTTACGCTATATTTGCGGGCCATTTGGTCAACTACATCTACTCCAAACTTTGTTTTATTGTAAAAAGATACAGTTTCAGGAATTTGTTTTCGATTAGAAGCAATTTTTACAAATTTATGCTTAGTACTAAGAAGTAGTACTTTTTTGCGAGACTTACTTTTGTAAATTGTTAGAACAATATCATTTGATTTGTAGAGCTTTGTGGAGAAAAGAGCCATGTTATCTTTTCTAACTTTAGCTATTTTCGGTAATTCTCTTTTATTTGCCCGCATAGTTCCAACAAGGCTTGTTTTTTTGGCCAATAGCTTCTTTGCAAGTTGAACACTTGTAAAAAAATTGTCTGTTGTTATGTTTCTCCCACAATTTACATAGTTGTCTACAAGATTCAAAACTACAAATTCATTCAAAGGTACTCCTGATGGTCTAGTTTCATCTTTGCCTAAGTAGGGAAAGCCACTTATAAGATATTTACTTCGCACGTCTGCAGATAACCAAAACTTAATTCCGAATTTGTCCGGTTTATTGGGCATATACTGCAGAAATCTGCATCTTGCCTTTGTGGGAAACAGTTGTTCATCTACGCTTATATTCTGATCTGGATTATAACAAGCTTGGCTATTATCAATGAAGGACTTCCACACTTCGGAAACTAATCCAAATTTGTCAGTTTGTAAACGAACACTCCTCTCGCTTTTTTTGTCAAAACGAATTAATTTCATAATTTCTGAAAATCTGTTTCTACTCATAGTTTCGTGAAAGAAAGAAGGACCCCATTTTTTGGACCACAAATATGATAACTTCATGTTTCTTGCTTCATAGGCTCCTCGAGCATATAAAATGGCTATAAAAGCATATAATTCGTCTATAGTAATTTCCCAGTCCTTCTGTAAAATGGTTTTGGCTTGTAGCTCAGTGCAAGCTTTTATGTGATTCATCATTCGATTATCAATTATAAGTCGAAATGCACTACTAACATTACCAAGCATAATTTTTCTCTTCGCATAACCAGTTGGGCCCGAAGTATCCTTGAATATAGTATGTGATGACAGTCTACCAACACAACCATTCCCTAATTCTTCCCATTCAGTACCGTCGACAGCAATGCTTTTTTGCGGTTTTTCTTCGGTTTCTGCTTCGCTATCCGATTCAGTATCTGAAAAAATTCTCAACCGTTTTCTGCGTTTCTGGCTCTTTTGAAGAATTTCTTCTTCGCTTACTGAATCTTCACTTTGATATTCATCTTCTTCACTTTGTTCAATATCTTGCACTTCAATTTCATCTGAAGATTCTTCAGAATCTAAAAATTCAGTTTTATTTTCCACGCAAGATATGTCCAAATCATTATTACCTGAATTAGTATCCGAACAGTCTTCATTTATATTAGTGAGTTTTTTGAATTCTTCAAAAACATTTTTGCTTCCTGGAAATCGTTTCATTGTTGCATAGGGTTTACAAAAACTAAATTTCAATTTTTCCGAGAATGGACTTCTCACAGGTTATCACAGATTGCACTTTTCACCAAGAACTTTATCACATTAGAAGTAAAACTGATAATGATTGTGTCCTGAATACATTTACCAGTTAGAGCTATTAGTTCTAAACTAACCGCGTTATAACGGCTTTCTCACACTTTGGATCATTCAGTACAAATGTCTGGAAGCGACGTAATGAATGTAAATATGTATATGTCCATCATTGTGTATATGTCCATCATTGTGTAGATGATATACATATAAATTATTATAAACGTCATTTTGACGGGTGCTGGTATAAATAGGTATAGGTCATACTGATTATGGAAATTAAAGTCGGTGAGGGGAAATTGAATAGTGATAATTAACTGTTCTTATATTTTATTAAAAGTCGTAATAAAACTCTAGAACAATTATATAAATTATATCAAATTTATAAGCATGTAATTTGAAAACCGTCAAAATGACGGTCTTGGTAGTTCTAGTGTTAAAATACTTTTATATTCTATTTTATTTCTTGTATTATGTATATTGTATCATGCCTTGTTTGGCAAATAAATAAATAATTTGTGTCTTTGTTGGTTTCTTAACTTGAATCAACCTCGTGATTCATTCCTTTAAAAGACGACGTTCTAGCCCTTAGGTTTCACGAGCTTATTGAAAAGTTATTATTATTTAGTCTATATTAGATCAAATTTAGTCCACATTTTCTGGGTATTTTTCGTTTCAGCTATATTTTATAGCTCAGGATACTGTGTCCATAACATAGACGGCCATAAATGCTGCGATTTTTTCGCATAAGAGCATGTGCTATGTAGATTGTGATGTTTTGGCTCTGAGAACTATATTTTATAGCTCAGGGTACTTTGTATATAGTGTGTACACTCAGAAAAATGTCATTTAATAGAATCAAATTTAAATCAAAAGTTGAAATCACTTTGAAATAAATAGCGAATCTTATTTGAATTCCACTTTATTATAAAAATTTTATTTTCAAATCAAAATTTTTCATCATTGAATTAAAAAGAAACGTATATGGAGCCAAATCATATTTGAAAATTTTTGAATCAAAAATGTTAAGATTCGCTTTTTAATTCAAAGTGATTTCAACTTTTGATTTAAAGTGATTCTAAAAAAGTGTAAAGTGGTGAAATTTTTCTGAGTGTACGACCATACATGTTACGCTATACATATTACATAGAACTGCAGGCTATGTTTTCAATGTACATTCACCTTCTGAGAAGTAAATAAATAACATCCAATCCTGAATATTATTTTTCTCAGGCAATGGTTAAAATCAAGATTGAATGAGTTTGAAAAAAACGTTAGTTTTTAGAGAATAATAATGAAGACTTAATTGAAGTTTAGAATTGTATAAGGGTATATTTAGCCAAAATTAGATACAGAAAAGTATCAAGCTATAATTTTTTGAATTCGCTCTTGTGCAACAAGTAGTGTAAAAAAAAGCAGGTTGCTCGCAAGCAAGAAAGAATTAAAAAGAAATATTTTAGCTGTGAAAAAGCTAACTGACGCTGGTTGTGATCCCAGACACATTAATTACACAACTCAACCAATAATGGAAATCTTGTTGAAAAGCATTTGAGCCCAACTTTAAATTTCCTAAGAAATATAAAACAAATGAACCTTTTTTTTCATGTCCTTGAGAAATTCTTGGCGCAAATTTCGAAAAAGGTGTCGGAGTATAAAATCGGGTGCAAACATCATCTGCTCCCCAACGATTGCTACAGCTTGTTGATGATAGTAAGCTAAAAAGTTTTCTCTGCAAAGCTCACATTTCCATCAATGGAAATGACCTTCCGCCAATCATGAAGACGACCGCTCACAGTACGCAGAAGAAACTGGAATGCGCTGGGTAAAGCGAAAAAAACCCCCAATGCTGTTGGAATAAGCTTATATTAGTCATGAGTACAATTGTACTATAGCCCGAAAAAAGTTTTTACTACAATATGAACACTAATACCACGAGAAGACACTGAAGAAGAGGACATATTTCCCTCGAAATATCGATATCTATCAAGGAATTTAGAAGTAAGTGGCCTCGATAGGCCTTTTAAATAAAATATTTTACTCATAAGTCGTTTACCTGTACATCTATTAAAATGTTCCTTACAAGAATAGCATTGTCGCAATTGGTTTGTTATTTGTAAATTTTAGTCAAATAAACTTAAATAAGCTTACTTATTTGATTGAATATTTTCAAACCATATAATTTCAAGACCAACTTTCGTTCTAAAACGAAATATATTTCATTTTTTCGACAGGCGCTCAGAAAATTAATTTAAAAAAAATTACACTATCACATTTGATATGGATATGCGTTGATAAATTGAAATGTATCTAGCTTCTAAAGTAATAAAAATTTGATCTTTGAATTGAATTGAAAAAAAAATAAAATCTTTAATATGAAAGCCAAAAAATATCGAACTAGTTAAATTCATTTTGTCTTCGTAGAAAAAAGCCATGCTAAGCCATTTTAAGACTTTTGAACATCTCTGTTCTTTGTTAGTACAAATATGTCGACAATAGGAACAACATTTGTCATGAATTAAATTATCAAAATTAAACTTTTATTCGTTCAATTTTTTCAAAATAATATGATTTGATTTGCACTCTATTAGCACTTTATAAATGCGTGTTTCGAATTCGCGTTTCAAAAGAGAGCAAGACTCATAAACATATGTGGAATATCAAAATAAGCGAAGAGGAACTCTAGTAATTTCAGTATAATCCATAATAGTCCCAAAAAAACAAAACACTTCTGTATGACTTGCCAAGATTCAGACACATTTGCTTATCGTCCGGGACACTTAAAAGCTTCGAACGAAACACCCTGCCTGGAAGTCGTGAATGTGATGTGAAATGCTTTCTTTCTTCATGGCGACAGCACTAAATCTGGAATTTCTCTGGATACTGGATCTCGCCGCGGGTAGACTCGCTCCATGGGCTAGGACTAGTGTAGCTCCTTGCGTATGCAACAACATCCCTTGCTGACGTTCGCAATGTAGCCCGAGACTCAGTTTGGGAATTGCCTTGCAAGACATCGGGAGTGTCCTCAAATTCGTCGTGAGATTGGTTCGGAATCATTTGACTGGCAGCAATGTGGTTTGCGTAGCAAACACTCGAAGTCTTGGTGATCGAAAACAAAAAAAGATTTGCGTTTTTAATGGTGTGAAAAGTTTAAGTGCGGTTTGGCCTTTTAAGGTCCCAATGTTATGGTCGTTCGAATTGGGATCCAATGAATTTCTTGAAAAAATCTCGTTTAGTGATGCACTATTTGAAGTTTACCGACGAAAAAATCCGAGGGCTCCGACTATCACGAGTATTCCCCTTTTTCTTCGTCGCAACCCTATTTTTTATATCTCCATCATAATCGTTGATATGTGCTGAATTAAATATATATCCGGTGCTTTTTTCAAGTGAGTAGGAATCTCAAAACGTCGTCGGTGCTCTTTCAAGCAATAAGAAGGATAATGTGACCATACATTTGTGTCTTTGGATCACTCCCTATGATTCTTGCACCGACCGTCGGTGGGTGTATTCTGAACGGTGGTCGCAAGAATTATAATGACCTCTTAGTGTGAAATGTTCAACAATCATTTCCTCCTAAAAAGGCATAAAATGGCAATTTTTGGCCTTGGATGATTATGACAAAGCTTATTGTAAACAGTGGCTTTTAAGTGAAAGGAAGAGAGGTAGCAAGGATATTCCAGAAGTGTATCCCTTCTGGAATTAAATAGAATTTTCGGTGAGGAGTTTACGTTCAAGGAGAATATTCAAGAAAGAGGATAATTCAATTGAGTGTTATGGATTTGGTTTTGAGGACTAACGAACTGAATTGGTTTAAGTGATAGTCTCAGCACACTAAACCGCGAGTCATCCGTTTCCTTCCCTTTCAACCTTCAATTTAAGTGCTTTAAACTGTATATGTGTTGTTCGCTATTTATTTTTTTTCAAGTAAAGGTTTGAGACGCGGAATGCTATTGTTAAAAGTGGTGGTAAAATTTGTGATGCGAGACATGATATGATAAAATTAATTTGCATTAATGATATATAAAATGATATGATATGGATGTAAACATGATATACATATCTGATAGTCTTTGTTCATTGTTGGAAAATTGATATTGAACGAGAGGAAGGAAAATTAATTTTGTGGCTGATAGTCATTAAGCTCGAATGATAACAGAGAAAAGGTAAGTAGTTGTTGAGCTTCCCAGAACGTTCCTAATATGTCTTGAATTGTTTTTGTATTTCTTACATATTAATAAATCATGGTTGGATGCCATATGCTATTTATGTGCAAGACATATTTTAAATCATATTGTCAAGTATTGTTATTTGCCGAGTTCCTTTGCTTCTTTACCCAGCTAGAATTAGTCACATAAGTGAATTAACAATTTATTGACGGCAAAATAGAGAAACATCTGAAAATAATTTTCTTACACGCCATTTTTACTCAACTAAACTTAGCACTTGCAGATCTCTATCTTTTAGTTTTGAGTAAAACTTCCACTTCATAGCCCAGTCATACAATAGAAGATAAACACATAATTCCGTTGAACAATTTTTGACCTGGATTTATTAAGCAGAACGGCCTTTTTTTGGCTAAAATGACCAACCTATGCTGATTTAAATAAACAATAAATGAATAAATACGTTGAAATTTTCTTTGCATTATATCTCAAGAGCTATTACTGCCACGTCACTTTGGTATATAAGGTTTTGCTTAACAAATTCAGAGTTGATAATAAATCATGTAAAACCTATATTTAACGAGATATTTAAACTGATTTTCGTGCCCTTTTAACTTCAATAAGTTATGTTGCGCACTCGACTACGTAATGGACTTTCTACATAAAGTTTCTCAACTTACAATAAATATATTCCGTTGGAAAAACTTCTCCTGAATTTATTTTGCAGAGAAAGTCTAAACTTACTAGCCGATTAATTCAAAGTCCATTTGAAGCTGCAATGCTTATCTTGATTGTTCAAGCAATCACTACGAAAAATCTCGAGAATGTGGCAATGGTTTATCTTACTTCATCACCTCCGCAGCTTAAACTTCTGAATATATCATGTGCTAACCAGCACTTTTCGAAATGCCAGTTGTAATTTAAATCTATCTATTAATCATTATCTGCCCACCATATTTGAATAAATAGCTGCCACCATTTTGCCTAAGTAGGTTTCTAACTAATGCCTATTTTCAATTACTAAAATATTTCTTACGCTGATATTTACAGAGCACAAAAAATTCTCACTGTCTTCCTTTTTTGAAACAAAAAGATCTACGGTCCACAGGCTACTATTTCGCTCTGATTTTAAATGGAAACCACGAAGAAAGAAACGTTTGTGTAAATTAACCATACCATTCACGTCGTCATGGAGGTTCAGTTCCTTTTCAATATCGTGTTGGTAAAAAATGTATCTCAGAGAACTCACAGTAATAAAAGCTGTAGATTGACAACCATATAATTTGGTTAGAATTCGTGGGATACATTCATATACCTTTTTACCATTGTAATTTGTTTGTTTTGAGATGTCTTCTCGACGCAGCTTCCTCGAACACAAGAACCCGAAAATGTAGCTTGCGCCCAAGGCACCACCTCTTTCTGAATACTAAACAAGCGAAACATTATTCAAACACCCGGGTATATCGCTATACAATGTTTGTACTGTCGTGCTTAAACTGGAGTATAATGAAGCGTATTAGCATATTTTCTTTTATATTTAAACAACTTAGTGCTCTGACAGCTGTCAGATATTATGAAATTTCGTACATGCGTAATACTTACGGATATGTTAATGACAAAATTTGATTTGATTGTAATATGATTTCAATTACGGTACATTTATATATGAATACTGTGATTGAAATTCATATTATGTCTCTTTTCGTATGTTTATGTTTACTTTTTGTCATAGGCGAGCGGAGGACTTTGAAATAGAGGGGAACAAAAACCCGAATTATACTCATACTTTCGTTAATTTTTTATTCTTGAGGATTTTATATAAAAAATAAACTCAGTCTGTTTATTTTCATTCCACAATTGGAGCAGAAAAGTTGCAGAGCATGGCGTATGAGCTACGCAAACCAATTTGAAAGTTGTAGTACAAGGTAAAATTTAACAGAAAATACTCTAGAGCAGGTATGCAGTACAGGCAATGTTCCCTTCTACTTCAATCTAAGTTGATCGACTTTACATTTCCTTCACAATAAATCTCCTATACTATTTCAAAATATATTTCAATTTAACTTCCAAAAATTTGACTTTGTCGTGATGGTCATAATGAATGTGCCACAGAAAATATAGCCCGAGCCATCAAAAGCTTAAGGACCAAAATGGCAAGCAGTATATTGCTCACATATTCGAACGTATTTTTCTTGAAAATGTATCTCAAGAACTATGTAAATTTTGTGTATGAAATTTGTGTGCAGTTTTTTGTGCCTAAAAACTCACGTAAACCAATAATTCACGAGATATTTAAGAAGAACTGACTTATAACTTTTGTTGAGCATACGACTTCGTAATGGACTTTCTAATCTACGTTACCCATTTTACCAAAAAACAACCCCTAGCTTATCAGAACCGCTAGAAACATGTTCGAAGAACAGTAGAGAATTTGTGCAGATTTTGAGCGTGGATTGTACCACTAGCTACTTAAGGCCACTACCACTAGCTTTTTCTTCTATATGAGACCAATACACTTTAAATAATAATAGACCCTAAGCCAATTTAATTTCGATGACTTAATCGAAAGTTACAGCGATAGAAATGTTTTGGGGCTGCCATCCGAAAAATGTGCAGACCTTCGAAAATTTGAACATTGTTTACTTATTTTCATTGTAAATGTTCGCCATGTGAATACCTCATGTAAGTATTTACTGGTACATAAATAACAAAAACGCCTCGTGCCGGCAGCCCTTTGCTAGCACCGAAGCCAAAAATATATCACATGTGCCTCACGTTGAAGTCAACATACTCTGTGAATTTCGTATTTCGTATTGAAGTTTTCAAATTTTCTAGAATATTTGGTGTTTATTTTCAGTAAAAGATCACTACAAGGTGAAAATTCTATGATAAAATCGCTTACTAAAGGTATGCCAAAAAATACAAAATTAACCATAGCTGGCAACCCTATCATTGTTTTTTCGACTAGGTTTCTGCTGAATATTTCCTACTACAAGTTTAATTCGCCATTTGAATTTCGTTTTGATATCAGGACTTTACTGGAAGCTATAGGGCAAAGAGCTTTACTTTCCTCAGCGAATTTTTAAAACTGAAGAAACTAAAATACCATATCTGGTAGCTTCAACCGAATTTTTCACCCAAATGTCTACCAAATGTGGCTTACTGTAAGGCTCAATCACTGTGTGAATTACGTCAAAATCTGGTGACAGAATCAGAATTTATAGGGCCAAAAGAAGTTATTTTTCTAAGTAATTTTTCAAGATGGCACCACTGGCACTTTTTGGCCTGAATTTCAAAATCGCTTCTACCAGACCTGGTCCTATTTAAAACCAATACGTTCTGTAAATTTCAAATATATTTGATAATTGGGTCGTGAGTTCCCGTGAGTTAAAATGATTAAATGACTAAAGTGATGCTAAAAATATAGGTAAAATGGGGAAGGATTACCGTTCTTGCCCGTTTTCCAAAGGGCGACAATTTTTCGGGAGAGTCGATGATTTGAAGGTTCTCATTTTTAGGCTCTGCCCTACAAATTAATAATATCAATATGTCCTGAAAGTTTCATAATGATTTGATAGCTCTGTCAAAAGTTATGGCATTTAAAAAAATTTCAACATTTTCCCGACCGATTTTTAGGCTCTTAGCGCACACATAGGTTTAAAAAATTCCAAAACATAATTTGAGTCACATTTAGAACACGTTCGAACTTCATTTCGCAGCTTAATTTTTGCAAAAATAATTTGCGGACACAATAATAGGTACATTAGAAATATCACTAAAATAGCTGCCGGCCCCAAAGGGTTAAAGATAATTGGCATTCAGATATTTGACATTTGACATAATTGACAATATATATATATATATATATATATATATATATATATATATATATATATATATATATATATATATATGTACGAAAATATTAATTTTTCGCTAAATCAATTTTAATACTAATGTTCTTCAAACATTAGTAACAAGATCTCACTATTGCGTGAATTCCGTTTAAATCTAAATACTAGATCAGAATTTATAGGGTACAAGGCAGTTTTTTTATTGGTGATTTTTCAAGCTGACACTAATGCTGAGGGGCATTCCCAACATTACCAAATCACTTCCATCAGACCTGGTCCTGCTTCAAACGAATACATCCTGTAAATTACATATTGATTTCATTACCGGATCGTGAGTTCTCGAGAACAGAAGTTTTTGAGTGCTCAAAATAGAGGTGATTTGGTGGAACGCAGAATTTCGAAAACTCTAATTGACAGAGTGGACAAAAGACACAATTTATCAATCGTTTGGATTTTTCAATAAAAGACATTTTTTCAGGAGGAGGAAAATGTTTAAAGGTTTTTTTTTCACGTGTCCGCCGTAGCTATCAGATTGCCCACACACCCCTAAAAAAACCTGTTAAGATATATTTATATATATAATATTTCTGTCACCAATCAAGATAAATTTTAATTTGAAAAAAAATCCTTATCTGTTTTTAGAAGAAACGGATGGTGCACGCTTTCAATTTTTGAAAGGGTAAACAATCCGATCCAAACTTAAGTTTCATATTGCAACCTAGCCTATTGAATTTATGTTATATGCACACTTTTCTTTCCACCGTTATGTATACAATTGTTTAATGCTGCATACATTACTAAATAAAAAAATAACGGAATTTTCTGCGCAAGGAAAAGTTAGAATCAACTGATAAATATTAATCTGAAAAAAAAAATTTAAATCAGTTTTCGGGCTTGGATTTTAAATCCATCACTTTTATTCTTGTTTAATATCCGAAATAAATGCAATTTCTAGTCAGACTAGTCACATTGAACTTTATAGTTGCGCTCAGGCAGCATACATAGGTATAGTAAGTTTTACGATGAATTTGTTTGGGAAAAGTTATATAGAATTCAGATAAATGGCTCCCTTTTGTGTGCAATCTAAATACAAAAGCATGAAATGAATTCAAATGGATTACAAAAAGGGAAAAATGGGAAAATAAAAGGACCATTTGTTTTTTTGGAACTTCACTTAAACTTTAAACTCGTGAAAGTTTTAAATTCCCGTGTATTCATTAATTTTCGTTCATTTTCATTGTTTGATTAAGTCACTTTAACTCTTTTATAGTTCAGCTTTAAGGCAGTAAAAACATGGACGAAAAAAAAAATTACAAAAACCTATCAAACAAAATGACACACTTGACACTTTACCCTACTGTCGACATTCGCCATAGCATGTTGGGCTGTACTGGCTGAGTTGTGCGTTTTGTATAGTAGAAAAATGTTACACTATATTAAATTGCAAGGTAATTGGCACCTTGAGTAACAAATTAGCCTTTTTGATGACAAGATATCACGAAACATTTTCGTACAGGCATATAAGATCTTGTCTATCGTAAATTTATTTTGCCACCGCAAATTACACTATAGTGTCATACTACACATACCTATCATACAATCACACACGGCTTAAGTACTTAAGGGTTTAGCATCAGGCGGCTAAATGAATTTGTGTATGTATTTCGTCTCCCAAATCAGAGTAGAAAAATATCCCGCTGAAAGAGTTCTTTTATTAAACAAAGTGAAAGTTGAATGTACATTTCCGTCACATAATAGAAGAGACCTTTTACACGTAAAGGAAAGTATTACAGATATCCTGTGGTATAAACTAAGGTATTTGATCCTAAGCCCCGGTAGAGCGAACAATATTTAAATCAAAATTGACGTCCAATAACAAGCATACAATTTTGATGCTTATAGCGGTACAAGAATTATAATGTTTTTGGAAATAAGCTATTCGTTAGTTTTGAAAAAGTTGTCTAGGATTTCCTTTTTCTTGACAATCGGAATCCCGCAACGTTATTACTAATAAAAAAACCGTACAGAAATTTTTTTCAAGAAATTAACGAATATTGTTATTTAGCTAGTTACTGATGGTCGAAGAAAATGCAGATGCATATATATATATATATATATATATATATATATATATATATATATATATATATATATATATATATATATATATATATATATATATATATATATTTACAGTGACCGACAAAAGTCTACATACGACCCCTATTCTCGCTACTTGATGAGCGCCATGGCACTAATTAAAAAAGTAATGATGCAGTTATATTTTTAGTCTATTTCAATTGATATTTAACAAAAAAATCTTTTCTGCAATATAAACTTTACAAGTTATTCATACATAACTAAAAAATGAATTGACAAAAGTCTACATACGGCTAGGTAAGTCATTCTATATGCTACTGTGCTACATTTAGTGCAGTTTCGATAAGGCCGCAGCTGCGACGATGGCTTCTCGGAAGAAAATCTCATCCGAAGTACGGAACTTGGTGGTAAAACATCGAAACGAAAGAAAATCCTTCGGAGAAATAGTTCAATATTCAACAACTACAAAAGCAGGTTCTCTGTTGAAAACAAGCCGCGCAGTGGTCAGCCGAAGAAGCTGGTTCGCAGAGATATATCCTTTATTTTGAAAGAAGTGAACCGAAACCCAAAGGCGCATGTCACAAAATCGGCGGAAGACATAACAAAACGAAGAGAAACCACGGTGCACCTAAGAACAGTACAAAGAACATTAAATAATATAAGTTATCATAGCTGAACACCACGCAAGAAACCCCTTATGATCGAAAAAAATCGCAAACTTCGCTTAGAATTTGCCAAAAAGCATCTACACAAAAGACGAAGTATAACATATTTGGAAGTGACGAAAGAACTAAAATTGGAAGAGAGAAAAACACGGGAATGGATCCGAAACACCTAATTCCCACAGTCAAACATGGCGTTGGCTATGTGATGGTTTGGGGTGCTGTCGCAGCGTAGGGTTTAGGGAATTTGGTGTTCATTGATGGTGTAATGGATCGCCATCTCTACAAAATCATCTTAGGTACTACACAATTTAAGGAAATCAGTCGATAAGTTAGACCTTGGTGAGAGTTGGATATTCCAACAAGACAATGATCCCAAGCACGCCGCTCAAATCGTGAAAGACTGGCTACTATATTATGCTCCAATACGTCCTCACAAAATCCGGACTTGAATGTTTGGGAGCTTCTCGATCTAAAAATAAGAAAACAGGACATAATAAGTGCTACAGTGCTAAAAGAGAAGCTCATTGAGGAATGGGGTCAAATAAAATTTTCGAAATTCTACGCTGCAACAAATAACCTTTATTTTGAGTGCTCGAAACTTCTGTTCATTAGAACTCACTTTCGTATAATCAAGTCAGTATGAAATTTACAGGATATAGTGGTTTTTAGTAGAAACAGAGGTGGTGAAAATGCTTTCGAATTACGGGAAGCAATTGGTAGTGCTACTATCTTGAAAAATTGCTTGAAAAAAAATCGCTTTTGGCATAGTAGCTAAAGCTGACTCTAAATCAGGTTTGGTGGAAATTTGGCTCAAAAATTACTTTAAATACGTTCTGCATAATAAAGTTTTTTTCCCTCTATACCTTCCAATGCAGTCATCAAATCAAAACCAAATTCATACAGGAAAGAAACATTATTACGGGTCAAAATTGTTAGGACTTCGGTTAAAAAAGCACGATAGCGTTGCCTGCCATGGTGGTTTTTGGAATTTGTTTTCCTTTCTTTATCAAGCAGTGTTCTTAAAAATGTTTTTAATGGAAATTACAATCAACAACAAATACATAATTGGATTTGGAAAATTTTAAATTTTGCGGTTTCCCTTAATTTCTTTTTACCGTTATAGCTTCCAATACAGTCATTTAATCAAAACAAAATTCAGAGGACGGGCGACTTTAGCGTGATGCATATTTTGAATTGGCTTTGGCGCGAGTAAAGTATTGCCAACACCAGACATTTTCGTTATTTTTGTACCAACAAATGGTATCATTTAGTATTCATATAGCAAATTTCTGCAGTGAAAATAAATCACCATTGTTTAAATTTTGCATGTTCTGGTAATTTTTGAGATGTCAACGTCTTTCTGTCCCTGTAAATTTCGATGAAGTCGTCAGATGAAAACGAAAATCATTGTTTCTAGCGTTGAATTTCATAATACTGTACAAATCAAAATTAACAAAATAATTGCCCGTTGTGCAAACAATAAGCACACTTTTTAATTAAAATGAGGAGTTAATTATTAATTTTTACGCCTTTTAATCAGAGGTGAGTGAATTAAAATTTATAGCGGAATCGTCTTTGTGGTAAACAGCAATATGCTTTAATAAAATGCAGTAAAAAAATATAATTATTTTAAGCTTAGGAGTTTTTCCAGCGAAACTATTTCATGATGTTGGCTTTTTGTCTTAGAATATACTTTTGATCTGGCTTCTAAAAGTATAGAAATGCATTTTATAGCAATTTTTATTTTCTTTGACATAGTGGGCTTTAATTGTAAAAATGATGAGGTGAAATACGGCTGATGAAAGTTCTTATGAATCATCAACATTACTAATAAACTTGATATTCCAGAAAACAGCTTGTCTACTAGATCCATTAAGATATCTAGTTTCTTTAAAAAAAATCATTTCTCTATTGTGAATACGCTTCGAGATTGAAATTGATATTTTTTTTCTTTGAAAGGAAAAAAAATATCAATTTCAAGTGCTATAATCTGGTGAGTACTACACAATTAATACTTGATGAATTCAAACAAAAATTATGTCAGTTTTATTGCCATAAACGTAGAGTGGAATAAAAAAAGAGATCGTAGTTTTAAGAAAACATCTCCAACATAGTGTGGTCAATCTCACTAGTGTGCTAGTGCTATATATAATTCCAAAAGAAGATTTGTTTTTCCGCATTGAAAATACATTCAATGTTCTGAAAAGAGAGATTTAAGGAAAGAAAACAGTCGTATACATATATGAAATTTAGTGAAGCAATTCAACTACAAAGATAAAATCTATAAATATAACAAATCGAGAGATTTACTACCAAAAAGTTTCCCTTTGGTTTCTTCGCTACCTAAACTCTGCGATATTTTGGGTGTTAGTTACAAAATTCGCGTACATATGGCCTACTACATCAGTCCATATGGCGACCATTTTCTCTTCGCGGAGGAGAAGACTGTCAAATTTGCCCATAGTGCCCATAGTTTTCCTTCACTACTATTAACACTCAGATTCAGGCAAATTGCTCCAATTCTCACTACCGGTTTCATTTTCCTATGTCTCTCTCTTTTGAGATTCAGTAGCACAAATCGTCGGGTGTACGCCAAAACCATGAATGTGCTAAAATGCTATTTCGAGTAAAATCAATTTGAAAATTTGATGTAATATTATAAATCAGTTTTAAAATATAAGAAACATTTTTTTTTGAAATAAGGAAGATAATATTCTAATACTATTCCGTTACACTAAAACAATGAATCTGCACATTCATGATTTTGATGTAACGCATTTGGCAAATACTTAGTTTTTAGGTAATTCATAAAATTGAAATTTTGACTTTGCGGAGGCATAAAATGGAATTTTACATTTCAGGTTTTGGCAAATTGTTTGTATAAAAATTCCGCGTACAGTGACATGAAAAACTGAAAATTACCAAAAAAGCACATTCATGGTTTTGGCGTACACCCGACGAAATAACTCCATAAGGCTCAGAAGTAGGGCAACTTTGATTAACAAAAACGGTCGTAATATTTTTGAAGTTATATCGACCATGTCCACGACCTCAAATTTCAATAATATTTAGAAGAATTCACTAACAAATTAGTTAGTGTGATGAACAAAATTTCAACAAGTTCTTCTCAAAATATACGCAAAACCTTTGTTGAATATATTTTAAACCCATAAAAGAGGTTGTAACAGTAGTTCCACACAAAATTATGCTGAGCATTTAGCCTTGTTCGGTATTTGTCTCAGAGCATCCGACTAACAGTTACGTGTACGTTACGCATTGACCTATCCAATGAAGCGTTCTAGTTGATCGATCCATCAAAACGAATCGCTCGGTGAATGAGCGATATACTCTCAATTTAAAAGGGCTAATCATGACCATTTCCTTCAAAGCTATCAATTTAACTAATTGTTGGTCAATAATTCTAGGTCATACTCAAAACCTTTGCTACTCTTAACTTAGTTAGTTGAGTTGGAAGCAAATAATAAAAAGAACCTCACCATCCATCAAAAAATTTGAAAAGATATGACACCCATAGTCATATCACAAAAAAAACCTTTGGTTTGATTTTTTTCGTTGTTGTTATTTTTAATGCAAAAATTTACATTTATGTTTTATGAAAGAAGAAATATTTAGGTGGAAGTTTTATATTAGAATGCAACAGCATGCAATCTAAACGTGCTGATAGTTACGAGTAGTTTTGCAACTACTACGATATTCCTTGCTTAAAAAACCCAACTTTTTATCTACGTAGTCGTTTCAAAATAAGAAACTATATTTTGATATTAATATTATGTTGCAAATTTGTGGTAGAAATTTCTAGCCATTAAAAAATTCTATTTCATTTGTACAAGTGGGTGAAAGTTATAGATTTATGAACTTATTTCTAGCCATTTTAACGTGACATACAAGCTTCACGTCCCCTTGGCCATCTACGGCAGCCCGGATCGAGTTCTGCAATTTTGTGCGGTCATCGCAGCGCGCGATTTCCAAAAGAACCCCCCCTTCTACTGTCTTTCTGATACGCCTTACTAGCGTACCAGTTTCATCTGGGGAAACACTTTGACGGATGGCCCCCAAAACCTCCGCGTAAGTTTTTCCTGGAGCCGGTTTTACGATGACAGCTTCTATTTTTTTTCCTCGCTGTCTTCGTCTACTCTTATTTTTCTTTTTTTTTCTTCACTTCTTTCTTTTCGCCCTTATCCTCTTTCTGAGCCTTTTCCGGCCCAGCGGATGCCGCAGGTGTTTTAACGACACTTCCCTTCCTCTTTTTGTGGGTAACCGTCACCCACTTCCTGAGGTCAGAAACTGGCACCTCCTTCCTCACCCGGACTTCCTGAGTATCTTCAGGGCTGGATTCAGCCACGCGCTTATTCTGCCGTGGCTGATCTACTCCTGGGACCCCTGCAGGAGTGGCCGGCTCAGCGGTCTGTGCTTTCAAGGCCCGGTGGTAGTCCATCTCTGCCTTCTGCCAGTTGGTCCGGCAGGTGAGTATGACCTCAAAGGCCTCCTCCAGTTCCAGCATTCCGTCCTTGACGTGCTTCGAAATATTTCGCTGAGCGTTGGCTGCTTGAAGCATTTTACGAAGGATATGTTGGCACTTCTTCAACATATCCTCCTCGGCCACTCGTTCGCGCTTAATATATTCTTTTCTAGGGGAAACACGTGCTGGCGTTGTGTATTGGTCCGATGTTCTCGTGTCGGTGTTCTCCTGTGGATGACTCTTTGGAGTCTCTAGAGCACTACTGCTGTCGGATTCAGCAGTTTTGGCTTCTTGTGCACCCACTGCGCCCCCGGAACCGATTGCTCCCTCAGCTCGCGTTTCATTGTTCGATGGTGGAGGTGTCCTCTGGACCCTCGGCCTTCTCGCAAACGCGAAACGGTCAATGGCAGCGCCGGTTCCGCCCTGCGTCACCGTTATCGTCCTCACGTCTTGTTGTCCATCTGTCTTGTCTGTTGGTTTTGTTGTTGTTTGTGTCATCTTTTTTATTGGGTCCCAACTCAGAGCCGCTATCTCCACCCGGATGTGCAGTCGCCTTAATGACCTCGTGGTAATCTATGCTAAGCAGGGAGGCCGACGCGAGGGTTGATCACCAGCCTTCATGGGGCTGGATCTCAGAGCCAGGTCAGCGCTAATCGGGAACAATGTCAACCGAACCTGCACCACCAACTCAACGGTGCGGGCTTCGAACGTACTCTGAGACCTGCCAGGTTTTAACGGGACGGAGACGGCATGACATTAGCCTGGAGCCGTTCACGCTCGGATTTCACTCCGGCGTTACCGCGCATAAAGCGACTAGGTCCAGAATGCCATAACCGCCAGCCCAAATGCGTAATTCTTAATCGTTGGTCGTGCCTTGAACCGTTTAAACTAAGCCAATTCATGCCATATATATTGTTCCTGCCATTGCCAAAATGCCAATCATCAGTCAAATCGTAAAGCCATGGGAAAAGCCGAGTCGTACCGGTTGTTGCTGGGCCATTTGGCGTTACCCGGGGTGCACCGCGAGG
This sequence comes from Nemotelus pantherinus, assembly GCA_963978885.1. NCBI lineage: Eukaryota > Metazoa > Arthropoda > Insecta > Diptera > Stratiomyidae > Nemotelus > Nemotelus pantherinus. The sequence continues at coordinate 258,973,335 of OZ022264.1, read as the reverse complement.
AGGCGGCCCAACATTACACCCCTCTAACGTGACATAACTCACGAACTAAGAATAGTCGATATGCATACCACATATTGCCTCACTTCTTTCCCGTTTACAGATTTATACAAAATAAAACAAACAAACCCAAAATTGTAACATCTCGAATCAAATACATAAAAGGAATTAAGCTACTAATTGGAAACGAGATGTCGAATTGTTTCTTCCAAAATAATCTATATACATATTTCAACCCTAATATGAGCATGCCTTTGAATACACTTATAATTCGCTTCAGATAGGAAATTAAGCCTTAAATTTGTTAGTTAACTTTCTCAAGGATTGAATCTTTTATTCACTTTCATATACGTACGAGTATTAATTATAATTTTTTTTCAACCGATACCCATCAATTTCATGAAAACTACATATCCAAGTGGAAGTGAATAGGCAAATGACACGCGAACCAACTGAACTTCAGTTTGTTATGAAATTATTTTCACGCACTTCAATCTAACCACTCGAGGACATTTTACGTCAACATCCTGTGAATTTTTCAGTGATGAAGAAACTTTCTATGAGTATTGAAATGTAAATATGTACGTACTTATGTATAGCGTTTGACAAGCGTCATACCTAGGCTGCTCTCATAACCATTTCAATGTGTCGTTCCAATTCCGAAGAAAATAATTGGTTTACAGGAAGCGAATCCTTCAATAGCAACAGAAGATTCACACGTTTCACGTGAAAAAGTAATTACAATATTCAGTAGGATTACGCAGCAAATGGAATTCAATTTAGTTAGGTGATGAAAACGTTCCTGAATACATTCATTTGAAAGTTTTTGGCTAATTGGCTGTACGTTTGTGTTTTGTTCAGTCCAAAGAGAAATCATTGAAATATGTACATATGTAACTACAAGGTTTGAAGACTATCAAGTTTTCGACAAATACATAAATTAAACTTATATGGGCATTCAAGTTTATTTTAGCTATCAAGCTAAAAGGTATTTTTTTACAGGTGTTGCATTTTTAAACTCTTCACTTTGAAATGAGCTGATGACAGCGGACAATGTTATTGTCATTTTTATTCAGCAGGGTGTGCCAAATTACAGTTGACAAATTCACACTGCAGCAGCGTCTACATATCGTGGAAATGTATTTCCAAAATTACTGTTCAATTGTGCAAACTCAAAATCAGATAAACACGGCAAGCACCTAGCTGTCAATGGTGACCGGTGCAGAGCGATGATAAACCAGTTTTGTTCGTGAACTCGCGCTATATGGATATGGCAGAGATGTGGTTTCAAGAAAACGGCATTACGTGCCCCATAGTGACCGCAACCATCAACTTATTAAAACGAAATTCAGAAATCGTATTATCTCGATAAATCGACTCGTAAGCTGGCCACCGAAATCATGCAATTTGACTCTGTTGGATTACTTCTTGTGAAGATAGGTGAAGTTGTTGGTCCAAACCAGTAAAGATTAACGCTTGAGAAGCCAACATAACTTCCATTATTGATCATATACGGCCTTAATTGGTTCAAAAAGTGATCGAAAATCGGACCTCGAGAATGAACTTTTTGAGAGGTAGTTGAAATCAATTTCAAAAACTCTAGCGCACCTGAACCGCTAGAAACACTAATGTTCGAAGAACAGTAGAAGAATCGAGCAGGTTTTGAGTGCATATTCCACCACATGTGCTGCTTATTACGGCCAAACTGTTTCAAATGCCACGTGTTACTTTCGTCTCAAGAATGCATTATAACTCATATGGTGGAAGGTTTCAGATATTACCACTGGCATGAATTTCAACGTTTATGAGAGCAAAACACGGGTTAATTATATTCGTTATCAGTTGCTTATTTCACATAATTTTGAAAGCAGCATCTCATATAACATCAATGAAGAAAATGCTCAGTGCCTGCAGCACTGTAACTGAAGTTGGTGTTTGGGGCTGCGATCCGAAAAATTTGCAGAACTTTGGGAATTGAAACATTGGTTATTTATTTTAATTGTAAATGTTTCCGGTATGAATACTAACTGTAAGCATTTATTGATACAAAAGTAGCACAACCGACTCGTGCTGGCAACCTTTCGCCAGTATCAAAGCCAAAAATATATCAAATCTGCTTCACGTTGTTTAATTACATTCGAAGTTATAGGAGTATAAAGAAATTTAAAGTTACCTGCAGCGAGTTTTTTCAAATGATCGAAGGCTTAATATTTGCTGTTTATTGTCACTACAATATCATTACCATTTGAAAATTCTACGATAAAACCGCTCAATAAAGATATTGCAATTAAACACAAAACCAACAATAGCTGGCAACCCTATTGTGGCTTTTCAACCAAATTTGGCCTGAATAAGGTTTATGACAGGTTTCATTAATTGTATGAAATTCGTATTGATTTCATGACTGCACTGGAAGTTATAGTGCAAAAAGTTTCATTTTCCTGAGCGAATTTTCAAAACCAGAGACACAAAAATTACCATAGCTGGCAGCACCAATCAAATTTTTCAACCAAATTTCCACCAAACAGAGATTAGAGTTAGGTTTAGCTACTGTGCCAATTTCATGAAAATCTGGTAACTTATTCACATTTCATAGGGCAAGAAGCAGTTTTTTTTCTTTGTAATTTTTCAAGATGGCACCACTGGCACAGACTTGCGCACAATTCAAAATCGCTTCTATCAAATCTGGTCTTACTTAAGTCCAATGCATTCTGCAAATTTTAGCTGTATCTGATTATTGGTTCGTGAGTTTCCGTGAATAGAAGTTTTTGATGCTAAAAATATAGGTTAACTGGGAGAGGGTTACCGTTCTTGTCCGACATGAAATTTCCAAAGTTTTATTTTGAACGTGTAGATATAACATAAGATTTATATACAGATTGATTTTATTGTAAGAAACGGACATTTTTTTGAATATTCGATGGTTTGAATGTTTTCACTTCCAAATTTTTTTTTTCAAAATGAAGACACCAAAATTATCATAGCTGGCAACTCCAACCGAATTTTTCGACCAACTTTCTACCAAACGTGGCTTAAAGTAAGGTCCAGCAATTGTGTGAGTTTCGTCAAAATCGAACGATTCAATCAGAATTTATAGGGCTAAAAACAGTTATCTTTTTTAGTGGTTTTTCAAGATGGCACCACTGGCACAGAATCGCCCGCATTTCAAAATTACTTCTATCAGACCTGGTCCTATTTAAGACCAATACATTCTGCAAATTTCAATTAATTCTGCTCATCGGATCGTGAGTTTCCGTGAACAGAAGTTTTTGATGCTAAAAATATAGGTAAATTGGGCAAGGGTTACCAGGCGTGCCCGTTATACCATATCTTTTTTTTTTTTTTGGTTATGTAAACAAAGCACAAGATTTATATATGAGTGGCTTTTTTTTGAAGAAACGGCATTTTTTCAAGAGAGACGATGATTTGGAGGTTTTCACTTTCGTTGCCTGCCCTAGCTACAGGGTTGCCAGCACGCTAATTTAAAGCTACACAAATCTACAACTAAATAATATTAATATGTCCTGAAAATTTCGTAATGATTGAATAGCTCTGTCAAAAGTTATCGAAATTTAAAAATTTTTAAATTTTCCCGTCCTCTTTTTAGGCACCCAGCGCACACATAGGGTTAAAAAATTCCAAAGCATTATCCGATTCATATGTAAAACACGTTCGAAATTCATTTCGTTAACTTTATTTTTGCGAAAATTATTTGTGCACGAAATAATAGGTATATTAAAAATATCACTTAAATGGCCGCCGGCGCCAAAAGGTTAACAATAACTGACATTTAAAGAGACGTGGACCTATTCTGCATATACACCATTGTATCTTGAAAGTTTCAGCTCAATCGGATGGCACGTTCCCGAGATTATCTCACTGAAATTTTTTGATGATATATATATATATATATATATATATATAAAGAAATATGAATTTTTGGCCGAATCGATTTTAATACTAATGTTCTTCGAACATTAGTAAAAATATGCACAAAGAGCCAAATTGTGCAGTAAAAAATTAAGGCAATCCCACAGACATTTTTTTTGTATTCACATTTTAAGTCGGAACCCTCTTAAAAAATACGCTTTACCATCTTGGCTACACAAGATAGAAAGAGAAGCGAACAAAAATTCAGCTCGATTATGAATCAGTTTTCCAGGCAACTTATCCAATTATATTTTAAAGTCTAGTACGGAGATTGGGTAAAGTAAAATTGTATAGATCTCCATGAATGAGAGCTTTAAAATTGTAGACACAGAAAAATTGAATAGAATTCTCCACAACGGCCCATTTATGAGCTAAAATTAATGTGACGGCTGTGCTTTTTTACAAAAGTATCATTTATGCATATTTCCACAAAACAAGAAAAGATAGTGCTGAAAACAATTAAATTCAAGCAAAAACTGCTGATAGCAGAATCGCTCTAGCTAAATTCCAATTTCTCCCGTTTTGAATCGTCCATTACACAGAAAACCCATTTTATTCAAAATTATGTACTTTAATGAAATTTTTATTTTTATATTATTTCATTTTTCTCGAAATTGCTTTGATACTGTTTTGCGTAGGTTCAAGAAAGCTTTTTTTATGCGTTAATGTATTTTTTGACGATATCTTTTGGATTATTTTTTGGTGCAGAACAGCTGAAATTGGTTAAACCATGAAAGTTACGGACCATTCAATTAAAGCTATGCAATCCTTCAACTACTTTAAGTCAGTTGTAGCAGCCGATAAGAATATGGAGGAAGAAATACGGGCGACTGTTTAAATCCATCAAAACTTATTACAGTTTGCCAAGACGCTTCAAGTGCTAAATTTTCACCTGAATCTCGAAGCTTCTACTATATAAGACCATGGTCTTGCCAGAACTTACGTATGGTAACAAGACTTAAATACTCAATTAAAGCTAAAACGCGTTCAAGAGGGAAGTCTTCCGGAACACCATTGACCTCATATAAGGAAAAGCACGATTTCAGAGACCCTACAACTATGAAATGTACGCTATCTACTTAGAAGCAGATATAATCAAGAAGCTGAAACTAGGCGGACTCAGGTAGGCTGGGCTAGCTTATATGAGCGACGAAGAACCTGTTCGGAAAACACTTGGTTGACGATTTTAAGGTACACGGCAGCGGGGGATATCTTGTTTGCGCTGGAGGGATGACGCTAACGAGGTCACTCAGAGCTTAAAGGTTCCTCATTTGATGACAATGGTTAGCAATCGGGACCGGTGGAAAAACTTGATGTTTTTCCAAATTAATATCAATAACGTTTTTGAGCCTGTAAGATTTCAATTTCATGTTTTCAGGTAAACCGATCTATTGAGAGCCACAGATTTTCAATTTTTCCCGCATATGAGTTTTTTTTTACGAAGTGGATGTCAAAAAAAACTTCAATAGGTATCCTGCGTACGATACAAGATTATGTGAGATTCGTACTCAGTTAAAAACTTCACCCGCCGACCAGGGAGGTCCGAGCCGGAACCGGAGGAACATCAACTCGGCCGCGCTACTTCCACCTATCAGGTGTTCCATTGGCTTACTTCGGTTCTGTCAGGCTTTCAAAAGTCTGTGAGGCATTCTTCCTATTTTTTTAAACGCAATATCAGCTCCACATATGATGACACAGCTGATCAGGCGTCATCTGACTGTATCATCATCTCTACGATTGACTCCGGTGTCACAGGGTCAATTACTTCTGAAGCGGGCGCATAGGAAAAAGGTATGCAAAGCGTCATCACTTTCCTTAGCACAATACTTACAGAACTCCGTCCTGACTTTCCCCATTCTGTGAAGGTATTTTCTGAAGTAGTCATGGTATGATAGGAACTGACACAGGAAGAAGTTTATTTCACCGTGGTCGGGATTAAAACAAGGTTTTAAGACGCGTATTAGCCTAATCGTGTATGCTCCCTTCGAGCTCGTAGCTCAACGCCCCTCCCAAAGCTTAAGCGTTTGCGCTCGTGCTTGAGCAGCCAAAATTGTTCTTCCCACTTCTGCTCTGTTCAGAAACACCTCCCTGCGTTCCCTCGTCAATAGATAAAGTGTCACAAATATCACTAACACGGTGTTTGCAGAAACTGTTTTGTAGCTGCTTGCAATTCGCAGCGCTCCCCTACGCTACTAAGTAACTACTAAGTAAACTGCCACAAAACATACGATTTACCTTAGAACATATGAGTAACTTTTTCTCCTGGAAAGAATCATTTTCGTTTATTTTGCTTTGGGAGTCGTTTCAAAAACTCGGATTTTCTAATTCATTCTTTATCTTCATCGGTAAACACGGACGGACTGAGAGTAGGATATGCCTGAAGCATCTAGCTATTGAGTGTCTGCTCTAAAGTAAATATTTGCGAAGAAAACAACAGCGACAACAGGCAACTCATTTTTAATTAGGCAGCACATCCGATTACAATAAATACGTTTTGAAATTCATGGATTCGCTATTGACATGAATTACATGACATCAATGGTAATATTTTTTTATTTGCACTAAAAAAGTTGCCCTGTAGTTTTACAGCATTAAACAAACATATTTCAACTTCTTGGTCACCCAGCTACATACATATGTACGTATGTATGCCAGGAGTCGAAAAAGGCCTCATATCTCTCGACCGATATCGTATCCATTCTTGTTTTATCTACTATGTACATACATATGTCTCAAATGAACAAAATTTAAACAATCTTTAATCAAAACTTGCAACTTTTCAGTCACACGTCTCAAATAGAAAAAAAAGTAAACAATGAATTTCGCAGAGAGAATGAAAACCAATAAAAAGATTGCTGTTAATACCTAGAATCACAGTCTTATATTACCAAGAAATCTTATATTGCCAGGAAATTGAAGAGAAAAGATACTTTTGTTTACTTTGAAACATAATATACGACAAACATTGTGTATAGCATGCTATAATCGGCGCAATATGACTCCTCCACCTTAAAAGTACTATTGACCTTGAATGCCTAAAAAATTGTTGGACGGATTGTGATCTATTCTAAATAAATACTACGCTATATAGTATTAGATCCGATATGAAATTCTATTTATTATCTGCACATTTCTGGACATCGGATTGAAACTAGTGTAAACAACTTAAATTATAAAAGCTGCAATACGTCTATTTGGCTCACGAAAGCCACATAGAGTAATAGTAAATGTTTGTTTACGAAGATTGTAAGGACTGGGCATACTCGTACATAATACTAGGTTAAGAATGTCCTTCAAAGCCCCACGCGTTTGTCTGTTTGTCAAATATATACCAACGAATGTGCACGCAATGTCTATAGTCCTCCGCATACATTCTTATTCCTGTTCAGATGTTGGCTTGCATTGAAATTGACGACGACATAGGACTTTATAAATGTAAAACGAAATTGGCATCAAGTACTTTTCGCCCATCTCTTACTGATTCAAGGTAATTCAGACGGGTTTCTATCGACAAAAAATAATAGTGAGCCCCATGTATTAAGCCCGGTATTGGCTTAATCATGAAGCTAAATTTTGAGAAATCTCCATATCTGGTCAATCTTTGGAGTGAAAATTTTGGCAATGGAACGAAGACATTGCTGATTACTGACGCATAAAATGTCAAGTCTTCAATTTTCGGTAAATTTTTTTATTGGCAAGACGTTCGCACAATTCAATATCAAATTTTAGCTCGAAAAATTGAGCTGCATATACTAAAAAGACGTAAGAAGCAACTTTTCACGCAACGAAGTGAATACTACCCTGATTCGCATAAATGTTCAAAACCTACTTACTCTATTACATCATTCTGCAAAATATGAAAAACCTATCTTTTATGGAAGTTTGTTAAAATCAATAATGAAAAATTTCCCCATCTATAAAAAGGTCGCATTTTCAGCATAAACGTTCTATTTGCAGTAAATAGAACGTTTATGCTGAACAATGCGACCAGCTTTTCGTTGCATGTTGTCACAGAAAAGTCCTATCTGCTTACAATTTGGTTTCCACAACTATTTTCTACGTGAAAGCTGTTACTTGAGATGCATCTCACTTAAACTTATTTCTATCCATGTTTAAACTTTCGTCCCGTTTGAAGATGTCCGCAGCATTTAGAAAAACACAAAATATTGAATATTTATTTATTTATTTATTTGGTGCGTATTAAATACAACAGGCAAAACTGCCCAATTACGGATTGGATATAATGAAAAAAATAATATAACAAGAACTAAAAAAGAATATATAAATATAAGTATATAAAATAATTAAAATTTGGAATAAAATAAAAAAATAAAAGCAAAAAAAAATTCATTACAAGCACGAATAATCAATTCAACAATAAATCAGCCTGAAAACAGATAGGATACAATGAAAAAAATAAAAATAGTAAGAAGTAAATGAGTAAATATAAATATAAGTATATAAAAAATAATTAAAGTGCTAAATTAAATAAAGTAGAATTGAGTAGAACAAACAAAAAACAAGAAAAGAATCCGTTAAAAAAGATAGAATATAAAATTAATTAGGAACCAAAAAAAAAAACAGAAAAAAACCAAAATCAAATTAGAAGTTGAAGAGCAAACATATATATAAGTAAATATAAAAATAAATATAAACAAAAAATTCTTAAAGTATTATATATAAAGAGCAAAAAAGAAAAGAAAGAATCCTTTATACACAAGAATATAAAATAAAATTAATTAATTAGAACCAAAAATTTTACTACGAACCATATTTTTGAAGATGGCAATAGATTGTGGATGAGGAACAAGTTGAAGACTTTTGTGAGTGCGCAAGAGTCGCAAAACGGGAGAGCAGAGGAAAGTGTCAGTACGAGCATACGGTACTTCAAATAGAATGGAGGACCTGATTGGCCTTACGGATTCCCGCTCAATGAACAAAAATGCTAATGTAGAAGATAGATCCGCGACAGATTTTGAACGGGAAACCTTCATTCAAGTAAACTCTGCGCTGCTCAAGGAGAGGAATGTTAAGAAGAGATAGACGTTCACTATAGGATAAACACGGCAGACTATATTTAAAAGTAAAGTACGTGTAAACCTGCGCTGAACTGATTCAACAGCGTCAGAGAGGTATTTGCAACAAGGTCACCACACTTGACTGCAATATTCAAGTACAGAACGGATTAGGGTAATAAACAGACACAAGTAGAAATACTAAATGAATTGTAGCAGGAACGAACCACGAAGCCAGCAATTTGAGAAGCTTTGCTAGTGACAGTAAGGACATGAATGTCGAATTTCAGTTTGCGAACAAATGTGACCCCAAGATCTGAGAAATTATCGATACAAGAGAGGATAGTGCCTTCAATAGCATAAGGAAAGACATGAGTGTGAAGCTTAAGGGTAAATGACATAGAAAAACACTTGGAAACATTAAGAGACAAACAGTTCAAGCTACACCAACCAAAAAGAGAGATCCTGAAGAAGAAGCAGAGTCAGCAGTATTTTTGATCGCTCGGAAGATTTTTAAATCATCTGCATATAGAAGACCTGAAGACTTAAGAATCGTGGGAAGGTCATTGATAAATAGATCGAACAAAAGTGGTCCAGGGGTGTGGTACAGGGGAACATCAGAAGAAGGGGAAAAAAGTGAGGACGACAAGCCAAAGAGGGAGACAACGCAAGTGCGATCAGTTGAAACGGAAGACATCCAGGAAAGCAAAGGTTCACGAATGCCATAATGTTTCAGTTTGATAAGAAGCAGCTTATGATTAACAGTGTCAAGAGCTTTGGCAAAATCAGTATAAATGACATCAACTTGATTGTTGCTGTCAATTGCAGAAGCGATTACATGAGTAAACTCAACAAGATTCGTAGAGGTGCACCAGTCTTTTACAAAGCCATGTTGTTGCGCTGCAAAGACACAGTAGAGAGTATAATAGATGCAATTGAAAACGAGGCGTTTCAAAATTTTGGAAAGGCAAGAAAGAATGGAGATAGGGCGGTAGTTAGAGACAAGGTTCCGATCACCCGTTTGAAAATGGGAAGAATATTAGAGAGCTTAAAAGAGGACGGAAATTTACCAGCACAGAGACTGACATTGAATAAAATGGCATCATTGAATAAGATGGCTTTACGAAAAAATTGGGAATACCATCCGGGCCCGGAAAACAGTTAGAGTCAAGTAAGGACAAAAGCAATTCAACCTCTAAGGGGTTAGTTATGACTGAGGAGAGACTAGCGGGGAAATCAAAGGAAAAGTAGTCAGTAGCAGGAATATATGGGATAGTGTAAACAGAAAAAACAAACATAGCAAAGAGATTCTAAATGTCAAGAGGGTTGGAAGCAGTAACAGTCAGGAAGAGAGGAGGAAACTTTTAAGCAGTGGACAAAAGACCATAAACTTTTAGGGTTATGCGAGTTCAAAGATGATTAGTGCTATTCTAATTTCTTAGAGTAGTGCTATTCTAATTTCTTTCTTGGCGGAGGAACGTAAACGGGAGAAGATAGCATAATCGTCATTAGTTCGAGAATTCAAAAATTTCAACTGCGCTGATTTTTATCTCTAAGTGCACTCTTTACCCTCGAGGTTAACCAAGTGGGGTCACGGAGGCTACGAAAACTGAAAACAAGAGTATACGACGAGATCATCTCAGTAAGAATACCGTAAAATTTAGATACAGTAGAGTTAATATTGAGACTCCGGAAGGAATTAAACCAATTAATAAAATTCAAATCATTAGACAAGCGGTCAAAATTAGTTTTTTTTTAAGTTAAACCGACGCTTAGTGGATGATTTAATACGATTCGAAAAGTTGTTAGATAAATTAATAGAAGGGGAATGATGATGGGGGTCAGGGTGCGTGTAGGGTATTGGAAGAAGGGATAGTAAAATCGAAGAAGGCTCAACGTTAGAGAGGATGAAGTCAACGATCTTGTTATTAGCATAAAAGAAACAGTTAAATTGAGGAAGTGAACAAGAAGAAAGAAAAAAAGATAAGGCAATAGAAATAGTGTTGGTGGACATAATGCGAAGAAAAGAAGAGTCCCATTGTACAGAAGGCTTATTAAAGTCGCCACAAATAATGATTGAGGGCGAGGGAAAATTGCTGTTAAGATAAGTGGAAAGTTCAGAAAAGAACTTATCATAAGTCAAGAAGGACATGTTACAAGGAATATATCAATACGCAACAAACAAACAGGATATAAGAGACAAAGAGATGGAGACAGCAACACATTCAACAGGTGGACTGGTGATAAAATCAGCGCAAAGTTTGCCGTTGAGAGTCCTAACCACAGCAATAAGCACGCCACCACCTTCAGCTTTATTAATTACCAAACGATTACGATCACAGCGCTAAACATTGTATGCAGGGAAAAATTCCGGTTAAAAATTTCATCATCCAGTCAAGTTTCCGACAAGCAAATCAGGTGATCATTTTCAACTAAAGCTGCAGTTTTAAAGTCTTCAAGTTTGGTCCTTATGGTACGAACATTTTGATAAACAGAGAAATTTGACTACGCTTAACAAATAAGCTCGGGCTCTCCGGTTGTTTGAAGACCGAAAATTTTGCCGGTTTTCAAAAATTTTGATTAATGTACCGGGGAGCCAACATTTAGAATCAGCGACAATATCGTGGTTGGCATGCAATGTTATTTTGAAAGAAGCCACATATCTTCTAGGTTGGCTATCTTTCGTAAATTTGACACAGTCAAAAATATGAGGAGTGTAGCCAAGCTTCTTGCAGATGTAGCATTCCACTGTAGCCACAGGAGTATCATAAGCAAATGGCGATATAAAAATCTGGAGAGGAGGCGCGACTATATGCAAAGCAAGATTACCAGCGGACTCGTTAATAGAACTTTGTAAATGAGATGTTGGTAGATTTGATTGCAAAGAAGCAGTAGATGAGGCAATACAAGCAGCATCAGCATTCCTAGTGGATACTTCGAGATGAAGGACTGGTGAGGCACGAGGGGACCGAAGAAGTTCAGGAGGTGTCATAAAAGATCCTGGAAGAGCATGTGCTTTAGGAAGATACGGCTGCAGAGAACCAACAGTCGAGGCATCAGAAGTAGCAGGCTCGGTACACGCGGCAGCTTGTGCAAGAGCCTCCTGTTTATTTCAAAAGTTTTAAAATGTGAAAGTGCTATCTCGAAAGTGCCAAAATTTACCACTCTTGCTTAATTCCAGCTAAATTTTTCACCCAAACAAATTTTGTATCAAAAACCGTATCAAGTTCGAATTGGAAAGTTTGTCTTACGCAGAAAATTCAAATGACCCTTTCAACCGCCAATTATGAGTTAGGGGTAGGAACTCTTGGTAAATTAAAACGTTTTATCTGCTTATACATTTTTAAATCAGTCTTGTATGTTTTTTTTGTTTTATCGGATTCAAAGCTGAAGAGAAAAAGTGTCTTTCTTGAATAAATAATATCATATCCCGGAAATTCAAAGAAGTTCAAAAGAGTGTGGTATGCAATTAATATAAAATTGGAAAGTTCTGCGCAATATCGATGGCAAAAAGACTGGAAGGTTAAAAAATACTCTACAATTACCGAGAGACAAATCGAATTTTCCTCTAAAAAGTTCACTTCAGACCATTCATTGAACTTCTTATCCTTGCTCAAGAGTCCCGCCGTAAAATTGATGTCATCTGCCCGACAGCGTCACGTCTATTGCAGGAAAATAATTCAAACAACGAAGCTGAGTAAAAGTAAACAAGCACGATGCTAGCGATCTATATTTGACCTTCTTAGATGTCTTACTTTAATTACGATCTGAATTAATACTTAATTGCGAAAAGTTGGAACGTAATTCACGAGTAATGCACATCGCTTTTCAGGTCTTAATCTACTCCGTTCATTTGGTTCGAGTACCATTTTGTCGAGAATTTCGTGTTAATCTGACTACGAAATGAGTTTTCGGGATATCTTGTTTATAAAATCCTTCCATATTTAGGGTGCCTGTATACAGGAGTAGAGACTATTGAGAACTTTGCGTGAATGCGATGGAATAAGGTCTTTGAGCAGGGTTCGGGAATTGATTTGTCAGTGGAGTGATGATGGACTGTAACAGGATTGTTGAAATTGAGTAGACGAAATGTCATGGTGATAATATTTTATTCAATCTAAAATTGCGAATTCCGTGGAAATACATAGTAGACGGTTGATTGAAGTGTAGAGCGTCTCAATTTACTAGTTGCTAGTTTTTTTGGGTGTCTAGGCTTGAACAATTAGAGAGCTGGTTTCACTAATTCTAAATTGCTGCCTGTTTTTGCAGATGTCTATTCGGGCAGAAAACTCTTCCAAATAGACTTTACCAAAGAGCTGCAAAAGTCTTCAAAGTAAATATAACTACGTCTGATTAACATGTTGATTTAAATTGGCTTTGGATTTGCTATCTATTTAAATATAGAACAAGGAATTTATGTGAATTGTTGAAAACAAGGAATTTATGTAAAAATTTTAAATTAGAATGAATTACTTTATTATTTTTTTCTTGATGAAAAATTAGTTAAAGCTAGTAAGATAAAGTGATCGTAAAAAGTTAGTGCTTCAACATTGGGTAATATGTAAAAAGTTTTTACTTAGCGGTGCTTGGCAATAAACATACATACATATTTGCTGAATAATAATATTTGTTTAAAACCTTCGAAGATCAAACCTATTTTTTCGATCAAGGACCCCTCTGGGTCAATTTGACCCTGCATCAACTTTTGTTTTTCGCCATTTGGCTCCATATCAACCAATCGTGTCGAGCATTTACCCAAATTTTGCAAATAATAATTTGAATATAATTCGCAAAAAAATTTTATAGCTCGCAAAAAATGTCTTTTTTCATTTTAGCGCATTTTGCAAAAAAATCATTTTCTTTTTTTTTAATTTTTAATATTTTTACTGAAAATTTATAATTATCTTCCTGAAAAGCAACGAAATCGGGCGAAAAAATTGAATAGGAAGCATTAATAAAAGGTATTTTTTCGCAAAGCAATGAATGGAGGTTTTTCAAACAACAAAAATCGGTGATTTTTACAAAAAGTTCAAAATAGTTCAAATAATTCTGCATTTAAATGTTTAATTTATTATATTATATTTTTTAAATATATAAATAAAATATAATATAATAAAATTATTAAAAAATATATAATATAATTATATTATATTTTATAAAGTTTCGGCCAAGGCCCGACGTTGGGCTGTTGTGCCACGTTGCATTGATATTTTATAAAAATTATATTTTTGTAAATTTCCAGCACAGTCGTTGCACATATAAAAGCCATGATCGTCCCACATTGGGCGCATGCAACTGGGACACTGCATTTTTGTTTTCCTAACTTTTTGTAAGAGCAAAGTGAACACCTCGCACTCTTAGCCAATTGAGGTCTACCTTCCGGATTTACTGAATATTGTACATATAGAATCAGTTCTATACTTCTACGTATTTCACTACGCAAGGTTGCATTGTTCAGCTTCTCTTGTATGTACGGAGTAACCAAATGTACCACAAGTTGCTTTATAACAGTCGAAGCAGAGAATTCAATCTTACGACTGTTAGCCTGAATATTTTTACATAAATATAAAACTCTTGCATTTACTTGCGCTTGATCAAGCATGCCGCAGAAAAAACGCAAGGCTACCGATTTGTTCCTCGGGCAGTTGTGTAGGCATGACAAAGCTTATCAAAAACGTCTGTGCCTCGTTTTGTTTTATTGTAAAATAATACCTTCTCTTTTATAAATATGTGTATATGAAAGGTGGAGCACGTGCTTACTAGATGTTCTTGTTCGCTCAGTAGTACTCCCTTTTATTTTTACTGCGTAATACAGTTTTCGGTCGACCTTACTGTTGCTGCTCCAGCAAACGTTGCTTCAAAGTTTGATTTTCCTCATCCTCGGCTTCACTGTAATCCGAACTTGATATATCAGTCTTTGATTTCACTGACAAATTGTCTTCTTCATCAGAAGCGTCGCCATCAAAGATCTCCGAATCATTATGCAGAAGTATATTTTTGAACCCGTGAACGTAAATTATACGCCATTGTTCCAGTTTATTATAAAAACAACACAAATGAAATTTTATGTGGCCACACTTCACACTTGAACTTGAACAAAAAATTAATTTTAATGGAGATCGTTACTAAATTTTATTTTTATCAAAATCAAGCAAAGGTCACAACAGGGTCAATATGACCCAGCATCAACTTTAAACCACGCTCAACGACAACTGAGTGTTGTGTAATAGACGGGATGTATATAAAACGATAATTAATACTTCAATCTACCAACAAATGTCATACTAACGGCCAAATTTAAATTTTACTAAAAGATATTGGTGAGCAAAGCTGAGGTATGGGTCTTTTAGACCCAGTGTCACCTTCGAGGGTTAATAGTAAAGGTGTAATTCGTGTAAAATTGATGGTTTTTAAGCCATTACAACTAATTGAATTTACATTGCGTAAGTAAAACTGAAACTAAATACTTAATATATACTAAATAGTAAAAACGGAACACGGGCATTGAAAGTCATCAAGAAATAATCCAAACTCTATCAACTGATACTTCTCACTACTATAGTCCTAAATGTGGCAAAGTTTGCATCAATATTCTATCAGACTTCCAATCTAAAATCAACTTTAACATATTTGATATTTTAACTCTTTTGGGCTTCAGTATGTGCAGGGTTCGAAAAAATACCATAATATCGCGTCATCGCTGTAGAATCAATAGATTTTGGTTAGCAGCACTGCTGCCAAACTCACACCTGCAGAACAAACATTCAATGATCAAAGTGATGATAATATTTTCCCAGTGGAAACATGGCTAATAGGAACGAAAAATAATATGGTACCAAATATTATGCGGCATTGTTTGGAAATCTAATACACGTACACTCTTATGACAACAACAAAAAGTACGAAGCCTGAGCGCTCTTGACTCGCGGCATATGTGGGGCCACTGGGGGAGCGCTAGTCAATTGGAACAATATACCTATCAGGGAGGAATTCAGCGTGCTTTCGAGAATATTATCTTAACCCGATGCTCGTACATAGCTGGTTTATGGCGGCTGATTTATGTATGTTAACCTTTGTTTACTCGAATGAAAGTGGGTACTATGCACTCTGGTGTTAGGTGGGAATAAAGTAAGAGGAAGTATTCGAACGTGAAGGTTAGGTACACTCATTTGATTTTAATACGAAAACTCAGTCCTCCGCTAAAAGTTTACTTTCTTGAGATGTGTTCTCGACATGCCAACAGTTTTAAAGTTTCCTGCAGTTTATTTTCGCTCATGTCAGTAACACAGAAAAACTGTTGATGATGGTGGAGTAAACATTTTATATGCCATAAGAAACCGTCACTGGTGGTGTTTAAAAATTGTCTTGAAATATGGGAGCATACGTAACGTAACGTAAGTACGCTAGGAGATTTTTGTAAAGTATAATTAGTATAAGTAAGCATAGAAAATATAAATGGTAAACTGTAAAGTGTAATTGATTTGTGAATTTCGAGCATCTAAATAAATAAAATATAAAATTATTGAAAAACACTATATATGCATCAATTAAACAAGATATAGAGAATTCCGTCGTTTGTTTCGAGGATAGTTTGTGTAAAATTAGTTTGGCTACAAATGAATAAGTTTTATTAAATCTGGTTACTTTTAGGCTTAGTGTGAATTGAGACGCGTAAAGTGCATACGACGTAAGTTTCTGTAACTTGAATAATTAAATAGGAAAACGCAAAATGGTGACATGGTACGAGATGCTATTCAGGCAGACTTCAAGCCACGCAGATTTGTGATCGAGGCTAGTGATTGGCGTTTCTGTTGTTTTCAAAAAACGAAAACTGTTTTTTTGAAAACAACAGAAATATTATGCTGTGCGACAAAATAAATTTGTGAAATGTATGTAGTTCCTTTCAGAAACATCGTTCATAGTTATCAATTAATTCAGTACAATGAATTTTTACGTAATATGTTTTTCTCAAATATGTTTTATGTATTATGTCTTCCACTATCGTATCGTTAACATTCATTGCTAGGACTAAGCGCTTCCAAACTGAATTGATACTTGTTTTGTCCCAATTTTCCAATATATTATCTACTTGATCAACCGTATAATCATACATCAATCAGTACACATGGTCGTAAAGAATCAACATACATACTCGTATGCCATCGAGAGCTGGTTCTGGTTAGCAGCATTCAAAACAACAGCAACTGTTGTTTTCAATACTACCTACCCTAACCAGCTCTTGATCGAGATGCAAAAATACGCACCTAATAAGTCTGACAACCTCATATTATACTATATACATATATATGTAAATCGTTTGCCTCTGAAAATCTGTTTTCCGCAGCTAAACAGCTTTCCACTGCCAAACAGTTCGTTGTAACAAACGAAAACTAGTTCGTTAAAAAAAACGAAAAACGATTCCTTTTAGAAAAACGATTCGTTTTAGAAAAAAGATTGGTTTTAGATTAACTGTTCATTGTAGAAAAACGGTCCGTTTAAGAAAAACTATTTGTTGTAGAAAAATGGTTCGTTTTAGAAAAATGATTGGTTTTTGAAAAAATATTCCTTTTAGAAAAATTGTTCGTTTTAGAAAAACGATTCGTTTTAGAAAAACGGTTCATTTTAGAAAAACGACTGGATTTAGAAAAATTATTCGCTATAGAAAAACGGTTCGTTTTAGAATTGCTGTTTATTTTAGAAAAAAATGTTTGTTTTAGAAAAATTGTTTGTGGCTATTTGAAAAAACTGTTCGTTCGTTTTTTTGCAGCCAAAGGTTTTTTTGCAAACTGTTTGGCGTTTTTGAGACCATCACTAGTCGAGGCACGGTTTCTCGCATCACACGCGTCGTATCTTCAGTATCAACAGTAGCGATGGGTTTTTACTAATATCTCGTAATATTACCTAATAAGAATAAATAAGTTACACGGTGTTATATCTTAACTAATATTAATATAGCACTAATATTACGTATTAGGTATTTGGCAATTTGCGTATTTTAGTTTCATGGCCTTAGACGAACGTGTTTAGTTGACTTTTTCGAAGAGTTTAACTAGAATTGGTACCAAAAACAGATAATATTCACCTTGTGATTAATATCTTAAAAAATATTTATGTTTTGATTAAAGTAACGACGTAATAACGACGATATATTCGTTATTGTTCCGCATATCTGGACAATATTGAATACATATTTAAGTTATTCAAGTGAAGCAAGTTTAACGAATGGATTTGGAGCTATCTTCTGCTGATGTGTGCGTACGTATTTTCAATTAAATGAATGACGTGATCTTGTTCTTGTGCGAATCAATGCAATTAATGGAGTAATAAGCTTTGTGAATTCTATTTTCACATCTTGCTAAGTTAGAGAATGCGAATACATACCAGTAACAGTTTGGCGAACACTAATAATTAATGGTAGTCGTTGGTAATGCACTTATTTGCAGATGTAAAATTAATTGTTTCATTGCGTTGAGTCGATTTGTCACCACTAAGTGGCAGCCTGACGTCAAAATTTTTTTCCCATAATGCCGTTCTCTTCTACAAAATTATCACTGAATAACGAATGTGTGTAAGTACATCATACATTAGATTGAAACTTCATGCGAATGCGTCGAATATATTATTCAAATATTTTCGAAATGTTTTTGAAATATTTCATCAATGTTTTCGGTCATATGTGCCCCGAGGTAATAATTGCGTCGAGTGAGCCTCTTTGCCAAACAATGAGTATAAGACGAATTTCGAGTAAAATAATAAGCTTCACAAAACTCGAAATTTTATATTGTAATTGGTTATTATGGATAATGCTTGTTATTTCATAGTTTTAGATGACATATCAAACATATTCATATAATGTCGAATATATTCTGGCTTCGTTTCAAAAATTTCGTTTGTGTCTGCAATGAATTCTAGAAGGGATACTTAAGAAGCAGTTGCTGCTGAGTACGTCCGCTACTGATCGTGTCAGACATTTATTTAAAATACATATATGTGAGATTTATCTAATCTTTTCATAGATAGCAGTATCGAGAATGTGTCAGCTTATTTTGTCTCGCAAGTGAATGTTTAATTATTTATATATCTATTTCAACCAAACAAGGCGTACAAAAAAGACTTACAATTAACATTTATTAATTTAAATACATTTGTACAGTTGATGACAATGATGAAATATACAATAATTTTTTTTAAAAAAATAATCATCTTTGGTAAGGAATTGGATAGGGGCATTCCTGACGTGAGCACTTTAGTCAGAGCAGTTTTAAACCTACGTGTGGAAATGGTTAGGGAATAGTATTCTGCGAAGCTATTGAATATTTTGCAACATTTACTGATTGGCTTATCGTTGGCGTAAACTGTGTGTTGTCGGTGTTCATTCAGTAAACGTGTGTGCCTCGTCCGCCTTACTGATTCGTTGAAGGTTATCATATTGAACAGAGGCACAAAATTGATCAAGCCCCTAATAACATCAAAAGTAAAGCAGGAGCATAAGATAGACTTGATAGATTTAAAAGATTTAGCCTGTATCTGCGTGAAGGTAAATTATCAGATTCGTATGGATTATACAGATCTCTCAACGCAAAGAGCAGCAATTGCTTCTGCACTGATTCGAGCCTATAACTATGGACATCAAAGGTAGGGTGCCAGACTATAGATGTATATTCGAGCAATGGTCGAACTAGAGCTATGTATAAAGACTTTGTGACCCATAGGTTTTTGAATTCCTTTGCACTTCTTTTGATGAATCCAAGCTGCTATCTATTTTTTTTTAAACTATTTTAAAACGTGAATTTAAAGCTCATGTAAATTAGTTGATTAACTTGTGTTTCGAGATTTTTATCTATATCTATAATATAACCTCCCTGCTTCAGTAGATCAGCCTAGTTAAAATCATCCAATATCCAGCTGACATACTTTTATTTGCATCGAGTCAAGACCCGCTCAAATCATGTAAAAGACTAGAGTGCTATTTGGTCAAGGTGATACTTAATTTTGACGAACTATTTGTACTGCTGGTTGGTTGAAGGCTGCAACCAACCAGCAGTGCGGCACAGCTTTGGCTACTTTGTAATTCATCTAAGTCAAGATAACCCCATCTAAGGCACTCTAATCTATATCTCCTTCAAAAATTCCAAGATTACTCCTGATACCAAATTATGGTACCTTGGTATGAACTTTCACGAATTCCTGAGGTTTAACCACTAAAACGCCCGGCATAAAATTCAAACTATTATGTCCATATTTCAGCGCATAAGATTCAGCGAAACAGAATATGGGCCTGACCACCAAAATAACACGTATTTGCTACCAAGCGTTTATCCAGTAAATCCTTAGAAACGCATTTCCATCCTGGATTATATGTTCCAAAACTAGTATGTCAGAGGCGAGGACATTTAAATGAAGAATTCGGTGCTTCTGCAATGATAAGTTTAACAGCTTAGTAACTAATAAGTGGCTGAAGAACTCTCTTTTTTATCGGGAAAGTGGTCTGGAGCCCGTTAGGGTCAGGCTTGTTGAATTGACTATGAGATTCTACGGACAGACAGACGGACATGAGAACTGACTAAGTAGATTTCTGGGGCACTCAACAGGATCAAGTGAGCCATCTATCCACTCGGCTATGGCAGTAGGTCAACAAGAGCTGATGAATTCGCTTTTCCAATAAGTTTTCAACTAAGAGCGGCTAGTTATAGATGAGCTAGACTACTTAGTTATTTATTAGGTATAAAGATTTAATCATAGTTTGAAAATAGCTGCAAGATAAATTATTGCGAAGTATATCCCGACTGTTTTACAAGGTGGGTTATAACATTTATGTGAAATATTAAATGCAATGATATTTCTAAAAAATTAAATTAATGAAACCAAAAATGGATTTTAAATGACTTTAAATGTGATGTTAGATATTCAGTAATCTAGGCTTTAAATATACAAATAATGCTAAATAATATTCAGTTAATTAATTCAAGTATATAATGTATCTCCATATCACAAACTATGCAACACTTGTTCGATATGGAGGAATTTACTTGCCGCATTATTCACTGTCGGAAAGGACAATAATTAATTCAATATGTTAACAATGATTGCTCACGTTCCTTCAAATTAATTTGCTTTCTACACTCTAGAGTATAATCCTCCCATTCTATTATTTTTTAAATATAGCTCGTTTGCGTGGAGAATATCAATTTGGCCCAAGCACGAAACAAAACTTACACCTTCACCTGTACCCACATAGGCAAATACATTTATATTTGTACAAAAACGTGTCGACATTGAACGTATGTGCATATGTGACTTAGGTTGGTAAGTTTCCTCCAAGCAAGTAGTATGTGTATCTATTCAAGGATATAAACCGAAGCCTTTTAGGCTGGTGTGGCACACGATTTGCTGAAACACTTGTTGAGTGAAGCTGCACTCAAACTACATTTTGCGAAAAAAAATATTGCATTTGAGCAACGTTTGTTTTACTGGGATTCATGTGTACACTTCCGTTTCAACGACGAATACTTTGAAATGGTGCTTGTTTTATTGGCCGATGTCAGAGGGTGTAGATTTTTGTATCCTTTATGATGTCAGGAATTGTTTCTCAAATAAATAATTTGTTGGAATACTCCAAATAAGATTGTTTCCAAAGCTTACAGAAATACTTTTGTGTAATGTGGAAACTGATTTCAAACCACCAATTCTCTTACACTCACACACGACCAAAACGCAAAAAATTCATTTCAACAGCTCTTTTCTAATATTTACTATTTACAAAAAATGGCAAAAAAAAAACTAGTAAAACCAGATGTTTTTTGAAAGCACTGCGCTCTATGTTGAATGTGGTATTGAAAGTAACGAACAAAGCTGTACAACCTTTCCATACCCCATTACCGCTTTTGTTTCAATACATGCATGTCGAGGAAATTGTTTAAGTAGTGGTAAATGAATGTCTGTATGTATAAAATTAAATTAAGAGAACGATTTAATTTTTCAATCAGCACTTTGAACATTTTTTTGATTGCTCCCGTCATTGTTGCGACAGTTTTTATCCAATGAACAAAGAATCATCAAAATCTTGATTATCATGCAAATATTCACGGGCATTTCACGCATATCGTCAATGGACTCTCATCCGAATTCGTTCCTTGAAATGAATTTCCAAATCACTATGGAAAATGTTTAATCGTAAGTTTTATGTGCTCGAGAAATACATATGTATATCGATCCAGCATCTCTTAGTTTTTAACTAGTTCCGGTATACATTCCTGCAGGTGTAGCAAAAAATTAATCCGTAAATCTATTTATATCTTCAGACCTAAAAAGCTGCCTAGTATTCTATGGCTACATCAAATTTTTTAACTATTTTGTTAACTATAAGCTCAAAAAAAGTTCAAAATCGAACTTCTCTTAAAAATTTTTTTTCTCAAAAAATTGTAGGTTTCTTTGTGATGTATTCAATCTTCATGAGTAAAACTTGAGCTAATATACAAAAGGAAACTTTATAAACTAAACTTTTACTATATGCAACAATTTTGCCAGTAATTGGTAGCTAAATAAAATAAATCAATCAGGTATCAATCGTGAGTGTAAGACATTGATGCGGCTCGCATTTCAACCATATTCAATATGGAGCGAAACCTGAAACCAAACCTACTGAAAAATAACAGAATGCTTAGTGGTTTCTATGCGTTACGGTTTTAAAAGTCAACTGTTAGGTTTTTCTCAATCGGATAAATCCAAAGTGAATTTAATGAGATATTTGATACATCTAGTAATTTATATTAATGAGGTGTTCGAAAGCATACTCAACATTTCTTGGAGATGATTTTAGTGTTTGGTACAAATCAGCATTCACATATCACCGAAATATAACTTGTAGCAATATTTTGCTTTGCGTAGTTCCGCATTTCTTGTAGATATACTTCCAAGTTTTTACTTTCAGCCAGCTACTTCGTCGCTGACTTCTACCAGAAAAAGTGACACAATTTGATTTGGCCACTTTATATGAGAACGGGACAAATGAAAGAAGTAACCAAAAGAACAATCTGTGTACTTCTAAAATAAAATAAGTGATGTGGTGCATGACTTTTTGTTGGTTATATTAATTTTAATATTTTTTTTTTTCGTTATTCAATATGTATTTTCTATTTACGTTCACAACATTTGTCAGAATATTTTTAGTTTTAGGAGTCAAATTTATTTCAAACCACGTACTGGTCGAAACCAGGCGAGTCTTTGAGGGACTTAAGGGGGCAAGATGGTTTCCGAGGCCGAAGAAAAGCCGATTTTTGCGATTTTTTTTCTCAGCTTTGAGTGAAAATAATTACTAATTTTTTATAACACATTAAAGAACTATATTTTGAAAGTATGTAGGAATTATTGTAGAAAAAAATATTAGTTCTTTATCCCGTGGTGGCAGTAGATCAAAGGCGCTTCGAAAAAAAGGCGTCGTGCGGTGCGTAAAACCTGGCCTGACAGTGTTATCTGAAATCCAAAAATCGAAGTGATTTACTTAATATATTAGTTTTTTTCGCGGATGAACGAAATTATATTGAAAAATATGCGATTTCCGATTTTTGGTGCGGTTTTCAATTTGGAGGTACCATTTTCACATAAAAAATCAGCCTATGATTGCCCGTAAAAAATAGTAAAAAATTTTTTTTTAAAAAAACCATCGTTCATCCGCGAGTATTTATCATATTAAAGATGTCCGGCAAAGTTCATTGAGATCGGTGCATTAATTTTTGAGTTATGTTACGCACCGACTTCAAAAATGTAGTTCGGAGTTTCGAGCTAGACTATTTCGGTTTCTCGTTGAAATATACCTGGCACCATGATCATAAAATAACCGGTATCTCTGCGAGTTTTAGTCCGATTGACTTGAAATTTTCAGAGGATATTCCTGAGATATTGTACTTTCATATAAAAAAAATAATTGAAAAAAATTTTTTGTTTAAGTTGGAAACCATCCTGCCCCCTTAAGCCAAGTATATGTCAACCAATAAAAGCGCTGTGGAGCACATTCAGCTAATAGCCTTAATATATAAATATGTACATGTATAGGAGAATGTTTATCAAGCATCAATCAGACCGCAATATTCATTAATAGATTTGATGGTTTATATGAAAGCAACTATGTATGTATAGCCTAAATGAATCGAAATGTCAACTTAATTGTAATGCATTTTTAGTTCAAAATATAAGTGAAAGTTAAATCCGAAAGTAATCCTTTCCAATAGCTACAAGATACGATTTTCAAGGCAGTAGTATTAAAGCTTTAACCCTTTTCTTCGAACATAATGCAGCATAACATTTTCTTGGAACATAAATCATGACGTCAATATCCAGTGCTGAAAGTGCGACGTGTCGTCATACATGCTTTTGTAAATTCTATCGAGAAATAACTTGATTTCATTTGATGTAGGTGTAACCCAAATAGTATTGACACGTCGAACACCATATAGGTACCTACATACATACTTACATACCTGACTTAGGTAACATAATCCAACAGGAAAAGCATCGACTTCCTTGCCACTGAGTAGAAAGGACAGTAAAGCCATCAAACTTTAAGAATTACTTTTCCCAAAGGCGAAGAAACACGATTCGCTCTAAGTATTCCGCCATCTATCTGTCAGTCTCCTGGTATTCATCACATGCCTATACCTATGTACATACATATACAGTTTTCACTCGAGCTACAAATAGTCTTTCTAAAAATGACATAGACTCAGGACTCAGAGTGGAAAGAATATGTAGTTCTATTTTCAGTTAGCTTTTATTCACTTGGCAGCTGCTGTGAATTTTTTATTTGAGACGTCTTTTGTGATGAGTGAACGAAAATACTTCGAAACCATTTGGTTTCCAGTCGAATTTTCTTTTTCGCATACCGTCTGTATCACTTTTTACTACAGCCAGCCTTCGTTGTGGTACCAGTTAGGTAAGATAGGTATGCTTGGTGTTTCATTATTTTCTTTTTACAACTGCCTCGAATACCAGAATCGTTTAGTTTATATGTATAGTCGTTGGCCCTCACGTTTGCGAGGATAATATAGGGAATGAAAATTGCTCACATCATAAACATAAAAGGCTTGGTGGCAAAAGGTGAATATTTCTAAATTTCATGAAATTCAACCAATTTAGTGTAGCTGATTCGTTATATATTTACGATAGCATATTCCATGACTATGACTTTTTATTAGCTCAAAATATATCGAAATGGTTCCTTAAATAAAGCTTTCCAGTATTATCATAATTCACCCAAAATCGAATGTTCTAGTGTTTTTATGTTCTAGTGTTATTCTAATTTGTACGCTTATATTCTCAGCTTGACGCTAATTGAAGCGAATTTTTTCGGGTCTTGCCGGGAATCGCAACTAGACTGAAGTCTAGTCAGCCAACATTAGCAAAAGAGATCAATTCCCTATGGAGCAGGGTGTCCTAAAAACGGCTATAAGGCCAGTAGTCCCCACTATCGGATTACCCTCTTTTCTGAGCCCCGTCAGATGCTTACAGGTCACTATGCTAGTTCCACACCGCTGGGGTCGGTCTTGAAAAACTTGTAGTCACAATATTACACACTATAACGTGTGGGAGCACATAATTATATAATCCACAATTACACATCCACATTCCACAAACACTTTACACTGACATCAAAATTAGATATTAACAATAGCAATACAGCAGATAAATCTCGCAATTCATCAACTAACATCGGAGGTGGATCCGCTAACACAAACGGAGGTATATGTTCAAAACCATATAATCTAGATCTTAGACGAAGCGCAAGTCAACATAACTCTCCCAGCACGAACTCGATCGAAAGTAACAACAATTCGCCGAATAGCATTGCCTCGATGAATCACCTGATGACTATGGGAGCACATAATTCGGAACACATATTCCGCCAACGTACATAACACGTGGGACATATATTCCGCCAATGCATCCGTTATCGGCTGATTTAGTTGTGACCGCAACTGATCCCTGCCACCCTCAACTAATGGGAGCTGCATACAATCATCCGGGCTCTACCGCTGGTGCTGCACCTGCAGGAATGTATATTAAATACGGTCAAACCTACACCTGCAGTCACTTAACAAAATTGCTTGCAAACATGAACAAGGACAATTATAATTATTATTTGTTTAATTTTTGTACTATTGAGAATTCGCTACTTTTTAAATTTTCTGTTGTTTTGTTTGATATTTCAATGGAAAACTGGAAATCAATATTAGCATCAAGGATTTACTTAAGTAAATAAATTTGAAATAACCGTGCACATAGTATTCTAATTATACACATATGATATTTTTGAGAATGCAGATAAGAGAAAAACTGTTGATTGTATTGATCTCGATTTTGAGTTCTAAAATTAATCCAAACAAATAAAACCAGAACACTCTTGTTTAAAGAAAGTTAAAAACATAATCAATGAATTTATTTTTGAAAATCACCCAAATCTCACTAGAAATTTATTTAACCCAATTTTGAGTTTCAAAAACAAACCCTTCAAGTATATAGTTGTACCACTAAAGTTTCATTGGACATCTAAACCTTATCTTGATGAAAACCAACAGGAAGCTGTCTTCATTCAAAATTCAGAGACAGTATCGGTCTTAGCGGCCCGAAAAGTAGCTGTTGAGTAGGGAGTCGAAAAATTGGCTTTACGCTGATACAGGAGTGTTTTCGCTAAGGACTCTAGATCGGAGGATTTTTTCTAAATTTTCTGACTCTGATGACAGAGAAGAAGGGTATCGTAGCTATAGTGTTCGAAGACTTAGTTACAAGTTTGATTGGTAACACTGGTGGTACTTCAAATTAATCTTCACAATCCCAAAGCAGCAAGCTCCTTCGTTTGTCAAAAGACAGGACGAGCTAGCTTTGATCCGAAAGCCATGGACTGTCAACAATAGAAATAACGGTCTATGTACTAAAGGATACAGACTTACAACACTCGATTTCATGAAGAAAACTCGAGTCGGTATTCTTGTTAAGAATATAAGTAATGCCCTTGTTCTTGAAAATTTCTTTGGCAAGAATAACATAGTTACTGAATCGGAAATCGATCAAAGGACATCCTGGTTTGTTTTCTCTTTTAAGGTACTTGATCATGGTACGAATCATCCCTGCAATACCGCCAAAAATAATGTGGCACCAGCTTTGATTATTTGTGTGTCTCTTATTTGAGAAGCTGCCTCTAACATTCATCATGAAGCTCCGGGTAGCTCCAACATAAATGGTGGAAGTGAGGCATTTTTTTAACTTCATCTTGGCCGACAATATGCCCATAAAAAACGTTGGAAAAGAACCGATCTTCCTAATCTCAAATTCCAGGGAACTGAGTCAGTGGGCGGCACACACATCTCTTGCATAAGTCAAGGATTATTCAGGAGTATGCATTGTCGGGTCATAGGAAAGTCAACTGAGCGGGAAGCCTTGATTAACAGCAAAAGAACGGACTGTATGAAATTCTAGACCAAGTTCTGCCTAGAGATTCTTCCAGACGGTATCGATTCTTACCAGAATCTTGAAAAGGCAGTTAACACCCTCACAAGTGCTCCCAACTCTGGAGCTAGGACATGTGGAAATCACCACATAGCAAAGAAAATGCAGGAAAAAGTTTAATAGACCAAAAAGTTTCTATGACTGGTCATTGTTTAATGCATAGCTGAAAGATTTTCTGTTCATCGTACACAAGGCGAATACGATTGCCCTATCACCTTAGTTCGTCAAAGTCAGCCTTCTCGTTTTCATCCGATAACTTCATCGTATGTTACAGAGGTCGAAATTTGATTGGATTTGTCATTCAAAAAATGCTCTTGAACTCATTTTCATTGTAGATGTTCGCCATATGTTTTTTTTTGTTTTATTATGTATTGATACGAAAAAAGCGAAAATGTCTGATGCTGGCAATCCTTTGCTACTTTCAAAGGCAGAGAAGCTAATAAAACTTAGGCTCTGGAAGCTACCGGAATTAGAAGCTGCCCCACGGGAGACACTTGATGTCTCTTACATTTTGATTAAAATTAATTATATAGTAATTTTGATTAAAATTAATTATATAGTACATAGCACATACTGTAAGAATTATATGCTGTAGATTCTGCTGTCAATTTTTTCGTACGAGGGCTGTTTTATAAGTAATGAAAATAATAAAGAAAACGTCTGAGTTTCGTCAAATTGTCTATTTTTATTTTCAACATAGTCTCCTTTGAATTCAATACACTTTGCCCAACAATATTCAAACTTTTTAATATTGTCGATAAAATACTATTTCTTCAGTCCTGCAAAATAGATCCTTGTCTGAGCAATTATGTCCACATTTGACATGCATTTTTTTCCGACACATTTTTTTTCAAATACAGGAGCAAGAAAAATTTTTGTTTCGCATAGTAAAGAGACAAAAACAAACAAAAGCAACTATAGCTGACAGCCCTACCATGAGTTTTCAACCAAATTTTTACTAAATTTTTCCTGCAACAATGAGTTTACCATATGAGTTTTGTTGTGATTTCATGACTGGACTGGAAGTTATTGGGAAAAATGCTTTATTTTACTAAGTGAATTTTTTGAATTCAAGACACCAAACTTACCTTAGTTTTATAGGGCAAAAAACAGTTTACTTTACTTTGTGGTTTTCCAAGATTTTTCAAAATCGCCTCTATCAGATTTGGCCCATTCCAAGACAAATTTTATCTATGAATTTCAATTCTATCGGATAATGGGCTCTTGATCTGGCATGAACAGAAGTTTCTGATGCTAGAAATGTAGGTGAATTGGGAGAGGGTTACCGTTCATGTCCGATATGGAATTTTAAATATATTACTTTGGCTGTGTAGACAAAGCTTAACATTTATATGCGAGTTGTTGTTTTTTTTTTTTTTTGAAAATCCAAAGGTTTTCAGAAATGGCGATGATTTGAAAGCTTTCAGTTTCTGTTATACAGGGCTGCCAGCACGCTCATAAAAAACTACCTTAGACTACGACTTAATATTGTCAATATTTGCTGTAATTTTAATATTGATTTACCCCAGATGTACCCCAAAAGTTAACCCAGTTACAAATTTTCAAATTACCTTTATCTCGGTCACACATAGGGTTAAATATTTCCAAAATGCTATCATATCTTTCTTAATCTGAAACTTCGACGCAACAATTTTAACACTAATGTTTTTAGTTTATATTTGAGCCACGGCAAACTTTACACACATAATTATATCAGCATTTTATACCCTCAAACTTAGAAATGAATTCGGTATTTTTATTCATTCATCGATACTACCATGTAGTAACACGTATCTGCATGCTGATATTCTGATGACTTGGCCTATTCATAAAGGAATAATAAATTAAAAAAAAGAAATCTTTCGAGCGCACCACGTAAAGCAGATTATTTTCGGATCAGTACCATTCAAATATATTGCGCACTGACAACATCCTTTTTGAAATGAAAATACTCTAGAGCCGCAACCTCACATGGCCGGGAACGCTTCAGAAATATTTCCAAAACATTTCGGAAATATTGAATATGTAATTAGTTGTGAAAAATTAGGCTTTCCGACAATCTCGGACACATTGCGGACCCATCGGTAAACCTATTGCGCATATGTCTACAGCAGTCTGGCTAGGTGTCCTAAAGTTTCGGACCCAAAGGGCATGACATCCACGTTGGTACTGTGCAGCCGCTATTAAGGGGTTGCATAGGTCTTGAAGGGAAAAAACAACATTTTCAAAAAATTGTATTTTAAAAACCAAAATTCTATTTTATTTGAACTTAACACATAGAGAAACTCAGCATTTCAAAAAGCTGTATAAAGATTTGCAGCTATAAATATTGAAAATTGTCGGTTTTCCTGCAGTTTTCCTCGTCCAGCCTTTTTTTGCGGTAGGCAGAATATTTCGATGCAGGTTCATCTGAAATCGAAAATTCAAAAATTATTTTATAGTTTATACCCTTGGCTCATGACTGAACGAAGGAATTGAAAAAAAAAATGAAATTTAAAGTTTTGAAATAAGTTTGAATGTATTTTCGTCTCATATTTTTTTAGCATTTTTCCGATTCTCATCGTTTTTAAAACATTTTTTTTTTTTGTATAAAACAAGAACAAGTCGATCGATTGAAAATCCTTTCGTTCAATCACGAGCCAAGGGTATAAACTATAAGAAAATTTTTGAATTTTTGATTTCAGATGAGCCTGCACCGAAATATTCTACCTACCGCAAAAAAAGGCTGGACGAGGAAAACTGCAGGAAAGTCGACAATTTTCAGTATTTTTTGCTGAAAATTTTTTTACAACTTTTTGAAATGCAAAACTTTTCTATGTGTAAATTTCAAATAAAATAGATTTTTGGTTCTTAAAATATAATTTTTTGAAAAAGTTTTTTTTTTTCTCTCAAGACCTATGTAACCCCTTAATGTAAGTTTTAATGGAAAATAATTTTGTTGTGAAAAGATAATTTGTGTGGGGACGAAAATAGTAACTATTACTAGGTATGGCTGTGGCATTTATGTCACAAATGGCATGCAGTTGGATAGATAGTCGCACTGACGTATTTTGCTTGTTGATTTTGGTGGCAGCTCCGATTTCGCCTGTGTTCCATGCTAACTATGAATGAACTTCCCGGACTGTCTGTGGCTGGGACAGACTGACACTAGACGCCAATGTGTCGAAAATATTTCAGCAATGTTTCAGAAAAATTACTGAAATGTTTCCGGCTTAGTGTGGCAGCAAGGTAAAATGTATATTCTTCCGAATTTTATTCCAGACATGAAGGGTTGCTTCAAAATTCTCTCGCTTTACACTCTGGTCAAATAAAAGCATGTTTTGCGGCTAATGAAATGCTGCCTTTAAAGTCTCTGTTAACTTTCATTCATCCTTAAAAGGGTTTTATTTTTCCTCTTCCTTATTCCCATTCACTACTTCACGCTTTCAATCTTTTTTCAGCTTTCATAACGTTTCAGCCTAGTTAAAACTTCAAGTACATCCTGCACCTTTTGCGGTCTTTTCATAGTTCTTCTTTAAGGAGAACCAGCATGACGATTGGCAATGGTCGTTAAAGGCTATTCATGTTTATTTCTCTGCTAGCTTTGAAGTTTAAGAAATACGAGAGTGTTAGCTTTAGCGCCTGTTGCGTTCGTGTATCCGAAAGTGTGCTAGCTTTCTCTGAATGGTTTCATTCCGTTTTCTGTCAAATAAATAATATAGCCGACTTGAATATACGTGTAATAAAACCTGCAAGTTCTTACACATTTCGCATGTTTCCCGTGAAACAAACGACTGACTAAAAGCTTCAAGCATGCCATACTATGAAAATTTCGGTTTTATATTTTGTTTAGCAAAGAAATTTATAAAAAAAAGTTGATTATGTCTCGCTGTAATATCTTGCTTTTCGGGTAAAATTGTGCAGAAGTGTAAGCATTTGTGCTCAACTAGCTGAAAAATAGAGAAGTAATTTTTGAATTAACTCATCTTTGCAAGGTATGAGATTGTAACACGTGAGCTTGGAAGTGACTAGACTGTGGGCGTCGTAGATTATCCTTATGCTCTGAATTTTGACTGATTTTCGAAGAAAATGAGTATAAAAATCACTTTGCCCAAAAATGTATACATACATAAGATAAATGTATGTATACAGATAAATATAAACATATATCGGGACACAGTCGTGCACGACCTTCGACACAAGTTCATGACAATAAGGAGTACATTGTTGCGGCTGAACTTTATAGGGCGGTTTTTCCTCTGCCAGCTAGCTCCTTCTGATTCGAAATCTCTGAGCAAATGTTTCTCTCCTGCTTCGCAAGCTAACGTCACAAACATTCGCTTACATTTAATTATTACTAGAAAAACATTAAAAGAGGGATGAACTGGAGAAACAGGCTGATACACAGGTGGGTTTAAAAATATATTCACGCGGGAACCTTTTATCCGCAATGAGCAAATTTTTTGATGTTGCTAGTTCTATGACTCAAAGTCCATTGTCGTTAGTGCTCTGAGGCTACTTATGGGTGCCTCGCGAGCGCCTGAATACCAGCTTCTGAACTATTTTCGCGTTAAAATAATCAAGAATAATTTTTGTTTCATACCTTGAGCAGCCATTCAGAATCCGCTTGACCTGTTCATCATATGCTTCTTTTTCTTCGTCAGCAGTTTTCTCCGTAGGTTCGTGAACGTTTACAAGACTGATGCTTATAAATTTGCCTCGCATGGCTCTTATCTTGTATCGCTGTTGTATCAGTCTTATACACAGACAGAGCATTGGCCAGTAGCTCCCCAGCGGGAAGAATTTGAAGTGCTTTGAAAAAAAGCAGATTTGAAGAGCTTCATCCAGGTTTCTGTAATGCTTCAAAAAAAGTGATTCTTCGGAAGCAGTCTGAAGCAAACTGGAAGCTATCATATCTTCCCGGAAATTCAATGCTAACATGATATAGCAAATTTTTCTAAGTTTTTCGCAGTATACGGTTACCACGTTTGCAGCAAACACGTGCGTCTAAAACGTTTTGCTTACATAGCTTATAAAAGTGGAAAGTGCAAAGTATTTTTTCAATAGTGTCAAGTGCATAATATTTTAGTTATAGATAAAGGTAAGTTCTGTCTGCATAGCAATCTTATTGATACGTTAATAATATGAAACATAAGGAATAAAAAATGAAAGCAGGCGTAAGTAAACGGCATTTCCGAAGATTGGTTGCACGCAAGATGAATACAATTTCCAACAATGAAAAAGCTATTTCTGGTTTCTGTAATGCGGCTTTAGAAGATGTTAATGCAGAACAAGCGTCGGATGAAATAAATCATGTATTTGATTCAAGTGACGCCGCAGAGTCTATATTCAATAGAAACTATAGTAACTCCAGAAAACCAGAGGAACATAATTTGCTTTCAAGTTTAAAAGACTGGTGTATACGGCATAGAATAACTCGAAATGCATGCGATAATCTTCTACAAATATTAAATGAAAATGGAATAATATTGCCAAGGTCGATGAAAACTCTTTTGGAAATAAAAAACAACCAAATAATTCCTGTTACAGTTCATCCAGGGCATTATATTCACTTCGGTTTGGAAAAAGCCATAAAGTCTGTAGTATTGGAAATGGCCGATCAAAACTATATAGAAATCGATATTGGAATAGACGGTCTGCCACTTTTTAAAAGTTCTCGTACGACTTTGTGGCCAATTTTAGGGGCTATTTCCAATTATAAAGATATTCAACCATTTTTAGTTGGAGCATATATTGGTCCGCGGAAACCGGATAACGCAAATGAATATTTAGCTGAATTCGTAGAAGAAATGAAAAGAATAGAATCTCAAAATTTAATTCTTAATGGGAGAACATTCAGTGTAAGAATTAGACTTTTTATCTGTGACGCCCCTGCTAAATCATTTGTGACAGGAACAGTTGGCCACACGAGCAGCGATGGCTGTGCAAAATGTACACAAAGAGCTGAAAAAAAAGATAATAGATTGACATATAGCACTTCAGTTGGGATACTAAGAACAGATACCGATTTCACTACAAGAAAGTATCCACTTTACCATAAAATATATTTTCGAACAAATCGCCATGTCCTAGAAGACATAGGAATAAATTTGCAGACACAATTTCCATTAGATGTCATGCATCTTATAGATTTAGGTGTAATGAAAAAAATTGTTATGAGTATATTAAAAGGAACCCACCTTGCAACAAAGCTAACTGCTGAGAGCAGACAATGTTTAAATGAGAAACTTCTGGGATTATCTGCGTACATACCCAAGGAATTCGGAAGAAAACCACGGAGTTTTGATGATGTCCACAGATGGAAAGCAATCGAATTTCGTCAGTTGTTATTGTACACTGGCATTGTTGTGTTTAAAGATATTTTAGAGGAAGATTTATACATACACTTTCTCCTACTTCATACATCGTACAGACTACTATCGTGCCCAGTCAACTGTCGCTCAAAATTGGATGTTGTTGACGAAATGTTGAAGACATTCGTTCATAATTTTCAGTTTTTATATGGATCAAACAAAATAAGCTATAATGTTCATAACTTGCTTCATTTATGCCAATGCGTCGAACACTACGGCAATGTAGATAGTTTTTCGGCTTACAAATTCGAAAATTTTATGCACTTTTTGAAAAAGGATTGTAGACAGCCCACACACATATTGCAACAATTGTGGAATAGAGCATCCGAAAGAATGACGCTAAAATCTAATCTAAATAGAAACAGTAAACCTCGCCTCGAAAAATTATCAAAAAATAAATCTACAATTACGGCGTCACCTTTATATAAACGGTTTTATGTCGACCAATTTTATCTCAGCTCTCATAATCCGGATAGTTACTGTTACATTAGAATCCTGAGGCCATTCAAGATAATTGGATTTTATAAAGACATAGATGGAAAGAACTACGCTATCGGGTACCACTTCAAAGTAGTCGAAAATTTTTTTAGTGAACCTGTATGCTCTACTGAAGCGTTGGGTATAAGTTACGTTCGTGAACTTAGTAACGACGAAGAACATTTTCCTGTTGTCGACATAATGTGTAAAGCAATGAGTTTGCCGTTCAAAGATGGTTACGTTTTCATTCCTATTCTTCATCATTGCGTTTCATGAAGTAAATACAATTGTTAATGAGAAACACACAGATTTAATATCTTTATTATTTAGACATTTATTGCCTTTACATTATCGTCAACATGCAGCCAATGAAAAGAAAATTTGGAGAGACAGCTATGCCAGTATTCCGCTGTAATGCAACTTTAGGAATTGACGTAAATATAAGTAATAGTTTTTAAGAATAATATCAAATAAAAGTTTATAATTAAGTTTGTAATTCAGACCCGATAATTGAGGACACCCAAACAAAAAACATATTTTGCCAAAAATGTGTATTACAAGGTAATTTTGCTACAAATAAATAAAATTCAATTTACTGAATGTGCATTGCATGCTTTTCAGCGGAGACTCAAGCAAACGTAGAAACCGAACTCAAAGAAATAAAAAAATCAATAATTGATATTAAAACCATCCTCTGCCAACAAAACATATTTTTGGATCGGATTGCTCAAAAAATATTTAAAGAAAAAAATAACGACGTATTAAATATATTTCCAATAAAACAATTGGATGAACTCGAAGAATTTGAAACAATTTCAGATTTTTCAAAAGAAGAAATAGTGAGACAAATGTAACTTTGTTAAACATATCCTCGTAAATATAAGTGATCCTCATTACAGATATCCTACATTAAACAGTATATAGGAAGCCAGAGGCTTAGTCAATGCCTCACAAAATTATTTTCAGAAGAACTAATTTTGAAAATAAACTGGGATGGGCGGCATAACAGGGTTGCTGTGAATAAGTACAAACTTTTCAAGGAGTTTGTCTATCGTAAGTGCTGACTTCACTTTTGTTCATGGTAACCGTGCTAATAAAAACACGTTCTTTTCATTTCAGTTGCTTTAAAGCAAGATAATTTCAGCTACGCTGACTTCGAGGCGAAATGAAAGCTGGTTTCCGAAAGGCAAAAAACAAATTTTATCGCCGTACTTTTAGTTTAAAACACTCTAAAACATAGATCAAATTGGAGCAATATTTATACCCTTAGCTTTAAGACTTCATATTAAATGTTTTTTCTTTGTACACTGGACACGTTTTTATGTTTAATAAATTTTTCTTTATGCAATATGA
This sequence comes from Nemotelus pantherinus, assembly GCA_963978885.1. Classification (NCBI taxonomy): domain Eukaryota; kingdom Metazoa; phylum Arthropoda; class Insecta; order Diptera; family Stratiomyidae; genus Nemotelus; species Nemotelus pantherinus. The sequence continues at coordinate 258,937,712 of OZ022264.1, read as the reverse complement.
GTATGTTTTATATTATGTATCTATGTACGCTCTCGTCGCTCCAACTTTTACCTGCATTTCATGTCTTTCAAAAGAGAGATAGAAAAGCTATCTTTCTTTTGTAAGTCTCAATTTACTCTTTCCTGACCTGGAGAAAATTTTGGGAAGCACTGTAACGTGTGCCTGAGCAATCAGTTGCTTCCTATCTGATTTTACCAAAGTGCTTTAGAAGCAATATTAATGAAGCTACATGGAAGCGCTTCCTCCTGCGGACATGCTGTGTTAAAATTGATATGAAAATGAAACAAAAACGAAGCGATTGTAAGCGATTGCATGCTTCGATGCAAGCGCTTCGAAAGCCCTTTTGAAGTGCTTCGTTTCCCGCTGGGATCGAGCACTATAGAGCGATGTAAAGTTCCATGAGTAAATTCTCAAATCATTTAGCCGTTTTCGTTTGCATAGTCGCAGTATCAATCCAGTTCTAGAGCTTGTTGTGGTATTTGTGATGAACGCTTTGACAAATTTTTAGGGGTGAAGCTATGCTGCCGAGCTTATCATCAACGCCCTATCTGACATTTGTTTCAATTTTGAGTTAACTCCAGATTTGAAAAGTACATACTCTACCACATCACTCTACAAACTATGATAAACCTATCTTTTGTGGAAATATATTCAAATCAATAATGTAAAATAACCTATCTGCGTGCTGTAAAAAAACACAAATCATTCACTATCTCTGAAGTTACTAAAATTTAGATAGGGCGTTTATGATAAGGACGGCAGTGTAGGTTTCTCGCCAGCCTTATCTATGATAATATTTGTCAATCTTTCCTGAAAGAAAGATAAATGCCCACAGTCACCACGAGGAGGTTAACATCAGGCTTTCATCAGTTGAAATAGTTTCGGCACGTGCATGTATCCATATACTACATGTTATTCCCCCTATGCGACTGATGGCGTTTTAGGACACATAAAGTCACTGCAACATCTTAAATATCGCACCTCCTGCCATGTTCCATTTAAGAAAGCAAACTGCAATATGATTGTCAATATCCTTTTCGTCCATGATTGTAAAAACTGGCAACTAAAAACTTTCGTACGCAATACAAAACTATCGCAGGGGTATTTCACGTAAAATACCGGTCATACTGAAATAGTCACATCCAATCCTATCCAATCCAATCCATACAAAATGATTGCGTTTATCTGAATATCAGTATTTACAACTATACTGTGATATAATTATTGGTTTAATTACAGAGCATTGACGCAACTGCAGCACTAAGCGATCAAATTTCTACTTAAATTTGAAGTTTTTTTTTACACGTTTCTATACTGTTTCGTAAATTTGAGTACCCTAGTGGCTAGAACACTGGCTTTTTGTGTTTTTTTTTTGTGTTTTATTCTGGTTTGAATCCAGGCTCGGACGACTCGTGAAACTAATCACTCCACACTTGTATTCACATTGGGCCTTTCCAAGATTGTATTCTTGATGCACTCCTCAAACCGGTTTGCTGGGCAAGAGACGGAAGAATCAAGGGAAATTCTCTACTTTTTGTAGAAAATGCTCTACAAAAAGTAGATAATTCCTCTTGATTCTTCCGTGTCTTGCCCAGAAAACCGGTTTGAGGAGTGCATTAAGAATACAAGTGTGGAAAGGCCCATTGATTGTAAACTTGTGATGAAGCTCTCTACTAGTTTTAACCGCTTGACCCGTACGAGGGCATAAAACATGATAAAAGTTTGAAAATGCCGTACAGACGTACTCCGATTGACGGCGCTTCGATTTAAGAGCATAGACAGACAGGCACTTAGATTACTAATTTACTAATGGTAATTTATACCTAAATTAGTTATTTAAAAGTTGCTGACACACAGCTCTTGCGTTTATGATGAATATTGTCACTGACTGTCTGTCACTCAAAGCAATTCGTTTTTGAAAAATGGAGAAATTGCAAGTGTTTTAAGTGTATGATGCCTCTTTTATGTTCTGACAAACGCATTTAGAGTACAAACCGCACAAAAACTTCATTTAAATTCTTTAAATATTATGAATTTAAATTTGGCATCCCAAAAAAGTTGCCTTCTTCTTATTTTTCAATGCTAAAAGCGACTTTTTACAAGGGCATTATGTATCATACTAACTCTACATCATTGTAGAATAAATTACCAAAGTTCTGATGATCATTAGCGATTTGCTTAGTCGTTGATAATTTGATCATTTAGTGGTAACTAGTCCAAACTACGCACTTTACGATAATTTAGGCTGCGCTGTCTGTCTAGCCTCTAAGTCGTTTCACACTTACGTCACTTTTCGATTCATACCCAGCAACTCGATTAGCGACGTTTTTGCCCCGTACTTACTACGTTTTCGTTTTGAATATGATTTCTGCATTGGAAAATTGTATCCTTTCATGAATGTTTCCAGTTCACAGATTAATATGATTCGTTTTTCGCCGTTTCAAGTTACGTCGCTTTTTCCCAGAACGTAACCCTGCCGTAAATCGGGGTACGCCTGTACTTTGTATGCTCTTTAAGTGCATTTACTGACTTTTCAAGATTCGCTAAAAAATGTCAGTATATCATTTGGAAAAAAGTTTTGCCACTTTCAGGTTCCGTCTCACTCTAACAACCAAAAGTTGCTTCCTGATAATCGAAAATTTACTTTCATTAAAAAACTTTTCAAAATGTGAACTCAATCTTCCATTGAACTATTCGAAAACTGATTTTCTCGTTTCATCGAAAACCTTTTACCTAATGAGAGTAATTAAAAGACAATGAAGTAACTACGGCAACTTACAAACTCATCCGGCTAGTTTCATTTGAACATCATTAAAACTTTGTTGAATCCAACTCAGCTATGTCACGTGTTATCTCGGCAAAAAACGAAATGCTAATTGGATAATAAAAAGCAGCAAAGGGAAAACTGTCAATCAGAATATGATTTTGAAAGTACCGACAAGCGATTGTGGAAGAAAATACACAGCTCTTAGAAACAGAGAAAATACATTCATACTTTTCTCCGATTTTTTTTCTTATATTTTTTTTTTATCCAATGGCTCTGGAGAATCATTTCACAATTTTTCGCCTTGCATTAAAGAATACGACATATTATAAATTTTTATATAACCAACTTCAGGAGTTGAATAATGCTTAGCATAAACTCTTTATATACATTTGAGTAACTTTCGAGATATTTAATGATTTGTGCCTTTTTAAATGCTGCAGACACCTTCAAACCGAATGAAAGTTTCAACATGGATAGAAATACGTTTATTTTAGGTACATCTGAGCTTTCACGCAGAAAATATTTGCGTAAGATAGGTTTTAAGCAGGTATGGCTCTTTTATAGGAACGTGCAACGAAATAATTGGTGCGTTTTTTTGCTCCGGTGCAGAAAAGAATAGAACAATGGCACAGCTGGTACATTAGCTAAGATTGCTGTATTCGCTGTGGTAGCGCAAAACAGTTGATGATAAAGGGAGAAAATAACGAGTACAAACTACCAAAATCGATAGAAAATATAAGAAAAAGATAACAGAAAATTACCTTTTTTAACTTTCTGCACATTATGAGGGCTTTTTCTAATTTCCTAACTATCAAAATATTCAACATAACCTTGAAAAATAATAAGCCACCTGACGCCAAAAAAGGCAACTTCTCATGAGCTTTTCTTCTTCCTATAAGCACATTCTATAGTTCAGCACATGAACAGTTCTGTCCCAGTGAATTCACTGGGACAGAAGTGTTGTTGTTACCAATGCGTCTGCTTTGTTCTGTACTGGATAGAAGAGCAAAAAAACACGCATAATATTTGTATCTTGAATCTTGATATTTTACTCAGAATAATGCCTTAAAGCTCCGGCTGCAATCACGAAATCCAAACGGAATTTTGTACAGTAAATAAACCTTACCTGAGGCCAAATTTGGAAGGAATTTGGTTGAAAAATCGCGCTTGGGGTGCCAACTTTGGTTGTTTTTGTATTTTTTGTCATATTTTTACTTAGCGATATTACCATTAAACTTTCAATTAATTGATATTATAAAGACAATAAACAACAAATATTTAGATTTAGAACTTTTGCGATAGGTATCCTTAAATTTCTTTTTACCCCTTACTTCCAAGGCAGTCATCGGATCGAAATGAATATCACAGTGTGGGCTGGCCACAACGTGAAGCAAATTTGGTAAAATTTTGGTTTTGGTACTTGTATAGAGTTGCCAGCTCCAAGAATTTTCATTATTCTCGTACCAACAGATGCTACATTAGGTATTCATATGCCAAACAGCTACAATGAAAACAAGTAACCAATGTTTAAATTTTTCGGCTGGCAGCCCCAAATATTTTTCTATCCCGGGAAATTTCGATGAAGTCATCGAATGACAGAGTGATTCACAGGTTGATTTTTACATGATGCAGTTTTGGTAAAATTTTGGTTGCAGTGCTTGCATACTGTTGCAGCCACTGATCATTATCAGCATTTAAGCGATAAGAACTGTCACATTCAAAGTTTAAATATTCGATAGTGAAAATAGTATAAGTATTTCATTTTCCGAAATTTTGAAATTCATATAAGTGGTAGTCCTAAAAACTTTTCCGTCATATGATTTTTAATGCATTTTTTCGGATCAAAGTGATGTACAACCTTCAAAATTGGTTGGCTGAAATAATAGTAGAATATTCACTCAAAATCTGAATAATTTAACTACTTTGCTTCGAACATAAGTCATTCTAGCGGTTCTTATGCCCTAGCGTTTTTCAAGCTATTTTCATTCGAAAATTGGGATGAAACAAAGAAATAAGTGTCAGTAAATCATGTCATCAAATATCTCAGTAAATAAGGCTGAATATGATTGATAAATTTTTGGAATTGTTAAGCAAAGAAAATTTGACTTTCAATTAATTTAACAAATTAGGATCGCTTTCAAAAGTATGTGAGGCACATATGGATTTGAGACCTTGGCGAAAAAGTTTAGTATAATGTACAATGCAATAAAAAATTAAGAATATTTATGCTAAAGAAATGGCAATTGCCATTTTCGCCTTCGGACGCTGCAATAAGAGTGGCTGTTGCCCCCTCATGTGCACACGTATGTTCAGTAAGCGATCGTGGGAGTCAGTGGCTTATTAAAAAAGGACCTCTAATATTGATTTTATGGGACTGCCATAATTCATCAGAATTGATTGTTCGAATTGCACAAATCGTTTAATCGCTTTTAGCGCTCATAAATAAAAAAAAAACCCATTGGGTATACCAAACATCTTTATAACAACAATGAAATTGTCTAAAAAAAATTTTGTTCTGTTCGACTCCAAACCAGCTTATTTGTTTTCCGGGTAGAAAACTAATCAAGTCATAAATTTAAAAAAAATATGGCGTACCATATTACAAAGTTGACTTTATGAATGCATATACTTATGACCAATGTGTTTGCATTGGAAAATGTCAAACAAAACTTAATTAAAAGCAAACATCTTCGTTTCCAAGTAACTTTCGCTAGTCAGTTCTCTTCGACTTTTGCTTGTTTCATATTTGATTGACTAACTTTGCCTTCTGACCGCATCAACAGTAGCTAACTCGAAGCCTAGAAACTTCAATGAAATGGGCAGCACTATCTGGAATTGTGTCCTTCTAGCATTCCCCGGCAAAGCAGCTCCATTTCCGTCTCGTCGATTTCACAACTTGAACAAAGCTGGTCCTTTTCACACAAAGTTTCTCTTCAAAATAATTCTGGTTGCGAACAAATTAAACTTGAGGCAGACCTTTCGGATTAAACAGATGGCCGTTATTATGCTACTTAGCGTCGCGTGTGGTTGGAACAACTTAAAACTGGAGCAAACTGCGTACGTACACTTTCCTCCACAGCCATTTCGCCGCTGTGCACAGACTAATTTATTGCCTTTCTCGTTGCCGTGGAAAGATTGAAATGCAAAAAATTAGCCTATAGAAATGAACTTTCATAAATGTGGAATGATTTCAAACAATGGATTCGTGCGGAGAAAGAGTGTTATGAAATCGTAAATTCCGTGTTCAAAGCTTCGTGGCACGGAGCTAAATTATTTCACTTTGTAAAAAGCAACCCCTCCTCGAAAATTCAATTTGTGACAAAAAAAAAAAAACTTTCACAAACTTAAACTCAGTTAATGAGTTCATAATTTTAGTACAATTCAGATGGGTTGCGCAAGTATGAAGCCGAAGGTACATACATTTTTATTCGCTTTTATGAATAATAAACGTGTATTCGCCTCTGGGGCTTCACTTTAAAACACGTTATCCGCTGATAAAATCGTAGTCATGTACAAAGATATTGATTCAGTTTTGAAGCAAAAATATTTTCGTTAAATGTTATTCGCTCCTCCATTTGTTAATCATGAATATTAATCCTGATGAATATTGAGAAGAAATGGCGAATCGTGTTTACTTATCGCTTTCAGGTTGCTATAAGTCTTCGAGGCTGAAGTTAGATTCACTTGTTTTATCTGTTTTTCTGCTTTGAATAGTAAAATAGCATGTTTTTTTCTTACACAGTAACAGGCTTTTGAAATTATTTGGATATTTTTACTGATTTTCGAAGAAAATTAATATTAAAATCACTTTGCGCAAGAATGGATGTTTCTCTCGCTTTCCCTCTCTTATATATATATATATATATATATATATATATATATATATATATATATATATATATATATATATATATATATATATATATATATATATATATATATATATATATATATATATATATATATATATATATATATATATATATATATATATGTATATATATATACATTTATATGTATATAATTTTAAGGGGTAGTTTCTCTGCAAAGTACGTGAAAACTCCTCTTCAATCTCCGGTTGTTAATCCTATGGAGCATTTGTGGGAACCTCCATTTTTCCATTTATTAGACAAAACGCTGAAACATACCAAATGAAAAGCACACCCGACCGTAAAAGAGCCTTTATGATTGAATGCAATGCCATTGCTTCACAAGGATGCATTATTAATTTTGCGGACTCTATGTCAGGGAGGCTACATGTCATAAGCAAATTTAGCGAATACTCGAATCTATTGTTTAAGATAGTCCCAAAAAAACCCTGTGAATAATCACCGGATATAAAAAGCACATAAAAGAAGACACATTTAATCAAGCTTACGAGTGCACAGTTTCACTGCAGTTAGGCAGGTGGAGTGAGCTCTTCACTATAAAGTTTTTTCTTGAAAAAAATTCTGTCACACTTTCCCAGATCATACCTTTGATCTGGGAAAGACGGCTTATGGTAGAAGATTAGGTTAAGTTAGGTAGTAAAGAAGATTGCCCGGTACGCGGCTAGCATTTGGACTCATTTGCCACCATCCTCTGGCTTTTTAGAGCTGCCAAGTGACTGCTCCGCCTAACTGAATCAGCTGACTCAACTTTACGGTACTAGCCACCTCTTAACACAACTCTTGAAAGTGGTAAAAATCAAAAATTTTGAAGCGTTTATTATTTAGGGCCGGACAATCGGAGAGAATACGCTCGATGGTGACCTCTTCCATCTCGCACCTCTTGCATCAATTGCGTAAATTGCTGTATGTCAGTTCCATTTTGTTCGCATGAGATGCGGTAAGGCAGTGCCCTGTGATCAAGCCGACCGTCACTCTCAAGCAGTTCTTGCTAAGCTTGAGCAGTTTCCTGCTTTTAAATCATTTTATGGCCGTAATGTCCTGGCCACCATGCAGTCCATCATGTTTTCCGATTCGGACATTAGTTTGGCCGATACGGCAGCATCTAGTTCGCTTGTAGTGTCAGCGATTGATTGTGGTACAGTGATGCAGGGGCTATTACTAGCTTCTGAATCTTTCCTCGTCAATTCATCGACTTTTTCGTTAACTTTGATCCCACTATGCCCTGACACCCACACAATCCGAATAGGAAAATATATGCCTTGCATTTTTATTGAGAGCCACTCTGCAAGCGTTGACAGTTTTTGAAGAACATCTGTCAGACGCAGCTCTACTGTCGACGCAAATCACCGTTGGTTTGGTTGATGTTTCGTAAATGGACTCAACTACCATGCTTATAGCATATATTTTTACACCACAGGCTAAGGCTCAAATCTGTAGAATTTCGCCCGAGCCAACTCTTGTATTCGTCTTTGGCCCGTCCGTGTAAATCCAGACGCCACTATCGGCGGTAGCTCCCTTTTTCGTCCAGTCTGTTCTTGTGGGTATCTTGACCTGAAAGTTTTTTCTAAGATGCATTATTTTGCTCATGTGGTCCATGTCTTCCGCAACGAGTCGAAAGCTTCAGTGGCATTCTGTAAGAATACCGCTGTAGCCTCACTAATTTGAATCGCTCCATTTGCCGGAAGTTTTAGCGCGCATTGCCGCTAAGCTTGTGCTTCTAAATATGGATCGATCCAAAAGCATAAGTCCCAGAATCGTTTCTAGCCCAGCCGTTGGGGGGGTTTTTAAAGCGCCCGTAATACATATGTCAACTAATCTTTGCAGTCATGCTAGCTCCTTGATGTTGCTTTGACTTTCCGCTGCCTTCCACCACACGATCGCTCCGTACAGCGAGCCTTACCTATTTTGTGGTTCACATTAGCCCTCCAATTCAGTTTCCTGTCTAGCATAAGGCCCAAATATTTAACACTATCAATAAGTTCCAATGTTAATCCGGGGTGTGTTCAATGTGCATGCTATAGCTGCTTCAAAAGCATAGCATAGCATCACTTTAGCAAGTGTCAAAATTTGAAGTAGCTAGGTGAAGCAGCTATGGATATTGGACAGCCAAGAGCTGCTACGAAGGTCAGCAAATTCAAAAATACTTTTTCAAAATTTTTTTTTTTATTTTAATATATGTGTTTTCGTGGATTAGTTCAATACTTCCATTGCACTTTGGAAACTGTATAAAATTTAGTAGTCTTCAACATACAGCTGCAGAAACCATTAAAATTTTCCTAACATAGTTAAAACGTATCACTTATTTCCGGCTTTTGACGCCATATATGTGAAAAAGAGCAAAAAATAATCATTGAAAATTTGATGGCACATGAATCTGTGCACCCGGCCCTTTGCGCTTCATGCTCGCCTGCTAAAAAACTCGAGATGAGCTGCACTGTGTGAAAGCCGACTCAATTCGAGTTGAGTTGAAGTGTTTAAAAGCCCGTTTTTAATTTATGCTGTCACTATTTTCAAATTTATTTCTCATCTCCTGTGTCACAAAAGCGCAAAAACTTCTTTTCATTTCAATTTCAAATTGAAAATGACGTTTGAACTGCATGTCATGCCATTTTGCCTTAGCTACTTTTTTGCTATCCTCCAGATTACGAGCAGCAAATAGCTGCTACCTTAGCAGCTATGCCGGAATCTTGGACAGCCCGACTGTCAAATAGCAAGCATCAGAAAGTAGCTATTTTGTGACATTGGACAGCCAGAGCTGCTAAAATAGCAGCTAATAGCTGCTATAGCATGCACATTGAACACACCCTCGTTGAGTGCAATGCACACCCCCGTCGAGGTTCCTTGTGAAAAGTACAAGTTCGTTTTTTTGTCGGATTAGCCCTAAGACCAGTTTCAGTTTTTCTATAGTCCACAGCCGATTGCATAATTTCCAACAAAGTTTGTGAGAACGCCCTCTTCACAAGTACCAGAATGTCATCGGCATACGCCACCACTTCAAAGGTACTGACCCTTAAATTCTCCAGCATTTCATTGACTGCTAAAATATAGAAAAGTGGAGATATAATCCTTCCTTGTAGTGTACCGGTATCAACTATTCTCTCCGCTCCGGCCTCCAAAAAGGTGGCCTCAATCTGCCTGTTTTTGAGCAAGTTTGATGCACAGGTTGCCAGAGTTTTATCTTCTCCATATCGAACCAAGGCATCGATGATATTCGCAACAGCAACATTATTGAAAGCGCTCTGAATGTCTAAGAAGGCTGCCAACGTGAATTTATGTTGCTGTAAGGATTGTCATATTGTACCGACAACTTTGTGTAATGCCATTGCTACTGATCTGCCCACTAGATACGCGTGTTGATTAACACAAAGTCTCGCGATATAAATCGAGCTCTTGATGTGCAGACCAACAAGCTTCTCTAGTGTTTTGAGCAGAAACCATGTTAAGCTTATTGGTCTAAAGTCCTTCACGTAATGATGATTCAACCTACGCCTTTCGGAATGAAGACCACCCTAGCTTTTGTCCATTACACAGGTACTACCATGAGGCGGAGACATACGGTAAAAATACGCTGCAGGATGGGGTTGATGGTCTTGTCTGCTTTTTGAAGCATGATGGGTGATATCTCATTAACTCCTGTAGCTTTGTCAGGTCGGAATGTGCCTATAGCCTATTGAATCTTGGCCACGTCCACTACTTCTTTGATCAGCTGCTCGGACGGCCGGTGGGCTGCTCGAATTATGACATCATGCGCTACCGTGTAAGCCGATTCTGAGAAGTGAGTTTCCAGTAGCATATCCAGACATTCCTTCGGGCCAGACATTCCTTCGCAAAAACGTAGGTACGCCGGGAGCTATGCTTAGGATCTTGCTGATTCTAGCAGCCTCTGTACTTCCTTCAATGTTTCCACAGAATTACGCTTGGTTTTTCTTATCTTCTTTGGATCAACAATTTCCGTAGCATCAACATTTTGCACTTTTCAAATTTCCCTCTTTGAAACGAACAAACAAGCTATGTATTTTGCAGACTGGAAAGGAAACCGCCTCATTGAAACAGCCCTCAGTTAGAAATCAAACGCATTTTTTATATCACCTTCGGATTACAGTACTGAACAGCAACCGAAATACTCCCCGAAATAATAAATAACAATAGTTCCCTTATTCATCCAGCTCCTCTTGTGAACCACTTTTCTCCGCAATCTCAAAGTGCTCCATGAAAAAACCCGAAATACTACTCGAAGACTTGCTAACTAAAACTGTCAACGCTACATCGAGTTGTACAAATACAACCCTAAATATTTGACGCCGATCAGATTATTAGTCAAAGCTAATATTTGGTTAAATCATAGCATTTGGAAAAATGTGACTCATTGTTTTTTTTAAATTACAAACAATGAAATTTCGTTAAAAAATACTGACATCTGTAGAATAGAAGAACATTTATTTCGAACTAAAATTCAAGTCGTTTTCATGGAAATTAATTACTCTCAGCGATTGTTAGTATCTATTTTACTGAGTTGAGCTTATAGATACTATAAATTATAAAACTAATGACTTTCGTTACGACAGCAAGTGGTTAGACGGGACCAAATGATCAGCAGCCAACAAGTACCAATTAGTGAATCAACTGAATTGTTCTTTTACTAATCAATAAGCACCCCCTTGCGTACATTGTTTGAGTGAATAATCGTCAAACGGAGATAACAATGGTGTCATCATAGCATTGTGTAATGCTTGTCACTTTAACTCCCGAATATACAGAGCTCGATGGGAAAATGTCATTTGAGGGCGCTTCCCTAGAACACTGGAAACTAGTGATAATGGTTGTCATGAGTCTAGAAAGTATTCCTAAGCTCGGCAAAACTCATGATACTCATGAAAACTGAGACATGGATGAAATGTCGGTAGAAGGTGTACTTCAGCGTACTGCAAGCACTTAGCATCATCAAAGCTAACTCAACAGTGCTCATCAACAAACGATATTGTTTGCACTCAATTTAGTTGCGTTTGTAAAAGATGCATACCGACGCTGGGAGTAACAGTAGTCGGTGTGCTGATACTAAATGGTAGAGAAGGATTGCACTATTTGTTGAGCTTTTACATAGAAACAAAAGAAAATGGTAACAGTTCTGGATATTTTTGAGGTGAATAGCATTTTGAATTACAAAAAAATGCATTCTTCAACATGAACACATTTCATTTGTACAAATATTCTGAACTGAATTCAGATAACATTTTTTTGAGTAGTTTTAAAATTATTCCAGTCATTTCCAAGATATGAACGCACTCTCATTAGGTCATCAACACCTGCAATATTAAACATCTTTCTTATTCTTATTGTTGACTAATTTAAATTTAACGCTACCTGAAAATACGGAACATTCAATATATATATATTTATTAATTAATATATATATATTCAACAGACGAATCCAATTACTGAATATTATGATAAAAATGATAATAAAATAATAAAAAAAAAAGAAAGATAATAATCCTAATAAAAAAGCAGAATCAAGATGAATATAAAGGAACAAAAACATTAAGAATTAAAGTCAAGTTGAAAAAGTACAAGCTACAAAAAAATTAAAAAGAGAGAAGAGGAAAAAAGAAAACTACAACAAGTTAGCGGTAGAGGATCAAACTGTAAGTTATTGTGTTGCCTAGGTAACCGCAGTAGTGGAGAAAACAAAGTAAATATCAGTGCGCGCAAATGGCACACTAAACACAACGGAAGAACGCGTGCCATGAACTGCTTCACGGACAGAAACGTGGTTACTGATGTCAGAAACAACTGTCCTATAAAATAATTTAAAGAGTAGGCACTCATCTAAGAAAAGTCTGCGTAATTCGAGGGAAGGAAGATTTAGCAACGAAAGACGATCAATATGAAGATGGTGAGGAAGCTGAAACTTGAAGAATAAGGTATGAGTAAATCTGCGTTGAACTGACTCCAACGCAGTATTTAAGTAGGCATAATGAAAACACCACACTTGACAGCAATATTCAAGGACATTATGTACAAAGACGAGAAAAAGGTGTACACAGGTGGAAATATTAACGAAGGATTTAGAGGATCTAATAATGAAACCCGATAATTTAGAGGCTCTGGCAGTAATTTATGAAATACGCTTATCAAATTTAAGCTTAGAATCAAATATTACACCAAGATCTCTAAAATTAGCAACAACATTTAGAGGAGAGCCAGAAACAATATAGGAGAAAATTAAAGGTTACGTTTTACAGGTAAGAGACATTTTGTGATATTTTGCGGCGTTCAAAGTGAGAGCATTGGCGCAGCATCAAGCCTGTTAGCTATTAAGGTCATTTTGTAAAAGCGTACAGTAATTTTGTGACTCGATCACTCGAAACATCTTGAAATCGTCGGCATATAAAAGACAAGAAGACTGGATTAAAGGAGGTAGATCGTTTATGAACAAAAGAAAGAGAAAAGGACCAAGAATAGATCCTTGCGGAACACCTGATACAGGAGAAAAGCGAACTCAAGAACAGGAATTAACAGTTACAATACAGGTACGACCATATATGTAAGAATTAAACCAGGAAAGAAGAGGACCAGCTATGCCGCCGTTCCTTAGCTTTTGAAGAAGGAGGTTATGGTTGAAAGAGTTAAAGGCTTTGGAGAAGTCAGTATATAGAACGTCAATCTGCTTTTGATGGTCAAGAGCGGATGCGACAGTATGTGTGAAGGAAAAAAAGTTGGTTAATGTGGATTTACCTTTGACAAAGCCATGCTGCTCATGAATTAGGGTAGGTTGGATAAAGGAGTAGACTCGCTTGCAGACTACTTTCTCAAGGATCTTGCTAGGAAGAAGGAAAGGAAGACGGAAGGCTAGAAAACAAGGAACAAGTGAAACGGGATGGTAGTTTGAGATGTATGTACAATCACCAGCTTTATGTACAGGGAAGATATTGGTAGTTTTCCAAAGAGAAGGGAAAGAACCAGAAGATAAACTTATATTGAACAAGATAGAAAGAGGGATGCACAAAGATGATGAAAGAAATTTAGCCAAGATATTTGGAATACAGGGGGACCACTACCAGTATTGGCGTCGATATCGTTCAACAGAAGTTCAATTTCTAAAGGGTTTGTCCGAAACGAATGTAATTCAGGACAAGATGAAAACATAAGATTTTGAGGAGGAGGAGGGCATTGTTGTGAGAAGAGAGAGGAAAAGTAAGAAGCAAAAAGTTCACACACTTCAAGCGGAGTAGAAGCAGCTGTATCACCCAAATGCATTCCATTGGGGATGCTGGAAGAGTTTTTCAAGGAACGGATGAATGACCAAAAGGAGTTCGGTTGGTTGGTTCTGATTGATGCTTCAATGCCAGCAATGTAAGTGTCCATCGCCTGTTTGGCAGCTTCTTTCGTTTTAGAGCGTAGTTCTTTATAAAAAAGGAGGTGAGTAGGTGAACCAGATCTTTTATATAAATTACTAGCTGCATTTTTGGCTTTGAGTGCGACTACAACATTATTGCTGAAGGAGCATCATTCCGTTTTTTAAGACGATGAGTTGGTGTGAATTGCGAAATAAAGTTTGAGATGAAAATATACAATTTGCACAAAGCATCATCAATGTCAAAACCACGAAAGAAAAAGAACCAGTTAATTCTATTTAATTCAATCGCCATGCCAGTGAAATCAGCTTTGTGAAAGTTAAAACGTTCTAGAGAAGGGATTTTGTTTCTCATAGAATCAATATTAGAGATTTCCAGGAAAGAGGGGGATGATGCGAGTCAGGAGGCACCTAGGGAGAGAGAGCAGCACTTAAGGAAAGTGATGATTTTGGGGGATTGGACAAAGCAAGGCCCAGAATTCTATTGCTGGCATTTGGTATGTTGTTAAGTTTTGAGGGAGAACAAAGTGAGAGAAACGCTGACATTATTAAAGAGATACTACTAGTTGAGATGATAGCCATAAGAAGAAAGTTACAGGTATATTTATTGAATTTTCCGTATTTTCAGGCAGGGTGTCTATTATTAATTTTAATTTTTTATTTTAATTAATTTAATTAATGATATATTTATATATATATATATATATATATATATATATATATATATATATATATATATATATATATATATATATATGTGTGTGTATATATATATATATATATATATATATATATATATATATATATATATATATATATATATATATATATATATATATATATATCATGTAAAATGGGCCTATATTTGCAGCTTTTAAATTCATAAAAACATACAATAGTTGAAAAAAGTTATTCCCACACATCATGCTGGAAGTGACTTATTTTATCAATTACTCCATAGTTCCCTAACATCAAACACTAAACAGCGATGGACTTATAAGCATGTTAGGGACTCTGGCAACAAAATCCCATGCAAAAATCCAGAATATCGACAGTCACCTTGCTTTAGATGGTCCTAATTGTAGACACTCCCTACTCAAGCAGTTAATTTTCAACTAGGGCGCTTATCTTTACTTTAGCATCAGCCAATTCTACAGAGGTTTCAATCTTTTTTTTATCTAGACCAATACTTGCTTTTTGCCAATGACAGACAATCGATTTTCCGGAATGAGTGCGGCAAAGTTTACTTTGTTAGCGGAAATTGTCGTTAAATTATGGCCATATTTCTTCGCTGCTTACTTTCTCCCATTTTCTGCAGACACCCGGTGCTTAACGATGCACAATTATTATCGCATTTATCGTCAGCTTGCATTACATTTTCAAGCAAGAAGAGCTGTGAAAACATATCTTTAGCAGAAAACTATGATTCGACGCCAATGTCCAATATCATAACGCTATAGACAAGCAGCAGTAGTTGAGTGGCGCTTGGATGCCATGAAAATGCCGAGAGAAGCTCGTTCCTTCGGGCCAACACAGATATTATGTTTAAAATAATGCCATCGATATTGAACTCTCACTTTGTGTCCCTCAATCAGGGACGTATACTACGAGAATTATGCCGGGAGTCATTATCGAAGAAGTGACTTTCAGTATTCTCTGGAGTCATATTCGCAGTCCCAATTTACGACATCCGCTTACCATCGCCAGCAAATATTGGATGGAGCACATCCCACTGACAAAAAATAATATATGCGACGGTTCTATAAATTTTCGAAATGTGTTTTGTGCGTCGTGTCGGGGAAATCGTTTGCGTTTATTCATTGTTCGTTCAGCGGAAAGCCATTATATTGAACCTCCGTGAGAAAAATTACAGGAAACCGACCTTCAGGCAACAAAGAAGATACACACGAGAACTCATAAATCTCATAAGTATGTATATTTGCTGAATGAGCGCTTGACTATCAGTTTTGCTGGCTAGCGCGGAATTCGGTTTACCTCTTATTTTCGGCAAAAATTTTACGACCCCATACACCAGCTGTCTTTTCATGTAATAATTTATTAAAATTGCATGTGAATATTACAATATACTTTTGACAGTCCCCGACGTCAATTCAGGGAAAACGAACAGATTTAGAGAAATCCTCTTTCGGGCCTTACGGGATTCGTTACAATACAACGGATTCAATTCGATAAAGTTTTCTGTTACTGTGGAAAGCGCTGTGGAAGCAGCAAGGAGCCATGTGTCTATTTTGAATTCACCGCTTCAGCTATAAGTGAATTATGTACATCCTACATGTATATATAAGAGAAATAACAAATAATATACATTAAATATGTTAATACGACGGATGTGTATTATGCGACATCTAAGTGAAATTCAATCAATCCCTGTGTACGATCGTATGCTCTTTCGTGCATACATACATATGTACATATCTTTCTTGGCTCCTAAAGAGCCTATGATAATTGGAAAAAAAATCGTAGAAATCCTGGGCACTTAGCAAAATACATTATGAAATCATATGCACATAGCTTGCAAGGTGATGTGAACCACTCGTTTGTACAAGGTTGAAAAATAAGAAGCTAATGTTTGAAAAATAAGAAGCTAGTGTTATTCAGAGGGTAAATTTTAGGGAGGTCAAGCCTCAGATGACATCCTGAATATTACTTAAAACACATGATTGTGTGAACATAAAGTTCAAATTATTCATTTTAAATGCTTTTAGAAATAATCAAACTATGTCCGCTTAAATGAAAGTGAATAACGGCAGTTTCAAATGCTATCGAACTAACCATAAGCATATTTCACAAAAAAAAAAACACTTTAGTATGGATATGTTTGGTGTAATTATGCAAAACACTGTTTAGAAAGCGAATTAAAAGAAACTAATTTTACAGAGATTTATGCTCTGAAATAATATAAAATTTTTACATTAAAATAATATTTGGAAATTTTTGAAAATTATATCACAATTACAAAACATTTCAAATATATATGTATTCCTATATTACTTAGAAATATATGCCCGCCGACGTCAAAGGATTAAGCATGTATAAACAAAGCAAGTATAAATATTTTTCCCCACTGTATTGTATTATTATTTGGTTTTTCTAAAAAAAACTTGAAATATAACCACCACCCCGACTACATCTTTACGGCACATTCCAGCCACGCGGTGTTTCGTTCCGTTTCCGTCGCGTGTTCTTCGTATGTAGATGTCGTTTGACAGAGAAGCAGTTCTTGAGCCCTCAGGCACGTTGGTTGGAACAGCCGGTAATAATGCGGCGTCTATTAAACCCTCCGCGTGTTGACTGGAAGAGCCAGCTTAGTGGTTTGACAGCCTAGAGAGTCAGTTTGCTTTATCAGGGATTAAAACAGCATTGAAAAAGTACAACTATGTGGTATCTTCGCTTAGCTCAGCGGATCTGAAAACAGTCAGGGACCTGATTGCAAGTTCTGACCCAGAGATATCACACAAGGTCCTCACGAGGACACCCATATCACGGCTATTAGCTAGCGATTCGGAGAAATCGAGGCACCTCTTGGGGAACCTCATCCTTGGTGATTAGCAGCCCGCGCAGTTGCTTAGGGATATGAAACAGTTGGGAAGTGCTGCGGTTGGCAATTACCTACTGAAGATCCTCTGGCTGTAGCGGCTTTCAGAGCAGACACTGGCAGTTTTAGTCTATTCCCCACAAGCCAGCTTAGAAAAACTGTCGGAAACGGTTGACCAAATTACTAAAGTTTTTTTCAGTCTCAACAATACTTAGTAGCCGTTTCCCCACAAAATTTGAACAAGACAGTTGGCTGCTCTCACTCAACTGGCTGACCGACAACTGCAGATATGGTTGCGGTCCAAGCCCCGCTCAAGATTCCGCTCGCAATCACGAACCGAAAACAAAATAAACGCTCTTAAGCCTGTTTCAACCATTGGCTCCAACTCTCTCGAATGCGCCTCCAAGGTTACTTCCATGGAACTAAGAAACTAAACCACTATTCTCTTCAGACGATTTTATGCGATTCATCACTCAGCCGTCATCTAAATATTCACGACAACTTATCCAAAATGATACTTTCTTGTAGATACAGGTGCAGACATTGCAGTGGTTGCAGTACCAAAAACTGTGAGACATATACCTTTTGGTGTTCAACTTGCCATGACTAATCAGTCGCCTATTAATACCTATGGACGACACATTGGAACTGAGACTCTTTCATGGGTGCTCATGGGGAAGTTAATTATTGCCAATGTCTTTAGACCCATTTCAGGCGAAGACTTCTGCCACTATGGGCTCATAGGCTCATCGTCAACTTGGTAAACGCTATCCTTGTGGATCCTCCAGCTTCTCTTTTAACTAAAGGCACGCTCATTTCCAAAACTTAGCATTTTGATTGAGGCATCTTCTTATCTAGGAATACATGCCCCTTTCCACAACTATAATGCCATCACGGCCAACTCAGAGTTCTTGCAAATACAAGATACAGACGCAAGGTTACATACCACATTTTGATTACTGGTCCTCTAATAGCGTCGAGGCCACGCCGGCTTGCACCTGATGGACTCGCGGCGTCTAAGAAAGAATTTGAGTCCCTGCTACAGCAGAGTATATACCGCCTTTCAAACAGTAACAGGTCATCTTCACTTCACATGGCCCGTAAGGCCAATGAAGAATGTCATCCCTGCGGTGACTACAGACGCTTTAATGTCGTAGCCGTTTCGGATATCCCCCATTATCCAAGGTTTCTGATATGAGTTTCACGGCAAAACAATCTCTTCAACAATAGAACTGATAAAGGCATACCATAAAATCCCAGTTGAACCAAACAATATTCCTAAGACTGCAATCTGCACATCTTTAGAACTAAAATTCTGCTTCGTCTACCTCAGCGACATTTTCGTAGCTTCGATTTCCGGAGACAAGCATATTATTCACAAGGAACGACTTCTCCAATGATTTGCGGAGCATGGTTTCATCATTAACTTATAAAAAGGCCACTTTCTTCAACTTTCAGTAAAATTTTAAGCTTATTAGGTTTTGCCAAATTGCATTAATCCCTCCTCAGATTGGGATGAGGTTATTTCATTAGCTCCTCAAGGTGGTGAAAGACCTGAACATAATTTTGAAAATGGTCAATTATTATCGTCACTTTCTTTCTCACACAGCTGAGATGCTGCAGCCACCCAACGCTTATCTTTGAGGCTCTAAAAAAGATGGCACTAAAATTATAGGCTGGTCACCTGAAGCTAACATAGACTTCGACCAAGTCAAAACTGACTTCACAAAAGTTACTGTAATGTCGTTCTCGGAATCAAACGCCAAGCTTCGTATATTTGTAGATGCTTCCCATACTACTGTTGGAGCTGCTCTCCAGCAGAAATGTTAAGGCTCTTGGCAACTGCTCGGTTTCTACTCGACCAAATTAAGCGACGCACAACGGAAATATAGTGCAAATGACTGTGAACTTTTAGCAGCTTATCAGGTAATTCGCTACTTCAGATACTTTTTGGAAGCCAATATACACTCACAACAAACCGCTGACTTTGCATTCAAGCAAAAGCCAGAAAAGCCACACCTCGTCAGCTTGGACGTCTTAGTTACATCGTGCGCTCACTTTTGACATTTGGCATGTCTCTGGCTGCAACAACGTTGTTGTTTACACATTCTCTCGTCTAGAGGAAATTATTCTTTTTAGCACTCTCGACCTCATCACAATAGCATCTCTCAAAAATCGAACACAGAGTTTCAGAAGATACAAAACAACTCAATATGCATATTCAAAAGACAACCAATTTTTGGCACCAATGTTAAATTTTTTTGTGAAATGTCCGGCCCACCCATACGATCTTATGTTCCTTTCACGTTTAGGAAACAGGTTTTCTTCAACATAGCTCCCCCTGGTATTCGTGCTTCACGCGAGCACAAACTGGTATTCGATGAACAAAGAAGCAATTTCTTTGGTTAGTACTACTGCCAATGGCTATATTTTTCCTTTTCTGAGAAAATGGGCTGCTCGATTCGGAATTCCCTAATACATTGTCACCGACCATGGCAGACAATTTGAATCAGCATTTCACAAATAAGAAAAATTCTTTTGTAGAGGCAAACAATCAACGAAACAATCACCGCACGATTAGACGCATGTGGTACGTTAGCCCAGTGAAATCCTACACAAAAAAGGCGAAACTTCGGAAAAATTAGGGGAAAGCTGAATTTTGGTGTAAACCTTGGTACTGGTGTGTTGAACAAAATGTCAAAAGTCCCCATCGATCCGAGCGCTGCGTCACTTTTTATACGGGGTCAAAGGTCACCAAAAGTGACCTTTCCTAAATATCTCAGTAACGGTTACGTCTTCAGAAAAACAATGTATGACAAATTTGTAGCTTAATAAATTTCCAACAAAAAAGATTATATAGCTTTTTCCTGTAATCATAACCGTTTTTGAGATATTTTGATTTAAACATTTGATACTAACAGCATCCTCTTTCTCAGGGCATGTAAATATTATCCGATTTTGATTACGACTTGGAAAGTTTGTGAGTTTGTTTTTTTATGTTTAAGAGGCGCATAAAAAAAAACAAGTAAACAAACTTATCTACCATACTCCAGGGTAGGTGGAAAAGGGTGCTCCGAAAAGTTACCACCACCCCCCGCCCCCCTTTGCCATATAACTTGTAGGGACGTCTGCTCGCTACTCTCTTTTCGGAAATAAACTGTATTGCTGCATCATTGGTATGGGATTTTCCACGAAGAAGCAGAGCAAGACAACAACATTGCAGGTGAAAATAGGTTTTGTAACATATCATGGCGCTAGGAGTATGAAAAAGCAAGATAAAAACATGGCATAATTCTGTAAACGATCATTTTTGACATTATAGGAGCTCAACCCGCTGCAGACTATCCCCTAATAATCAGTTTTTTACCAATCCTGTGATGACTACGTTGCGCCAAAAGGACATGGCACGTCTCGAAACCAATTTGCACCTGAAATTACGTGACCTTGCCCTGATCGTTCATGGGATAAGACGGTATGGAAAAAAACTAAAAAACCGGCTATTTCGGGATGGTTCGTTTGCGGGGGTGGGTAGGGTGGGGGTAGGGTTTGGGTGTAGGGCTAGTCTCCCGATGTCAATAATAGACAACTTACAGGATAAAAAGTGATCCTATCTTGTTTAATAGTGCGCAAAGAGTAGGCAACGAGCCCATTTCTGAAGATTTGGGATGGATGCTCAAGGATACCATTTCATGGCAAAGGGGGAAGGGGAAACTTTTCGGAGCACGCTTTTCCATCTACCCTGGAGCATGGTAGTTAAGTTTATTTACAAGTTTTTTTCATGCGCCTCTTAAACATAGAAAAACAAACTCACAAACATGCCAAGTCGTAGTCAAAATCGGATAATATTTACATGCCCTGAGAAAGAGGACGCTGTTAGTAACAAATGTTTAGATCAATATATCTCAAAAACGGTTATGGTTACAGGAAAAAGTTATATAATCTTTTTTGTTGGAAATTTTTTAAGCTACAAATTTGTCATACATTGTTTTTCTGAAGACGTAACCGTTACTGAGATATTTAGGAAAGGTCACTTTTGGTGACCTTTGACCCCGTATAAAAAGTGACGCAGCGCTCGGATCGATGGGGACTTTTGACATTTTGTTCAACACGCCAGTACCAAGGTTCACACCAAAATTCAGCTTTCCCCTAATTTTTCCGAAGCACCATGTTAGATTTCCCCGGACTACGTGTGATTTGAGACACAGAGCCGCGCGCCTCGTGATTTAATTTACGGTGTCAATTTTGATTGCTCAAGTTACAAAAACATGCGCTGTGCCACGTCACGCTGCACGTGACGCACCTTATATCATACGCATGCTGAGACGCGTGTGGCGCCAGAAACGTATCACGCGCCACACCATCAATTTCCAGTGTTCTATTTGATCCACATGATCCGGATACGCCACATACGTATCCTCTTGCGGCGGGCATTATGTTTTTTTTCAAATCATAGAACAGAATGAAAATTCGAACCGATATTTGATTTCCGCGTCTAAGTCGACTCCGTCTTGTAGGATAAAATATTTCATATGAATGTTAACCAGTGAGGTCAACCTTAATCGATCATTTGAAAAATAAGCACAAAATCTTAAGCATTAAGTTGTTTCGAGCTTGTTTTTTTTAGCTTATATTCATCAATCTATCTATTCATCTATCCATCCTTTTTTTTCTCTATTTTTCAAATTGCAATCCTTATTCACTTCATTATTCTGGAATAACGTGTCACGTGGCGATGAAATATTACGCTGACCTTTATTAATACGTTTACTACGGGGGTGCAAATTAAGCATTCTTGCACTTTTGCACCTGCGACGAATAAAGCAATTCACCCACCTCCACACCGAATGCTTCGCATCAAGACAAGTGCGTGCTGTAATTAATCAGAATAACAAGTCTAGTGGAAAAGCAAACAACAAAAGCCATGAAGAATGAAACATGGGTCGATGCTGTGCGTGCACACAGGACCTGCGAAAAGCTCAAAGCAACGCGTTCACGTCGAAATTTTGTAACATCGCAAAGCTAAATGATTTATGTCATCAAATTTGAATTTCAAAGTTCCGAGGAATTGTGCTCGCACAAGCAGTTTCCCACAAACAATAGCCAGTCAGTCCTTTGCGATCCTCGCTTACCCGCTTGTCTTATATTTTGGAAATACTTCAAGCAGAAATTTTAATTTCGGTTCAATTAAAACGAGGGCTGGAATTTGTGTCATCAGTTCCTTTATTATACTCATAACATGACACATTCTAAATAATTAAAGACTTGACATGGCGGTTGGCTTGTAAGAGAAGAAAAAACACCACCATGGTAGACAAATAAATTTTGGTATGCATTATTCCAGATTGTGAGGAGGCTACTTTTAGACAATTTGATGAGATTTCTTGGAGTTTTAAAATGTGCGTGTCTGGTAGGTATTTATGTTTTCGTTCAATACGTACAAAATTGCCAATTTCAGGGGCGATCATAGTTAAAAAACTGGCTGCCACTTTTCATTATTTATCATAGCAGACATCGTTTAGGCTGATGAAAAAGACAAGTCCTTGATATTAGACTATATAACGCTCAAAAACCTTTTGGTTTTATAATGAAAATGTACAGAGACTAAAAATGTTTTATCAGCACTCAGCTCTTTCGATATCGAAATTTTTGTATGTTTCGTGTGCTTGAGTAAACGTTTTTCCAATAAAGCTAGAATCTGCCAGCAAAGTCCGAACATTGAATTTGATGAACTTCATTCCCATTAAAACTTCAATATAAGTCTCCTCAGCGAGAGGAAAAGTCGATAATGAGTATGATATAATATATCAGGAACAAATAATTTACCTTATTTGAACGCTTAGTTTCAAACGCCGTCACTTGCGCTAATTTGTTAAGCGTTAATCGACTCCTTTGTTAGCTAGATGAGCGTTAGTTGGTGAAAACTTGATCGACATACTCTATGCTTAACTGAATCCGCTAACGTTTACTATGTATATTACATATATTTTACATATTTTGTACAATGCTTTTATTAAACATAGTTTTCTTTGATCAAGTCTTCCGCTGGGTTAAAATTTAATTAAACTAGAAGCCATCAAAATTTCAAAGTCTTTCGTAAGCATGATGCATATTGCGTAGGTACTTTATCAAATCTCTTATAAAACTGCACCTGCTCATTTTATTCAATTTCTGTTCTTGAAATAGAACGTAGAAACAAGCGAATCATTCATCATTATTAAGTCATTTCTTAGACAGCAAGGATACTGTATATTATTCAGCGAAAGGAGCAAATCTTCTATCCTCTTCAACAAGAACTGTTCGAAAAGTCATTAGATACGCAAAAAGGTAATGTCCTGAACAAAAACTGCCGATATCTTTATAAAATAACAAACAGTTGTCATGGAAAGTTAAGACCAAATTAAAGAACGATAATATATAATTAATAATTACCCGATCTGCTCCTAATCACCCTGACATGCACGAGCAGAAGCGGGTTCCAGATTGTTTCCTCTATCAAACGTCCAAGTTCTATTCGCATCGGTCTTCAAACACTTAAAGGCGAATACGTGACAGCATTTTAATATGAGACACAAGCACGAACAATGGGAATGGAAAACTTTTCTTTTAAAAAAGAGAAAAGACGACCCCGGCGCACAGTGATAATGCGATCCAAAAGGGATTGTAAGCAATTAAGCATTTAGTACTCACAGGCAGCTGTGTGTTCCTACTACGCACAATTCGTCTGGCTGCGAATACTTCCCAACAAGACTTGAAAATGCTTTAAGAAGGCTATAAATCTTGCTAGCAGGAGTAGTAATGGTTACGATAGAAATAAATGTATTTAAGGAAACTTTCAGTAATTAAATTTAACCTCGTCTCGAAGGAAACAATTGAAACTTTTCTGACACTTTTGTGATTTTTATTCGATCAATCAGTTGCAGTTCAATTATGATTACTAATCTGAAATGTTGTATCGAAACTGGCAGGAATAATTAACAATCTAGTGCATCAATGTAACAGGAAAGCATCATTTTCATTCAATCATATAGAAGAAAACAATAAATAATCACTGTTAACATCATTAAACGCAGTTACATATTAGTCTCGGTGTCTGAAAACATTATTTTCAACACTTTATCATAGGTTTTTACTTGAAGCACATTGATTGAGAGACACAAATATTATTTTTCGGAATTCACGACCCGTTTTCCGAGACCCTGTACACTTTTTTTTTGGAAACCATCCACCTTCTCTTTTCTCATCAGACAATTAATAGAAGAAATTTCGCAAAAACAGTCGATGTAATCCTCTCACAAATTCAACATCCACTCGTGTCAATAGGGATCAGAATGTGCTACGTTTGATTGAACACGTGTAAGAGAAACGAAAGACACTTTGAAAAAGTCATCTACATCTACCGTAGGAATCATAATCGAGCTGACACTAAGTACAGGCGGGAGTCACAGCAAATTAAAATTCTGTATGCAACAATAACTTAAATCGCAACAAGCTGACAAGGTCTAAAGTTAAAGGTAGCATTTAGGGAAGTGAAGCCCCGTAAATAGGTTTATAAAAGGTTGTATTCTCTCTTCAAAAAGTGTTGCACTGCAATTAAACTTAGAATGCTGGCTAATCAAATATTTGAATCAATTTTTCAATTTTCAAAAAATTGAACGGTTTAAGGAAGGGGTAAGGGTTTCAGCGTGAGAAAAACACTTATTTACGAATTTTATTTTAGAAATATGGGTAGAACAAATTTACTTAACCCTTTTGCACATTATTAATTATCATTTCAATAACATAGTGTAATTTTTTATCCGAAAACCAACCGGTGACAAAGGTTTTTCCAGAAAGTCTTTGGAAAAAGACGATCTGAGGTGTTCATTGTATCTCAGCTGAAAATGATCAGATGTCAAAGAACATTAAAATTTAGTCAATATATCATCAAATCCTCCCCCAACATTCTCCGATTTATATTTTTTTTTTCATTTTTAAATTTTTGCTATTTATCGCGAAAAATTTTGCCTTATTGTTGGCGGAAAACCCCCTTAATGTAAAAAAGTTCTAAAACTTATAATTGAAGGGGTTTGAAATGAATCGGTCATGTGGTTTTTAAATGGTAGTGAACACGGACTTTTAAAAAGGTATTTTGAGAAAATGACTACTAAACTCCGAGCTGTCGGAGCTACAATGATGGAGGAGATGGGACTAAGTATTCAATAGCTTCGAGAGTGTTGCTTTGATTGGCTTCAAATTTTGGGACTATATTTTTGAAATGTTTGACTATAAGATAAGACAAAATATTGTTTCACATGTGCACATTATCCAGTCTGCCCAGTTTGGTCAGAACTTTACACTCAAACTACCATATACGCCATAAATTTCAGTGCGACACCTCGAAGGCTCCACAATCAGGTCAATGTGTTTGAATAGACGGAATCAGCTAAGACAGATCGTTTGAAAATGGATCCAGTGCAGCAGTCTTTGGCTTATTATAATTCCTTACCAGAGGATATAAGAAATTCAGCAAATTTGGTTAAATTTAAGGAAAATTTGAGATCATTTCTTACACAAAGATAACGTAGACGCCAACCAGAATTTTTTCTAAACTTTTCTCTGGGCATAAGTCGCCTACTTCTTAAGGCATAAGAAATAGGCGATATCATCTGAAGAAGATAGTGTATAATGAAGTGCTTTCCCTTATACCAATATTTTATTGTCTGGGAAGTACGAAAGTAATAATATTGAGGAGATTTGATGCACACGGACCGTGCATTTCGATTGAGTGATGGAGAGAGTGGAAGGAAGGAGGAAAAAAAATAAATAAATTCGTACAACACAATTTCCAAGGTGACGTTTTTGAAATTATATACAGCTTTATAAAAAACAGGTGCTTCTTCGTTTAACGAGACAAGTCCATTTCTTCAGACAAAATAATATTTAGTAGTGTACCTCAACACGCAATTTAAGGATTCGCTTTTCTCAACAATTTCACTACAGATCAGCTTTCTGATCAATGCAACCAAGCTGAGGAACTACTGGTCGCTGTTGGTTCCTTTACTTACCATACGTATCAGCGCATGATTCTAAACATGCCGAATTTGTTGTCCAGAGGCTACATATTGATCGTATTATTTTGGAGCCCTCGTTTTTGGTACTTTCTGCTTTTCCTCGGATTGATCTAAAACTTTCTATGACAATTTTCTTCGCTAAGTTCTTGTCTGTGCTTCCAGATTTTCTACCTGATCTTTTTGTTAATTGTAACAGCCAGCTCATTTTTATAATTCGTTATTACTCGTTTGGCCGCAGAAGCTAACGTTTAAAGGCCCTGAACAACCTTTGAAAACTTGATTCCGAGATTCTCCACGTATTCGAAAATAATTTGTTGTCGTATTTTTTCTTCTTTCGACTACATGTTCCCAGTTAAAAAGCTCCTGGATGGATGAATATCAATACAGTTTTCTACCATTTATATAGAATGTCCTACGATATGACCTAAAGATCTGGAGCAGGTATACACGCGGAAATATTCACATAGATAAACAGTTCAAATTTTACTAGGACAGCCCTTAGTCAAGGCATCTGGAAGCAAAAACAAATCCATGCGACTAAAAATAAATCGATGTAGAAATCTCTCGAAGTCATATTTGACAGTAAGAATAAGCTTTATTGCCACGAGTAAAATATGCTGGTGAAAGCTTGTAATATTTGATAGATGATCTCAGGCCAAAAGAACTGTTTATTATTTGGTAAATGGGTCGATTAAAACGATTTAGGTTCAAGCTCCTTGCGCTACATTAGTCCCGATTTCACCTTGCAAAATTCGATGAGCCGAGAAAATGTAAAATGTAGCTTACATGTATTTGGTATGCTTTTGGAATACTTTTGGTATCCTCAAAAGGAGCTAGTCTTATCTGGAAATGACAGTTAAAACGATCCTTAGCATACATTTAGAGGGGGGAAATGATTTTCAATATCTTATTAGGTTTACTTTGAATGCAAATCAATATTGAGATCTAAAAGACAATTTTGTAATGAAAGTTTTTATCGTTTACTAGAGAATATATGCTCTGTTATGTTCTGAACTTTGGAGCATTGAAATTTTTCAGCCAGCTAAATATTGCATCTTGTAAGGATGTTGACGTTTAGGTAAAATTCGTCAAAATATTGGCTCAAATATGTCATTTTATTCAGCTCAATTTCTAATTTGCACGCTTTGTTTCATGTAACAAGTGGGCATAATAAATTCACACTTTATTTTTAAATTTGTGTTCAAAAAGAAGACATTCCATTGCTTTTAACAATCACAATCACTATGCTGAATATGTTTTGAATTTATACAAGAACCAATAAATATTTCTATCTGGTTTTTCTTTGTATGTATACAGAAATAAATAAACAACTAGGAGCACTTATGTTCACGTTCTTATTAGCATATACAATGCACATTGTGGTTTTATCTCTACAGGATTTTGCTTTCATGGTATCTATTGCAACCCTGCGCATCACTGTGGACAGCACTCCGTTCTGTGCTTGAACATACATAAAAATCGTTGTGAAATCAATATTCAAAGAAGAATCTTCTGCACTCTAGGAGCTTAAACTTTATGGTCCGCGCTCGTACTACAAAAGCAGTCTCGTTTGAAATCCATTTTATCCTTTTCTCTATTCTAGGTCAGATGAAACGTAAAATTAGTTCCGGAAAGATGATTCCTTCGGGTGGAAAGTGGATTACATTGCAAGTCCTACAATCAATAATCGAGTCCGGAGACTAACTGCTTTCCATTAAACTTGAAATATTGTCCAGAACCTCTTTTCAAGTTTTAGTAACACAGACTTATTAAAAACTTATTTCTTTTAATTATTAATGTTAAGTGAGGCCAAATTTGATATTTTTCAAAAGATTTTCAACCAGCTCACACTTTCAAATTTGAACTAAAATAATTAGTGTATTCTCTGTTTTCCAAAACGATTGAATAAAAGAAAAGAAACTTATCCGTACAAACTTCTAGTTCAACAAATGTTGTCTTAAGTCCACTTTGATTTTGTCCATATGTGTGATAAATTTAACGATTATTGTGAATTTAATATTTAACTCTGTTTTCTATATGATTTGTGTTGCAGAAGTTGTGATACTCAAAAAGGGTTAAACATGCTTGACATGAACGTAGTTTATAAATAATTTTTGATGCAAGCAGAAATGTGTTTAAGTTCTCGTAATTATTTCACTCATTCTTGCTGCATCAAGGAGACTGAGGTCTTGCCCTTTGACATGAATTAACTTAACTTAACACACACGCTTTCGTTATGGACCTTTCACATTATGCTTTTCACTTAACTATAAACATAGCTCCGTTGAAAAATTTTCACTTGGACTTATTTAGCTGAACGACTTTTTTACCTAAAATGCCTCATATTTGAATTTGAAATTTTGTGTAAGAAACTTAGGAACAGATTTCTGTGTTTTGCGAAACTCAATGCGTACAAATTCAAATAAACCCAACAGTTAAGAAAAAACTTATTTTATCGTAGAGGCCTTATAATAAACATAATTCTGTTGAGAAGACTGCACTTGGTTTTATTTGGCAGAGAGATCCCAAAAAGACAGGCATGTTGTGGTCGATAGGGCTTTTTATTGGACGGAGGATAGCCTTAGATCTTAATTCAAGCAGATATGATA
Organism: Nemotelus pantherinus; assembly: GCA_963978885.1. Lineage (NCBI taxonomy): Eukaryota > Metazoa > Arthropoda > Insecta > Diptera > Stratiomyidae > Nemotelus > Nemotelus pantherinus. The sequence continues at coordinate 258,908,486 of OZ022264.1, read as the reverse complement.
GCCTGGTAGCCTGGAAAATTGTTGCTTACATAGCGATTGATACTCCAGTGATAGTAACTATTGAAATTAAAATTCCGCTAGTTTCTTGTGATAATGTGAAGATGTTGTCACACAAAATTGCATATTGTTGCGCATTTAAGGCTTGCGAGCTTCCTTACGAAAGAAACACAAGAATAGAATAATTAATTATTTTATTGATCCGAATTATACGCGACCTATCCTGGCAAATTCTGAGTTTTCCATATTGTTTTTTCTTGGCCTTCGTATATGATTCGTTCAATTTTTGTTGTACTGTCATTGAATGAATTGGCACATTGGTCATACAATTCATGTAACACTACTCCCGCTTTAAATCTTTTCGTCCCGAATAGATATTGCGCCAGCCGGTTTCGTGGCGTCGGAGTTGTAGCATGGGGCGAGACAATCCAAGTGCACGATCTTCATTTTGGCTCTAAGCTTTCGGTGCTCCTGTACTAGGTAGACTATGTCGTTTATGCGGGTGATAGCTCTATAGGGCCCTTCACAATTATGCTGCAGCTTCGTAGATCGGCTTTTCCAACGTCTTGGGCTGTATAATCACACCAGCTCATCCTGCTATAATCCTGATGAATTCACCTTTAAGTCATAGGCCAATGACACACACAAGTCGGTACAGTCCTGCATTACTTTAAAATTGTGATGACACACACCGTGGTTTGGGCCGCCTCTTAGTTTTGGAACCGAGTTGGTAGACGAGAGAAATGACCCACCGACCCGATTTTTCGGGCGTTTGTCGATTTTCTCATAGCTGCGAAATCCGATCGAGCTGAAATATTCAGGATGCATTGATGACACCGGGACTCGATTGGCAATTTACCCTGCCATATCCGATGGCAACGACTGTCAATTTATGGTATGCCATCTGATGAGTGGGTAATTCATGGCATGCCATATCATTTCGAAAATGCCTCTGAACAGTGAGGACGTGTGCTTGATCTATGCGTTGAATGCTTCGCGTTGAAAGTTATTTGAAGTGGAAAGCGAAGGTATTTTGCTATTGATGATAACTCCGCGTGTAAGATAAATCCCTTTTTTTTGATAAGCGGGTGAGATTTCAGAAGTAGGTGAAACTATTATATGATATGCTGGGGTACGATGGAGGATGGGGTGGAAATCATTAAAAAAAAGTCCGCCGATCATCAATAGGCAGTTAGTTTTATTTACTTACTCATCCTTAAAAATTGAAAACAATATATCTTTAAAAATTTCCGTATCATCATTGAAATTTTTCGCAATTTTCCACCATTCCATGTTCTATTAACTATTTGGTATACTCAACGAGATTTTAAAAACCCTGAAAATTCAGAATTCCTACATTTTCTTATAAGAAACGGAACATGACCACGGTTCAACGCCATTTTGAAAATCAAGAACTGTCAAGTAATTGCCAGGCAGATGACCAAGCGGATGGCATACCATATTGCCTACCATTTATGGCATGCCATCAAATATGGCATGACATCCACCTCCACAAGCAATTTCAAATTGTATGCCATGGGAAATTGCTAGTGGAGGCGGCCTGTGAATGTTTGGAACAAACGCTTCGGAAAACCACTGTGTGTGTCATCCTCGAGAAAAACCGACGCGTTAAACGCTTCAATTGAACCGCTGTGTGTGTCATTGACAATACCTGGTTTTCATACGTTCGGTGGTAGCTTTGATGTTTTCTCGCGCAACTCGATGTATTCGGTCCAATCGTTGCCTTAGTTCGCTTGCGTCTCAGAATCGGATTGAGATTGCTCGGGAGGAGTACCGAACTTCACATCAGCTGGTAGACGGAGGATGTTCCCAAGTATGACTTAGCAATATAGTAGCTAAGGTCCCAGCTAAGGTCATGTTAAGTAGCCAGACATTCAATGGTTTTCTTGGAGGTTTTATGATAAACCTGATCTTGTTGAGAACGTTTGCTCTTTTTCCGATGATCTTAATAATCCATGCAGGTCTTCAACATATACGGAGTCAAAGCTTTCTGCGCATGAATCACACAAACTCTCAAAACCTTTTTGGTCCGTATGCTATATTTGACTGCTTTTTGCTATAATTATAAACTGAAGAGTGCTTCGCTCTAGAGCCGAATTGTCTCATTGGTATTATACCATGGTCGTCAACTGCTTGGAATAGCTATCCCTGAACTGCACTTTCCATTCATTTTTCCAAATTCAGAAAAATATATATATAGGACAGGTGTTGAATATATTGCACGCTCCAATGTTGACAGAATCGTCCAAAACAGCACGGAGATATTCAAAGAAATAGGTAGGAAGGTTTTTCAGGATAACATTGAACCTTCAACCGACTCCTAATGACTATTTTGCTGAAATTTGTTAAACCTGGGTAAGTAAAGATTTATTGCTCACGAAAATTTTCTAGCCTCTTGGGCTGTGGAGGAAACAGAACCTGAATAAATTCGGAATGAACAGAACCTGAATAGAGTCAATGCGGCCTACACCAATTTAATCTTCTAGCTCCAACTATGATATAAGTGGGACGGTTAAAGTTTTTTATATTTTATTCGGCAGTTTATCTTGCAATATAAAGATGTCGAGTCCCCAAGCAGCTGACAAAGAAAATGTCGGAAACAAAAAAAATACGCAAGGAAAGTATCACGTCACCGGAGAAAGCCAGAAATATTTCTGGCAAAGAATCTTTGCAAGAAAACAGAGAAAATATCAAAACTTAGAAGATGATTGCCGAACTTATGTTAAAAATAGCTAAAAAGAACCACTAATATTCAGAACCCTAATATTTGAAAGAAAGAAGAGGAATCGTGCAGATTTTAATCCCAAAATTATACACAGAACGAAATTGTAAAATTGTTTCCCTCCATGTTTTGGCATGTGAAAAAAAACCGGGGGTGAATAAACGAGGTGACCATTTACACTCTCAGCTCGCCAACTTTTGCCTGTGTGTAAATTCGGCATAAGAGTATGCTCTACCACACGTACTCCTTATTAAAGCCAAGAATGCATTGAAACTCATAGTGTGGAAAGATTTTTAGGGCTATCACTTTCATGAATTTCAAAATTTGGGACATTCAAATATTTGTTACTTATATTCACTATCGAATGCTTATCTTACAAAACTTTGAAAGTAAAATCTCTTATGACTTTAATGATAAAAATGCTTAGTGCTCGCAGCAACAAGCATTGCAGCAAAGAAATTACCGCAGCTACTTCACGTTCAAGTCGTCTAACCCTGTGAATTTTGTTTTCATCCGATGAATTCATCGAAAGCTACAGGAATAGAAAAATGGATACCATCCAAGAACTTCCCAGAGTTTGGAAAACTTAAACATTGGCTACTAATTTTCATTGTAGATGTATGCCATATGAATAAGTATTGTAAAGGTGGGTATCCATATGTTGCATTTCTTGCGTATCGTATCCCTGCTGCGTATCATTCACTAAACGGATAGGGTATCCACACTACTAAATAGATCCGTTACGTTGCAAAAAGCTCGATACGTGGCTGCAATATTTTTATTCACTAATCGATGCTGTGCAACGCAACTTGTCCAAATATGACTCTTTTTCGTATCGTATCCTTCCTTTAATGCGACGGCAAGAAATTGCCAAATGACCGAACAAGTTCGTTGCGTTTCTTTGTATCATATTTTGATACGCAACGGCGATACGATACGCGAAAAATGCAACATGCTAACGCTTCATGCTAGCAACGTAAGTCAACCCACCCTGCGAATTTCGGTTTGATCCGATGACTTTATTGGAAGTTATAGGGGTATAGAAAACCATATGCAAAGCTTTTCAAATTTTCGGAATCCAAATATTGATTCTTTATTGTCAGATCACTGCCATTTGAAAGTTTAATGATAAAACTGCATAGTAAAGATAAAACCATAATTTAAAATATAATACCATAGCTGGCAGCCCTATCCTGATTTCTCAACCAAAGTCCTACTGGATTTGGCCCACAATAAAAAATTTCATTTTGATTTCATGCCTGGAAGTTAAAAGTAAAAAAGCTTTATTGTTCTGACCGAATTTTCAATATTCATGACAACAATTTTCATAGCTGTCAGCTAAAACCTAATTCGTTAAAATCTTATTAGTGAATCGGAATTTCTAGGGCAAAACAAGCTTTTTTGTTAGTGGTTTTTCAAGATGGCACCACTGTCACAGGGTTAATAACACATTTCAAAACCACTTTAGTCGTCCTTCTCGTGATGGCCTGTTTTGAGTGGTGAATATAGAGCTGATTTTGTGAAAGGTTACTGTTCTGGCGCATGCAGGGCCGACAAAAATTTTAATTTGACCATGTTTACAGAGCATGAGGTTTATCAAAAATTTGCATTTTGCTATAAAAAAAAACAACAATTTTTCAGGAGGTACAAATATATTTACGGCGAAATGAGATCAATACTAATGTTCTTCGAATTCTTTGAAACTCGCTTATATATTGGCAAATCGTAGACAAAAAGATGCAACCTATTAATTGCAAGAGGCTTGAGAGCAGCAAATAGATCTTCAGGCTATCTTAACAGCAGCAAACACGCAAACCATCTTAACAAATAATTACAAACAAAAGCATTTGATTATTAAAGATGCTTCGAACGGCAAATACGCTTTGATCCAAAACTTGAGTAAAAAGATCATTTGCATTCACGAAAAATAAACATTAATTTGAAGTCTGTGGTTTCTCTAAAAATGAAAAGCGTTAGAAACAAATCACCAAATTAAAGAGATTTGACAGAATACATCATTTTTGCATTAATCCCATGGACTAGTCCCATCTGAATCCGATCAAATGTCTGACACAAGTACAATTAGCATTCTCTTTTACTGCGCTGGCTCTTCAAAGCGTTAAATTTGAAACTGCTCCCAGTTTGAGTAAAATCACTTTCAACTTTTCAACTTCAAACTTTTTTGCAGAATGAGTCCCTAGCTCCTCAAAAGTTGGCTACATATTTACCTAATTTGTCAATATTTGCATAGAAAATGCTCAACTTGCGAAGAAAAATATCAAACTTTATCGTTCCAAACGTTATTGTAGCAATTGCGAAACTCTGGCAATGATCTAGGTAGCTTGTAAAAGTATCAAGGTCAGTTTGCTGAATTCCATACTCGTGTTTAGCATTTTAGAGTGCAATCATCCTTGAACAAAAAATGGCAGAGCAAAGAATTGCTTATGATTCCAAAGATAATTAGTCAGGCCAAATGAAAGTGACATGCAATGTTTGGCAATGAAAGCCAAGCTCATTGATGCGTGCGATTTCCGCCTGAGAGAAAAATATTCGCGATTAATTCTCCAACAACTAGTGTTTGGGGTGATGCAGATGATTGCTTTTCAACAACACGCCACAGCCACATATTTTCAATTTATGTGGAGTGCGAGAGCCTTTCATGCGTGATATTAGGTTTCGATGTGTAAGACATCCCATCAGAAGTGCTCATTTCGATAATAGACCTAGATTTGTGTTTAGAAATGAGAAGCGTTGTTGATATTTTATAGTTATGCGGCTCACCATTATTCCTTATTAAAAGAAGCGCTATACATTTTACTGTAGCTGACTGTTGATTGCTGATATTTGCATCTGAATTGGAATAGGCGGATTTGCGCCATAAAAACTTGGTTTAGTCGTGACCACGGTGAAATAAATTTTCTACCTGAAACAATTTCAATCAGGTAATGGCTACTGTAGGAAATATCTTCATAGAGTGGGGAAAGTCAGGACGGAAGAATACTGCAAATACTAAATTTAACAAATTGACAATCATAGCCGCCCAAATATTCTCCGAAAAATTGGATAGGGACATTTATGACGTGAGTACCTTAATCAGAGTTGTTTCAAACTTAGGTTTGGAAATGGTTGGAGAATAGTATTTTGCTAAACTGTTGAATATTTTGCAGCATCTTTTGATTGGCTTATTGCTGGCGTAAACTGTGTGGTGTCGGTGTTCATTGAATAAACGTGTATACCTCGTCCGCCTTCCTGATTCGTTGAAGATTATCATATTGGACAGGGGCACAAAATTGACGAAGCCCCTAATAACATCAAAAGTAAAGCAGCAGCATATGACTATCCTCTTCGAGGATAGACTTGATAGATTTAAAAGATTTAGCCTGTATCTGTATGAAGGTAAATTATCAAATTCGTATGGATTATACAGATCTCTCAACGCAAAGAGCAAGAACTGCTTCTGCACTGATTCGAGCCTATCACTATGGCCATCAAAGGTAAGGCGCCAGACAATACATGCATATTCGAGCAATAGTCGAACTAGAGCTACCTGTATGTATAAAAACTTCGTGACCCATAGGCTTTTGAATTCTTTCGCACGTCTTTTGATGAATTCAAGCTGCTTATTAGCCTTGCTTAAGACTTTGTCATAGTGTAAATTAAAACGCAGCTTCTTACACTCAACATTATTATGACACTATCAACATTATCTATTGAAACATTATTGAGGCGGTAATCAAAATTTATATTACTGGTTTTGCAGGATAAGCTAATGACTTGGCATTCACTGACATTAATGTCAAGACTATTTTGTTTGGACCACTGCTCAAGAGATAACAGTTTATATTGAAGGAAAACAGAGTCTGATTTCGATTAAATAGTGAGGTACATTTTTAAATCATCTGCATAATAAAGGTGAGGAATATCTGTTAAAGCTTAAGGAAGACCTGGTATGAAAATGTTGAATAAAAGAGGTCCTAAGTGACTACCTTATGGTACACCTGATGAAACTTCGATATTTTTTAGATAAGATACCCTAAAACTTTGTAAAATGTTGTAGAAAAGAGTCTAACCAGATTAATAAAAGATCAGAGATACCAAATTTCTGTAGTTTAATTCGAAGAATATCATGACCAACGCGAACAAAGGCTTTGCTGAAGTCTGTGTAGATGGTATCAATGTGATGCTCTTTGTCAATGTCACAGAGAACATTTGAGACGAGAATCACGACGTTGGTAGTAGTTGGCATGCCTTTTCTAAAACCATGTTGCTTTCGTCCGGAAGAATGTAGCATCCTTGTATCTAGCATCTTTCAATATAACTTTTTTTTTAACAATTGAAGGAGTGGTCACTTTGATTGGCCGCCCTGGTGGTGGGTCGTCATCCTAATTTAAAAAGACTTTGCCACTTGTAAATCATGTTTTTACATGGAAAAGAGTTCCCATAAATGGATGCCGTCTCTCCCATTATGGTTTGAGTCAACTTCCCTTGTCTGATGAAAAGCTTTATAGCAGCGCGGTATTCAATTTTCTCCATATTTTACACTTTTTTCTAGATTGAGTTGCTTAGTCGACTATAGTTCAAAAACGAATCTCTTATTTCGCTTATAGCTTGCTATTTATAGCATACTTATAATGAATCTTTGAGCTTATAAAGTTTCATCAAACTACCACTAATGGCCTATCTATTCATTTCGCGAATGTATTGATCCACCCTCGTATGTATCCTGAGAAACAAATGCGCAATTTCGATTTTTTATAATTTATGATAACAGTTTTGCTTATCAAATCGTTGTTGATACGAATAATTTATCAGGACGCATACATAATGTTCGCTAGAAATATGCTCATTAACAATTCTGTACTTTCTTCGCCACCCACAAAACAAAGTTTTCATAATTGTTATCCCAATTTAATCATCCAGGCAAAATGAAATGCTCAAGTTTAAACACAAGATTGCTTTGATTTTGCTTTGGTAGTCTCTCAATAGTATCTAGTGTCATTACTTTTGCAAAGAAGCTCTACAGACAGTTTAAAAAGCATCAAATGAATTTTGTATTCAAAAACGAAAATACGGATATAGTTTTGGCTCGCATAATTTATTTCCCACCAATCCAACAAAGTCTCGGTTTCATGGTTGGGGCTTTTTAAAATACTTCTGACTGAATACCAACTCAGTTGGGGTACGTGCCACCTGTGATTTTATTTCACAACTATCTCCTTTTCTGAAAGATTTATGGCTTAATGTGAAAGAAAATATTGCTTAGGGGGAGAAAAGGTTTAACTCTGTGACTGTTCAAGCTGAACAAGTGCCGATTTTTATTTACTTCAATGAACTTTATTTCTGATTTGGTTGTAAATAAGCATATTTGAAGCACATTTTTTTTATTTCATTTATGGGACAGTGACGGCTGTAATAGACTGAAATGCAGATAAATTTCAGCCCAGAGGCTGGAAAAAGCTTTAAAGAAAGCGAATTTATAATTCAGGATTTTTCATTAAGGATATAGCCATTTTTTTATTTAAATTACCGTTTCTCGTGAACGCATCATTCGATTGAGCTGACTTTTTCAGGATACATTGTATGTGAAATACATCCAAGTTTCACCTAATGTTAGTTATCGATAACATTTTGACGCCAGTCGCTATTTTAGTGCTATTTTAAGTATTCTGATAATTCTATTGAAAAATATATTTTCGAAGAACCAAATATGCGAAATGAGTTTTGAACGTGTGTCAAACATACATATAATCTCGTTTTGGAAATTTACTCTATGTGTAGGCTAGGTGTTCACTAGGAGTGGTGAAAAGTTGACTCGGTAGAATCCATCGCTGAAAACGTGCCGACGCTAGTCATATAATGAAAGTCGAACTTCATATTCAAATGTAAATTTTCAGCCCCATATCTCAATTATCATATACCTATGTTATTTAAATACGAAATTGCTAAGTCTTTATTCAGAAACCCTGCATAACGGAATATAGAGCAACAAGTTAACAGAATAACAATCAAATAGATAATTTAATAGTGCATGTGATCAGAGTCGTTCCCAATCCATGACAGACATTTAAACAAATAAAGTCCTTTACTCGCAATTTCAGTCAGGCATAGATGGTGACGCAAGCTTCAGTCACAAAATATGTATGTATATCACAGTGAAAAAATTGGAGCTTCAGAATCACCTAGCAGTACGTGATGGACTCCGGCTTTTTTCGGTGTTGAATTAGCCCCCTTAAAGTGGTGTTTTGTAGTTTCACCCTTTAGATGAATGAATTATCTCTGGAACTGGAGTGTAGGATACATCAAATGGATATGAAATTCTGCTACGTCGGTGATATATAAACTCCTTCAGATGTAAATTTTATATCCGATTCTGACTTTAGTCTTTTCCGTTTGGATGGATTAGATTACGAAGTCAGAATAAATAAAACCCTGAACGAATTCACAAGTTTGCGTCATCGATGAAATTTTATTTTATTTGGATACAAACGCTAGATCTAATTTCGGTGCCATTACATATATCGGTGCTAATACATTTATAACAAATAGATTATCCATTAGTAACAGCGATTCCAATTTAGCAAAATTAAATCATTATTTTTATACACATAGTGTTAACTTGTGGTCTTCCATTTATAATTTGGAGTCGATATTATAAGCGAGGAAATAAAGAAAAATAAGAAAAGAGCATTTATTATTGTACAAAAATAATGTATTTTTTTAACTCATTGTAATAAGTGCTGCCATTTGTTTTTTTTTTAAATCATGTCAGATCCTGTAAAATGGTAATGCTTTCTTATTTGATCAAAGTAAATTTGATTCCATATGAAAACAATGTATATTTATATAATAAAAACAAATTAGAAGCTTAAAATTTACATCACAAGATGCTTCTCTATCTATAAAAGACATGTCATTTACACCCCAATCTTCTTCTCTTGTGTAAAGCTCACTTCTACAAATGTTTTTCAAAACATCATTTTGAATCTCACAGTCAAAATAGCAACAATTATTTATATTTATATGAAGAAAAAGTATTAGTGTCGAGTGACGACAATTTTTCTCCGTGTGATTGCTTGCATTTGAAGCCCTAACAAATTAATTGATTTATATTATTCAGGAAAAATTATGTAACTAGAATGCATATACTTTGGTAAATTTGAATTTGTAGATGCCCGAGGCTCCTGGGAGTCTGAAGTGGATCGGACCACATCACTAATTTTTAGCATCATCACGATTTAATGGAACGAAAAACCTAAATTTACCATATTTACGAAAAACCTAAATTTACCATATTTAATGCAATTTAAGATTGGAGTATCTAACTTTTCGTTTTAATTCACTTAATATTTCGCTTTTTTCGCAAAGTTAATAGCTTTTTTCATTAGCATGATCGACTATATATCTTTTGTTCTCTTGAAAGCACACAGGTGTAGTACTAGTTCTAATGTACTTTTGGCTGCAATCGGTCTGCAGCAGGTAGGTTTGCAGCAGGGACTGATCGGCCGACAACGATTTCATTCGCTGGAGCTAGGCTGGCTTACAGGCTTAATTATACTCTAACGTTAATTGCATATTTGTTGAAATGAGGCAGGATTACATCATGTTTTGAAACATAAAGTCTGTTCGCGTACTCTATGCATTTCTATGAAGTCGTTTTTGTACGCAGTTTGACTGAACACTGAAAACTTTCCCTCTTTTATGAAAGAAAATAAAATTTCAGTTGAATCTGAGCTTGTGTCAGATCCTGGAAAGTGTCAAACGCTATGGCACGAATACATATTTTCAAATATGCGTGGCAAGGAAAATATTTTTCGCGCAATGTTATTATGAAAGTAGAATATTTTTGTGGAGATACTTTATTACTGCTTAAGATAACTTTATAATCTTTATCATTATTTCAAAATCAGACAGCTGTCACTTCTGGTTGTCACTTCTAAAGAAATGCCATGAGAGCGTGAAAAAGTTGGATAAGGCCACACATACTTTGTATGAACAATCGCTAGGCAGCCCGAGACACCTCCAGAATCTATAATTTTCTATATTTTCTCGAGCTGCGCTTTCAATCACTTGAGGTTTTGGGAAGCAATGGCAAAATAGGTGATCGGCATCGAAAACAGGGAGCTGCTCAAGCGTTAACAGCGAGTGCCACTGACACAGAAGCAACCAAACAGTGCATGTTGTGCAAAGATAAACATGCTCTTCACATGTGTAAGCTATTCACGGGAGCTAAGACTGCAGGAATTGCTTAAGATTATTAATAAGCATAATTTATGCAGGAATTGCTTAAGAACAGGGCACAGTGCAATTAATTGCGGTTCTCGCAGTTGCACAAAATGCGAGTTAAAATAGCATACTCTGATTCACTCAGATAAAGGGTAAACAATGAAAGTGTCATCCCCAAGCAGTTTAACGAGTCCAGAACCTGAAGATATCTTGAGTTTTCCATTCACGGTGGCCACATCGACAAACATACATGAGGTAAATTATGTTTTCCTTGGCACGGTGGAAGTGAAAATTATGACTAATAAAGGAGAGTCCGTAAAGTGTAGGGCACTGTTGAATTCGGGGTCTCAAGTCAACTTAATCACAACAAGAATGGTGAACTGTTTCAAACTTATCGCAAATACTGATCAGCTGCATATACAAGGTGTTGGCGGAAACAAGGCTCAAAATCAAGCAAGAGTCAATTTACTAATGGAATCTTTTCTCTGTGATTATTCAGCACGAGTCGAAGCTTTTGTTATCCGTAATATTGCACCACCACAGCCCGCACAGACATTTGATGTTTCTAAAAGGCCAATTCCAAAGAATATCAACCTGGCAGACTGAGATTTCTCCAAACCCAAAGAAACTGATCTGCTACTTGGAGTGGAGTTTTATCATGAGCTGTTATTCAGAGGTCAAATAAAAATGGCAAAGGATCTTCCATCTTCCAGTTCTTCAAAACACCGTATTTGGATGGAGAGTAGTTGGGAAGACTAAACAAATATCCATACCAACTGCCGCATGTGGAGTTTGTAGCGAAGATGAAAATTTGAGCGGGATTCTAGAGCGTTTCTGGAAACTCGTTAGCTTCGGTAGAAAAAAATGTGAGTCGTATATCAACCGAACTAGGAAACGGAATCACAATGGTAGTTTCATTGTTTCGCTGCCATTTTCCAATGACCCAAATTGGCTTGGAGGTTCACGGGAGGTAGCAATGCGAAGATTCTTATCACTTGAAAGAAGACTTTAGCGAGACCGATTTAAAAAAAAACAATATATTCGATGTCGATGTTAGTCAAGGTGCTGCACCTTAGTTATTATCGACAAGTTAAGGTAAAAAAACCTTGTCTTTAACAGAGAGCTTCATTACAAATTTACAATCAATGTGAATACAAGTGTAATTCCACGACTCACTTTACCCTTGATTAATTCAGATACCTATTTAGAGCTAGGTGAACTCAAACCCTCGTCCGAGACTGGATTTGAACCATATACCGTGAGAGTCAAAAGTGATGGCACACTTAGAAGTTTCATTTTTGAACTAATATATTTTTCTAACTGTAAGGTATAGAAAACAGTTGAATGTCTCAAATCAAAGTTTTATTTGTTCCGAAGAAATTATAATCATTGCATAGCAATGCATGCTGTACTAATCATTTTATATGCAAAAACATTGTAAGAGTGATATTTTTATCATTCAAAAGTAATGGCACACTTGTTTTTATCATTTGAAAAATAACAGTTAAACTTCAATTAGAATTTTGTTTTGGCCTGTTTTGCTTTTATCATGCCTTGCAGATGTGTTGGATCTAAAGCTAGCGGTTCTTTTATGGTTAAACTAGTGATTGCTGTGAAGTATTTGAGTCGTGCTCAGTATTAAGTATATTTCAGAAAAATGAGGCACGAAACTCAGTTAGAGACAAGAAAAATAATTTTAAATATATGGTAAGAGGACAAGAGCTACCGCGAAACTGGAAAAATAGTCAAAAGATATTATTCAATAATCAGAAATATAATCGCGAAGTTAGAATCTTGTAGAAAATTAGAAGATGTTCCACGTTCTGGTCAATCCACAAAATTGGATCCCACGCAAGTAAAAGAAATCATCGAAGAAGTAAAGGCTAATCCAAGATCAAGTGCACTGAAAATTGCAGAAAATGTCATCCGTAAGACAGAAAAGTCAGTAAGTGCATCTACGGTCTGCAAAACACTAAATTCAAATGGTTTACATGGACGAGCACCAAGGAAGAAGCCTTTCATATCGGAAACGAACAAACGAAAGCGGCTAAAATATGCAAATAAATACAAAAACTGTGGAGTTGTATTCTGGAAAACTGTGCTCTTCACCGATGAAAGCAAAGTCGAAATTTTCGGGCATAAAAAATCTATGAAAATATGACGAACTAAAAATTCCGAACTTGAAGAAAAAAACATCACAAGTCAAGCATGGTGGAAGGTCGGTAATGGTATGAGGGTGTATGGTGGAGAGAGGAGTCGGAAATCTCGTGTTCATTGATAGTACAATAAACAAAGAGCAGTAACTCAAAATTTTGCTAGAAGATTTAGCTTCAACTGTTCAAAAATGGGAGCTGCCTAGACCGTGGGTCTTCGACCCTAAGCATATATCTCGCTTGGTCAAAGAATGGCTCTTGTATTGGACACCGAATCAACTTGATCACCCTCCGTAGTCTCCAGACCTTAACCCTATAGAGCATTTTGTGGGAAATTTTGGATCAGCGAGGTCGAAAAAGGCCAATTTCCTGCAAGAAAGATTTGAAAAATGCTTTGCTTGAAGAATGGGAGCTCTTGGCCCAAATGTGACAAAGGACCTTGTAGAATCTATGCCAAGACGACTGCAAGCTGTGTGAAAAGCAAAAGCAGCCCAAACTAGATACTAGTTTTAAGTTGGACTGTAATTTTTCAATTGCTAGGAACAAGTGTGCCATTACTTTTGACTGATGACTTTTGACTGATATGATCTACAATGTTTTTGAATATAAAATGATAAGTACTGTATAAACTGCTATGAAATGATTATAATTTCTTAGAAACAAATAAAACTTTGCATATACACATACAGTTTTCTATTCCTTACAGTTAGAAAAATATGTTAGTTCAAAAATGAAATTTCTAAGTGTGCCATCACTTTTGACTAGTATATATACACATAAATGATGAAAGATGCCACGCAAACAAATCGCTAGAAAAACTATTTTTTTACAAACAGTAGAGAAATCGTGCAGATTTTGAGTGCGTATTCTATCACAGGTGCTTCGTATTACAGTCTACCTGTTCTGTATGCCATATACCACTTTGATCTCAAGAGTACATCGAAACTGTGGTATGGTTTTCAGGATTACCCTTGTATGAATTTCAAAATTTAGGAAAGTCAAACACATATCATTTAAATTATATATCGGATACTTATCTTACGAAACTTTGAAAGCAGCAACTCATCTAACACAAAACATAATAACTAAAAACTAATAGTGACTGTATTAGCATCTTGTTTTCCGGGCAATAGCCAGTACTTAAGCTGTTAGTGTGCATTCGATAACGTTTATTTCTAACAATTATTAATTGTTTTATTTTTTAAGGAAATATAGTAGCATTGCTTCAAATTTAAAGGATGATGTCCGGGATTTATTACTGAAACACAAAAATAATTGATTACTTGTAACATTTTATTTTACCAATTGTGGTAAACTGCTACGTTTCAAATTCAGCTCATTCTGTTACTAAATTGATTTCTACCTTTGTCAGAAGCAAGTCGTAAACAATCAAACCTCGTACGAGAGCAAGATAATTGACTTCAAAGCTACCATGCTCGTATGTGACAAAAATGGAATTTATTCAGTACATAAAACACGACTGACCAGAATCTTGATAGCGGTCAATCTGTGTTCCATGTGCTGCTGCAGAGGCCAAAAATTACATATTATTCAGGGATACGATGCGGTCGGAACACAGTAATACTTCCTGAAATAGCTGCTGGAGCAAAAGGGCACATTTGTGGAGATGAATTTATTACAGAGGCTCTTGTTTGGGTGCGGTGTCGGGAAGTTTATAGAGGTTGAGCGAAAAGCAAATATATTGTGTTCGTGTACTAAAGGTTTTTTTTAAAAAACCAGCCATTAAGATGCTATCTGGAAGAAATGCGCTATTTGTTTATTTCCGTTCCATATTAATGACTCACGCGCGCACCAAAATAACAAACGACTAAGCTTAATGGACCTTTCATCGTCAGACTCGTCGACTTTCTTTTCAATCTAAATGCTAAATCGCCCCAGCAGTCTACATTAAATACAATATTTCCAATGGAATAAACCGTAGCTTGCTGGCTCTTTTGAAATCTTTCCACGTCGCTTACTGTTCCTATCTGTGAATTGCGGAACACTGTGTGCACAAATTGACTACCATATGAGCTTGAAATGATTGAAATAATTTTTAGAAAAATACTTTTAGGTTTCAAGGGCCTTTGGCCAAGGAACAAGATTCTTCATCTTGTGAGCCAAGTTTATTAAAATCTTTTTCTCAAGTATATCACGAGTTTATATTGTCAATTTAGTCTAATAATAATGTCTCATGCATGATAATTTATGCTGTGAACTCAAAAAAATATTTTCAAAGGGGATTTAGTGCTTAAAATAGTCAAGCAAAAAAGGTGAACTTTTCTTGAAATATAATGCCTACCTTAAATATATGTAATACATTGCTTTCGTATCACTGATCCAAAACTAATCAGGAATGGCATTGTTTCGACTTTTTATCTAGACGAGGTTAGCTTTCAGCCCAGCGATTTATTTCTGCCTCCAATGAAGTATGTCGAGTAATGAATTACATATTCTCACCCAGTCGCGTCAAATATCTCCCACGCTCAGACCCGTCTACACCTTTCCAAAGATTGATAATAAGTCTTTTGCAAAACACATCCTACTGATACCGGTTGGCATGTGTGAGTGCATATGTAGCGACAAATGGCAGCACTACAATGCTCATTTTCGTAAAAGCCTGATACATAATTCAAAAGATTGTAGGCTTTTCTTCTTTCCTTCCATTTATTTTCACTATTTTATCCATTTGTCTTGGGTTTTATTCGTTTCTTGCAAGTGGACAGAGAAATTTTTCACACTTGCCCTACTTGACTCCTAAACGGAAGGAAGGAAGATTCTTTTGCGTGGAAGTATCTCGCTTATGGTTTAGACATACACTCCAGACCTTCCTACAATGATATTCCATTAGATTATGTCTTGGCCCTTGAGGGTCGTGTGGTTGAGCGTTGGAATGAAAGTCATGGTTCAAATAGTTCAATTGTGAACAACTGGAGCTAACACAGTATTAACCCTTTTAATAGCTGTATTCATTCGATTTGCATTTAATAGTGATAGAAAAATAATAAACAAATAAATGATGAAAATAAGCTGACAAAAATGAAAACGCTTTCTCTTCTCAAATATTCCGAAAAGTATTAAAGCAGTATCGCATTATTAAAAGTAAGAATAGAAACAAATGGCTCAAAAGGTTGTTGCATGAGGGTTAACGCATAGTGTGCTAAAGTTTCAATCTGGTGCAGTTCGAAGCCAAGGCTTTTACCCCCAAGATACTTTCAATTGAGTTTTACGGCAAACATACTCTTGCCACACATTAATAAAAAATTGCCGAACATATTGAACATTCGGCTAGCAATGTCGACCGCTGCACAGTATCCTGGCGTTCGGAAAATTACAACGTTTTTCAATGCAGCATTGGACACGTGGAAGAATCGCAATGAACTTGTGAGATTTATATCAACTGTTGAAATATAGTTCGGGAAAATGCAGTATTTATTTATTGTGAAATTGTATGTCGGACATTTTTGGTAAATACACGCAGTCACTCTTATGGTTTGTATTGATCCATTGGGAGCCATGATACAATATAGCCGTTTGATTACTATTTTAAACGACAAAAACCTTTCTGCTAACATCAATTTGTTGCTTAAGCAAAACTATTACACCAGTTCGATAAATGCATAGGAGTTGGTCCACATTGTGAAGAAAGAATTATTGAAAAACATTAGTTGACTGCATTGTGGTTCTTATACAGAAGGTATTTGCTTTCCACTTCTCATGGAACACTCATCTGTGAAGGAGCAAAGGTTTCAAATTTTTGAAACTCTGTCGCATATCAATGGAAAGGATACTAGTTTCGAAAAAGCTTTCAACGAAAATTCATGAGTTTGGCAAGCAGTACACAGATATTGATGTTCAAGCTCTCACTCTGTTTTGAAATTAAGTCTCAACCAGAAATGAAAAATCTGGAAAGGTCTTCTTGACGTTGGGCAGTTGAATTGAAAGTGTTGGTTTAGGGATAACTCATCTGTAAAAGTAAAGTGAAATAATGCGTCCACAACCCTTGTTGGGCTATGGGTTCAAGCTGGTAGAGAGCTTCATCACAAATTTACAATCAATGTGAAGACGAGTGAAAAGTGATTAGTTCTGCAACTTACTTTCCCCCTCATTATCTCAGGGACCTATTCAGAGCCTCGACCGAACCTGGACTCGAACCAGGGACCCTACACACACAGAGCTAGTGCTCTACTCACTAGACTACTCAAGCTCGTCTGTATTATCTTGCTAGTGCTAATGATGATGATTTTCATTAGAGTGGTATCTCCGCTCTTCAAATTTTTCTTTCTCGAGTTGCTGCTGATACGTAAGATGAAGACTTGAAGAGTTATGTATCTCGGAAGCTTGGAAGACTTGTCAACGATTCTTGCAAGAAGCTAACAAGAGGTTCGGACAGCAGTCGTATTGTGGGTTCTTTCTTGCTCACGCTTCCGACTGAGCTTAGGCGAATCAAGCACCGTGATTTCTGGCCGCCTACACTGAAAAAAATCCACATAGCGCCCAGAGCCATGTAACATAGCGCATTATTTATGGCCCCATACGCCATGTACATAGTACTCTGAGCCATGCAATATGGCTCCCAGCGCCATAATGTCAGAATCTACATAGCACGTGGTCCCATGTTACATGGCGCAGCATTTATGGTGCCACACGCTATGTACATAGTACCCTGAGCCATGCAGTTTAGCTCCCAGCGCCATAATTACATGGCGCAGAAATTATGGCCCCACACGCCATATTACATAGTGCCATGAGCCATGTAATATGGCTCATGGCACTACAATTATAACTCGCAGCCATGCTGTGTGAGGAGATGTATAAATATCAGCAAGCTTCTTGGATATAGGAGAGGATATGATCTTTGATGTCATTAATCCCTCGGGAATTTATTTGGTAGAATTCCATCACCTAACATCAAGTGCTCTACCTCCAGATGCTCCGAACTGAGAAAGTTCGTGGCCTTTTGTTGGATGCAAACTGGATCATCTTCACATCCACTGAAAAAACACATAGCGCCAGACGCCATAATTTATAGACTTCTGGCGCCAGGTACATAGTCGATTTCGGTCGATTTGTCATAAAATATAGCGCCACACGCCATAGTACATAGGAGCAGACGCTATGCTTATAGCCCTCCACGCCATGTACTATAGTCCTCCATGCCATACAGTGTAGTCCTCCACGCCATGCACTATAGTTCTAAACGAAATGTGCTATAGTCCTCCACGCCATCTAATATAGTCCGCCACGCCATGTACATGGCGTGGGGGACTATAGTACATGGCGTGTAGGCCTTTGTACTTTTCGCCATGTATTGCGTGTGGCGCTATATTTTATCACAATCCCTAAATCGACTATGTACATGGCGCCAGAAGTCTATAAATTATGGCGTCTGGCGCCATGTGTTTTCTCAGTGTATTTGAAACACTACAGCGTGGAAATTTTCGCTAAACTCAGGCCCGGGTCCCGCCAATTTAAACAGTTCCTATCTGCCTAAAAAGTGTAAAGTTGATTAACAAAACGTTCAAGAGTTGAGGACTTAAACCAATGAACTTAAAATTTCTTCAACTATTGCCTTTAACGACATTATTTGCCTTACTGGAACCTGACTGACTGAGAATATATTCAATAACGAAATTTCAATATCGTGTCAACAGAAACCTTTCTGGTCCTATATCCGTTCCCTTAAAAAATCTCCCTCCATACCTTCTGTGATGCACCTAAATGATTTGTCTGCTTCCTCGCCTCAAGAAATATGTGAGCTGTTTGCTCATTTCTTTTCTTCTGGTACTTCCCAAAGTAGTTCATCCTCCTCTGCCAATATGTCCTTTTCAGATGTTAGTAGTCTTTATTTGTTTTTGACGAGCCCATTGGAGGCCGAAGGTTTGCTTACTTACCTGGACAGTAGTGCCTGCTGCGGACCCGACGGCTTACCTAATATCTTTGCAAAGTCCTTATCATCATTGTGTGTTCCTTTATCTGTCCTCTTTGACCTTAGTATTTCTTTCTGCACTTTTCCTTCATCCTGGAAGTCCGTAATTATTTTTCCCATCGGGAGATTCTTTTTGCGTCTCCAATTATCGCCCCATATGCCTTCTATTTTGGTTCAGTAAGCTTTTCGAAAGAGTTGTTTAGAATAGAGTATGTCACATAATTGAACCTCTTCTCACTTTTGTGCAGCATGATTTCGTGGTTTCGTGTTTCCAACTTCACTAATATTGTTGCCTCCACCATCGACCAGTAAAAGCAAGAGGATGTATTATATACAGACTTGGCCAAGGCTTTTGACTCTGTGAATCATGAAATCCTCTTCTCAAAGCTCTATGGTTTCAATATTTCGGGTCAGCTCCGTTGCTAGTTTTCCTCATACTTTCGCGATCGTGCTTGTTTTGCGACGATTCACTCTTGTTCTTCTTCCCCCTTCTATCCTGCTTGTGGTGTTTCCCAAGGCTCGATTCTTGGTCTTCTCCTTTTTCTCCTGTTTATAAATGATCTTCTTTCCCAATTCAACTCCCCGTGTCTTGTGTATGCTGCCCAGCATACTACAAAGTCCTCATATATAACAAACTGTGAAGACTTAGTATACAAGCTTTTGGTCTTATTATTACAGCCTTAGAGCTTTCCAGAAAGTCCCATTGAAGGAGCTGAGTCCTAGTGGAAGAGAGCTGATCATGGATTCAGTGAAAGAGGGTATGGCTGATAGTGAAGTCAAGAAGGATTCTCCGAGCGAATCGGAAAATGATTCTGATTTTGAATATTTATAGAAATAATACTTCATTTTACTAGCAAATAAATTGGCATCTATTTCAATAATATGAACTAAAACACCTACTTTTTCCTTTGTATATTTTTTTAAATTATTTTTGTAAGCTATTCCAGTCTTTTAGTTCTTGTTAAGCCCATAGAATAATTTTGTCCAGCTGAAATCGGGATTCAGCCCAGTGTGAGGGGTTCGAAAGTCCTTGCGGATAGTCTTCGGCCCCGTATGTGAAGATGCATCTGCTCGGAAGGCCCTTTGCAGTTGATTTTGTGGCAGACGACTGCGGGATGGATCTTGCGTGCTTTGGAAGGATGACATTGACCAGAACGCTCAGAGCTTAGCGGTGCTTACTTGGATGACATCGGCTTTTACTGCAAACCGGTAGAAAACTTTCTTGAAAGAGGCCTGGACAGGACTCCAGTTGTAGTACGTATGATGATGAATTATTTTTGTACATTTATTCAGCTGTTTCTGAACGACATGGCCATTTCACTTTCAAAAGGGCCAATACATGTTTTGAAGGATAGTTTAACATATTATTCCCGAAAAATAGTAATTATCCAGGCCACATCAAAACTCATAGAAAGTGGTTTATTGCGATTGGTATCACTGAGATGGCGACGGAAAAATTCTAGTTTGGACAAATGAAACAGCAAATTTAGACATGTTCAAACACTGAACTTTCGTGCACTGTGATGTAGATTAACGTATTTGACCGGAAACTTTGCCGCCCGTCTGTGAAGTTTGTTTTCAGTGAGGCTACTTTGTTTTTGGGCTTGGTTTGAAGCTCAGAGCATTTCGCTCCAAATTTTTTTCGTGTAAACCAATTTTGAATACTGCATAATGTTGACTGCAAATAATGGGCTTCCATAATAATTTCTAAAATGACATGGAACATTAAATTTAGGTTAACCGAAATCTATATTGATTTTTCAATCATTCTATCGACTACAACTAAATCACATTAGGACACATCGTTTGAAATGTTTGTCACTTGACACCCGCATTTAAATGGGAATCAGTTTAAAAATAGATTGCTCATAGCAAATCCTTACTTAGTTTAAATAACACCTAAACGTCATTTTACAAACCCCAAACAAAAATCTCGAAAAGCCGTTCCGACCGAAAACAGAATAGTTCTTAGCCTTTGACAAGTTTCAGTATCAGAGTACGAACCGATACGACCCTCTTCAAAAGCAGGACGACAGTTTTGCTAAATTTTATTTGCAAATCACAGCAAATCTAGCATTCTTCCTGCGATTGCACACGGTTTCCGCACGGATAGGAAAAGCATTGTTACATTTGGATCGAAAGCAAATCCCATAAAATTGTTTTGTGTGACCGTTGACATTTTTTATTATTATTTTTCCCTAACACGAAGAACATCTGAGGGTATGCAAATACAGGCATTTAACAATAAGATAGATTTCACCACATTGCCATAGAACTGGACTGAGTTCTAACGGATTGATTTTCTTCGTGGGAAAAATATAAATTTCAAGTTTCATCCACACTTCAAACCATTGTTGGCCATGTGCTGAATGAGGTACATACATACATACATACGTGCTAAATATCACAAAAGGCGATCAGAATACAAAACGTAAAAATAATCTTAAATAGCATTTGCTAGTAAGATGTCATGGATAGCACAATATTCGCACGCGTAGAAAATTCGAAGGAGCTGCTAAAGCTCTGACAGCAGTTTATTCGCAGAATATATCTCAGGTCTCTGAACAGCTCAATTATTTAATTAGATAAGTTTGTGGCGTCCTAGAGTTGAACAAGTCGACCCGTCCGATTTGTTCAGTGTTCTTTTTAACGTTCACTCCAACTGCCGTGAGGATCTGTCAAACCTTCAGAAACTTGCAAATAGACACCGTAGCAATGCATTTGAATGAGAAGCTTATTTCGCTTTTCTTGCTTTATATGGTTTTCGTTATTGCTAAAATATCTTGAACAAGTAAAGACAAGTATTATTGAAGTTTCAAAACTTAGCTTCAATTTACACAAAGCAACTATATTTCCTTTTCTATTTCAGAGTATATTTCTCGAACTTGCTTAACTTTGCAAATAACTTATACTTATGGCTCAAACTTTTCCACTTAATCTCAATAATCTCAGTTTTCCCGATTGTAATCAGAATTCTGTAATTTTACTCGTAGTTCCCATGACACAATACATATTATTTCATAGCTTGGGATTTAGCTTGGACCATTTGTCAACGGGAAAAAAATGGAATGAAAAACAAAAACAAGAGCTGAAAGGGACCAGAAAAGAATATTCATTAGCTCTGAGCCAGTGTCATAAGGTTACTCCAGCCAGAAGCAGTTGGCCCATCTCTAATGAAGTTAATCAGCGCTATTCTGCAACCACTTGTAGAGCGCTTGAAAGAAGAGACGGAAGTCGTTCATACTGCCCTGATTTCCTTTTCCGTCATCAACACTTGCATTTCGCTCCAGTTTTGTTTAATGTAACGTGTTGACGTCGGTTGCATGGCGAATTACACTGACGTTGCACTTACATCAAATGACAAATAGTTTAATGAAATCAGGAATAATTTTAGTAAAAACCTCTTCGTACTTGTCCTGATTTCACTTTGGTTTCTTTTACTGGCATGCTAATGAAATTACCTAATTAGTGAGTGAGTCTACTGGATATACTGAGTGCATTTGGGGAAAAAGTGTAGGTCAGATGGCAAGCAAAGCTCTCGATATTGTTTGTATGTTAACTTCTGGCAGATAGCGAAGCAAAGCAGACAAACAGCACCGTCAAATCTGTCTCTCGGAATTTCGTAAGCCTAACCGTAATAAGTAATATGCATAGGGCGTTCTGTTGCGAATTAGATCTTAAGCTTTATTTTCTAATATAATTTGATTCATGCACTCTTTTGCATTAGTTTTAGAATGAGACAAGTCCCAGTTTCCGCACTTAAATTTGGAAAAAATTTTATGTTGTAGTTTTATAAATCGTGATATAGCTTGGCGCAGAGTAAAAAAAAGTAAAGCGATCCCATGACAACCCTTGTACGGGTCTAGGGGTTGAAGCTGGTAGAGAGCTTCATTAAAATTTTTTTAATCATTGTGGGTACGAGTGTGGAGTGATTAGTTCCACGACTCACTTTACCCCTGATTTACATCAGGTACCTATTCAGAGCTAGGTGAACTCAAAGTTTGGTGAGCGGACCCTTGTCCGAACCTGGATTCGAACCAGGGATCCCACACGCAAGAAGCCAGTGGCTACTCAAGCTTGATGGCGCAGAGTGCTTTGCATTAATGATAAATGTAATTAAGAGGGTCTCAAATAAGAATTATCAATAAGAGTGCCGAGAATTGCCGAGAATTGCCGAGAATTGAAAAATGCGGTTTCTTATGTTTATTAGACTGATATTCTGTATATTATAATCATTATTTATCTACCTAATCTAACATACAGCACTTTAAAAGATGCAAGTGTGAAGCTAAGTATTTTGCATGTAAAAATAAAGTTGCCTCAGTTCAACCACTTTCAGGTTAGGGGACTAAAATTGGTTGAAACTTCTTTCGCAACCAATGCATATGAGTGTGGAGCGATAAGGTCTACGAATCACTTTACACTCGATTTTAATTGGATACCTATTAGGAACTAGGTTTACCGCTTTCGATCTATACACCACAAATGCCAGTGTACTTCTCTATTGGATTTCTCGAATTTGCTTAACTTTGCCAATAATTAGTACTTGTGGCTCAAATTAATCGCCTTCATTGGAATAAGACAGCTCGGGCAGTGCGGAGAGCCATCGAGACCGAATCGGTAAAGGTGCTTTCTGTGTCCTCCAAGCAATGATGTCAGATCCAGATTTAAGTCTGAAGATTGCCAGACTTTCAAAACGTTTTCCAGATACCCAGATTTTATTCAAAATTTCCAGATTTTTTTACGCTTATGCTGAAACTTTTATATTATAAATGTTTAGGTAAAAGTTTGAAAAAATCACATACCGCGAATCAAAATGTCAAACAAAAAGGTACAGAGTTTCAAAAGCTCAGCCTGCTGCTAGCCCTTTTCGAATTATACAATTAAATAAGCTCGTTCAAAGTGAACCTCCAAAAATATTTTGGCTTAATTTGGAAACAGCAAGATTAACAAAAATAATGCTTAATAATTATATTCAAAGGGATTGCTTAGCGAAAACCAAAACAGACGGTGTTAAATTTTTAATTAAAATGTAATTTTTACAATAGGATAATTGTTACTTGGAGGCTGCAGTGAATGCCTAGTTAAATGGACTCAAAGATTGTATTTTAGTATTTAGAATGCACTGTTCAAAATTATATTGTGCTTGTAAACCAAATATGTCAGTATTAGTTTCATGGATCCTGAAAATATTGTTTCGAAAAGACAACCTTCAACTATCGCACTTTGTCAATGTTTTAAAAACTTAATAGAAATATCAGAACTGCAGAATATAGATTCACAGTGATGAGAGCGGAGAAATATTAAATTCACCGATTTTGAAACCGGCAATGATGAGTTATTTTGGAAACAAGTGGCACCAATTGAATCATGAGAACGTAAGTCTGCTCTTCCAATTTCGGGAATTTTTCTTTTTCATCTATTATCCTTACCCAATTCTTCCGCGTGTGTGGAAAAAACTTTCTCTCAAATCAATCTCAATAAACGAAACAAACAAACAATCGAATACAAATAAATACTTTAAGTGGCATTCTTTTGTCTAAAGAGTATTTAAAATCAGAAATGAAACTTATGCAGGTATTGAATTAACTGAAGCCTTAAATCAAAAATATTTTCGGAAAACATATACATATTAAAACATAATAAGTGTTATGAATTGATAATAAGTGTTATAAATTATTTTTTGTCATGCATTGTTTTTTATGCTGAAATAAATGGAAATAAATGGTGAAACTAAGTAACGTTTTTTATTGAAACTGAAATCCCAAGATTTCTCCAAATTTTCTGAACAAAAACTGCTCAAGACTCTCTGTATTTTTTCCTGGCAACGCTACCTCCAAGACTGGTTGAAAATTCCGCTAGATCCTACTTGACTTCGCAGTACTGCCTTTCAGTCCATTTAGAAATATTGCGAATAAGCCCATACATAATTCTCGCAGTCAGGCTCTGTTCCTATGTCTTTCCTCTGGCCTCTTCAGAAGTGCGCCATTCCAGAAAAAGTTGTTGGCGCAGTTTAGGCACTCAGCATGTAACAAGGGCTGGAAATTCCATAGTTCTACCATAGTCAGGCTAAACATGTTATAAATTTACATATTCAATGTTACAAATTTACATACATGCTACAAATTTTTGCGGGTGGAAAGTTTAGAAAATGACAAATTTCTGTACTTGGAATTGTGTCTGACTTACTGCGAACGATCAATTATGATTCTATAATTGACTCTTTTGCCAAGCTGAAAGCCAGACGAGTGGTTGTCTAAACGGTGAAACATTAAACAAACACTTACATGTTCAGTGTAGGCGGCAATTTTTTCCAACCTTAAAGCGGCTTTTATAAGATTTTTGGGTATTATTTAAATTCTTTCAGGTCCTTTTGGGTACTTCTTAGGTTCTTTATAGTATACGTTTCGGTATTTTCTAAATTCTTCTTTTGGTGTATTGTGATTCTTCTAGATCTTTTCAGATTCTTTTTATTGTAACTATAATTTTACAAGCAGAGAAACGGTGTCAATTTTTGTCAAGCCTAGGGTGGCTAATACGGTAAAAGATTTTTAGAGCTAGCGCCCGCGAAAACTTCATAATTTTCAAAACTGGAATGATTGGTGTTTGAATTCACCGCATGATCATGTTTTATTGCAAAAAATCAGTGGTGTTTGAGACTCAAAAAGTAGCACATCATATTGAAAATTAAAGAAAAATTGCCATTGCTGGCAACTTTATATCACTTTTCATACAAAATTCTAATAAACTTAGCTACTGACTGACTGCAAACGTTTTTTGCATTTGTAACTAAGTTTTCACTATGGTGTTATTGCCGCAGGGTACCTCAAATTTTCAAATTACTTCTATCAAACCGGGTCCTAATAAATGCCAATGTACACTTCGAGAGTCATCGCAAGTGTTTAAGGAACTAAGTGATCTTCTTCAAATCCACCGAAGCTTTTACAATTAGGGTTGGGAAGAATAATGAGCAAAGGGATTTCTTCTTTCATCTTGCAAAGGCCTAACATTAGCACAAGTGATGACGAAAAGAATGCCTGCCAAACAGACAATGCTCAGTTAAGACATCCACCACAACGCGAAAATTTATAATTCAAGTAGTTCCCTAGTGCAGCCAATATCCAAATTTTCTCCAATTGTCTTAGAAACCCACAGATAGATTCTCCTACCCAGAACTTTATAGCGTCCTTTAAGTGTTTTTATGGCCAGTTTAGCTGAAGCTATAGAAGTGTTCACCAAGAAATTGCAGAATACCTGCGAAAAAACGCTTTGGCACTTTCGTCCTCTTCACAATTTCTTTTATAGTCCCTGTGTTCTGGCACCCAAAACAAGAGCACCGTCGAAAGTCTGGACATCTTGTACATGGATAGAAGACTTTCCAGGACTATCTTCGAAGTGGTGCAAACTCCAGCAAGGGACTTCATAAACGCTTTGCTGTCTGTGAAAATTCAAAAATTAATTCTAAACATTTGATTACGTGACAGACAATAGGTTGTCTCAAGAAAAAAACGCTGCAGTGGCCAGGTAAGTCGAAAAGAAGCTTTAGGTTTAAATTAGTCCAACTTCCATGGTATCTTTGTATACAACGCGGAACAATAGAATTCATACTTAGAAATTTCTGGAGGCAACTGTCTTCATTGGTAACTTTAATTTTCGTTTCCTCAGATTTCCGCAAAGTTCTTTTTACCTTACGTATAGCATTTTTAAGTGCTCTCAAATTCCTTTTGTAATTTTACTGATTGTTGAATTTTCCAGAAATATTAAACTCCTTCTTGCTTTCACTACGAAGAGTGGAAAACTGATCACTCCACCTCTGGTGTTTTGATTTCCCCGAGGATATAGTCACATTGCAGGATTTTCCAGTGGCGTCTCTAACGTGGTCCGGTTTAATATAAAAGGCTGATAGGATTTGATCTCTTTCAGTTCTTTTCCTGTTTATGTAAGGAATAATTTCTTTATATATGAATCTTTTCGAAGGAAATGCCACGTACAATGGGTTTGACATATCATGATTCTGATGTAAATGACTAAGAAACTATATTCTCTCTATCATAAGCACAATTATAACAAAATGTTTCTTTTTTTACAGATGACCACATGAAGCGATACATGAGGGGCACAAGGCCCCGCTTTTTGGCAAAAATCCTCGAATCCATGAAAAACAACATAATGCACCAGTTATAAAAAAATGCAATTAAATTCTGCGCAAGTGAGAAAAATGGCATCTTTCTCGTAGCAAGTATCCGAAATGAAAAATCAATCTATATATACACCGCATGACCGCATTAATATTTTATCAACAATAAACAGCAGCTTTGATTGTAGCGGGGAAACGGGTAGCTCTCGTACCTGAACACAAACAAAAATAATAGCAATATCCATCACCAGATCTTCCCTAAAAGCCAACTTCAAACGCAATAATTACACTCAATCATCCCAGGAGTCTTCCGTACTCAAAGCAAAATGACGCAAAAAAATTCAAAAGGTGAGTACGGCCTTTAATTCGATTTGTTACGTTAAAAAAGTTTATCGCTACTCCGTTCGTGTGAAGCTACGTATGCGCTCAGATTTGACATCCAGTTCGATTCATTTAGTTTTACACTACATAAAACGGTTTGAACAAGGTGTTCTATCAAGTTTTGAAAAACTTTATTTGATTCGATACTTTGGCAAATGCGACTTTCAAGAGACCCATTAGCATGCCTGTGAAGCAAAAAAAAAGCAACCGGATGGTGATTCTCCTTACGGGCTATTAAACTGTGTTTACAATGCGAATGCAATATGGTTAGCGCGAGAGAACGAAAAGGTTATGCATGGTGTGCATTAAGTATGTTATTCATAGAGCAATCATGTGAATTGATTTCTACGTGTATGAAGTGTTAGTATTTTACAGAAAAGACATTATTTTTACTCTTAGGTTTTAATCCAGTTTATGCGATTTATAAGAGCTACACAGGATCTAGTTAACTACCGCTTCAAAGAAAACATGATATAAATATGGATTAAATCATGACCTTCATACAGAAAGCCTATCGCAAAAGCAATTAACGTACAATATGGCGGACCTAAGCTTCTTTTCTCAACCAGTCCGCACGTTGATGTTTTTCTATGGTGCTAAAGAGATTCACGAGAACCACCAGCAGGAGATATGAGGAAACTCATAGGTCATGTCAATGACACTGAGCGGGAAATTGAAATTGAACCAACACGCATTGAAATGTAGATTTAAAATAAAGCGCACACAGTAGCAGGACTGTAAATTGATCGCACTACAATCAATTTAATGTATACCGTTATTTTTGAATAATTATTTGTAATTTAGACAGTGTTTCCTTTATAAGCGACATGTATTTCAATATCTTGACATATATCTTTATTTGGAGGGATATCTACCCTATTCTTCAATGTCTATCGGTCTATCTAAAACTGATAGAGAATTAAAAATAGGGCAGGTTATGGCCCTCAAAATATTGGTGTGTCACTAAATTAAAATATATCTGACATGCACACAATGATTCGATTTCACGATGGATCTCTTTTGAATGTTTGATTATTTTCACTGCAAAGCTTTGACGATTGGTACCATTAAAACACTGCGTGCACACTGAAAACATTCCTTGCCCAATAGGCTTTAATATGAGGCCGTATTTAACGTAAAATAGTGAGTCCTGTTGGTCAAACACAAATTTCATAGAGAATATACGGCCAAACGGAGTATAGAGCCTTACAGTATTCGATAATTATTTGGTATGATTTTGCATCACTATCATTATTGTCGAACCAAGTATATTTGAAGCTAAAAACTTTATTCAGATGTGTAGAGGCTATGAAATAATATCCTGCAAGAAAACGATGTTGCGATTACTTTGTTGAAGCGATATAATTGCATATGAGACCCTTACCTCTAAACAATCGAGCAAGTGAGGAACAGCCGCTGGGTCATCGCTGAGCGGAAATCTGTTATCTGGAAATCTTTTATTTTACAATATACATACAGTTGCGGACAAAACTTTCCATACACCCTCAAAATTTCGTAAATTTAGTAGAAAATGCAAATATTTATGAGAATTTTATATGCAACTTTACTGCAAATGTATTTTTACTAGCATAAATTAAAAAAAAAATTACATTAATTAACTTATAGTCGTAAAAACACCAGAGAAATCGAAATTCAGTAGGGACAAAAGTGTTCATACTGCCTATTATGGTCAGATAGTGTACTCTGGTCTTCATTGCATTGCTTTACTGTTGTTTTTTACAGATAGTGTACTCTGGTCTTCATTACATTGCTTTACTGTTGTTTTTCTTCAAAGAACCGTTGTATTTCCAATGAAATGCATGAATGCGATCTAATGATTAGTTTGTTTTAGTAATCTGTGAGTAAAAAGAGTGAAAATTGAGCAAGCGTAAGGAAGTAAGCGTTGAAATAAAAAATGTAATTATTGCTGAGCACAGAAATGGAAAATCAGACCGCGCAATTGGAGTTTTGTTTAATTCATCCCATGCCACTATCCAATACATTGTTCAAAAGCATAAAAACACAGGATCAGTGGAAAATAAGCCAAGAAATGGACGACCAAAGAAACTTTCCAGGAGGGATATCACCGGTCGGCAACTGGCGGAACATGTCGCTAATACTTCGAATAAGTGTGTTCACCCTAAAACCATCCGAAGAATCTTACGTTCCGATAGATATGCAAGTAGAGTTCCTCGTTAAAAACCGCTAATATCTGAAAAGAATAGGCAGTATCGACTTGCATTTGCAAAGCGATATTTAGGAAAGGATTTAGAGTTCTGGAAAACTGTCTTATTTACTGATGAAAGCAAGTTAAACTTGTTTGGTAATGATGGCAAAGAAAGAATCTGGCGATAAAAGGGAACAGCATTTCAACTGAAGACTTTGATACCAACAGTAAAACACGGCGGTGGCAATGTGATGGTGTGGGGTGGAATTGCAGCTGGTGGGGTTGGCAGATTGGTCTTTATAGACGGTATTATGGACCAATACTAATATAAAAGACTGTTAGAAGAATTAGAAGAACACGCAGTAATTTAGTGTGAGAAAAGTGCTGTCTTTTTAGAACCTCGACCACTGTGAACGCCGGGTTCTTTGGAGATGTTCTATTTGTTTCTTTTTCTTCACGAGACAACATGCAAAAATTGACCAGAGTAGTACTTCCTCCATGGTGACGCCACTAAAACTGCGCTAAAATAAATACAGATTTGCATCATCTGGACGCTCTTTATTTTTGCAACGTTTTGACTGCGCAGATAAAACGTTGTGCAAAACCTAGCGTCTGGACCGGGCTTTCCCGGTCCAGACGCTAGGTTTTGCACAACGTTTTATCTGCGCAGTCAAAACGTTGCAAAAATAAAGAGCGTCCAGATGATGCAAATCTGTATTTATTTTAGCGCAGTTTTAGTGGCGTCACCATCGACGAAGTACTATTCTAGTCAATTTTTTCATGTTGTCTCGTGAAGAAAAAGAAAGAAATGGAACATCTCCAAAGAACCCGGCGTTCACAGTGGTCGAGGAAATGGCTTCTAAAAAGACAGCACTTTTCTCACATTAAATTACTGCGTGAATAAGTTATGAACCTAATGATTGGCGGAACTACTTGAGAATGGACAAAAACACATACGTTTATTTATTGGAATTAGTGAAACCATCACTGTAAGGAAAATGGCAAGGCGTTGCTTGAGATTTGATTCTGGAAGTACTACATTATTCACGAAGCTCCATTACTAACAATGTAATCGAGTTTATCGAGTAAGCGATCAAGTAACAACTTACCCACTGCATTACCTTTCTCAAAAAGTAATGCAGTAGGTAACTTGTTGCTTATTTCTACGAGCAAGTGAGACTGCGTAGCCATAATTTTTATTCAAATACTGCGCAATTCTTATGCACCCAGTTCCGAAAAAATTGTATTTTTCAACAGTGCGAGCTATATTGTGCAAGTGATGTAAACGCGTGTTCGATTTTTCTATTGAAATATAGGTTTAAAATTGTGTATTTTGAATAATGCTGGAATATTTTGATTTTATATCCTTGTTTTGATAAATAAAATGTATGAACTTTATAGTGATATTTGCTGTTTTACTTGTCTTTTTTTCATCCATGAAATCTGTGTATATATTTTGTAAAAATTTTGTACTTATTTAATTTTCAATTAAACGAATTAGCGTCATTGGTGTGCTACACTCCGAATTAGACTTATGATTTCCATCACGCATATTCGTACGTTTTCGAGATGATTATTTACTATTTTCGTAGTTTTCACCATATATCAACGTACCATATCACCACTTCTGTAATATATTACAGAATATCTCTTACTAAACTGATTTTCTATCATCACTTCTGAAAGCACTCCAATGTAACTGTTTCCGTAACTACTACAGAATACAATCACAACACATTACCTTCTATGACATAATGAGTTAAATGTAATGCAGAAATTATATTGGAAGTGGTTACCTTGGTAATTAGTTACCGTTACCTAGAAGTAGTTACGAATCGTATGCTGAATGGCTTACTGAAGCTACAGGGATATATTACAAAAGAAAATACTTGTATGTGTAAAATACTTTCGTACAAGGCAATAAACTCAGTCAGAAACTCCCGTGAACATTGTCGAAGGTTTGCCATTTGCTAAAAATGAATAAAAAACGTAGCTAATCGTCCACACGTAACGATTTGTCGGCACAATTCACGGATAACTATGCCTAACCACCTCAGTTATCGCTGCAACTGTACCGTCTCCGTGCAGTTCTCTAAATTGCACAGTTTTCCTATCCACACGCAACGTTTTATCTGCAACGTTTAAGACTGTGCAGATAAAACGTTGTACAAAACGTAGCGTCTGGACCGGGCATTAGAGTCAACTAGAATGATCAACGTTTCAGATTTTAATACGAAATTCTCCAATATATGTATATGTTTCGAAAGCTCGATGAAACGGAAAAACGTCAGAGTATGTGCTAAAAATATCGCAATATTTTCGCAATTACAGCTCACACAAAAAACACAATCAATTGCATTATTTCATTAAATTTTCATTACAGGTAAACCAATTTAATTGAATAAATCGATTATTTTTCACAAGGCTGATCTGCGAATAAAATACTTAATTAATTTCAGACATAACCTTTTCTGCCCTCCACTATAAACACATTGCATTTGCAATGTGATATAACTAGTACATGTATAGTTTGATAACCGAATCACCATCAGCTTGTTTATTTTGTTTCACATGCTTGGTAACGGGTCTCTTGAAATTCGTAGCCGCCAAAGTATCGAATCAAGTATGTACGTCCCTTGACGCTAGTTTTTAATACAATTACCACGAACACATGAGCTGTCCGCTAAAATTTTTGCATGAAAATGAGTCGAGAAAAAGTGATGCAAAAGCTGCCACTTATAGCAATTAAACTATGAATTATAATTATATATATTATAAAAATAAATATTGAATTCATATCAAAATAGTTATTATATTTGAGAGCACCAATAATTACTGAAGTGTTGAGAAAGTTTCGCATGAGTTCTATTTTGTATTAATTTTCCGGCGGTAAACATGGGAAAAGAAACGATTTGGTGGAAAAAATGATGATGTCGTGGCTACATATCCAGCTCGTACTGTATAAAAAGATCATTTATATCACCAATAGGCCCATTTCAACCGTTTTAAGAGTCATAGATAAGTCCACGATTCCCTGTCCATCTGATCTCTTGTATCGCTGTTATATCAGTCTTATATTGAGACAGGCCATTAAATGTCAACATGCATATATTCAGTGGCAGTATAATGAAACAATTCTTCATCATTATTGGCCATGTATATGACTGGTTGTCTGCTGATAGATATTTTAATCTTAATCTTACCGTGCTTAGCGCAGTCTTTTAAAATCAATTTGATTCCGACCTAGCATTGTCATAATAGAAAAGTTCTTTACGATGGTAACAAGTAGGCAATGCCACTTATATACATATGTCCATTACAAATAAAACATTTTAAGAAATTGCATTACATTCTTATCACTAAATTTCGTTAACATTCATCTTATAATCGAATTTAATTTAGCTGATGTATTTTTTCACTCTTCTGATTTCATCTACTCCCACAGATACCTACGATTACATACTGATCGATAACGGTAGTCCAGATTCCTATCTAATTTCCTCCGAAGTGGATTCGTTTTTCCTCAATGGCTCGTTTTCAGGAGCATCTTCTTCCTTGCTGATTAATGCAACTCACTTCGACGAAGGCAACATCAATAACACTTTAGTACTGTTGAATAATGGATCCGGGACCATCACGCTAGGCACAAACCATTCTGTCGATTCGGACGATATTGCAGAGCTTATTGTAATGGCAGCTACTTCCACGCTACTCGGCTTAATGATCCTAATAACGGTTATCGGTAAGTAAGTGAAAATAATGCTTTCAAGAAAAACTTTCCTTTCTTTCTTCTTTTTGTTCGTCAAGAAGAACCCATATGTATGTTACCGGGTGTATAAGTTGCAAGCACGAGCACTTCTCTGGAGAATCATTAATGCTAATGATATTTAACCAACGAATATATTTTAGTTTCATTGCTAGATGACTATTAATTGCAGGCAAGACTACAATGAGAGTATAAGTTTCAAAACCAAGAGGTGAAACATAGAAGATTTCAATCGCAAACCGAAATAAATGCATTTCATTCTTATATTCCGTTGAATTTTGTTGTAATGAAGATGGTGCTATTGGTTTTTTTGAGCATCAGTATTTTTTTGTATCCAGCACTTGAGACCATATGCAAGTGCTTTAGGACTTGTTTTAAGTTTGAACTTAGTTTTTTTACTAACAATGTTTGAAGAATATTAGTAATAGAATCGTTTTGCCGAAATTTCAGATTGAATAGATATCTTTAACTTTAACTTTTTCTGGGCGGCGGGTACTTTAGTGAATTTCGATGTACCTTTGTATTACTATGGATATGAAATATGTAATATTAATGCATCTGGAGCGAGGGAAATCTCCGCCAAATCATGGAGACATCGTTGCATCCGAAAATGCATTGCATGGTGTGCACTTAATATTGGTGACATCATAGCGCCATATTTCTTCAAAAATGTGCCTGGGGAGCGTGCTATTGTCAATGGCGACCAATTCAGAACAATGACAAACCAGTTGTTTTTTTTCAATTATGTGTCGCTACATGTCACGCAGCAATCGCAACCATCGACTTATTGATGACAAAATTCGGACACCGCATTATCTCGAGAAACGGGCCCGCCAAGTGATCACAAACATACATAAACACAAACATAAATCAAACAAAGCTTTTTTGCCTATTAATAAGTTGGATAGCACGACTGAAAACGTGACCAGTGTTAATGGCTCGGCATCTAACACCAACTTTGATGGAAGGCCTTTTGACCACCCCAAACGTCGATGTCAAAGGCCGAAAAAATGGAATAAAAAAAAGAGAATCGATCATCAAAAACAGGGAATCGATCGAAGTTCCCACTCTTTTCAAATTGGAAAACGACTTCAAAATTGCTTCAGTGCCAAGCCGCCACAAATTTATCTAAGAGAAAAAAACAGGCAATAACTATGTCAATGTGTTGGTATAAATCGCTAGTAAAAACCACTTCGTCGTCTGCGAGACCGAAATTCTCGCTTGTTCGAAAGAAACGTCAAGAAGGTCGACATCAAAAGTTGCAAAGGATTGTCGGTGGTAATTAAAGGCTTAGAGCCTGATATCGATGTTAATGAGTCAGTTCAGTTTTGCCGTGAAATCCATCAAAAATAGATTTAACAAATTCCAAAATAGAACCTAATTCCGAAGTAGAACTAGAGAAAGAACTAAAGGCGTGAAACTCAGAAAGTTTATAGCCTGCGATTTATTATGCACCGTAAAGTGATCATGTACAGTCAGTAAACCGGCAGAAGTATGGACACACAAAAACCTATTACTCACTCTCCAGTTTGTATATTATTTGTGCCGAGTTTCACGTTGCAAAGTTCTGCGACAAGAACAAACATGATCCTGCAATTAAAAATATAGCAAGTGTGCTAACAACCATACTGCTAACTACCGAGGTTGTTCAGTATTTTAATGTTTGAAAGTAATGATGATCCCATCACAAAACGGTGCTCAACAGGCTCCGAATGCTGACCAGTCCTCATACCAGAAACTTCTGTGCCTTCATCTTTAATAACTCCTGGCTTCAAATATTCTGACGCAATCAAACTAACCACCACTGCTAAGAGCTAATCTTACAACTATCTTCTATTTTTTCAACCCTGTGAGACAAAACGAATCGATTCATGACGACAATGAGTAATATAATGCAAGAACTACTCAAAGACCAAAACATGTTACTGCAATTTCTTATCAACAGCAAATGAATTCATTCAGGTTCACCCATTAGAATGTGAATGAAATAAAAAGGAAACCCATCTCACGAAAAAATAAAAATTTTACATTTCAGGCTATATCTTTTACGGCACCAAACTCCCAGATGCTAAAGCTATATGCAGGTCTGCAATACACATTTAAAAAAACATATCTTCCATTATTGTTTAGAAGAACTGAGTGAAGACTATATCCAAGCAACATCTATTTTTCGACACGAGCAATCGAATAAGATTGTCACTTCACCCATTTACTGACCTCCGAGGCACTGCATTTCAAAATCAATATTCGAAAACTTATTTTTATAGCTGGGAACCAAATCCATCTTGGCTGGTGAATTAACTGAGAAACACATGTTTCGGTGGTCTCCAATCATAGCGCCGATGGGCAAAGCACTTTTCGAAATGCTATAAACCAACGCTTGAGGCCTATTTCACGTGGCCAACCAACGTATTGGCCTTCGGGCATCAACAAAACTCCGGACCTTATTGACTTCGCAATCTTGAAGGGAATACTTCCGAATTCTGTAAAATCAGAAGAAGTTTTTGACCTGTCATCAGATCACTCTCCTGCGGTAAGCATATATATTCGAATAAAACCAACTGGAATACGCTCAGACTATACCTAACCAATTTAATATATCTGAAAGCATCACTCAAACCACCGAAAGAAGTCAATTCTGCAGTGATTCTTTTTAACGAGCAGGTCTTGATAGAGCAAAACCTAAAATGAATTTGCATTTGTCAGCTCGGAAAAATACTCACTCTTCATTAATCAAAATTCTAGTTCAGAAACAAGCACTGGCACCGAGAAATCGGTAGCTGTATATATCACCCCCACACAAAAGCACGACTTAACAAAGCTTCTAGTAAGTTCAGGCTGACACTTGCGAAAGACAACGAGTTTAAGTTTTCCTCGTTGCTGGAGATCCCCGTTCCCCCTTAAAATGCCGAATATTCGCTGTAGAAAGCGGTCAAGCAAATTAGCCAGCCTATCATCAGGGAAGTCCCACTAAGAACTGCCAACGGACAATGGGTCAAAAGGGACGCAGAGAAAGTAACCTCCTTGTTGGTTCATTGAAAACAGGTTTTCACACCTTCCACGGCAGCAACATGCTTCTTTCCACGTATTTTCAGTGCTCAGAACTCACAACAATCAAAACTTCAGCTTAAGAAATGGAAAATATTATTATCCAGGAAATCTGCCCACAACAATCTCCGGATATTGGATCTTGTCATTAGTACTGTGCTCAAACAGTTGCCACCTATTGTATTTTCATGGTTGTCTAGTCTCTTCAACGTTATTTTCTGAATCAGATATTTCCTTGAAACTTGGAAAACAGGCGAGATCATAAGGAACGTCAAGCCTGGCTAAGATTCTTCCCAAGTGAAGTCACAAACCCATTAGTTCTTTATCCTGCCGTCCCCAAAGTTTTGGAAAAAGTTCTGCTAAAAAATCTACTTCTACTATTTGAAGATTCAAGGAAAATTTCAGAACATCAATACAAGTTTCGAGGACATTACTGCAGCATCCAACAGCTCCATCGAATCATGTCAGATATAAAAATTGCACTCAAAGATAAAAAGTGCTATTCAGCAGACTTTTTTTTACATGACTCAAGCTTTCGACAAAGTCTGGCGTGGAGGTTAAATGTTCAAAATCAAATCAATGCATCCGAAAAGCTTCCATGAAGTACTCTTCTCTTACCTAACTGACCGCACATTCAAGTTAGATACAAAAGCTATTCTACCATAAAATATCGAGCGCATGCAAGTGTACCCCTAGGAAGTGTTCTGGAACCTGTACTCTACACAGCCCTCACATCTGATCTCCCAATAAGCGACAAAACAATTACATCTACGTTTGCGGACGGCGTTGTCATTCTTTGCACTGATTCAAATCCAGTTATGGCATCCCGAAAGCTGCAAGCCCACATCTTATTTCTAGCTGACGAAACGGAGAATCAAAATCAATGAAACCGAATGCGTCCACTTTACGTTCACATTGCTAAAACTAACTTGTCCTTCAGTATATCTAAACAATGTACCAATACCGCAAAGCAACAAAGTGAAGTATCTCGGAACGCACCTTGACAGGAAGCTGACTTGGAAACCTCATATTGAAGCGAAAAATTTGCAATTGAAGCTCAAATTCAACAACTTCAGATGGATGCTCAATAGCATGTTAAAGCTTTCTCTCGACTCTAAACTGCTCGTCTACAAGTCTGTTCTGAAGCCAATCTGGACCTATGGAGAGCAAACTATCCATCAAACATCAATACAATTCAGAGAACCCTATAAAAAATACTTATACGTATTTATCACCGGAGATGTTTCCCTTCTGTCCCCGTGGTGTTTCCGTAACGTTAGCCTCCACAAGGACCCGCGTATAGATTGCAGAGGAAATTAAGAACCGCAGTTTAAAATATGTTGCAGCACTTGCTCATCATCCCAAAAAGCTGACTAAAAGAATATTAACCCATCGCAAATTCCAGTAATTGAAAAGAATTATATTTTCCATTTCTAATGTAGATCAATCTTTGTTTAGTCTTTTTATTTGGCTAAAAACCTCTTGTAACTCAAGAAAACTAATTTATATTGTAACTCTTGATAACTAGTCTTAAGTTTATTCTCTGTTTTAACGTAACTTGCAGTAAAAATGTACGTACACGTTCTCAACTGTGAGGGGTGCAGTGCACATCATTTGTCCTAGTATGCAAGATTCCAAAACGAATTGAAGCTTCTTGTCATCAAAATAAAGTGCTACCATCAAATAATCATATGGGAAATATCTACGATGAAATTAAGTAGCCAAAGTGTAAATTTTCCAAGCTTTCGAAATCCTTCGGATGGTAAATTCAAACGTTTTAGGGCCCCGGCAGCTTTCGATGAACTCATCGGATGAAAACGAAATTTTCACAGGGTAGGTTGGTCTTGACAGCAAGCAGTTTATAGTAGTCTGATAAAATATTTCAAGCACTGAGCACTCTCATCATTTGTGTTTTACGAGATGCTGCTTTCAAAATTTTATAAGATAATTATCCGATAATGAATATAAGTAGCACGTGTTTGACCTTCTCACATTTTGAAATTTATGCGATTTGTTACCCTGATGAAAACCTTTCTAGCCTATGAGCTCTGGTGCGGTCTTCGGATCAAAGCCGTACATGACCTTGAACATGAAAACAGGTTGTTTGTAA
The DNA here is from genome assembly GCA_963978885.1 of Nemotelus pantherinus. Lineage (NCBI taxonomy): Eukaryota > Metazoa > Arthropoda > Insecta > Diptera > Stratiomyidae > Nemotelus > Nemotelus pantherinus. Next base: position 258,869,832 of record OZ022264.1, on the reverse strand, counting down.
TAAGTGGCCAGTGTGTTAAAAGATAAACTCAAAATTTGCACCATTTTTCTAATTTTCTTCGAAATCAGTTTTTTTAGTACAAAATAAAATTTGATGCCACTGAAGTATATCACTGGAAGAGAAATATTAAGCTGAACAAGAACAGATTTTATAGCTGCAGTGGAAATGCCTTTGCCAATAAAAGTAGTCACGCCTCCTTCAATTAAACACTGCCAGTCAGCTCGAACCATGTTATATTTTATTAATACAATCGTTTATTTTCATCACTTTTCATATTTTCATTGCAAATTGGAAATTATGATCAAAAGTCTCATAGCCTTGTGAGCTTCGCTTGTAATTAAAGCTAATATTTTTACAAATTACTAAAAGCTAATATTTTTTACCAAAGCATTGTCATATATTTTACATAGAACGATAGCATCATTGAAAAAACAACAATGTAACGAATAACTTCTCAAAACATTACCACGCCCGAGCACTCTTGCTCCTTCGCCTAACATTCACCATGACTGGCACGTTTCTTTTTGTTGTGACCAACCTCCCAGTCATCTTCTTTGACACTAGCTTGTACCAAACTCATGCTACGCAAGCTCTCATTCGTAGGCGTTCAAGGAGATATGTATTTTTAAACTTTTGTAATTTGTTCTACAAATGTTGCCCAGTTCACATCCCAGGCGTATTCTCTTTATCCAGACCAGACCTTCTTTCGAATATTTCTTTGTAAGGTCCCAGAAAACATTTTTCTTACTTTATCTGTAACACAAGGAACATATTCCGAGAAGGATTCTTGGATTGATGGGCAAACATCAACGCCTGGCGGATGACCATTAACGTTACATCCAACAAGAATATATTTTATGACTTGAATAATGTTTTCCGATGTGATGGATTACGGACTCTAATTGATGGACTTTTAAACATGTTTGCGTTATAAAACCAACGACCCCAAAAAAAGTTCCAGTTACAAATCATTTATTATTGCCGAAATGTATATACGTGTTAGCAGATTAAACTACATATGTGTATATCTTTCCGTACGTATATGCAATATTTTTCGTCACTTTCAAAGTATCTTTTTTCGAATCTGTAGATTAACTTGATCCAGACCGAAACTCATCTATTACCAGCTTTCGTGAGAGAGTTGATGTTTTTAAAAGTTATCTTCTTTCGAAAGCGCTATTAAACTCAATGACATGTGGCACTTAAGGGTGAAGTCGAAGAATACTTTTAATCAAGATGTATGATTTTTTTATATTCTGTCGATAAGTCGAATTTGCCATGGAAGAAGTAAAAGGCGTGCTTAGGTGCTTAATATCACATCATTTTCCGAGTTTGTACGAACTGAATTGTTTGATGAGATGGGGAGTTGAGGAATTGCATAGTCAGGATGAATTGGCTTTTAAAAATAGGTTATTAATAGTAGGCCAAAAGGGCTTAAATTAGGTTATCTGACCAATGAGTGGGTAGGAAGTATTATTCATCTATCAAAAGTAGCTGCTCCAAATATTCTCAGACTTACTTCCAGCTGGCTTAGGCCTGTTTCACACGCACGACGTTCCATTCGGTTCGGTTCATTTTCTGTTCGTTTTTGGTTGCTGCCGACAAGAGTGAAACGATGCTTCGATTACTATTCGGTACCTTATAGGAACCGTATAGCACCGAATAGGTTTCATCAGGTTCCCATAAGGTGTGAATTCGCGTCCAGGGAACAGAATGCAATCAAGACGTTCACTCACGCATGGCTTAGTTTCGGTTTTAACCTGATTGGATCATTTAAGCTATCAGTTTGGACCTCTTTATTTGAAATATTTAGACGTTTTGCCTAGTTAGTTTAGTCCAGCTATACTCAACCCGCGGCCCGCGAAACTCCCAAGTGTGGCCCGAAAGTGAAAGTTATTGATTTCCAGCTAAATTTTTCATTTTCATAAATATGCTCAAACATAGTTTCATATCCAAACAAACAAGAAATCTGAGAGACCAAAGCTACCATTGCAAGAGACACTCGGGGTACGGCCACTGCAACCCTTGTCGGGGTATCAAATTGAATGAGAGCTTACACACAGAGCCACAGTGTCTGGGGCCACTTGATTTCGAATAATCTCTAACGCAGTAAATATAAAAGAAAAGAGTAGTTGGTTGAAATTAATAGTAAAACATAAATTTAAAAAACTGAATAAAAGGAAAATTTACATTTACTTTAATGAAAAAAGTATTCAGCTTCTGAAACGATTTGCCACGTATTTGAATATTTTAATATAACTAACTTATCGTTTTTATATCATTTTATTTTTGAATGTGTGCATATAGCTAAATTAAAAATTCGATAAATTTTGTTTTACTATCAATGTAATTTATGATTAATATAATAAGATTGAATATATTGCTCGAATCTTATGCCACAAAGTATAAATGGTAAATGCAATTGAATGCTTTCAAAATTTAAGATTAAGTCAGCGTTTAAAGAGTGAGAAGGCTTCAAAGTAAGCAAAAGCGAAATAATGCAAAAAAAAAAATGGACAAAAAGATAGATAAAAATAGTCAGATAAAAATAATAGAACATTTGAATTGATTGACATTGTGGTTGGTTTGGTGTAGACAAGCCAATTACATTAATTCTCTTCTTTAAAGAGGAGGAAAAATTTATATGAATCTATTTCTTATGTATGAACGGAAAAGATTTATTTTGTATCGGCCGGTTTATCAAATAATAACAGATTTAGTTGCTGTGGTAGTAAATTTTTTGGCTGGACAATAGTAGTGAATCTACTACTATAGTAGCAAAGGGTGAGCGCTGCTGCTCTCATTTCAAGCCCTCCTGACATGCCTTGTGGCTCGACCACTTGCTAAACATTCAATTGTATGATAGCGTTCAGACAATAGATTTGTGGCTCATAGCTCTCATTGTTATCAACTAAATTTGAATTCTACAGAAAATTCAGAAATCGAATCCACCTTTCGGTACTGAACATTTCATAGACCGTGTGGCAGTGCTGGTCGGTGCTAGTGAAGTTTCAGGCAACATTTACATATCCGAACGATCAGCCAATCAGATTGCTGGCCTCTGGTGGAAGATGTGCTGAAGATGAACCAAGTCCACCTCAAACTTGTATGGAACAAACGAAGGGCTGTGGCCCACGTAGCTTAGTGCACATTTCTTGGTGGCCCTGAAATAAAAAAGGTTGAGTATGGCTGGTTTAGTCAGTTTTAGTTAGTTTTATTTTTACTTCTAATTTTTTGAAATTATCAGTCGCAGTTTTTCTGATAAAATGAGTGATTTACCAGATGTTGATGTGAATCGGCTGATTTGTGCAGTGCAATCTAAAGTAGTGCTGTGGGACAAAGCTTGTGCAAAATATAAAGATGAATCTAAGATGCAGGAAGAATGGAAAAACGATTGTGTGGAAATTTTTGAAGACTTCTATGAATTTGACGTCACTTCGCAAAGTTGAGGAAGAAAACACAAAACCTAATATGAACCATATGAGAATCGTGTAGGTGTGATGTGGTTTCGATCGGTTTGGTTAGTTTTCCGTTACAAACGAAAACGAACCTCGTATGTGTGAAACAAGCCTAAAGCATGGGCCAAAATGCTCCAGCACTTTCAATTCCATTCCGTTCCAGCACTTTCCAGCTCATGTCCATTCCAGCGAAGTGAGGACATAATCTCCATTCCGTTTAGTGTATGACAGTTGCCATATAGTTTTACAATTTCTATTTTGCCTGATTATTGTAGAATGGATAGTAATTTGTTAGAGTTGGGAACAAATTTTAGCAACTGGTTCAACGTTGGTGTGTTGTTAGAAGTTGAACTCATACTTAATGCATGCTGTGTAGACCTGCAATTGGTACCACTAATGAATCCCATTCATCAACAGCTAATGGTATTGGTGGGTCGCTGACTCGATTTCTACAGATTTCATGTTAGTCAATCAAAATTTACAATAACAACGAAATGAGCCTCAGGCGATTCCAGCTGGAACAGGGTATCATTTTATGGCCACTGATGCACTTATGATCCCTCAGTTTACTGTCGAAGCTATATCGAAACTTCGTAGTCCCTCATCTATTTCACCTGGCAGGTTATTTGTACCAATTGATGCCTCGTGATTATTATGAGGCCTCCTCTACCGATCTTTGTATCACGCCGTGCTTATAATACATTAGCAAATACTATAAAATCAAACTCAAACTCGATAACCTTCCTCAGTTTTATGCATTCTAGAAATTGACGAAGGATAATCTGGACAGCCAAATCATCGCTTCATTGCATCTCGTTATCTCTCTTGGATTAGAGAGGTTCTTCGGAACAAATTTAGGTCCGTTGACACCTTAGTGAAGGAGTTCACTCGAAATCCTCGTGGGAATATTCGATCCAGCTCAAAGCGCAAATTTTGTAACCAATAACATAATAATGCTTTGAGCATGTGTTAGCTGGATCTTTGTGGCCTGAGAGCTAAAGTGAACACGTTCTATCTCTCTTCATCAGAATACATTATTTGCTTAGCCGAAACTTGGCTTATTGAGAATTTTGATTTATTTATTTATTCTAGTTCCGCCTGCAATCAATTCTTTGCTGAACTTTCCAATTACCTCATTAATCGGTTTCCTTTGGCTCAATGCCCTCTTTACCGCAGGGGCAATCGGGACAATTTTCCAGGGCGGCAAATTGATAAAGGGTGCCGAAATTCTGGGACAGAGACTCAATTTAGTAAGAGCAATTGACTTATTTACAGTTCGTGTCAGAAGAAACGAATCGATTTGTTAACGTAGGAAATATGTAGAAGTGTTTAATTTTGTTTTCTGATCCACAGAAGTTGAAAGTTGGCCAACTCATCCTTTCCATTCCATGGCTTTCTAGCCTTATATGCTCAGTCTCGTACATTTTCTATGCTGCCAAATTTGACGTTTATTCTGGGATGGAATGGAATGGATCATTGTGCCCGGCGCTTAAGACTAGAAAAAATAATGGCCGAAGATAATTTTAGTTTTATTTGTGCACATAATACCTGTCTACTAATGATTCTTCTTTGAGAAAATGTTTATTAGTACTGTCAAAAATTGTTTTTTTTTTTGTATTTTACAATTTTCATGGAGCTGAGACTTACTCGTTATACTGTTTTCTTAGTTGCTAGAGCAGGCTTGGCCAAACTCACAGAAAATATGCTGCTGCAACTCTTTTTTAAACCCTGTCTTGTCTCACAGCACGGATAAAGCTCGTTATAAAGGCATCTATAGTAAGTACTGGGGCTATTCTTTCAAATATTGCACCTTTGACGAATCTGTTTTTTTGTTATGAGACAAAAAGTTTTGGTTAATCGACTTTTGGAGGCTGCCAACATAAGGAGCATTTACTCTAATTAACAGGTATTTTGAGCAGCTCTAGCACTCATTTGTTGATCACTCTGACCTTACTTCTGATGAAGAGGAGAAACAATTTACCACACAAGTGTTATTTAGCAATATCGCCGTTCTATCGATTACGTTTCACCCAGCTTGCGAAAACCAATTAACAGCAAAATCACGTGTAACGGTGCTACATTTTTGTCCCGTTCTCGGCTGTCACGACGCAAGAGTACGTAATGGAATTTTACTTGTTGAGTAGCTCACTCTATTTGTGTGAATCGTCGGAAGCGTTAAGAATGTGACTGAGAAATGGAACTACGTGTATCCGTTCCTCAGTTCAACTAGTATTTGATTGATGATTTTCCAATGAAGTTCCTCGTTCACATTAATAAATCATTCCATATTCTGCTCCAATATTAGCAATAGCACCACACCGACAGCGTATGTGCCCCACATAACATATTCAGGCAGGCATATAAATTGAATCTAGTGTAAGTCCTTATTAAGCTCCTTAGCATCGTGAAGGAAAGAGGAACAGCTCGTTCAGTACGGACATTCTTCTAAAACATGTATGGTGCATTTCCTGGAACATATTTCACGTATTGAGCAGCGGTTATATTCAACAAAAAAGAATCAATAAAAAATGTACCTTTTAAGGTTATTGTACTTTTCAAAGTACAGTTGAAGAAAACTTCAGTGATATATATTCCTGACAATTTGTTTTCAATTGATGCATTTTCTTCATTTTGATATGGAGAGGAATGTATCAGAGTCCATTCGTACTTTTCATTTTGCTAAGAATATTCAGCCATTTTGGGGAAAACACCTTTCAAAAGTCTGGCTCCGCTACTGAGCTCTTTTTCAAATGATTTCATACCACTGACCGGCTCGTATAGTATTGATAACTCAATTGTTTGTGATTTACTTAATTAGCAACAAAATTAAGAGAGCTACTTTTGATGTAACTAACCAACTCAGTGGTAGTGGTGGATAACAATATCTACGGATCAATCAAAGGGAATCAAAGCTTTCTTTTCTCTTTCTAGTGCTTGAATCTTTACTGCATTGCATTAAAAAAAGTTTTCATTTACTCCAATTTTTAGAAACTCTTCAGCATATGACCATCTGGAAATAGAAATTTTCGAAGAAAAGTACAGGCACAGCGTTGAATTTGAATGCATGTTCTACCAAACGTACTCTTTATTGCAAGATCGCGTACCTACCACTTTGATCCGATGACAGTATTGAAAGTCAAACATAAGTAAAGTTTGCGTGGTGACCAATCGCGTGAGCTTCAAAATTTGGGAAATTAAAACACTTATTGCTTGTTTTCTTGATAGGATGAATATTTTATTAAAAATTCATGGTTACAACTCTTAATACAAAAAAATGCAACGCTCTGTACCAGCAATGCTTTAATATCTACTACTTATTTACCTATCACAACTGCTTCAAGTCATGTCAATATTGTAGTAACTTGAAAATAGTATTATACTCAATGAAAATAAAAGCAGCCTAATCCAAAGCTTCAAAAATAATATTTACTATAGACTACACTTCAGACTCGCACGTGCAAGTATTAAACCAGTCGAGGTAGTTTCATAGATAATTACATATTTTCTTTATTCGCTCCAGTGGATTGCTTTGACCAAACTTTGTTCTCGAGTTGTATATGAAAAAGAAGTCTCCACTTCCCGTCGATCTGAAAGGTTTCTAAAACCTAATTTGCCAACCAGATTTGGAGCATCAATCCCGCCGTTTAATACAGCGTAATAATTTTCCTTACTTCTACTGAAGTAATATTTATCATCGCCATCATCATCGGTGCAACAGCTGGAACCAGGTCCTGGCCATCCTCATCTGTTTTTTTTTCATCGGTTCCGATTGCGAGCCGATGTCATCCAATTGGGCAACCTTAAACTCCGAGCGTCATCCCAACGCCATCCCTTCTGTGCAGGCAAGGTCTTCTACGCTAACGTCTGCCGTAAAATCTGTAGCAAAGGGTTTTCCGAGCAGGATCCACTCATTCGAGCTATTTTTCATTATATCTGCTTCTAAGTAGATAACGTACAGCACATGGTTGTAGCGTCCCCGGAATCATCCTTTTCATACTTCTAACGCGACTTGGAGGTCAGAGTGCCTTTTGCTAAGCACCCAAGTCTCGGATCCATACGAGAGTACTGGCAGGACCACGGTCCTGTTCAGCAGGAGTTTTGATGCTCGGGTGAAATTTCGAGATTTGAAGAGCCTTGACAGATTGTAGTAATCTTTGTTGGATTTGAGCAGCCACCCGCGTATTTCTTCCTCCATGTTGCTATCGGCTGCCACGATTGACCGAAGGTAGTTCAAAAATGGTGCTGCTTTAAATTCATGCTCAACTGCCCTGAAAGTTTGACCAATTCTAGGTGTTCTTCCTTCATTTATGTAGAGCCCCAGTTTTTATGGTGCTCGCTTGATCTAGAGAAAGGATTATGGTACAGCTAGTTCTGATCTTCCAATTATGTCTATATTATCTGCGTATTTTGCAGGACTTGGTGACGATAGTCGCTGTCGTTGACGGGCCAGAGTCTCAGATTGCTTTCTCCAACGCCAGGCTGAAGAGGAATCAGGCCAGACTATCCTCTTGTTGGAACCCATTGAAAATGTTAGCAATCCGGGTATTTTAACTTGGCTTGCTACATTGGTCATGGTCAACCTACACAATCGTGTCAGTTTGTTTAGAATGCCGAATTCTCTTGTGGCTTTATACAGCTCTACAATGGCTATGCTATCATTGGCGGTCTTAAAGTCTATAAATAAATGGTACAGTGGAATGTTAAATTGCAAACTGAAAGTAAAGATCTGGTCAATTGTTTATTTGCCTGCGATGAAGGAGGTACATTGGTAGGTACTGGTATTGCACATTGTTACATCTCCTTTTTTTATGTATGAGGCATATTATACCTTTGCGCCAGTCTTCTGGCATCTCTTCATGCTCCTATATGTGCAATATAATTTCGTGAATTGCTCGGTGTAATGTGGGCCCTCCATATTCAATCAGCTCAGATGGAATGCCATCGGCTCCAGGAACTTTGCTACATTTGAGCCGGAGAAATAGAACCGCAGCCAGATAGAACAACAAAAATTACCACAGATGGCAGACCTATCCTATTTTTTCAACCAACATTCTATCAATATTAGTTCACCCTTAGCTCGACTCACTGTGAGCCTTTTGTAATAATCTGATCATTGTATCGGAAGTTATAGGGAAAAAGCTTTGCTAAGCATAGGATTTATTAAATGTTTGTAATTTTTAGGGAAACATTTTTTTTGCAGAAGAATCGATGATTTGAAATCTTTCTATTGTTTACGAACTTACTGCAGCCACTAGGTTTCCCACTCTTTACCGAAAATCTACGCAATCTTAGCTCTTATCTACGTGCATGTGTCCTGAAATTTTTTATTAAAACAATTACATACTTTTACAACAAACATTTCGCATACTCAATTCAATGTTACTTTAGCAAAATTTTAACATCGTCTGCAGTACCACTCTTTCAGCAACCTTCTTAGACAAAGTGTGCAGTGTGCATACATAAGTATGTATATTTATTTACCTTGCTCAAAAAATGCTCTTGCTTGCTCTTTGCATCGTCCACGGAAGGAACTTTATTTCTTAGTATCTCTGCGTATGAGCAATGCATTGACGAGCATCTAATAAAACTTATTCCATTTCAGGAAACGTATTCGTAATTGCTGCAATCATCCTGGAGCGAAATCTACAGAATGTGGCGAACTATCTCGTTGCTTCTTTGGCAGTGGCAGATCTGTTTGTTGCTTGCCTTGTGATGCCATTAGGTGCTGTGTATGAGGTAAGTATATCATGTGTGTCCTGTCTGAAAGTACTCAATGCATTTCCAAGACCAGTTGCTCTATCACTACATAGCTACAATGACATTAAATTAATCTAGATGGCCACTTAGTACAAATTGTATCGTGGTAATTCGGCATAAAATCCTTTCACAAACTAAAATGGTTTTGTTCATGTCAATAGACGCGATATCAAGAATAATTAAATGTCATTAAAGATACGCAGCAGTCCTGGTCTTACCGATGTGTTCAAGGATGTTCGACAGCCATGACAGAGCCATTTCATTCCCACAAAATACAATATACCATTGCTTAGTTAGCATCTCAAGCTACATACATATACCCTTCATGCTTGCTAGGGTGTTTTTCTATAGCTTTGAATGTGTCTTTCAGATTAGCAAAGGCTGGATTCTGGGACCTGAACTCTGTGACATATGGACTTCGTGCGATGTCCTTTGCTGCACTGCCTCAATTCTCCATTTGGTTGCTATAGCTACAGATCGGTGAGTATGGCATTCATTATGTGAAATAATCATTGCTGTTGTCGCTGTTCTCGACATGCATTAGTTGCAGTCGTGTAAGCGCTGGCTAACAAATATTCCCACTAATTGGCTCTGAAATGCATCGAAGGAGCCTCTGCGCTGATTTTAATGAAATTGAATTTTCTAATAGAGCTTCCTCAAACATTTGGTATTCATATTTATCGTTGTGGCTCTAGTTTGGTTTTCAAGCAAGTACAGCGTATGTTTCATTAACTGGTGATGAGGTTACAACATACAGTAGTTTCATACGCTTTGTCTAGAAAGTCGTATTTTCATTCTGGCGATTTGTCAGACATATGTATATATACCTGGTATTTTAATATAAACCTGGAACACAAAATATTCATGTGCGATGACTATAAAATAATCGCATATGACAAGATAATTATTTATCTGAACTTATCGGAACGGAAGCAATCAAAAACTGGCGAGCCAGATTGATGCTTATATAAATAAAAAGCTATCTCCTGCGCGCTACAAGAAACTTAATTTGTTTTGGAAAGTATCAGGCTTGCATTTGAATTAGCAACCATAGGCCCGACAATATTATTTGTGAGGCCATGAATGCAGTTCATCTTGCTTCCATCATAAGGCTAATTAAATGATATGAGCACACATGAGTACATCTGCCGTATTACTCAAGTAAGTGCTGAAGCAAAATGGGAGACTGTGGCCTGCCGTTGACCCTGTCAAGTACGCTCCTGCTAGTGCTGCAGCCTACTCTGTAGTGAATAACAAACACAATCATAATCTGCACCTGAAGCTGATAGCCGTCAAAGTTTGATTGTCTTTAAATGTTTTGTTGCATAAAATGGAAACACGAGTTTTAAAAGATTTATTCATTTGTTACTTACATTGAATACTTCAAAATCTCCATTTCTGTCAGTAATTCCATAACATTCCATAGCCACCGCTTGTCAAATACGTTAAACTTCTAGCCAGGGAAAAAATAGAAAGTTAGCAGCAATGGGCGACGCATTGCAGCCGTTTCATGTAAACTTGTGTTTTTAACTTTTTGACAGTTACCGGCTTGTAGGCCACAGACTCTGCGGCACATTGTGTTTCAGTTTTAATTTAAACATTTTCAGACTTCCTGGCTCAGTGTGGGCGAAACTAACTTATCCGAAAGGGCAAACCAATCTATCCTCACTGCTATTCGAGCCTTCATAATGAAAAACACTGCAAAAGTTTGAAAGCAGCATAACATAACATAAACAAAGAAAATGCTTAGTGCCTGTAACACTTTACCAGCTCTCTCAAAAATGATCACATCAAAATCAAATATGTAACTCTATCGATTTCGATTTTATCCGATGATTTCGTCAAAAGTTACAGGGATAAAAATGTTTAGAGTCAAAAAACGAAAGACGTTTGGAACCAAAAAATTTCTAGAACTTAGAAAATATTAACAATTGGTAACTTATTTTCATTGTAAATGTTCGCGATATGAATACTTAATGTAAGCATTTATTGATACGAAAATAGCAAAAAAGGCATCGCGCTGGCAACCCTTTGCTAACATCAAAGCCAAAAATATATCACACCTGCCTCATATTGAAATCAACCTACTCTGCGAATTTTATTTTGATCCGATGACTGCATTGGCAGTTATAAGGGTACAAAGAAGTTTAGGGCTATGAGTCGTAAAAGTTTTCAAATTTCCGGAAACTTATTGTTTGCTGTCACTACAAGATCATTACCGTTTGAAAATTTTACAATAAAATCACTTAGTAAAGGTATTGTAAATAAATACAAAACCAACAATAGCTGGCAAAACTATAATGGTTTTTTTTACCAGATTCCTTCTGAATAATGCCTCTATAAGTTCCATATATCATATGAATTTCGTTTTAATTTCATGACTGCACTAGAAGTTATACGGCAAAGAGCTTTATTTTCCTGAGCCCCAAGACACCAAAATTACCATAGCTGGCAGCACCAACCGAATTTGTCAACCAAATTTCTACAAATTTCAAACACGGCTTAGAGTAAGCTTCAGCTAAGGTGTCAATTTCATGAAAATCTGATGCCTGAATCAGAGTTCATAGCGCAAAAAGCAGTTTTTTTTCTTTATGATTTTTTGGCACAACTGGCACAGAGTTGCCCACATTTTTCAATCAATTCTATCAGACTTGGTCCTACTCAATACCAATACATTCTGTGAACTTCAACTGTATCTGATGATTGGGTCGTGAGTTCTCGTGAAAAGAAGTTTTTGATGCTTAAAATATTGGTAAATTGGAGGAGGGTTACCGTTCTTGTCCGATGTGAAATTTAAAAAGTTTTCCTTTGGTTGTATAAACAGAGCATAAGATTTCTATATGAGTTGGTTTTCACTCTAAAAAACGAAAATTTTTCATTAAAGTCGATGGTTTGAAGGCTTTCATTTTCAATGCCTGCCGTAGCTGCAGGATTGCCAGCACGCTCATAAAAAAAGTACACGAGTCTACAACTTATTAACAGCAATATGTCCTGTAATGATTCGGCAATCTGGTTAAAAGTAATCGCAATTCAAAATTTTTTAAATTTTCCCAATCTCATTTTAGGCGCTTAGCGCACACATAGGGTTAAAAATTTCAAAAAAATTATCATTATCACATTTGGAACACGTTCGAAATTCATTCTATGAACTTTATTTTTGCGAAAGTTATTTGTTTACAGAAAAATAGGTATATTTAAAATATCACTAAAATGGCCACCGGCACCAAAGTGTTAATGATTATTAACTTTTTGTGAAACTTGGCACTATTTTGCATAAACACCAATGTACCCTGAACATTTCAGTTCAATCGGATGGCGTGTTCCTGAGATTTTTTCACTAAAATTTTTTCATGATAATAATTCCCTTACTATCCCAAAAATGGTGGCCATCACCTTCCCCGCCGATTGCATCGTCTTTGTCTTCCTTGGAGCCTTGGATATATATATAAAAATATGAATTTTCGGCCAGAGTAATTTTAATAATAATGTTCTTCTTCGAATATTAGTAACAAGAGAGGGGGCGAAGAGTCGGTAAAGTGGATGGTCGGATTCTGTCCATTTTTAGTTTTGAGCTAGTCCCCAAAAAATGGGGAAAAAAAATCTAAAATTTTTTTATTGGATTTTTGTTCAAGCAGTGACTTGTTAAAATTTAAAGCCTTGTGATTGATTAAAGCGGTGAAAAATAACAACATTAATCTCGAGAAGAAAATAATTTTGAAAAATCATATCGGAAAAAGGAGACCTATAAACAGTTTTCTAATGCGAACATGTTGTTGAAAGGAAAGCTCGCGACAGAATTAATCTGGAAATTCCAAATGCGGACAAAGCTAACAGCTAAGTACCGCATGAAGTTGATTCATTTGTCAGTTGAGAAGAATCCAATGGCTGTAAATAAAATATATTTTTATCGAAATTTCCTAGACCACAAAAAGAAACGGATTCAAATTTTCGAACGGATAATAACAAATACTTCTAGCTTAAATTGCATGCCGAAATATTTTCAACTGTGAACTATTTTTTTTTAAATAATTATTGTTAAAACATCGAGAATCAATAAAATGTATTTTATTTAATATTCAGGATTCAAAATGTGGATAGCTTGCATGTATTTTATTTATATTGATTTATATTAATAATATTTTCTCTTTTATTTATAATTTATTCCAATAATATTGCATGGATTGTATGACCGGTACTAGCCGACCCTAACTGGGGCTGGGATAAAGCCAAAAACCTACATTCATTGAATCATTGCATATTTGATTGCCAGAAATTTGAGTTAGAATCAATATTTTATTTGCATAATTATATTGAAATTTGTTGCATGACTTATTACATTGCAATTCGTCTCGCGTTTAATAAATTGAGGCAAAAAATAACGGTATAACTCAGTTATTTTGAATGATGATTCCTCCGCAGAAATATTCCTCCTTTTTGTGCTTGTGTAAATTTTTGTTATGTCAGCATGTCGTAGCACGTAAGGGTTTGTCCGCCCTGAGTATCCACGCCAAGGCTAAGCTAATCAAAAAGACACGCAGGGCAAATATTGGACAATTTCCTAAAAATTAGTATGCTGCATTGACGGCAGCTCGGAAGAGTTGTGTCGTTTGCAACAACTTCCATAACGTTTTAATTTTTAAAAGTTGAAATGCTCATTACAATTAGCTGTTGACTTATTTTGGGTAAAGTGAAAACGTAATATAAACATTGCTCCATTTAAATAAAACAATGCTACACAAATTTAGATTTAGTATCCACTTAAATATTTCAAATACTGATCTTCAATTAATATTCTGTGCACAATTCGGAATGTGTTTAACAATTTCCAATCTATTGAACTCAATTAAAATTGATACATACATAAGTTACATTTGAATCTCTTCAGAATCTAGTGACTTCCACCAAATCACTTTAATTACTAAAAAATTCACCCACAGGCTCATCCAGTGATATATGTACACACGATATGTGTAAACATTGCATAGTTAGTAGAAGCGTACATCTGAGTCCCCAAAAATTTACCCACAGAATTGATTAAAGCTTCAAAAGCATATTTACTCAGTCTGACAGCTGTCAGTAAGCCGAATCAAACATTATTTACCAGCATGACATCCTTAATAATTCAACAACCAAAGCAAAGTAAAACATTACAATATCATTTAACATAAATGAATCTTAATGTCGAAATTATTAATCACTTCCCCCAGGCGATTTACAAAGCCTACGTAGTAGACATGATCCTTCTAACAACGACAAGGGCTGATAACCAGCCTATGTGTCTGAAGGCCGGCAGTGGGCTCTCGTCCTAGAAACCCTTATCGATTTAATTTCTATTTCGGCTATCTCGTATATGGATATAAAGTGAGCATAAAGCTAATGTACTAAATACATTTCATCACATTCCATTCTCTATACTGATCCCTAACGTACAACAATGATTAATTTGAAATATAAATACGTTTCTGAGTAGGTATCCATTTTCATGTTATTGGAGTAAATGTTACTCGACGTTGAAGGGCATTCGATAAATCAAATTCTTGTTTAATCAGGAACATGTCATTTGTCCCCGACCTTCTCAGTTCCGGCTTTCAAGTTGTTTTCGTGTTTATTCACTCTTACTGATGTGGCAGTTTCATTATCTTCCGTTGGTTACAAGAAACCACAAACCTTTCCGTTCAAATAAAGCTCGTATGATCTACTTCGATAAGTTTCTTGCCAATTTTACGATGTGCAATAGGGTTGGATGAATGTAAAACAGGGATGCACTCTTGGCTCTAACAATTATATGTGTGTATCTAAGCAGGTACATAGTTGTTCGAACCAAAATTGATATGTCTGTTGTATTACTTATTATCAGCAATAATCAAAAATAGCTAATATCTATGTATGTATACTGCCCTGCTAAGCATAAACGTTCTATTTACATTTTAGTACTTTCGAAATATTCAATGATTTGTGTTTTGATTTGTATTCGAGGCTGTATATGAAGAGTGCATTTTGCAACATTGATGTTAACATAACTACTTCCATAAAAGATTGGTTTTTCAAATTTTGTAGAACTATGTAATAGAGTATGTAGTTTTTGAATCCAGTGCTAACTCAAAAATGAAAAAATGCAGTTAGAGCGTTTATGCTTAGCAGGGCAGTATACGTGAATTATATTATGCATATATATATATATATATATATATATATATATATATATATATATATATATATATATATATATATATATATACATATATATATATATATATATATATATATATATATATATATATATATATATATACATATATATATATATATATATATATATATATATATATATATATATATATATATATATATATATATATATATATATATATAAATATATATATATATATATATATATATTTGAAGATATACGAATCGTCGGCGAAACGAGTTTAATACTAATTTTCTTCAAAAATTAGTAAAAAAGTGTATTATTAGCCGAAATATTTCGTATATACTGGTTGTCATGATAAACATGTTTAGAAAACATCAGAGCATTCCATTTTCGCATATTCAATATTTACCCGAATAGATATACGAGGGGGTAATCCAAAAATAATAATAATAAATATGAACTAAGGTCATTAAAGTTAAAAAAAAAAAACGTATTTATTTTTCAATATAGTCTCCTAAAAAGTTTATACATTAAGTCCATCTTTTTTCCCCCAACCCAGGATACCCTTAGGAAAAAAACCATGTCTTTACTCTCCCAAAACACCTCTACAGCGGGCATCACTTCACTATCACCTTCCAATTTCTTACCCCGAAATTTTTCCTTGAGCCGAAGAAAGAAGTAGAAGTCACTGGGAGCTAGGTCTAGACGAAGCAGTTCGAATCCTGTTCCTTGAATTGCAGCCTTGTGAACCGATGCATTGTCGTGCTGAAACAGCACTCCAGCTTGCATTTTGGCGCATCTTTTTTTCTTGATTGCTTATCGCAATTTTCTTATTTGGTCTGCATAGTAACAGCCTGATATAGTGGCTCTCTTTCCAAAATATTCCCCCACAATAATTCCTTCAGCGTCTCAAAAAACGGATGCCATAACCTTCCCTGCCGAACTCGACACTTTGATTTTCTTCGGCGTTAGTGAAAAGGTTCGCTTCCAGGTCATCGATTACTGTTTGGTTTCTGGATGAAAATGGTGGATCCAAATCTTATCTATGGTCACGAAATGTGAAAAAATTCTCCTGATCTGCGTGGAACTTTTCGAGATTCACCCGTGAAATGTCGACTTGTTTCTTCTTTTGCTCAGAGACCTTCTTTCTTCATAAGTAATTCATAGGCAACGATTCTTTGAACACTGCCATACGAAATCCTGGTGACCCCAGCTACATGCCTGATGGTCACTTTTCGATCTGCCAATAGGACATCTTGGACTTTTTTCACGTTGTCTTCAGTGACGGACGTGGATGGACGTCCTTTGCGGTGTTCATCTTCAGTGGATGTTCTTCCCAGCTTAAACTCCTTGGCCCGGCGTCCAATGGCGGGATATGAAGGAGCAGAGTCTTTTAATGTTTCCACTTAGTCACTGTCTGTGTCTTTAGTAGACATTTTTTTCAATCACAGGTACTTAACGACAACTCTAATTTCATTTTTTCTCCATTTTGATGTTCTATATTCGGCGGTTCGTATTCAAATGAATGTGTCTCTGCGGAACTGTGGGACTCTTTTATTACTGGAGCTAGTGCTTTTGGCACTATGACTTCCCTCCTCTGGGTGGCCATCTTTTTCAGCCCATGTCACTCTTCTCCATATCAAAAAATCATCCCTTAGTGCAGATGTTCAGCACAACGCCGTTAGGTGTCGTCGGCTAGGGCATCGGTCACTAGGTCGATTGCTCATAGATGTCAGTTCCTCCGTGGTACTGTTAAGGTGTTCATATAGTTCTCTATGTATGTCCGTGTTTCTAACATACAATGGAATTCTAAATATTTTTCTCAAAGCGAGGTTTTGACAGATCTGTAGTTGGTGGCTGTCTGCCTTGCAAGTCTGATAGTAAGCAGTGCTTCCGTAAGACAACATTGGTCTCATTATTTGTTTATAGAGTAGCGTCTTGTTCGTCATATTCAGTTTGTCTGGTCTGGTCAATGGTTGTAGCCTACTTAATATTCCATTAATTGTTTGTCTCTTGTTCTTTATGCGTGTGGTGATTGAGAGCCTGTCGTCAAAAGTTAGTCCCAAGTATTTGGCTGTCCTTTGCCAGTCTATCGTCTGGTTTTAGACTGTTAGTTGTGGTGGTTATTGTCTTTGTCGTCTCGTTACGAAGATGGCTTGCGTCTTCTCGGCATATATTTGGATTTCCCATTTCTGGAAATTATCCAGTAACTTATCTATATAGATTTGCAGGCTTGAAGATATAGGTTCTGCGTGCTTTGAGATATAGAGTATACATGTATCATCGGCGTACAAGGTTACTTTTGCACTGGGCATATTGGGGACGTCTGATGTGTACAAATTATACAAAATTGGGGAGAGTGGTGAACCTTGCGGGACATTGTCGAAAGGTAGCTGTTAATTTTTACGCGGAAAGTTCTGCCCTGGAGAAATGATGCAATGAGTTGTATGAAAGGTACTGGGATTTGGAGTGCATGCAGTCTGAAAATTAGTCCCGCATGTCAGACTTTATCAAAAGCCTTGGCCACATCAAGCATAACCACGCTTGCTGATTTTCTTTGGTTAAGCCCTGTATGTATGTGTTGTACCACTCTTGCAAGCTGGGTTTCAGTAGAATGTAGTGGCTTAAAGCCAAATTGTACCCCTAGAATTATTGATTTTTCCTGACTTATTTCATTTAGCCGGTTCAGAAGATGACGCTCACCGATTTTTCCAACGGAGGCCAGGAGACTTATTGGTCTTCAGTTTTGTGGAAATTGAAGATTTTTACCTGGCCTAGGCACCACAGTAATAGCCACTGTCTTCCAGACCTCTGGGCAGATCCTCGTAAAGAATATAGCGTTGATTATGTTCGTCAAGGCCTCCAATGTGTTGTCGACGAGATATTTCAGCCATTCGTTGCCAATAGAGTCTGGCCCAGGTCATTTTCGCTTATCTAACCCATTTAATATATGTTTGATCTCTCCAAAGTCAGTTGGTCTGATTCGAGAGTCTCTTGTTGGTACCGTGGCAAGTAGCCGATCAACAGACTCAGAAACTTCCTCTTCTTCGCTTAGGCCATCCTCCATCTGATGTCTGCATTGGGAATAAAAGAGGGAAAAAATGTTACTTTGATTGACGATATTGTAGAAACGCATAAGTTAAAAACTGTGATCAGACTCGATGATTGATTACCCACCTACTTTGACCACACATTCATAAAAAACCACAAAAGCTTGTTTGAAGTGACTACAAAATGGAAATTTGAAAAAAATTCTGTGTCTACTTTAAAGCACTTTGTGCTGGCTCAGGCCTGTGGACCATGGACATGTGGGCCATAGACCTGTGAATTCTGGCATGTTTTTTCATATATTTTATATGGTGAGCGAAATTCCAAAACAGCAGCATACTAGACTTTAAACAAAACAAATATGCTGCTCATATATTTCAGTAATTATAAAAGGAGACTTTAACACGATGCCGGCAATTTTCGTTTCGCTTTTTTTTATGAATCAAAGCCAGTATCATACGCTTTATAGTACTGATTAGCAAATTATGTCGTTGAAGTATGAAACGATTGAGGAAGTAAGTCAGTGCTCTCTTAATTAAGTGATTTTTTCCTAAATTACTTCATATGTTGCGAGCCTAGTTATATCTGCCTGGGAAACTAACTTTTGCGATACGTACAATCCCTATAACATGAAATAGCTATAATAATCAGCAAACGCAGCAATTCTGATAAATCTAGCCCATTGTTTTGCCATTCAGACCATGTTTCATACACACTTCCATCTCGCCCAAGCTATTTTGTAGTAGTACACACTCTACAATCTTCCATCGCTCTATAACGACCCCATTAACCAGATGATGGAAACACTGTTATTATCTGCAGCTCGAGAAAGGATGGTTGGAACAATGACTGAGGATGGTTCCATTAAATGGCCTTGCTGAAGATTTTGGACACGTTTAACAGCACATATTCCTGAATGGCAATAATTGCCGTGATGTCGCTGGGAAACGGCAGAAAGAAAATGGGTGCTGAATAGAAAGTCGGGCCTGTGTTCTCTTGCAGCCCAGAGATGAAACGGTCGGTGTCCCTTTTATATTTCACAAAATATAATTCAAATTTGCGTGACAGTAGCAATCTGCTAAAGGCCAGCAATGAAAAGAGGGTTCATAATCCGAATCCCCAATTTCATGGCACTTAACAGGTGGCATTTGAACGGGTCGTGGACTTGAAATGTTGGCGGATGAAGCTCTTGGCTGTAATTGATTTGTTTAATGACTTGTCATGCTGACAGCAAGTGATTTGCTCGTTAGGTTTGTGACATTCATGAGAGCTCAATTCCTTTGCGGTCAACATTAATCATTCAAAAGCATCCTTCTCCCAGTTTATTGATTAAGCAATATAATTAGCAATGAATTGCAAGGATGACCTGAGCTCAGCAGAATTCCAATTGATACCTACAAGTGCTCTCCGCTTTTCATCCGATAGAGTTGTCTGGCTGTTTCTTTGTGACAACAAAAGCGATGGATTTCAATCGAGCGTATGAAGTGGTATGGGACTCGTCAGAGAAAAAGCATAGCCCAGAAGTATAGGGAGCTGTCGAGTGATAAAAAAATGTAAAAATTACGAGCCCAAGGAGCAAAATTTTATTGCATTCAATATTATGTAGACCATTTATTTTGTGGACGAAGGCGTAATATTTTCACTTCGGATGACAACACAAAGAGCTCTGGTTATGTCGTTCGGTCAAATATTTCGCGGATGAAATCAAGTTCACTTGTCAAACACCATTCAGATTAGCAATGATCTGCCTGCAACGTTTCAGTAGAATTTACAGCGATAGTGCTTAACACTGGGGTCCGTTCCAAAGCAGCTCATACAAATATTACCAAAAGGGCCATTTTACGGACCGAAGGATTGTAGGCCACTTAAAGTTCTTTTTCGCTCGTTCTGGTTTAGTTTCTATGCTCAAGTGAACTTGCTTTCCATATAACGAAGTACTTATTCTTTCATTGAAAAATTGAAATTTTTGTAACTCTTCAAAAATAATTCTCATTTGCTTTCCAGGCAAGTTGCTTTCGATTAAGCTTTTCATACTGCCCGAAAAATTGATGGGTTTCACTAAACTCTGGATTCATAATTTTGTAAGAATCTATAACAATACCTATAATTCACAGTGTGTTCACCTACTTTGAATTAAAAACCACTTGCTAACAGTGTTGGAAATATATTCCTTGCCTTTTGGTTGCTCTAGACAATGTTTTTATCCATTGGTTCTGCTTGTGAATTTACAGATACGGCGACTACACAATGATTAAATGCTATGGAGCACAACTGTATACTTCAGCAAAGTGGACATGCTGGCCTGATTTGAAAATTTATTGCGCCACTATGGAGAATAGTATCGGTCTTGTCTATATATTGTGTAATTCACTCTTCTATGTTCTTCGAAAGGGAAGTGGAACATATTTCATTCGCTATTTTTTATGGAAAAATACCCTTTGAAAAAAATTCCCTGGAAGTGAATTGAGGTTTGGTTTGTCTAGCGCTTTCAATTTTTTTTCCTCCAGTTACTAAAGCTATCGACTATAACTTATTTTACAGATCAGTTCACAATAAAAAGTGAAAAATCAACGGCTATCTTAATTTAGCCTGCTGGTGTATATATATATATATATATATATATATATATATATATATATATATATATATTTGTATTTATATATATATATATTTGTATTTATAAACAAATACAGCCTTTGCCAAAAGTATTAGACATCCTATAAAATTCCTTATATCTTTGAAGAGCAAAATGTTAAATGAAATCAAAGTACGCAGATATGATAAATAAATAGTTTTAGTAAACATTATTAATATTTGGTTGGGCCACCTTTGGCCTTTATGACAGCAGCGATCCTCTTAGGCATGGAGCTAACTAGCTTGCTGCACTGTTCCGAAGATATAGCACTGCACTCTTGCTATAACACATTTTTCAGTGTTTCTTACGATGTAATTGAGTGCTCCTTGATGCTAGATAGGTGCTTTAGATGCCACATAGGGCTCAGATCCGAAGACTGTGCAGGCCACTCGAGCAAGTCTTTATTGTTAACTTCGAACCACTTCATAGTTGGAGCTGATTTGTGGAGGTTTGTAGCACATTTTCTAGTACATTTATATATTTACGGGAGTCCATCCGACCGTCACACACAAACATTTCACCCACACCGCTGGCTACCATGCAGCCCCAGACAATTATACTGCCTCCTCCATGTTTAACAGTAGGGTTGTACGCCTGTCGAACTCTTCGTCTCACAAAAGTCACACCAGGAGTGCCAAAGATCTTAAAAAAAATTTAAAAAATAGTATTTAACCCTCGAAGGTCACACCAATTTTTTCGATCAAGGAGGTCACTCTGGGCCAATTTGACCCTGCATCAACTTTTGTTTTTCGCCATTTGAATCCATATCAACCAATCGTCTCGAAAATTTACCCATATACTTTTAACGTTTTTAAATCAAATTTTGCAAATAATGAGTTGAATATAACTCGCAAAAAATTTTTTTTATAAATTATTTGTTTATTAAATTTTTAATATTTTTGCATGAAAATTTATAATTATCTTCCTGAATAGCATCGAAATTGGGGGAGAAAGAATTGAATAGGAAGCATTAAAAAAATGTATTTATTTCGCAAAGCAATGGAAGGAGTTTTTTTCAAACAACAAAAATCGGTGATTTTTAACTATGCATTTAAACAGATGTATTAATTATGCATTTAAATGTTTAAATTATTATGTTATATTTTATAAAAATTATATTTTTATGAATCTCCAGCACAGTCGTTGCACATATAAAAGCGATGATCGTCGCACATTGGGCGCAAGCAATTGAGACACTGCATTTTGTTTGTACCTTTTCTACCTCTTCCGGATTTGCTGGACATTGTTCATCTAGAATCAGTTCTATACTTCTACGTATTTCTCTACGCAAGGTTGCATTTTTCAGCTTCTCTTGTATATACGGAGTAATCAAATGCATCACAAGTTGCTTTATAGCAGTTGTAGCAGAGAATTCAACCTTACGACTGTTAGCTTGAATATTTTTACATAAATATAAAACTCTTGCATTTACTTGCGCTTGATCAAGCATGCCGCAGAGAAAACGCATAGGCCAACTGTTTGTTGCTCGGGTAGTTGTGTACGCACGACAAAGCATATCAAAAACGTCTGTGATTATTTTTGTTTTATTGTAAAATAATACCATCTCTGTTATAAATGTGACTATATAAAAGGTGGAGCACGTGCTTACTAGATGTTCTTGTTCGCTCAGTAGTACTCCATTTTCTTTTATTTTTACTGCGTAATACAGTTTTCAGTCGACCTCGCTGTTGTTGCTCCAACAAACGTTGGTTGAAAGTTTGATTTTCCTCATCCTCACCTTCACTGTAATTTTAATGGAGATAATTAATAAATTTTATTTTAATCAAAATAAAGCAAAGGTCAAAGGTTGGGGCAGGGTCAATATGACCCTGCTCCAACTTTGAACGACGCTCAACGACAACTGAGCATTGCACTAAACATTGGATGTATATAAAACGATAGTTAATACTTCAATCTACCGACAGATGGCATACTAACGGCCAACTGTAGCATATGTGGTATGAGCTACCATAATGAAAGACACGGTTACACACAAATGATATTTATTATGGAACACACAACTTAACTGAATACAAAGTAAAGTGAAACTATATTTGCGGTGGTCGTGCCAATGGCACGACCGCGTCGGTCGACGGCTGTTGATCAAGAGAGCGAGATCCTTTGTGAGTGACGACGATGACGACGCGGTGCGAGAATCTTGTGACAAGGTTGCCAACCTTGTGGTCGCCACACAACTTTAAATATTACTAAACAATTTTGGTAAGCAAAGTTGAGGTATGGGTCTTTTAGACCCAGTGTGACCTTCGAGGGTTAAAATATTATAAAATTACTCAAATGTTTATATGTCGAAAATAAAAGTGATCAATAAATGATACGTACTTCGAAGTTAGATTTGTCTGACCTCAGTATATCTGACCAGTCTTCTTCAGTGCAATGGATGTATTTCTTTGCCCACTCCTAGCGTGATCTCCTGTGTTTTTCCTGAGATCTATGGCTTCTTTCTCGCCTTACATCCTTTAAGTCCAGCTTCCTCAAGTCTTCTTCTAACAATTTTGGAAGAAATTCTTTTTCCCAGTGCATCCGACAACTCTGCAGATAGCTTATATGAAATTTTCTTCCAATTTTTTAGCAAAGATCGTATCAAATTTTGTTCCTCCCGACGTGAGGTAATCTTTTTTCTCCCGGATTTCTTGCGGTTTGCATGCGAAACAGTCTCCTTGTAACACTTAATTGCGTTTTGCACTGAACAACGTGAACAATTTCAGTTTGATGTCGCCCTTGTTCAAATAAACGTTGTATTATTACACGTTGTACCACACTCAGGTCACTTTTTTAGGCGTTTTAAGAAAACACCGTTTAACTGCACTAATATGTTTAAACTGTACTACTAACTGACCACGCGTCTATCGATTTCGAGCAATGATAGCACAGTGATCCCACACCGGAAAAACGCTTCAGATTGCGGTTGGATAATAAAAGTGTATTGGTGACCCAGCTTAAAATATACCTATCGCTCCCAATCACGTATAAGGATGCCATTAGTCATAAAAGTACAATATAGGGGTCTTATCAGTAAAGAGAAAGCTGTATATATACCATAGGTTCCAATTTCGAGTAGCTACTTTCAGTACTTAGCTCACAAGCCTACTTCTAAGCTCTAAGTAGAATTTTGAAAATTTTTACTGGAACCATAGTTTCAAAAATAAAACCTACACTATATCAACTATAAATTTAGACAACCAAGCATTTCATAGATGTAGAGCAAGCACTGAACACTTTAAAGAATCCTAACAGCATTGTGTATGTCACTATTCAAAGTATCATTAAACACTCAAAGAACAGATAAACTAATTGAAAACTGAAATTCTGAAGAATAAGTTCCGCACTTAGCATTGAATTACTCACGATTTTTGTTTCATACCATTTTGTCTCGAGTTTGTTAATATATTGGAAGCACAATAAATCTACTCAAAAAAAACTGGCTTATTCAAAGGTTCAGAGTCAAGACTTGTCTCTTGCGGATCATAACTTTCGAGTAAATAAAAATGATTCATTGCATTTTCATGAAAATACCATACTGTTTTCTATTTAATGCGATCATATTTAAGTTATGCTTTAAGATATATCCTACGTAATGACTTTGAACCTTTGTGAGTAGCAATATAGCCAGAATCATTTCAAATATAAAATTCCTGAAAACTTGATACAGCTTTTACGATACCGCAAATAATTTTAGCAACAACGATAACCACTTGAATGTGACGATATTAAGTGAACATCCCCACAGGGAACCGTTACAATAACTTCATTCTGACACAAGATGGAAGAAATGACCACAATATCGAGGACATAAAGAATAGATGGAAAAAAACTCGATAAAACAAACACAATATTTCCTAGGCGTATCATCATCCATTTCCCGCAAGAAAATCTGTTCGTACGACGGCTCCTACATTTAATTCACTTTTGGAATTTGCGGTCACACAAAGAAGGAAAAGGAAATTTCATTGCTCAGGACTGCGTGAATGAAGAAAGTGGCGAGAGGCTGTTGTTAGCAAGTGGGCTGAGTGGGAAAGAACTCAAGATTAACGACAAGAATTCTAAAGGAATTTAAATAGGGTTAAAAGACTTCCGTAATTTCGCCACAGGAATGCGACGAAACTCGAAGCATTTCGAAATGATGAATTGCTGTGGTCTTAGAAGTTCTGACTTTCGTTCGAAAAAGGAAATCCCACTGTCTTCGATGGGGTTTTGCACAATGAGCTACCACATTACGGTATATCCCTGTACGAAGAATACTTTATACTTTGTTGCTCAAGTCGTCTGAGGAGACTTTCTCATGCTGGCAAAGTTGATATTTTGCTTGTAGCGAAAG
The DNA here is from genome assembly GCA_963978885.1 of Nemotelus pantherinus. Lineage (NCBI taxonomy): Eukaryota > Metazoa > Arthropoda > Insecta > Diptera > Stratiomyidae > Nemotelus > Nemotelus pantherinus. The sequence continues at coordinate 258,844,444 of OZ022264.1, read as the reverse complement.
AGCGGTTTCCGTCTTCATTACCAAGTTTACCGAGCTTTATAAATATTATCCGATGTTGACGAAGAATCAACAAGACCGCATTCTCAAATATGACTATTTGCTTGTTTGTTAACGTGAAGAGCTTTCAAGTGAGTTTAGGCTGTATGAAAATTATTCGGTCTTTGTCGAGCACTTAAACGAGCAGTGCCAATAAATTAGAACTTTAGTATTCCACTAATTTTTCGAGTAAAGAAAATTTATTTATTGCTCGACTACACCTTGTGAGGGAAGAAGACGTCCAGTGAAATCAAAATTTACTTGCAAGCCGACATTTTTGAATTCCAGAACTTTTTACATACACAAAAAACAAAATAAAAATTCGTTCAATGCAGCTGCGCAATTGGAGTGTCAATGATATTAGATGTGAATACTTTTCGCAGCTGTAAAATATTTATTTAAACAATAAATCTTAACTAATGACAAAATTGGTATTGCAATTATCATTATACTAAGCGTAGTCACAGTGGCATTTATTTGTATGTTCATTAATTTGTAGACATTAATATTTTCAAAGTGATTGTCTGTTTAAGTTACAGCTAACTAAATCGATTTATTTTCTACTATATTACATACGCATATAATAACCACAATTGAAAAGAAAATTGATTTAAGTTTTTATCAGTTATGGATGCCGCTTATTGGCCAATTTCAATTATACGTTGCAACAATTCAATAATTTTGTTTTCAAGTCTGGCTGCTTCCATTTGACTGCACTCATACGAGATGGAAATGCGTATTTTTAAATGTGGATTGTGCTATTTGAATAGACGCATAACTGTGCTTCCTCAAAAATGACGGTTCAATGCAATACCGCCGTTTTTAAATTTAAAAATTTTCTTCTAAGTTTGAGAAATTTTACGAAATAAAATAAATAAAATTCAACAATTTCACTCTCCTAAGCTATGCTTTCCTACGAAATTACTATACTCCTGTGAGCAATACGAGTATAGCCAAAATTTTTGTGTTTAATTATATCTTGCATCTATACTATTGACACATAAGAGATATTCGCTGCTGGTTTCTAATTATCAGGTTTAACGCGAGGAACTGTTTGGTTTTCGGAGCCAGTGCCAGTTTCGTTTTGATGTCAATTCGAAGCTAGTAGCACATATAAATTAGCTACTCAGAAATCAGGCAATAAACTCCACTTTGAATAGCTCAACTACCAAGCGAACGGTAAATACGGGCACTGTATCTTTTGCTTTGGAATTAAACATCTAATCAGCTTCTAAAGCAACTTGACTAAGCTGCATGTAAAGTGACATCGTATGCAGAAGCGATATCAAAGAAATTTATCTTAAATCTGTCGGAGAACTAAAATCATTCCTTACATATCTTCCGCAATGGTATCAGAAATGTGGTCATAGTGCTAGCACAAACAGAACTGAACTATTACTCTTCATGAGGAACCGAAGAAATCCATCCTTTGATCTATCGAAAATCAATGGAACCCCTATAAGCCTCACAAACAAAGTAACATATCTGGGACTTATTCTGGATTCTAAGCTTCTATGGAAAGAAAATAGAACGGAAAGCTCTTTTACCTAAAGACGCAATTTATAAGCTGCAACCTTGAATCGTCGAATATTTGGCGTGGTTGAAAGATACGTCCTCAAGATTTAAATAAACAAGTTATCTAAGCCAGGGCCGAATAGGTGTATACTGATATTAGTTTTGTTATTCAGGAAGAATATCTTGAAGCTGCTATGCAATGTTCGACAAAGTCTTGATTTGCTGTAGTTGATCTCAAAATCTCAAAGATGCTTGTGCCAACTATTTGAAGAAAAACGGCGAAAATAAAATCGGCGCACCGAAAAAAATTCTTTGATTTTGTAAATGTGAAGCGAAAAATTGCCCGTTATCCATCGTCAATGTTCCTTAACAATATTTTTCTTCTCCTAAATAGATTTGAAATTTATTCGCAGACGATTTCTAGGAAAGTTTTAGTGCACCACATTCATCCAACTCTTCTGATTCAAAATGCACAGCTTTTTTCAACCACATAAAAGGATGACGTGAAGAAATATAAATCCAATTCGAAACTCGATTGTAAAAAAGGTCCTGGCCCTGATCTTCTTCGACCGAATTTGCTGCGTAAGTGTGTCGCTAAAAACACCCTGCATATATTCTTTGACAGATCACTTTCATCTCAGCTTTTCCCATCCTGTTGAAAACTTTAATAAGAAACATATATTTTTAAAAATAGAAATTATAAGAGCGATCTTCAATTCCAAAACTTTTTAAAAGTCTACCATAAACTTTCTTCACTTGTTGATTCCCGTTGCATAGCTGTAGAAAAGGCGGTTCAACTGCCAAAAGTTTGACAGTTCTGGTTTCAGAGGCTCTGTGTAAAATGGAGAAATGCTACCAGACTGACGCAGTCTACACTGAGGTAAGAAAAGCTATTGACTGAGCTGACCATTCTATCTTGACTTTAAACCTGCAAAAACTTGCACTTGCTGGATATTTAACTAGCTGGCTATTTTGTAAAATTTCAAGGAGTTCTGTTAAATAATATTTACGACCCATAGTGTATCACAAGCGATCATCGCTCATTTCTTTTTAACATATTCATTTTTGATTTTTCTTATTTATACAGACGATTGCAAACTGTGCCATATCATTGAATCTAAATCTTAATATTGACAAGTGCCAACTTATAAGTTTTAGTCTCAAATACACGGTTGCAATATGTACTTTCTTCCCAACATTTTTTTACCTCGCTTTGATAGGGTTGTTGGTCTCGGTGTTTTATCTATATGACAAAGTTCTTTTCCATGCGAATAAACAGCTAGGTTTTATCAAACGACGGACCAAAAAATTTGAAAACTTCTGGGCCACAAAATCATTACGCACCACACCCGTACGCTTTCGTATTTCGAGATTTTGTGGTTAATTCTTCTGTAAGGACCAGAAAAGTCCAATCGTTTGCAAAAGGAATATCCACTTTCCGCCAGATATGTCGCTAATGAGCCGGCAACTATATGCTGCAGGGTTTTCAATAGCTGACGCAGCTCTTATTTGCCAACGATTTCCAAATAATCCTTCAAATCTTTCATGATCGAAGCCATTTGCACCCCTTTATTTTAATCTGTTTGTGAATATGGTATTTACCTGTTATTTATTTATTTGTCAGTTATTTGATATCTGTTTGTAACTTCTTTTGTGATTTTCATTTGCTGCTTCCTTGTTTATTGGTTGAATAGCCTAGTGGGTAAAATACTAGCTCCTTGTGTGCCAGGTTTGGACGAGAGACCACGCTCTGAGCTTTGAGTTCATCTAGCTCCGAATTTACTAATTTGATGTTATTACACCTATAGTTTATTTCTTGCTTCAAATTGTTTAGCATGTACATATATACGAGGGCCGGCTGCTAAGTTCGCGACCTAACGCACTTAATAAACGACAAGCATATTTTAATATTTTTTATTTTTCAATGAAATCTCTCTTAAGTGAACTACACTTTTCAAACCGTGAATATAATGCCTTAACACCACCGAAAAATAATCTTTCGATTTCTTTTCAAAATGGTTTTCTACGGCCGCCTTCATCTCACCTTCGTCCGCAAATCTTCGTCCTCGTAACTCCTGATTTAAATTTGAGAAAAGGAAAAAGTCACTAGGAGCCCTGTTCGGACTGCAGGTTGGATGATCAATTTCTTTGAATCCCGTATCTTGCCAGGTATCCCTTGCAGCCCCAACCGGTGTGAATGGTCACGTTGTCTTGTAAAAACAGCACTTTGCTTGTCAACTTGCCAAGGCTCTTCTGTACAACTGCCTCACGTGCCTGACCCAGTATATTGATAAATGTCTGACCCAGAGGTAAACTCGCCAAGAGTCATTACATCTTTACGAAATTCGTTGAACATATTGGCGAGCAAGAGGAATATGCCTGTATGAGTTCTGATTAGGCGAACAACTTTGAAGCTACGCCAGGTAAACAACAAACTTTCAAATCAACGTTCCCCCTTGAAATTTCTTTGCTTAATATCATGCTTTGTCTACAGAGCCAAATTAACGTTTTGGAAAATCCTTCTTGTCCAAGAACGGTAACCCTTCGCGAGACCAGACCAGTCGTCCTACTGGTAACGCTGACGTATAAAATGTCTTCAACTAGGCGAGGTGGACGGTCCTTCTTCGGGCCCTTGAGCAGTGATTCCGTATCATTGGCTACTTGCTAGCTATAATGCGGAACTATCTCAGGGACCGATGGTTGCTCTACGACATCTAAGACGGAGTCAGAAGGAGGCCTGTCTTTTCAGGTGCAGCACAGTGGTCGATCTTAGAACCTGACCTCTGGAGCATCATGTACGATAATCTGCTGCGCCTGGAAATATCTGCGGATGTGTTTCTGGTAGGTTACGCTGATGACATCACAGTGGCATTCACTTTCAGATCTGCCGAATTCGCTCAAATCAGACTTAACCAAGTTATGAGAAGGGTGAATCGGTGGATGACCGAGTATGGCTTTCAGCTGGCAGTTTCAAAGACAGACATTGTCATGCTGACGAAACGGAGGATACCAACTGTCATACCCATGACAGTTGGCTCTGTCGAAGTCCAGACCAGCAAGTCGGTCAGGTATCTGGAACTGACCCTGGACATCAAGCTGACGTATTGGGATCATATCCGCAGGGCATGTGACAGGGCTCTAGTGGCCGTCATTTCGATGAATAGGCTATTGGCCAACGTCGGTGGACCCAGTGAGACGAGACGGAAGCTGCTGATGGTAATGGCCAATTCCACCTTGCTATATGGAGCTGGAATTTGGGGAGATGCACTTTGAACTGAGACGTTTCGGAAGGGCTTTGCCAGTGTGCAGCGCAGGGGTGCCCTGCGAAGTGCGAGCAGCCACCGCACGGTCTCAAAAGAGGCTGTGATGGTGGTATCGAAATCAATCTGCTGGCACAAAAAAGGCAAGAAAGGGTACATCTCTCGCTCAGAGCTGAACAGAACTGAGGCTCTGACGCACGTGCGTATGCTTACCCTCCAACTTTGGCAACAACGTTGGAGTGAAAGCGATAAAGGACGCTGGACGGTTAAGTTAATTGCTCTTATTGAGCCTTGGCTTAGCCGGAGCCACGGAGAGGTAAACGTCTACCTTTGTCAATTCTTGACAGAGCACGGTTTCTTCAGGAAATACCTGAACTGAATGGGTAAGGTGGACACATCATACTGCCGGTACTGTGTGACTGAGTTCGATGATGCACAGGACACATTCTTTATGTACAGTCGCTTTGCAAGTTTGAAGTGCACCATTGAGTCCACGCTCGGCCTGGCAACGTCTGAGACGATCATGAATGAAATGCTGCAAAATGAAGAGCAGTTGCCACCAAAGATAACTTTTTTATTTTGTCAAATCACGATCCCACGTACCCATTTAGTGAAGATGTAAAATATCATCCAAGTTTCCTGATTTAGTTCGTAGTCAACAGGTAAAGATCTTACATTCTTAAAAGAATGCTGTCGTTGCGACTTATCGATCACCAACAATTTTTGTTTTTTAACCGGGCCACTCATGTTGACCCCAACCATGACCGTTATCCTTTCTTTAGATAGTTTTCCACCAGCACAAGTTTCGCCTTTAAATTTTAAAGTTTTGCCTGGCGTTAGTCTATAAAACAACCCAGTTTCATCGGCATTAAAGATTTGGTCGTTTGTGACACTTGCACACAAATTAGGCCGAACAGTACATAGCCAATCATTAACATCATTTTAACTAACCGACATTGATTCTGCACTTATCTTGCCGGACACAATATTGTGTCTAGTTTTGAAGCGATTGATCCAACTTGGTGTACATGTGAAATTCGGTACATTGAATCGTGAAGTTTTTTGAACCACTAACGGGTATTGCCCAGTTTCGTTGCACTTTAAACCATTGAAGCAATATTTGATCTACTTGATCGTGTGTGGAAGCCCGAATTCGCTTGGGAATCAAAACGTAAATACTTTCGTTGCTTAGGCGTTGACATTTTTACGCTTATGGAAACTGAATATTATTTTTAGAAAAAAAATGGTTCATCATTTTCTTTTACTGCAAATTACACCACTTTTACTATCACTCGCTTTAGACAGTTATTCACATCTTAAAGAAAAACTATTTACATATTTAAATCAATGTCATATTGTGAGGATTATTCAGTCCTGCGGTAGAAAATGATTTAAGTTGCTGCAGAACCATCAACTTTGAGCTGCCCTCGTTCCAGTGTATCATACTCGAGTGTAACAGAAATTTATTCTTAGAAATGCCCGTAGCATCAAAAGCTTTTACCTCACGAAAAATTTTTCCATAATATACAAACAGGTTTTTTGACTACACGAAAAGGTTGCTATCCATTATATTTCACTGCTTGAGAGATATACAATAGCTATGACGCTATTCAAAATAATTTTCTTTTTATTCAAGCAAATTTTCTATGTAATGTCTTCAGCTTCTATACCAAAACGGACAATAACGGCAATGGGTAGAGATAAGAATATAGATCATAAGAATAATAGCGCAATTAAAATTGGCGCTCATGCAACAGTTCAACCGAGCAAAGATTCAATTAACTCCAGTATTCACATTTTTTTGTGTGTTCTCGTTTTCCATGCATGGCGGCCATACAGTTTTGCCTCCATGCTAAAAACTTGGGGGCTGCCATACTCTACAGAAAAAGAGATAAAGCAAATCAGAGAATAGGATTGTAATCAAATTTACGGTAGATATTTTCTTTCGAATGGATCTGAAAAAAAAACTTCTTTTTCGCCTAATTACCACGAAAGCAACGTCCTTATGCAATTAACTCTAAGTTCCACAATAAAAAAGTCCGAACGGCTTCCTGTTTATTGGCATGACTTTCGAATGCTGGGCGAGCAGCTGAAGCCCAAGATATCTTACAGAACGAAAATGTAAATTACAGGTAGCATTCATCTGCTAAGAATAGGCAAAATGAAATCCATTCCGCCCCACTGCCTACCCGAAAAATAAAGAACGTCAGAAAAATGAAGGTAAATGATAATATACAATTCGAGTAAATGGAAACATGTTTGAAATGAAAGACGGTTGGAAGCGACCACTATGCTGTTTGCAGGATGTTGATATTCTAACGCCGCCTGCGGATAAACGTTTTCCCGGAGATTGCTGAAATAAATTGAGGAAATTTTTCATATCTCTCCCGACACCACATCTAAGTCTTAAGGATAACTGACGCCAGGACCCTTTGTCCGCAATCAGCTTCTTGCTTTCTTCTTCTTGCCACAAATGACTGGCGAGTAATTTCCGAAGTTTTCTTTTGGCATTAGATTGAAGCCATTTCAACAAGAGCGGGCTGTTTCGAAGAGGCAAGGGAAGAAACACAGCAGCAACCGAAGAGGTGGAAGAGTGTGTTTTCCCGCTCAACCACCTGTGCAACCTTTGTTATCAGTGATCAATTTCTACCGAACTAACGTTCTTTGCCATTCGTATCCCCTCGCCGTTCGACTGTGTTCTTTTACTCCTGTGTTTGCTGACAAGCTGAAAGATGCGAATCATTTAATTAAGCGATGATTTCATGGTGCGTGATTTCTGAGAGCTTTTTCCATGCCATTGAAGATAATTTCGGCACTTTTCCTTCAAGCTGTCTTTCCTTCTTCGATTTGTCGCAGACCAAGCTAATGGAGAATTGCGGTGAATTTTTGTTCTGGGTTTTTTAGGGCTATCTTTTTCTGTTTCGCACGATTTCAAACATTTCATATTACCTGCACTAAACAAAAATAACCCAGGTATCTTTCGAAATGGTTGCGGTTTGGACAAGAATTTTGAAGAGGTTTCTTTTTATTGTCTTGTCTTGACTTGAAATTGATACGACGATGCCTTAGCAATCAATTCAAATTAGAATTTTTCAATGATTTTTTTATTTTTTTGTTTACTTATTCGCAAATGTGTAGATGTAGACTTATTTATAATGAGGAAATGGAAAATTTACATTTCAAGTTTTTGCGGTTTTTTCCAGTGAAAATTATTTCCTGGATTTATAAATACCTTTCTGTATTGATGTACATACATATTAAGTTTTTCAATAAACAATGAGTTTTTCTGGAGAGGTTGAAGAAGACCCCCTGCAAAACTAAACATAGCTGTGAAGGAAATTAGTATCATAACTGTGAAGGAAATTAAATTTGGTCAGTCAACCATTCATTGACACTTGGATGCCATAGAGAAAGTTAGCAAGCGACATATTCTAACTCCTTTTTTTGAAGAACTGATTCCCAGTCTCATCTTTCGAAGAAATGCCGTAAATTGTAACACAGTTTCTTTATCCGTGTGACTGGTGAATAATTGTTCAGAAAGGAAGTGATCCATAAGACGGCAAAGATGATAATTTAATGTCGCAACGTTGGTTGAATGCATTTAGATTGAGCTCTGCATCTGCTTCCATCTGACAAGCTTCAGGAAAAGCAATATTTGGTATATATGGGCCTGTTGTGATACCGTATCGTGAAGTACACAGCCAATATTAAGTAGAGAATGACTCTGCATCATTTACAAACTCTTAGGTCCAATTTGCATTTACAGCTCCATTAGAAGTAGTTGTAAGTGGCACCTAGCTGGGCTCCATACTTGCAAAGCAATCAATGTTCACTTAAAACAGCCACCGCTGCGTGGAGGGTCTAATTTCCTACCTTGAGATATTCCCTAGTGCGAACAGCGTCATAAGTTCTCTACAACTCTCCAGTGATTGCACAGCTGAGGACTTCACAGCGCTTTTAAGTATGTTTGCCTTATGGTCAGTACAAGCGAAGCCATCAGCAAACCGTTCAAGCAAAAGCATGCCAACCTTTGCAAGTTAGCACGTTCCACGGTGTCCTGTAATCTCCCAATGTCCTGGCAGCTGCATTGTCGAATGTTTTGTCATCTCATTAAGAAGTGTACGGCATTTGGGGACTAGTTTCGAGGAACTATAAAACTAACTGGTTAGTGAGCAGGAACAGTCGCAGCTTCTTAAACTTCAACGTCAGCCTCAACGGCAGCTTAAGAAATTTATGCAATTGCCGCCTCTGCACCCGGGACAACAACAGCTGTCTCAGCAGCTCATTCCACAGCTTTCGACTGAACTTAGCGCGATCGAATGCCGTGACTTCTGGCTGGAAATTTTTGCAAGTTTCCGCCAGTTTAAACAGTCCCTGTCTGCATTAAAATCATAGTTTTCGCTCAGAACCAAAGGTGGACTTAGAACCAAATTGGTGCAGATCAGGCTGTCCTCTATAATTGCTTTCGATGGTTTTGTCTGTTTGACAGAAACATGGCTTTCTGCTGATACTTTAAGAGATGAGTTCTTTCCCTCGCATAAAATTTTCAGATATGATCGCAATCATGATTTGTCGAATAAAGCAGATAGTGGTAAAGTCTTAATTGCCATTCGTAAATCTCTGCCTAGCCTACTTTGTGCAAGGCTCGTGGTGTCTCATCCTGCTGAGTGCGTTGCTGTCCGTATTTCCCTGTCACACAAAGTCTGTTTATTACTTCTGTATCTGTATGTGTCTTGTAGTGCATCCCTCTCCTCGTATGAATGTATTTTAGTGAGCTGTTTGACATAATTATGTCTTACTATCCCTATTCTCCTATTTTTGTGTGTGACGATTTCAACTTGATCTCTATTCAGTGAGACCTCTCGTCAGTAGCCATTTTGTCTAATCATGCACTTTCCATTTACCTCTCATTCTCTCTTTTTTCTGTTCCTTATCGCAGTTTAATTGCATTCCTAATCATAGCAATCATTTGTTGGACCTTATTTTTTCTAATTTTCCTTTTTCTAATCCATCTATTTTAGCATCATCCTTTTCTTACGTTGATCCTGACTCTCATCATTCCCCTCTTTCCATCGATTTTTGTTTCGATTTTTGATTTGTCATCGCACAAAGAGCATAGCTCTACCGTCTTTCAACTTTTTTAGAGCAGATTATGAACGAATTATTGCTGAACTCATCACTATCAACTGTTTTTTTTTCTTGCGTGGACTTGAAATCAATGAAACTCTTTCTTTTTTTCTCTCTACTTCATTCTATTGTATCCAGATTTACTCCTGTGTTTCGTACTTGATATGATGCTTGTTCTCCTTAGTTTTCTGTGGCAGTCTCCAGATCTTTGCGCGAAAAAGATAAGGCCCGAAATGAATTTCAGCTTAGCTCCTCTGTTGAGGCTTTCTAGCGTTATCAGTCTTTGCGAGCAGTGGCTAAAAGAATTTTTGAAGAAGCGGAAATTGGGTACTTTGCCCCGATTGAAGCGTGTCTGTCCTTTTGGACAGGGTAAGTTAACGTAAATTAAGTTCTTTATGACGGAGCCTTAGGCAAGTATTACATTGAATACAACAACAATCGCTGCCGCTGTAACTTCAATGTGGCAGCGATTGTCGTTATATTCAATGTTCTTACCTAAAGCTCTGTCATAAAGAGCTTAACTTACCTTAACTTACCCTGTCCAAAAGGCTTCGAGTTATTTGAAGAAAGACACGCTTCAATAGGGGTAAAGTACCCAATTTCCACTTCTTCAAAAATTCTTTTAGCCACTGTTAACTGTAGATTCTGATACAATATCGTCTGCAAATACGTCACATATCCTGCGGCCAGACGTTGCTGTCTTCGTCTCTAATTTGCACTCGTAGTAGAAAGCATACATTATTTTCACTGTTTAACTCTTAGTAGAAACCACACCTTTCTTTATCTCCAATAGGTTTAAATGATACTCAAGATTTTAATAACTTCACATATATCCCACTAAAAATATAGGTTAAACTAACTTCAGTGCTATTTTATATTACATGAACACTCACTCAAACCTTAGGCTGTCAACGATGAAAAGTTTATATTTTACTATGGAGACTCCATAGCTTGTAACCTTAGAATTTACGTCACTGGTCACTAAACATTCAAATTCATTTCCAGAATTCACTCATCAACGAGGATAGTCACTTTGTGTTCGATTTGTTGGAGTGCTCGTGCAAACCTGTTAGCACATTGACTTACAAAAACTATTGAATAATTATCCACTTTTTTAATTCTTTGCAAGATAGCTGCAAGTATAGTTTAAATTTCCGATAATATCATTAAGATTACGGTTTTCTGTCAAATTATACTTCACATTAACATTTTTCGATTACATATCGTTCCTAAATCTACCCGATAAACACAGTAAGATGTTATTTTAAGTATATGAAATCAGTTAGACTTTTACATTTCTTTGCAAAGTCGTCAAAGATTTCCAAGCTTTGACCCATAAAGATTATACAAAAGAAACCAATAACGTGGGATGCTGATCCTTCTTAGAAATTCCACAAATTCCACTCTACAGTACAACGAAATCGGCAAAATACAGAGCAGGCTAATCCTTTGTGAAAACATCCTGGAGACATCCTACAATACCGGCATTACAGCGTTAGTTTCTTGAATAGGACACACAGGTACTCGTATATACATACATAAATAAGTCTTTGCGTACATATCTGCAAAACTTAGTATTTAAAGAGAAAATTTAAAGCATGACACATTTCATCGTTGGCACATTTCATCGAAACTTTTTTGAGGAAAAAACCCGCAACTGGAGCTGACATGCTATAGGCAAAATTTTGATAAGTTGCCGAGGTCACACGGAGCTTTGAACGTCTCGAGGTCATTTAAGATTTTCGTTTCGGCTGAAATTAAAATAAACAGTGCCTGCAAGTTATAATGCATTTCAGTCTGTTATAAACTGAGGAGGATAAATTTATACCTACAGTTTCTTATAAGCTGAGGAAGATATATGTATTTATATGACTCTGTATAATGGATTTAAATAAAGTATAATGCAATGTGAACATGTACTACCACGTTTTAGTGTAAGGGAAAAACCTTGATTGGAACTAAGTTGCTTCAACATACGTAGGTATTGTACGAATGTAGAGTATGAAATGTTTGTAAGAATTTTGTCTTCATTCTATCTGATAGCAAGATACAGTTTTATGGCTTTGTAAGTCCTAAATAAGAGAAAGTCGTTAAGCTATGGAATTAAGCTTTACTGGAAAAATGCCAACAAACTCTAACATCCAGAACTAGGTTACACATGCTACTCTGTTTCTTTCGAACATTTTATTCATAATTATCTGCGATGTAAACACTCTATGATTATACATTTTTCGGATGTTGCATTTGAGCCAAACATATCTCTTGGTTAATAGACACATAAACAATTTAAACCAAAAGCTTTCTATGATCTTCGGGTTGTTGATGTTTTCTAAACCAAATATCTTAATTCTTCCTTTGAGAAAATAAAATAAGTGATTGGAGTATTCATCATCGTTGTAGATGAAGCTTCTCATATTAACCATGACCTAGTTGATAAGTCCGCAGTCCAAAATTGTGAGTCGAATCTCTTCGCAGGTATAAGACTCATCTTTTATATCTTTAAATTTTGATTGTTTAAAAAAAATTGGTGTTAATTGATATCGCTTTAGGATGCAGAAAATATATGAAACTATTTTCTCTAATTTCAGATACTGGGCTGTTACTAATGTTGACTATATTCATTCGAGGACCAGCGGTCGCGTTTTCACGATGATATTTCTTGTATGGTTTCTTGCAGTTATCGTGTCGCTAGCGCCACAGTTCGGATGGAAAGATCCTGAATACCTGCAGCGAATCGAACAGCAGAAATGTATGGTGTCTCAAGATGTTGCTTATCAGGTGTGTCACCATTAAGAATTAGAAAAGAAAGAAGATTGAAGAATTTGAATTTACTACTTTTCCCTGTAAATAGGTGTTTGCAACGTGTTGCACGTTCTACGTTCCACTTTTTGTTATCCTAGTGTTATATTGGAAAATTTATCAAACAGCGAGAAAACGAATCCATAGACGAAGGCCGAAACCAATCGATGTGACTGCGAATAATAATCAGGTATGAATTGATTTACTTTTGAAAAGGATTTGCATTAATTATGTAACTGAGCGAATAATTAGGAGCCTAAGAGCCTAGACAGACGACACAAGTTAATTATCATTTCGAGCCCAATGATCATTATCCATTACGTGTGTCATGGTTAATCATCATTTATAACATCATCGATGAGGTTCTACGAATTATCATTTGGAAGCTAATGCTCATTTGCTCTTATCGATTGTCGCTCCATCTACGGAGAAGATTATGAAATTTACTGGGGAAATTCGGGAAATTCCAATTGAAATAATGTAGTTTCTAACTGTCAAAAACATAAACATATTATTCCGAATATATTACAATATGGCATGCAAATGTTTCATTTTTTGCACATTTCTTCGTATTCTCTTCTTCAATACCTGAACATTTTATATTTTATTCCTTATCGTGATTAAATTTTTTTTTTGTGTAAAAAATCCATAATTTTACACAAAGGCTTATTCGCAGTAAAACTTGTACTAATTTCTGATTTTTTGATGTGTTTCGATAAACCATAACTGTCAAAATAATGCCATTTAAATTCAAACAACCTACAGCTGTTAAACAACCTCAAATAACCGTGTGTCACTCTCCAAACAAATTATCATAAGCGTTCAATGATCATTGTGTTAATGATCATTAACTTGTGTCGTCTGTCTTAAGTCTAAGTCAATGTGAATACTGATTTTTTTTTAAGTCACCAACAATGATTGAGCACTCTGTTGAGGAATTTGTTCCATCATTCACTTTACCTCTAATTTAACCCTTACTGTATAACGTCTTTTTCGACACCTTAAACGTGTAACGTCGGGTATCTCGTGTCTGATGCTTAAAAAAGTACATTAAAGTGTTATAAAAAATCTGGAAAAATGCATGTTACCTTATTAACTATCCTACTTTAAGGATCTTTCTGTATATTCCCGATTTTTTCATTTGTTTAAACAATATATTCATATAAACAAATAAAAACGTGAAAAATATCTTTTTTTCAAAAAATCGTAAACTTGTCAAAAATTAATACACTTTAAAAATTCAAACGGGAAATTAAAGCATAAAATAGTTCTTTAAAGCAAGAAAATTGTAGAAGTATGTATGAATTAATGGGATATTGAAGTTTTGAGCATCTAAATCACGTTTTTTAAAAGTACGTAGATAGATACAAATTACATTAAAATACACATTTTATTCATTTTTAATTAATTTTAATGATGAAACTGACATCAAATACAATTACTTATTGTAAAATCATAAACAAAAATCAAAAGTATGAAAAACTTATAGTAATATGGAGGCTAAATTATTGCGCATAGTAAAAACATAACTCATATCTGTGCTCTTCAGACACAGGCATTCGGCAATCGCAAATAGCACAGCGTTTTCTTATACCTATTTTAGTCGGCTACAGAATATTATTTACAACGTCTTTTTCTCCTAAGATAATCAGAATGTTTGATTTCGTTAGTCGTGTAAGCTGCATCCGATCATTCAAATGAGGCTTTATCAAAGAAAGACTTAATTCAGCCAAAAAAACGCTGCGATTCAAAATATCGTGATTAGCTACTTTATTCCATAAAATGCAGGCATTGACTCCAGCTTGATCGATAATACCAAAGAATAAACGCAACGGTCATCGTAATGTTTTTCGTGCACACGAATATCTAGCGCAATCTGGTCTAAAACATCTGTCCCACCTTTATTTTTGTTGTAATATAAAATAGTCTTTGGTTTCGATTTATCACTGTCCATCTTGATAGATTTGTGCACCGATGATAGCAAGAGAACGACTTAGTTTTTTTTTCGGACAATAGGACGTCAAGGAAAGTTGACCAGCGTAACCTACTCTCATGGTACCAGCCGAAGCAGTGTGCTTGAGTGTATCAGGCACCTGTCGTTTATTTTTTCTCGAAGTACCGATCATCTTCAAATTATAAGTGTCTCACATCTTTTCAAAGCATTCTACAGAAGAGAACCAATTGTCACAAGTGATAAATCTTCCAGAATCATGTATCGGCTCAAATAGACGTCGTACAAAGTATATTGTCACCGATTTGGCTCGCTCTGGAGTAACTCGACCAGTGTAGGGAATCGCGTTCAACGTGTAAAAAGTCCTCGAGTCATTTAACGATAAAACTTTTATACCATAGCGGGCAGGCTTTGATTTCATGTATACGCGAGCAGAAAACCTTCCTCGGAATCCCAGTAACTGTTCATCTGTGGTAACATTGTCGCGTGGGGTGTAGTTAACTATAAAATTTTCTCCTGCTTCTGAGCAGCATGGTTTCATCAAGGGTCGCTCTACATCGAAAACCTTATGGAGTTCAAAAATGTTGTAGCCTTTGGCTTTGATTGTCAACGTCAAGTTGATGTAATTTACACAGACTTTTCGAAGGCTTTTGATTCTGTGAACCATAACCTGCTGCTCCTTAAACTTAATGGTTTCGGTGTTTTTGGCCCCTTCCTCTCCTGGTTTTCCTCTTATCTTCATAGTCGTCCTTGCAGAGTTACTTTTAATGGTTCCACTTCCTTTCCTATATTTCCCACATCTGGAGTTCCTCAAAGTGGTATCCTCGACCCCTTACTTTTCATCTTGTTTGTCAATGACCTTCCTCCTGTTATCAA
The DNA here is from genome assembly GCA_963978885.1 of Nemotelus pantherinus. NCBI lineage: Eukaryota > Metazoa > Arthropoda > Insecta > Diptera > Stratiomyidae > Nemotelus > Nemotelus pantherinus. The sequence goes on along the minus strand of OZ022264.1, from coordinate 258,828,880 downwards.
TTCTTCCTGTCTTTTATATGCAGATGACTTAAAATTATACAGAGCAATCAAGTCTGCGAACGATTTTCATCAATTGCAAGCTAACTTGTTTGCTTTTAATCTCTGGTGTCAAGACAACTTCTTGCCACTGAACATTTTGAAGTGCCATCAGATGTCTTTTGCATATAAAAATACTCCAAATGTTTTCTCTTATTCTTTGTCTGGTATTTTCCTGTCAGTTGTCCAGCATTTTAGAGACCTGGGTGTGGTGTTTGACTCAAAGTTAAGATTTGATGTTCATGTCATGAATATGACGTCCAGGGCCTCTAGAATTGCTGGATTTGACTTGTATTCTCCGTATATGTTTACCACCATTTCTTCCTGTATTCATTTATTTGTCTCCTTAGTACGCAGTATTCTAGAGCACGCGTACCAAATCTGGTCTCCGTGCTTTCAGTATTTATCTGACGCCATTGAATCTGTTCAGCGCAGGTTCACTCGCTCGCTTCTTTTTAAATTCAATATTCCCTATTGTCCCTACTCCTCTCGTCTTTCCATCCTTCGTATGTCCTCGTTGCAATCTCGGAGATTGTTCCTCGATGAGTGTTTTCTTTTTAAACTTTGCCAAGGCATTTTTTTGTCAGTTCTTGGTTCCCAGATAACCAGATGTGAATCTAGTCGTCCAAGGCGTTCTTCTGAGATTTTCTCTGTTTCGTTTGCTCGTACGGAAGTCTATTTCCATTCACCTTTGCTGCGTCTACCCAGAACGCATAATGCTTTCAACCCTAGAATGGTACGGTAAATTTTTGGATGATTTTAGGTACATGTTTTTACTAAAAAGAAGGCAACAATAGTATTATGCACATTTTTTATTTGATCATTAAACATAAAAAGATGATATAGCTTCTAGCCTCATGGCAGTTGGAGTGGCCAACTGGCTGATACGCGACGTAACATATACCGCATGTGAGTAAAAATTACTCATCGGTACCATTCCAGGGTTAAGCTTGGTCCTCTCCCGCAATAGTTTTCACAATTCAAGCATGCATTGAAAATGTTACCTAATTTTAGTTTTCAAATTATTCAATTATTTTTGTTATTTCTTTTCCTTTTTTATGTTTCATTCCTTTATTTTTGCTTTCTTGACGCTGCAATTGGAATTGTATCTGTAGCGCAAGGGATTGATAAATAATAAATAAATAAATTCCCGATAAAAAGATCCCACAGTTCGCGTATGGGAGGCATAAAATCGTGTGGTTTAATCATCGAATCGAAACCGAGCTTTGAAACGCCTCACCGACATCACTGTTTTATATAAGTTTGTGCCAAATTCATCGGACCACAAAATCTCAAAGTCTCTCCTTGCTAATACAACAAACCTAGGTACGCTTTTAATTCTCTTAATGACAAATTAGAAAACGTTGCTGAATTAGCGGCTTCAATCACGTCAGTATTTTTATATTTTTCAATTTCTGCGTTTGTCCATTTCAAAATTAGATCCAATATGTTGTCCGAAAATAGTGCATTCCAAGATTCTTATAGGTTTGTAGCATTTAAGATGTTACCTTTAGCTGCAGGCAAATGGATCGTTCGAGATGATCTCGAACGTCTACCACTTGCCTCCGGAGCATCAAGACTCCACTTGAACTTGTCCTTGCCGTGGGCAAATCTGCGCTTTCTTCGCAGAGATGTTTGTTCTTCCTCCTCCTCCTCTACATCATCATCAGAGTCGACCTCCTCACTAGAAACTTCAGTGCCGCTAGACTATATATCCTCGACATAATCCTCATCTTTCTCGGAATCAGTAGCATCGCTGCCGTAATCAACTTTGTGATCTCGCTCACTTAAAATGCGAGTAATTTCAGCATGTGTTCTTTGCGACATTGAATCTGAGGAATAAAATTGAAATTCTTATCACAATTACATAAACTTCGATTATAATAATAATAAAAACACATCAAAATTTGAAAACAGAACACGTGTTTATTTAAAAGTTAGGCTAGGAAACTCGAATAGATTAATATTTATAGATAACTAAGATTAATTTATCAATTCCTAATGAAAAAACATAAATTTTCAGTAAAAAAAACATCCAAATTTAAATAAACATTTTACTTATCTGCAATTTAAAGTTAACGTAACATGTAACATCGGGTCACTTGTGTACTTTTAAAATTTCGGTTGGCTCTCACGACTGCTGTTTACACACTAGACCGACGGCACTAGGGGAGCTAGTAGCTTAGTAGTATACAATTATTTTCAGTGTAGTTTAGTACCGCCCCTCCCAACCCGTTTCCAGCTACAGCGGACAGTCACTTTTGCCAGGGCACGAGTGACCTGACGTTATACGGTAAGGGTTAACTTAGGTTACCTTTACAGAGCGCACTTAGCTTAGAGTTTAGTGTGAGGTCCTCAGTCCGAACCTGAATTCGACCCAGTGACCTCACACACCAGGAACCAGTGCTGTATCAACTAGACTACATGAATGAAGATTCTAATACGACAATACCTATGACACTAAAAACGATTAATCTTTACATTGTCAAGTTTTTGCGTCATAATAACTTACAGTAATGAAAGGAAAATATAATCAAAATGATTATGTGCCATCAAATTACCGTAAACATTTTCGTGTCAGTATGTTACCATTAATACGTATTTTTAGTCTAAGGAGTTTGAACTTTGTTTGGTTTTTCGAAAGCCTATACAAGGTTGGGAAATCTTTAAACGTATACCAACACAGCAGACAAGCGCTCGTAGATTCTATTTTGGCCCAAATGATTTATGAACTTTCTTGAAAAACTCCGAAACTTTTTATTATGCACGGAATGAATTTGAGGATATTGTACGCTCTATCATTACGTTTTGCTCCCAAACATGTGCGAGAAGCCTTCTGATTCAGTATACACCATAAATATTGTCTCTACGGAGATTATAACTTGGGAACTTTGGACTCATGCACGAACTTCTAAAGGCCTACATGAAATACGTGCTTCGACCCCATACAAGCGCCACTTTTTTTTTACGTTGCCCAATAATAGGCCGCACCATCGCTACCTTGTCTCAGTACAGTAAAAAGGATCGAGTGCCACAAACAAAGCAGTAATATCGCATTGTCGACGACCTCTGTCATTAAACAGTCTTGTAACATATGTGTCATAAGTTTTACGACTGTGACAACTTCAAAACTTTTCATATCGTCTCTAAGGATCCGTGATTCGGAGATTTGATGTTCGGATGGAAATACATGCTTCATTGAAATTCAAAACGGGCGACAAAACGAATGCGGGAGCGTCAACTGCAGGCTAAAAACCATCTCGACTCGAACTTTTTCACGAAGCAGTAAGCAGATAAGGCGAAATAGAATGGGGACAGAGCGCGGAGCTCATAAGCGATATTTGAGTGATTACAGGGAGAGAGTCAGCATACAACAGTGGGAAGAATAGAACAAAGTTTTGTTTTTGTGACATGTGACCTCAAACGTTCCATATTGCATGCCAGATAATAAACCGAATTCGGTCGGGTGATGACAGTGAAATATGGTCAATAATGGCAGTAATTTGTCGGGGATGATATTTGACAGAAACTGTCATATATGAGTCGCATCATTGTGGTTGAAATACGTGTTTTGAGTAGAATTTAATAAGTTGCATGAAGTTCCGAATTGCTCACCTATGTTTAATTCATTATTACAATTCACATATTCAGCGGAATGGCTTATAGTTCTAACCGGAGTTATTTTATACCTTCCTTCTATTTAAAACAAGATACAAGGGAAAGAAGAATTGTTATGTTAAAGGAAATATCTGATAAATTATAAGTAATCAAGAATGGTGTTATCATGCTCAAAGAGTCAAGAAATATTTATTATCAAATAGAGAAAATTGCTGATGCTCAAACAATAAAAAAAAACTATTGACTTTTGGATCTTTTGAATTATAAATAGATAGTGATGATTCTGTTGGTAGAAAAATTTCCAATTAACCTAAACCACAGCGTAAGAAGTTAGTTCCTAACCAGCGTACCAACTCCGTATATGTAAACGGTCCAAAAATCCAATGATCTAACTTGTGATTGTATTGTTGGTCAGCCTGGAAAGTTCGAAGAAATCGCATGGAACAGAAAGAGATGCAATATACGATTCAATAACTACATACTCAGGCTAGATTTTTCACTGCTCCCATACGGCTCACTCTCGCAAAAACTACCAGCATACTCTCAGACTGCTTTGACAGATAATGCATTGGGTAAATGGAGGCTCCATTTCTTTTCATTTCAACTGCTTTTTTTGGGAAAATGGAATAAGTTGGTGCGCTGGTTGTTACGCTGTGCCTAAACTTTGAAAATTATTGACGTCATATTTCAGAGCAACACACGAGAGTTCTGAAAACTCCTTAACCACATACAAACAGCTACCGGGCAAATTTGTCTCAAGTAACAGTGCTGACACAGATGTGGCCTAATGTTTTCATTGCGGGAAAATATGTATTTATAGTTCTCAAATGATAATCGAATATCAAGCAACAGCTTTGAAATAATTATGAGAATATATGTATAGTGTTTTGATAGTTGAACCCAACTAAGAATCTACTTGCACGTAGGGCTGCCAACTCAGTAGATCGGAAATCCGGGAGGAAAATAAAAAAATAAGTAAAAATCGATTTTATTTATTTAAAATGATATTTCCCTACACTACGAGTTGCTTGTAATGCCTTTTGATTTGCAAGGATAAAGTTATAGAATTCTTTACATGTGTAATTAAAATTTGTGCATGCCTGTATATCGGATTTTACATGTGTTTCATCAAGCCGATTACGATTTTTTGACCACAGTATATATATAATACCAGTTCTGGTGCACTTAAGAGGAACAAAAAAGGTGCAAATAAGAGAAGCAAAGAGGAGCAATAAGGACATGGTGCCTGCGAAAATCGGCCCGCGCATGACGTAAACGATTATCTCGAACTGATAAACAACCCTTTTGAGCTAATAAAGAACCCTGTTGAGCTGACAGTACAGTTGGGCCGATAAACAGGGTAGCGGAACTGATAAACAACCCTGTTAAGCTAACAGCCCTGCTAAGCTGACAGCCCAGTTGAGATATTTATCAGTTCAAAGAACATCGCTTACGTCAAGCGCGGAGTGATAATCGAAGGCACCATGTCCTTATTGCTCCTCTTATTTGCTCCTCTTTTGCTCCTCTTAAGTGCGCCAGAACTGGTATTATATATCTAAAACACGATCAGCGGCAACATTTGCGATAGCGATCGATAGAGCAAATGTAACAAGTTTTTTATTTCTATGCCCGATTCTTCTTTACATTTATCAAAAAAATTTAACCAACGCAAGTCTACCGTCATTGTTTCACTTGCCACAAAGTCACGCACTTCTCGCAAATTTTTTTATGTGAACTGTATTTTCCGGGAAAATCCCGGAATTCCGGGAGAGTTGGCAACCCTACTTGCACGTGGTTTCATTAGAAACCGCTAACCCAATGGAAATTTTATTTGACTTCTAAGAATATTAGGCTGGCAGCAAAATATTATTAATTTGCGGTTTTCGCTGATCAGAAGAATACAAGCGCCAGAATTAGTTTTATACAGGTGACGGACGTAAGCTGGCAAACAGCAGCTGGTAGTTATCAAAGGAAAGTTATAATCGGTTCGAATTGGCACAGAACTTTAGAAGAGGTTAGAAGTCGGTGCAACACACTCGCAAAAAATCCTTGAAACATTTGTAAAACTCTTCTTAACCTGATAAATGGGTCGAAATTTTCCGCCTCGCCAGGAAAACAGATATAATGCTGATGATGGTACTTTCTATCATGGAAATTTAATTCGGACCTAAGCCATAGCTTAAAAAATACAGTGGGCAAAAAAAGTCAAGGCACAAATACTTAGTAAGAACAAAAAGCCTATTTTTAATGCGACTTCAATAATAAATGATTGTGCTTTTGCATTTAATTAAAAGCTTTGCATGTTTACTTTAAGAACAAAAATAAACCAGTAACGAAGCAAATTTCACAAAATTGACGTAAAATTTTTCAGTGAAGTACCAAAATAGAGCAAAAAAAGTTGAGGCACAGCACAGTTTTAACAAATTAGTGATGGAAAAGCTTAACAACGGAGATTACCATGAGCCCTTACCAGGCTCTATCAAACGAATCGAAAGAATCTTGAAAGAGTGCAAAGAGACGATTAGAGCGGTTAATAAGCTACGGGTCTCAAACCCGACGTCGCCAAGAATTCTGTGCCTTCCAAAGATACACAATGAAGGAAGTGAGCTAAGAGAAATTGTCACCGCTACAAACGCTCCAACAAGGAGAATCGCAAAGTGGATTTTAGACGAGTGTTAGGCCTTAGGGAAGATTAGCGATAGAACAGTTAAAAATCGAGAACAAATTATAGAGTGGCTTGGCAGAGTGGCAGCAATAGGGGAAGATGGGCTAATTGTATCATTTGACGTGGTTCCAATGCGTGGCGGTAAAACAAGCACCCGCATTCTTTGAAGACTGGCTATTAGAGAAAAATAGCTCAACGTAGAGGAGGAAGAGCGCTAAATACTATTTGAAACTTGCCTCGGTTTGCATGAATGAAAGTTACTTTACTTTCAGAGGCAAGTACTTTAAAGCTGTGAAAGGCATTGCCGTTGGAAATCCTTTATCCTCCCTTATGAGTGAGATATTTATGGACAGACTGGAGAAGAAAATTCATGAGGAAGGTTTGTTTCCTCATTTCTGGTTGAAATATGTAGACAACATTCTAGCTATCGTAAGAAAAAATACTTTGCAAGAAACTTTGGAGAAGTTAAACTAAGCAGATAAGGATACCCAATTGGCAATGGAAGCTGAAAGCAATGAGAAACTTTCCTTCTTGGATTTGCTGATCATAAGGAAAGAAGGTCTTCTTAGGTTTAATATCTACCGGAAGCCCACACACACCGAGAGAACAGCTCCATTCACGTCTGATCATTGGCACACCCCAAAAATTTCGCCCATTAATTCGAAGATTCACCAACTATTCATTCACCAACTCACCAACTATATACATTTGTCAAACGAAACGGTTAGTTGGTGCTATGGCACGGACAAGACGGAGCGACGAGAGCATCGAGTCGAGCAACGCGCTCAAATGGTTCATATATTTCCATGTCAAAGGAGCGACCAAAGCAGAATTGTGATAGTAGCGGCGAGATTGACTCAGACTGATTTCGTTGCTCGACGCTCTCTTCGCTCCATCTTGTCCGCACCCTTAGACTAACGGAACATTCGCGGGAAGCAGCATCAGTGAGGAAAAGGAACACAACGTAAGTACGATCAGCAGTAGGGAAACACATCCTGGAGGAGGAGCAAAACATAGCATGGGACAACGTGGAGGTGATTAAGGGGTTAGTCCACTGTTAAACTGCTCCAAATGAACTTTTTTTTTAAACAGCTACCAAAAAAAAACTATTCAAGATATCGATTTGAAATTTTACATACATCTTAATTGAAGTTTAAAGTTAACGTTTTATTGGAAAAATTTAAATGGCGGACCTGCGGCGATCCTTTGGGGCGGTCACCATTTTGTTTTCTAATAATTTTTTTCAATGACAATGTTAACTTTTAACTTCAATAAAGATGTATATAAAATTTCAAATCGATATCTTGAATAGTTTTCTTTTGGTAGCTGTTTAAAAAAAAAGCTCATTTGGAGCAGTTTAACAGTGGACTAACCCCTTAAAGAGGTACAGCAGGTACGAAAACAGGATGCGTAAGGAAACCTGAGCATATGGAAAACTCCGATGAACAGACGGCTAAACACAAACCAAGGAAACTGCGCATCACCATTGTTCAGGTTAATTTGAAGAGAAATTTTACAATGAGGAGAAAAAATGCAATTAATATAGATAGTTAAATGTACTTAAGTATGTAAGTAGTAGATGAATAGTTCGTAATTAGTATTAGTCACTACTGTAAAAGTAAGCACTACAAATAAGATACCTATGTTACATTATAATTAGACCAATAGACACTGAAGAAGAGGGCAGATTATCCTCCAAATATCGATATCTGAAATCAAGAAATCAAAATATATGTAGCTTCAAAAGGAAAAGATTGGGTTTAAATCAAAATATTTTTTACGAGCTAGGAAAAAATGGGTTTACATTAAAAACACAATTTCTTATTTTCTTCCGTAGGAAGATATTATTTCAGAAAGACTTTCTTGTTTGACGAATTTTTTACTAAAATTGTAGAAGACTAGTGGAACTTGTATTTATCTTGAAAAAACCCCATTTTTGCGAGTGAATAGAACAGCATTTTATAAGTTAGAAAACATGTTTCTAAAATTATACCTTTATCACACCAACATGGTTGAACTGTTATGATTACCCAGCATACCATGTAGCGAAGGTATTGCCAAAAACGAATGCTGGCGACCCTTTTTGCTTCACTTATAGTGAACATAGTGCGGATTTAAAGCATTTCTCGCTTATATTCACTTAACGCGAATCTGAAGTGAGGACTTGGGAACATAGGAACATGCTCTTATGTTCGCCTGTCGTCATTTCAGATTGACTTAAAGCGAATTCGCCAACATTCGCTTCTGGCGACTCTTTTTTCCTCACTTCTAGCGAAAATAGTGCAGTTTCAAAACATTGCTCGTCTATATTAACTTTAAGCGAATATGAAGTGAAGGTTCCTGTGCCTTCTCTTATGTTCGTTTGTCCTCACTTTAGATAAACTTAAAGTGAATTCGCCAACATTGGTATTTGGCGATAATTGCACTACATGTCGTACTGGACATTTTATTCTCATTTAACTAAAATAAAAAGTGATTTTTGGAACCTTTGTCATTCGCTTTTTGAGGACTGAATTGTGTGGTATTTTCCGGGAGTGATCACAACGTGTTAGACCATATTTGAAGTGTTAAAACGTGAAGAGTGTGAAAAGTGCCATAATAATTAGTAAAGGTAAGGATCTCAGTGTTTGTCGAAAAACATTTTGTCCGCAATTTGTTAAATTTGGGTACATGAATATAGTTAAAGTACAATTATTCAGATGAGTCGTTTCTCCATTCAAAAAGAAGCCCAGCAAATTTACAGCCATTTGGGTAGTATTCCTTGAACGGAAATTACTGGCAATAAAGCGACACGCAGTCAAAGTTTTCTGCAATATTCCTCATCACCTCCGTCTGAATGTCAGTTTATGATGAAGATATATCCATTGAAATCGGAGTAGCAGCGTAAACGGCAGTAATATTTTTTTTAATAATATAAGCAACAATAGCTCTTTTATAATCTCTAGGCTAAGTGAGTGGAGCATTAAATATAACATATCATTGGCTGCTCTTAATAGTTTACTAGACGTATTAAAAACCGTCATTCCAGAGCTTTTAAAAGATGGTAGACCTTTAGAGAAAACGCCTCGGGAAAACCTAGTACAGGTCATGGGAAATGGTCAATACATCCATTTCGGATTGGAAGATGCTTTAACTGATTTTTTCACATCCATCGAAGGACAAATATCAAGCAATGAAATTGAATTGGATTTCAGCATAGACGGTCTTCCTATTGCGAAAAGTTCTAAAAGTCAAGAATGGCCAATTTTAGTTAGCGTCGTAAACTATAGCGTTATGCTTATGATAGGCATTTATGGTGGATATTCAAAACCTCCAAACTCAAGTGATTCCTTAAATAAATTTGTGGAAGAACTGTCTCAATTATTGTCAGAGGGGATGATTTATAGAAGCATTAGACAAAGAAAGCAGCCTGAGCATCATTTGAGTTTAAGCCAGGTAGCTATTGAAAATCTTCCGATTGATTGCATCGACAACTTTCCATTAGATGATATGCATACTGTGTGTCTCGGTGCTATGAAGTCTTTACATACTCATTGGATAAAACATAAAAATCACATATATTCATTGACGCCCGATAAGACCAGAAAATTGAACAAAGCACTACTGTCTTTAAAAAAACATATAACTTATGAATTTTGTAGGTCTCCCCGTGATTTAGATGAACTAGACAGATGGAAAGCAACTGAACTAAGACCATTTTTATTATATACTAGACCTTTTGTATTGTCAAATATTTTAGATAGCGAAAGATATCACCAAAAAACAGCTCTCAGTTTTATCAAAATGTGGATTATATTTTGATCTAAGCAGTCTCGAAGGTTGTAAACATATCCTTTCTACTCATTATAATGACTCGCAACGAGTCGCCTATCACATGTCACTAGCGAGCCACAAATATTCACCAAAGGCGAATGTATATAACCCTCAATATATTCGTTTTTGGCGAAGCTTATCGACTCGCAACGAATCGTATATCACATGTCACCAGAGAGTCACATATATTCACCAAAGGCGAATGTATATAACCCTTAGCATATTCGTTTTTGGCGAAGCTTATCCACTCGTCAGAGCTTCGAAAAAGATGATTCGTCACGAATGAATATTTGGGCGGCCTACTTACTCGTTAGCGAACTGTAGGTGAATTCGTTCTCGAATAAAACATTCGTTAAAGTGACTCGCTAATGACTCGTTAGCGAATCGCTTGGTATGCTGGGTACATTCAATGCAAATACTTTCTGATAGAAAACACATTTGCATCTATTGAACAATATTTTGAATTCGTTTTTCGCGGGAATGTATCGATCGCAAAATACTTTTTTCTTTCGAAATAAGAGTCAGTGTCCGTTTTAATTTACCTGTCAATAATTGAAAGTGCGAAAGTGGTTAGGAATACTAGTCATTCATATTTGCAAGTAATTACAATAATTTTTTTTCATTTATCCGACAATTTCGAGATAATTGAAAATACGGTGGCTATTAAAACATCTAGTAGTTTGAAATTGCATTGCATTCATTTTGCATTCCACCGAACTCAACATTTTCTATTAGTGCACTGAATCACATGAAATAAATTACAAAATTCATCATCTTTGCGCTGAGAGTTGTTTAATTACACATCAAGTGCAGTGAATTAAACTTGAAATTAAATGATTGCAATTTATAAACGCCATTCGGAGCTTCGATTCGTGACAGCTTACGAGACAGAAATGAGTCCATCATCACCGACAATTGTGCTTCATGTTTTCAATATATAATTGACACATTTGCAACGCTTGTAACAACTCGAAACAGCGGGATACCTGCATCTTCAATAATGTCTTTCTTATCCATTAAATACCCTTTGATGTGGGTCTGATTGACTTAAATTCCAGATAACCAACTACATCCTTGGAACACGAATAACAGCCGCTTAAACGCACAAAATGACGAGTTATTGCCCGGGAGCAGGAAGTGAATTAAATTACTCTAAATTAATGGACTTTCATGGAATGATGGATGGCATAATAGGGCATCCAACACCGCGTTTAGCTGCCCGTATATTACCCATTATTTAATTATCCCTCATGAGCGTCGTTCTTGAGAAAATAGCTTTCGTCCATCAAGTTGTAAGAGAGATACGAAAGCACTTAAGGCAACACACATATGCAGCCCAATTACCCAACACAAAGATGGTAGAACGCATGGGGTGTCCTTCACGGCATTCCGTCTCCGTAAGAATCTTCTTCATTTATCACTCTCCAAAGACTTTTACGTGAAATCATCCTTTCGTCGAAGACGTGCTGGATACACTTTTTTCAGCATGTCTGCCTTCACTCCATTTATCAATCGGGATGAGGAGAAGAATGAAGATTTTTAGACTCATTACAACAACACTTTGCCCCGTGAATAATGCAACTTTTTAAAATCAATAGACAAAGAGAAGACAAATATGATGTCGTTGAACGTTTAGTGGTCACGTCCACGCTCAGAAAACTAGTCTTGCTTTCACGACAGCTTTTATTATCAAAACAAAAGAAGCACCAGAACAACTATCTTATTCTATTGGAGAGCGAATGACAAAAGCTGTGTCATTAGCTCGACAGTCTGCATAAGAAGTTATTTTTAGAGCATTTTTTTTACATGGAATCGAAATATCACTTTAAACTTTAAAACGAGATGTATGATTGAAAATCAAATTCCATACCAAACATTCCATACTTAACTAGATTTTCGCTTAATTTGAAATTATTTATCATTTTAACTTTATATGATTTTTGTTTTGATTGTTGATTTTTGACAAAGTTACAGGGGAACTTTGAATCGTCAAAATTCAGCTGACTATTCATATATAAACTTTCACGACATTCTCGTAGGGTCTCTGGCAGTGAGAAGATGTATTGGGTTGAGTCATAAATACTTGCCAATGCAGGTAGAGGGCAATTGAAATTTCTCTGGAATCCTTATTAATTGTAGTGGAGTGATCGTTTTGCTTTTAAATGACAGGTATGGGCTAGTCATTCTTAATTTAGAAGTTTGACAGTGCGCACATAGATTTTTGTGAAAAATTCAGGTATTAGAAATGGAAAATTTGAAAGTGCATTTTAGACATATTATGTTGTGGCAGTTTAAACTTTGAAACAACGCAAGGGCAACAGCTGAAAAAGTATGAAAAAGTGTTTATGGTAGTGTAGTAATAAGTGAAAGAACAGTGAAGAATTGGTTCACTAAATTCCGTTCCGGAGATATGACGCATCAGGGTGATCCAAGGCCGGGTCAGCCTTCTGATTTTGACGATAACCAATTGAAAATTTTGGTAGAACAAAACCTTCGACAAACAACGTGAGAATTAGCAGAGAAGCTGGATACATCTCAATCAAGTGTGCGCCGGCACCTTGAAAAGCTAGGGAAAGTTTGTAAACTTGGAGTCTGGGTGCCACATAATCTCACTGAAAACAACAAGGCGAACAGAATGTCGATTGCCACAAGTCTCCTCTCACGCCAAAGAAATTAGCCTTTCTTGGCCAATATTGTTGCAGGGGATGAAAAGTGGATAACCTATGAAAATGTCGTCAGGAAAAGGCAGTGGCTGGATAAAGACACGGCACCGGAACCTGATCCTAAAGCTAGTATTCACGGCAAGAAATTTTTATTGTGTGTATGGTGGGATCGCCTGGGTATCATTCACTATGAGCTGATGAATCGCAACGAAACAGTTACAGGAGAATTACAACAGCTGCAACATGTGCAACAAAACTTATTAGCAAGGGTCGAGCGTTGATTAATCGACGGCAAGTAGCGTTACTCCATGACAATGTCAGGCCCCACACCGCTAGGATCACCCAGGACAAAATATTGGAGCTAAGCTGGTTCGTTTTACCTCACCCGCCATATTACCCGACCTTGCTCCAACCGATTTTCATCTTTTCCGGTCGCTTCAGAATTCCCTTAATGGAAAAACGTTTACCAACGATGACCAGGTACTTCAGCACGTCGACTCCTATTTTGCAACGAAGCCAAGAACATTCTACGAGAAGGGGATTGATACATTGCCTGATAAATTGCAACAAGTAATAAATAATAATGGTGAATATATTACAGATTAGTTTATGAATTTGTAATTTTTATAATGAAATAAATTTATAGCACAAAATCGGCAATTACTTAGGACTCAACCCAATTTTCTGGAGAATTACAAAGTGGTTTAACCTCAATACAGGCTGCTACATGTGTTTTTCTCCACGACGGCCTTTCTCTGAAATTGAGCATACAGGAATCAAATAGACGCATTTGTAAATTCATATAAATAACAGCGAGAATAATGTTCAAATGCGTTTAAGCTTACCATTTTTTTATTAATTGTGTAAACGTTGGCTGATGCCTGCAAGTCAGGCAGCCAGGATTTTTCTCTGCAAGAAGCAGAAAAAACCGGAGGGAAAACAACTTTCGTGAAACAGAAATATTATTTAGTTAGCCAAAATGCTCATATAGTTTATCGAATCAACATTAAAAGAATTAAACATTTTAAATTGTGATAAAACACAAAATTGTAATTCTCTTCTCTTGTTTTCACCCAGCCGGCACCACAAAAGAAGAAAAGCCGTTTAAAAATTCGACTCGCATCGAAATTCACCAATCAAGGAAAATCTGCTGTTTCATCGTTAGGCTTAGTCGAAGGTAACTCCACAAACACTGTTAATACTGTGGAAGACACCGAATATAGTAGTAACGTCGATAGTAAAAAAGGGATCGAAGTGACAGCCTTCACAATCACAGATGAGGTATGTATTTTGAGCTCATTTATCACGCTAATTATTTACTAATTGCAAGTATACTCGTCCGCATAAAGAAGTGCTTTGCCTTGTTTTTTGCTATATTTCAACCCAAGATTTTATAACTATTGGTTTAAGCGAATTACCGTATATTACACGCTCTTGGTTTTGAAATCTTGAAAGTGTGCAGAGGAATAGACATTCGGATTAAGAGCTTAGGAGCAAAGAAAGTTGTTTCTCGCATTTTCATGTGTGTTCGTTGTTAGTAAAATTAAATCGTGTATCGATTACGTGCGGCAAGGTAGCAAAACTATATGTTTGCCGCCCTCTTTGCAGCCTTCTTCAACTGGACTGCTATCCGTAAAACGCAACAGTCGATCCATAATGTCGGGCTTCCACCAAAGAGACAATTTGAAAAACAGTTTTGTTTTCAAAAAACCAAACAAAATACTTGTTTTGTTTTTTGAAAACAGTTCCGTTTTTTGTAAACAGACTGTTTCAACTGAACAGACAGGTTTATTTTTCAGTTCTGTTTATCCTGTGTCCGAGAAATGTCTGAAGACGGTGATTTTATAATTAACTGTAATTTTTTTTTATAAATGATATTAAAAAGAAAAAAAACCGAGATATTGGGCCAATTCTCAATTAAAAAGGAGAGTTGATTATAGCACGAAAGAATTATTGGAAGATTTATCCACTGACGACGTGGGCTTAAATAGAGAAATGAGATAATCGTGACTACTTTTTTGAGCTCATTATAACAGTTTACACAAATATGAAAAATTCTTCAGTTTACACAAATTTGAAATACACAGGAATACAAATTTAAAACCAAATTTAAAACAAACTTAAAAACTAAAGTACATTAATCGATATACTGAGTGTTCTCGCAGAAAAAAATGCATGTTTCAACCAAATGGACACAAAAATTGCGAACAAACATGTTTTCCTTTGATCTTACCGACTCGCGATGGGAAGGTGTTTTGTTTACTAAAACAGTTTTCAAAGACAAAAATGTTCTCGAAACTGTTCAATTTTTACAAAACATTCGTGTTTTTGTTCAGAAAAACATTTTTTGTCCGTGTTTCTTGTTTTGTCTCTTTAGTGGAAACCCGGCATAATAAATCAGTCTTTGCTAGGGTTCGTTAAACTCGATAGTACTATCGATAGCTGAGAACTGCTGAAAACCTGTTTTTTTACAACCGTTTTTGAGTCAATTTCATAGATTTTTGGCACTAATTCATAATATTTTCAAGTATAATTAATATTTCTTCAAATCAAATTCATAAAAATCGAAACCTATTCATAATTTTTTAGTGAAATTCATAATTTTTTTTGAATTCAATTCATATTTTTTCGAATCAATTTAATAATTTTTTAAATTCAAATTCATAGTTTTCGTAAGACAGATTCATAACTTTTGCAAGTGAAATTTATATTTTAATCCAGTTAAGTTCATGCATTCTTAAGGTAAGTTCATATTTTGCGCATCAATTTCATAAATTATGATCTTAACGTGCACAAATTAGTATTCTGTTCGAAAAAACTACGAATTTGATTCGAAAAAATTACGAATTATATTTGTGAACATTAAGAATTTGGCTTAATAAAATTAGCTTATGAATTGGAGTCCAACATTTACGAATTTGATTTGAATAGATTGAGTTTTGAGACTCGAATTTATTATGAGTTTGTACCAAAAATCAATGAATTTAACTCGAAAATTATGTATATATATATATATATATATATATATATATATATATATATATTTATATTTATATTTATATATATGTATATACATATATATGCAGATACAAAGTGCAATATAAACTATGTCATTCAAATAGCGTATCAAGAATGTTTACTGAATTTCAACTCTGAACACTGTTTTTATAAGAAAAGGCATTCCGTACTGGGTTAGGATTTTTATTTAAAAACTGCTCTGCATTTCGGTCACATAAGAATGAAATCGACCGGGAACCAAACGCTCGTTCAGAAATTTTTAATAATCTTCGTTTGAAAATAAACGAGATTCGTAGGGATATTGTGTATCCTACATCAATTCAAAAGGAAAGCAATTTCGTTTGGGTTCGAAATACGAACGAAAAGGGTTAGTGCCGATGCTGGAGAAAGTAATATGACTATTATTCATAAGGCTCATCTTTTGCATTCTAAAAAATTCTAAGAAATATTAACAGTACGCTATGTGGTTTTCAAAAAAAAAGAAACATTATAAAGTTAATGATTAAAAGATTCTTACATATTCCGCTATAATCTGCCTTTGGAAAACTCTCAATAAAACAAACAATGTAGGATGCATGAAATGAAGAAAATTTTGATGATCGAAAAATGACTTGGTTTCTTTAGGCGATACATTTTTTCATAAACTTTGAAAAATGTAAATTTTCGCAATAATTTTTTATTTATTATTTCTGCTATTTTATTATTCTATAGTCTAGCATTCTATGTGAATAGAGGTAATAAAATATCGTTTTCCAAGCCTACTTACGGTTAATGCAAGTTCTGGTTTGAATGTCCTATTATTCAGCCATACCATCCACCTATACAATGCGGTCACATTTTCACACAAATTTTGAAAAGAATCTGAAAAGTGAAATTATTACCGAGAAAACCAATCAATGTTCTAAAGATTCTGTTTTCTTCCCCATTTTCGCCCACAAAGAGTAAAAAATATCCTATTGTGGGGAAAAATTCCCAAACTTGGCAACCCTGTCTTACTGAGTAAAAACAAGAGTGATATGGACAGCTATTATCAGCTCATTTGACAGCAAAAAACTCACTCTTTAAGTAAACACAAAGTCTACCACAAGCACTGACTTTTCCTCTGATATACACCCCCGATCAAAATGATAGCACAGGTTAGAATTTTTCGTATTCGAAGGAAATGGTTTCATTCAAGGTAAGCAGTATGTATCACATAAATGCACACTTAAAAGACTAATACAACCGCATACACGGCAACTCCGCTCTAGACTAAAGTTCCTGGAATCGGGAAAATATTTCTTTCTTGCCTAGGTCAAAAACATAGCACAGGTCACCTATTTTTTTGCAATTTATACAAGAATTTAGGTTTTATAGAAAATACTTTTATTAACTTTATCATGAGTAACACCCTCTATTTTTTAAATAACCTCAATAATTCTTTTTGGTAAAGTTCTGTACAGATTTTTGAAATTTTTCTTCGATGATTTATTCCATTCTTCTTTAACGCACTGACGAAGCTCTTCAACATTCTCAAATTGCCTCCCTTCGGTGTAAAAGGCTCACTAGAGATCTCCCGAAACATTTTCTATAATATTTAGACCCGATCTAGGACATTCACATTGTACGATGCAAAAAAAGTCTTTCACTACTCGAGCGGTGTGAACGGCAATGTCATCTTGTTGAAAAAAATACTTATATCTTACTATTTCACTTGCGCGTGTGTTTTATTGCTCTCTAATTAACTCTAAATAGCTGATAGCATTCATTCTTCCTTGGATAAATTTTATATCTGGTGTGCCGTTAAATCCAATTCCAGCCCCCACCATTACACTTCCACCTCCGTGCTGTCTTCTGCCTAAATATCTCTTCTTTGCGTAGACCATGAAAGTAAAAGCAGTACCCATCGGGACCATCCAAATTAAAATTTTTTTCGTCCGAAAATTAACATTTCTCCACTTTTTCTTCCATTGCACGTGATCGGTAGGAAATTTCTTTCTCATGTCTGTATGTCGCTTCGTTAGGGGTGGTTTTCTTTTCAGTTTTTATCACTTTAAGTGAGACATGCACGTATGACCTTCTATCCTGACACCTGCTTTGACACCAAATTTTTTGCCTATTTCTGCGACGGAAAAAGAAGAACTCAAAGCTTCTCTCAAAAGAAATCGTCTCTTACGTTCAGAAATTATCTTTCGCCGACCAGAACTTTTTTTTCGGGATCACTTAATAAATTACTTATCACTTTCCTGCTTCTCTTCATAAATCTCGATATTTTTGAGTTCTTTTTAAGGTTCAATTGGTTTTAATTTCGCCTTCGTCCAATATTTTACTACGTCCTATTTCAACTTTTTTTATGGTTAATAACACTAAAAGTCTGTCAGGAATTCGTACACTACACTTCATTTCCACAATGCTCTTAGCGCGATCGTCCTCACTAACTGAATGACTCAGAGTTTTGCGTACAACCTGCATGTGTACTATGTTTTTGACCCAGGCAAATAAGAAATATGTTCCTGATTCCGGGAATTTCAGTCTAGAACGGAGTTACCGTGTATGTGGTTGTATTAGCCTTTTATGTGTGCATATATGTCGTACATAATACTTAACTTGAATACACTCATTTCTTTCGAATAGCAAAAATAATAGCATGTGCTATCATTTTGACTGGGAGTGTAAGTATGCGATATCGAAAAAACAGCATCATTGTATATTTTCCTATTCATAAGCATTTACGAACAGCTTTTCATTAAATGACTTTTATAATATTTTTGGTATTCAATGATTTCTTTGATTTCATTTTAGGGTGCTACCTCATCAACTAGCCAAATATCAACTGTATCACATTTAGTAGCTCTAGCAAATCAAACAAATAGTGAAATGCAGAAAGCGAGCCAAAATCAAATCGGAGTAACGCCTCTTTCGCCATCCGCCTCCAATCTACCGCCAAGTCATGAAATCTCCGTAACAGCAGCAGCAGGTGGGGCAGCTTGTCCCGCAGCGACGACCGCGGCTACACCGATAAATACCTTAACACCAACACCTCAAACATTGGCTGTGCAAACTACGCCATCTTCTCAGCAAGGATCGAACCAGGTGACGCCTGTTTCCCAACCGAAGCACGTTCACCAGAAATCAACCTTAGCATCGCAAGTAAACAAGCGAAAGGAAACGCTAGAAGCGAAACGCGAGCGTAAAGCCGCCAAAACCTTGGCCATCATCACAGGAGCATTTGTTGTCTGTTGGCTGCCCTTCTTTTTGATGGCCTTGCTTCTGCCGCTCTGCGAGTCCTGCCATATCAACGACATGGTCGCGTCCTTGTTCTTGTGGCTAGGCTACTTCAATTCGACGTTGAATCCCGTCATCTATACTATCTTCAGTCCGGAATTCCGGCAAGCCTTCAAACGTATCCTCTGCGGAACACATCGTCCTGTTCACTATCGTAGTGGCAAGATTTAATTGTTACAATTCAGGTTAGCTTTTGGTTTACTGTTTGAAAATATTTTGCCAGTGCTTGGGAATTCAACCACTGTAGCAAACGCTATCATCTGTTTTTGTTCGGAACCATGAAAACACTGTAAAGAGTCATGTCAGCTCGCAACGGACGCAATTCAAATACTATTTCACATGCACGAAATGAACGAATGCAGTACACGCTGTGGAAATATTCTGTGGTATGCCTATTGCATGTCCGATACTGTGTGTTTACGTAAATGATGCAACTAAACGATGATATTTGCGTTCACCAATGTCAATAAGAACGTGAATCGTGCACAACGCAATGATGCGAAACTTTCAAAATGATTCACGGACCACTTGTTCGCCTGCATAGCATTTAAAAGCCTTCTGTTTGTAATGGGAATTGAACCGAATGAATTCAAAAGAATTACTTGTGACTTGTGGGTTTAATGCGAGCTTAAGTTGAATTGACTTCAACTGAAGTCTGTCAAAGCAGTTTTATAGAAATCTAGGTTTCTTCAGGTTCTAAGCACAATGAAACTTCTATGAAGTCTCCAAACTCTGACAAGTAGCGGTTTTATGCTGGGTTTCCTTTTAGCTGACATGTAAAATGACTTCGCTCCACTTAATTCTTTATTTTCTCTTCGACGTCACGTAGATAAAGCAAAAATGTGAGCAAAACTCATACTTTCTGATGCTGCCACAAGCAAACATTCTTTACCAATGTGTTATCTGCACTTTCTTTAACGTATACTTTATCAATGCTTTATCGTATTCATCCTTGAACAGATTCAGATTGAAGGTATTACGAGACGTCTAAATGCTTGATATGCCTGGGTTGCCATACATGAAGTGTGTTTAATGCTATTTCGTTTGTTGTTAGGCATTAACGTTTTTAAGGATCGTAATGTCACTTGGCTTTTGCAGTGCGTTGAAATTGTTAAAGTTGTTAATTGCAATAATTTTGAGGCATTAGATACCATGATTAGTTGATGGGTACATAAGATTTCTTCGCCTGAAAGGTCATTCTTTGTAATAGGAATGCTGAGTTTGAATGTAAAAATATGTCACTGAACTTTTATAGATCATTGAACGTAACAAACAGTTAAAGCAAGTGCAGAACATTAACCAAACGTCTTAATTAATCTTTAAAATGCTGTCACCTTGATCTCTTAAGTCCGGCAGCACCAGTTACACGTTAAATAAATTTCATTGCTTGAAGCACTATCGTCTTTCAAGCATTTTTCTCATCGTCTTCAGGACCGATTGGCACTTACAACAGAGTTTTGTTTGAAACCCTTTTAAGTTTTCTGGTGTGAAATTTTTATGCATACACTGCTGTTGAGAAGCCTCAAAGGAACAATCTCGCTCCAAGCATCTCCCATAAAACTATGAAACGCTATGTACCAAGGCATTCGAATCAAGCGAGGCGGACGAAGTCATCCTACACCGTTCCCTGTCACTAGCTAGCAAATATTCTACTGCCAGCTATCAACTTCGAAGAGCTCCGGTTGCGGCCAAGCGATTCTTTGATTCGTGGTATTTTCAAATTGTGTGTACTATGTGGGCTGAATCAATAAGCAGGCTGAATACTTTCATGTCTATTCCCGGTTCCACTCGAAACGTATCCTTCCTTGGCGCCTCGAGCTACTGCTATCAATTCGTCCTCATGAGTTTTATTGAACTGATGATGTCTCACGATTGTACGTAGTGATATCAAGCTTATTAGAATCTAACGACATGTCGCCATAGCGCTTCTGATGGAGTTCTTCCGCGATACGGTGCTCTCTTTTGTGAATGCTGTCAAATTGAAATATATTCAAGCCATCGACGACTGAATTACTCTCGCAATATTTTTTTCAATTACTGCGAATCCAAGACAGACACGCCGATAATACATTGTGAATGTTAGTATGAAGTACTGTTAATTGGAATATGGGTGCACATCAGGGAAATCCTTCATGGGTTTGCAGAAGCTTCTGAAGCGAACTGACAATGAGTTTCCTCTATCCGATACATTGAGTCGAATGATGGGAATGGGCAAGTTAAACGTAATTGGGGTTTGCAGTCTTAGAAAGCCTATCTCCAGGAATGTAGTTGCTTTTGTAGCTTCTCGTCGGACTTGCCATCGCTCACATTCTAGGACACCTAGGCAAACTATAGTCACCACGGGAATCTCCATAAGCTTCCACGAACACGGTAATCCGCTGAGATTGGATTCTCTTTTATGTCGAAAAGTTTGAAGCACGTAAGCGGCACACATGGCTTTTTACAGAGGTGACTTAAGTAATGATTTGATCCAATAAAATCCCTCCTTGGTTGTCTTAGATCGTATAGTTGTTAATTATAAAACTTGTTTTACACTTCTTGCGTTTAAAATTTACTTCTCCATTGCGTGACTTGCGTCTGAGTACTGCACCTGAGCCTTTTTTTTACCTTACACCATTCGTACTTGTTATCTTCAAGCTATAGAAACATATGAGTGAAAGTTTTTGAAGTAGCTGAAAACGTCTACATTTAATTACTACGAGGCTCGACCACCGTTACAAAATACGTGACCAGTTCACTCCTTGTGAATATTACTAACTTCTTTCTCCCTCTTTTATGGGACTCGCATTTTCATATAAAATATTTTTATTTAGAAATTTACCGAATTGATACTTCTCAGCTTAAATAAGCAGAAACAATTTTTGTATGCGAAATGTGAAAGTAACTACGTTGTTTCTATTGTAAATATAATTGAATTTATAGAGAAGCGAAAACGCGATACCTACATACTTAAAACAAATAAATTTCGGCAATTTGATGACGATAATGTGTAAATTGAATTCATTTGTGAACTCGCTCTGTTTAAAATGTGTTATAGTCAAATAAGAGACTACTTTAAATATTTCAAACAGTTGAAAAAGCTTGTAGTAAATAATTTAACGAGATTCATAAGAATAAAGAAAATCAAAAGGACACATAGTAATATTAAAGAGCTAGTCAAAACGTTACATGTATAAGTGACAAAAATAGTAGATATTTGTATAAATTTTACGAAGCAAATCTATGGATTTAAGATACGCAATAAGACAGTATTAAAGTTATTAATAGTATAAGTAGTTCTATTGACACAATGGGTATAATGTTGGTAAAAAAAATTAATAATGTCTATAAGTAACAATAAATAATAATGTTGGAAGTTTAAACATTTTTATTGACATTAAATTGAAAATACTGTAAAATATGTATTATTGAAGTAGTAACACAAAGAAGTTCAGAAATTTATATATCAAGGCATATATGTAATTCTTATCTATAAATAAAAACTACTAACGAATATTTCTGGGAAAAAATGGTTTCTGTGAAATTTGGCTTGACATACATACAAACAGTCTGTCAAGAATGAGTTTACACATAGGAAAAAAATTCAATCTTTTATCTTTCTAATTATAAAATACTACTTTTTATTTATGTAAATGAATTTTTTTTTCTAAATTATAGTTATTTATATTATTTCCAACCGATATACAGTTGCTCACAAAAGTCAGCATACACCGCTTAAAAACGCGGAATCGGCAATATATAGGTAGGAAAAAAATGAAAAGACGGGTGAAAAACGAATTTTAAAGGAATATCAGAGACATTGTAATCTATTTTACACAGAATTAATGAGAATATACATATATATATATATATATATATATATATATATATATATATATATATATATATATATATATATATATATATACATATATACATAGTAAATAACAAGAAATTCCGCTGAAAGTGAGGAAACAAAAGTCAGCATACACCACTGAAAACTCAAAAGAATCAGTCTAAGCGATGAGTCATACTGCGATAAAGATTGCTACCGTGTTAATATACAAAGACAAACATTAGTACATTGGAAGTCGATCAAACTAAAGTGATTTGGGTGCCTTTAAGGCTTAAAAACGAGTTTGGAAGTGCGAAAAATCGTCCTTAGTGAACGAGTGGAAGGGAATTCGTATGGCGAAATTGCTAAAATAATTGGAAGAAGTTGGGCAACATTGCAAAAAATCACACAGAAAGCGGAAACGGAAGGGAGAATACAAAATAAACAACGAACAGGTAGACCGAAATCCTTAAGTAAGAGAGATGAGAGAGACTTGTTACGGAAAATAAGTAAGGAGCCACCAAAAAGTGCTCCGGCAATGGCCACTGCACTTGCAAAGGCAACAGGGAAACAAGTGAGTCCAGAAACAATGCATCGAATTTTGCGTAATCAGGGTTATAACGGTAGAGTTCCGCGCAGAAAACCTTTCATTTCTCCAGTTAACGAAAAGAAGAGGCTTGACTTCGCTCGCCTGCATCTTAATAAGGACGGAAATTTTTGGAATCAAGTTCTGTTTAGTGATGAGAGCAAGTATAATATTTATGGCTCTGACGGGCGCGGATACGTGTGGAGGGAGCGGAACTAAGCATTGCCAAAGAAGAATTTGCGTCCTACAGTGAAACACGATGGAGGGTCAGTCCTCGTATGGGGCTGTATGTCGGCCGCTGGTGTGGAGCAATTACATTTTATTGATGGTACTATAGATCAATACATGTATTTGAACATATTGCGAGGCGATTTGATACCGTCTGTGCAGAAATCAGGCCTACAGCCAGGTTGGATCTTTCAGCAGGACAATGATCCAAAACATACAGCTAGAAGTGTCAAGGAATGGTTGCTGTATAACGTCCCTCATCAGCTTAACAGTCCGCCTCAGTCTCCCGATTTAAACCCTATAGAGCATTTATGAGAGGAATTGGGTCGCAGAATTCGTGAGCCAGCCGTAAGAGCAACTATTACTAGCAAAGAGACTCTGAAATGTGCTCTGCTGTGTACCTGGATGAATATTCCACCCGAAATTACTGGAAATCTCGTTCGTTCGATGCGAAGGCGTTTTGAAGCTGTTATTAAGGCTGGTGGCGGGCCTACAAAGTATTGAGCTCACATTTTTTGGTCATTCTCGTTCTTTTCGAAACATGGCTCGTAGTGTATGCTGACTTTCGATGGATGAATTTTTTTAGTTTTCTTGGCTTATTTCTTTCTGTGTTCGGATTTTCTTTATTGATATGTTACGAAACTTATATTTAATGCCAATAAAGCTACTTTTACGTTTTCATTGCATTCTTTCTTTTTCCACTGTACCATATTCGTGTTTTTACATGCTGTATGTTGACTTTTGTGAGCCACTGTATACAAAAAAGTACAACTTCAATGCAAAAATAGAACGAAAAGAACAACGAAAACAATTATTACAATTCTTAAAGTGTCCAGAAACTCTTTACACAATTGTTTTTGTTTGCATTACTGCAACGATGCGGTAGATTTACCATAATTTTTGGTCTGTATTGTAAAATTCTATAAATTAGATCATTAGTGTGTGATTAATTTTTGGCTAGTACGCATAATTAAGTGAGATACTGTGTTTTAAAATGCCAGGCAAAAGATTATCCTTTGATTTGGTTCAGATGATATACTATAATCACCAATTAGGTAAAAGTGCGCAGAAACTGTCGAAAATGTTTTGTGTAGCACGAAAGACAGTCTATAGCGTTATAAATCGTGCTGAAAATGAGGATAGATTGGAGCCAAAGTGTGGAGGTGGCCCAAAATCAAAAATATCGAAACGTATAGAGCGCCTTATGATAAGGAAACTTGACAAAAACCCCTGGATTTCGATCAGAACAATTGCTAGGGAACTCAAGGAAGAGTGGGATGTTGCTGTTTCCCATGAAACAGTACGACATGCCATCCTACGAAATAAGTTTTCATCAAGAGCTGCACGAAAGAAACCACTGCTTTCTGCACTAAACATCGAAAAGCGTTTTTCCTTCGCTATGATGCACCTTTCTCAACCCGTTGACTTTTGGGATGACGTCATATTCTGCAATGAGACGAAAATGATGTTGTACTACAATGATGGACCGACTAGAGTGTGGCGCAAGCCTTTAACATCGTTGGAAAATCGAAATATCATTCCAACTGTAAAATTTGGTACGTTATCCGTTATGATTTGGGGGTGCTTCTCAAGCAAAGGAGTAGGAGACTTGGTATTCATCGAGTCAACCATGGACGCCCAACAATATTTGCATATCCTTAAAACATATTTGGCAAGCAGTGCGTAGAAATTCGGGTTTATGCATAACAACAAACCAAATTTTAAGTTTTACCAGGACAACGATCCCAAACATAAGGCGCACATGGTGCGAATGTGGCTCTTATACAACTGCGGAAAAGTGATGGATATGCCAGCCCAGAGTTCTGACTTAAGTCCCATCGAGAATTTATGAGCCTACTTAAAAAAACAAGTCGCTAAAAAGCAACCAAAAAACCGAACTGTCTTAAAAACTGCAATTCTCGAAGAATGGCAAAAAATACCAACCACGTATGACCTGCAAAAGTTGATTCATTCAATTAAAAATCGTTTGCAATGCGTAGTGGATGCCAAAAGTGGCCAAACCAAATATTCAATATACCAAATAATATTAAATATCCTGTAAATATGTAAATATTAAATACAATAATAATTTGTGTAAAGAGTTTCTTGACACTTTAAGAATTGCAATAATTGTTTTCGTTGGTCTTTTCGTTCTTTTTCTGCATTGAAGTTGTACTTTTTTTTTGTATATATCGGTTGGAAATAATGTAAATATTTATAACTAAGAAAAAAAAATTTATTTACGTAAATAAAAAGTAGTATTTTATAATTAGAAAGATCAAATATTGGATTTTTTTTCCTATGTGTAAACTCATTCTTGACAGACTGTACATACATACATAATTGTAAATGATGTTTAATTTCATTTACCAAGAACTTCGATTTGCATGGACTTTGTATGAAGAATGATCTACAGAGATATTTTGTGTATAATTTTCCTCCATTTTCCAAATGAATTAAATATCTTATAGCAATGTTTAGTAAATGATGTTATGTGATTCGATGGCGATTGGATGTTCAGATTGAAGTATCTCCAACGACATGGTAAGAAAATGAAAACAATACTCCAGTTTCAAGAAGTAATTTAATGGTAAAGCTAAATCATTGCTTGTTTTTTTTTTATCGAATTCGTCGTCGACAATCAAACATATATATGTAAACGTATAAATACACATATATATCCGATTTCGTGACACACTTCTTCAGCTCAGCAAACTAGGATTTACTGAACTGAAGAAAATTTCACCATTTCAACATACTCATGCATGAATGCTGAAAGAGGGCTCTGTTGAGAAAAGAATATATATATATATATATATATATATATATATATATATATATATATATATATATATATATATATATATATTTATATATATATATATATATATATATATATATATATATATATATATATATATATATATATATGCATGCACTTTTTATCCACCACCAACTGTAAAGTATTTCCTAACTATAGACAAAGAATGGGGTTAGTTTGAATTCCGCTGTTAGTAATAAATTGACCATTCCCGAGTAGGGAATGAAGGATCTGTGAAAGGGTCCGAACCACACTCTCATCGCAATTTTTTCTTTCTTTAACAAAATGAGGATACATTAGGAGTGACATAAATGGCTAATTAGTTGTGGTATGGTCGTTAGTTTCTCACTTGTATTCACCAATACCCATAACAAAATATTTCATATTGCATGCAATCGAATAACTTCATTTGTCACAGACTTTCCCCTCAGGCAGTGTCAAGCACTGGTATGAGAGGAAATCTCAACAATCATGTGAAAATGTTTTCAATGAATCCTAGTACACCGGCAACGCTCCACTACCCATTTGAAATTCATCATCAAATGTCCTGAAATTTTGATTTAGAACATCACTTCGTATAACGCTAAAATAAACGATGCTCGATACCATAACTAACAACAGCTCATGTACTTCTTAATCAGTTGTATTATTTTAACGGTTGTGGAGTCTATTTAATTCACGACATAGCAATTTTTATACAAAAAAGCATTTGACTAATGAAAGCGGTTCATGTCAATTCTAATCAGCCAGATAATAACTGACCTTACAATCAACATTATATCTTTTACACTACGGACTCAGGATTCGTTTGGTCTGTGCGGTGTAAACAGAACAAACTTGGTGTCAAAATAAAAAATTAAAAACTCATAACAGTTTCCAACAAAATTAAAGATTTGATAGTGCACCATAAAATTGACACAATTCATTCTAATGTAAATAAATTTAAATTCAAAATATGGCTTCAAAATAAAACAAAACTCTAGCGCACCTGAACCGCTAGAAACACTAATGTTCGAAGAACAGTAGAAGAATCGTGCAGGTTTTGAGTGCATATTCAACCACATGAGCTGCTTATTACGGCCAAACTGTTTCAAACGCCACGTTTTACTTTGGTCTCAAGAATGGATTATAACTCATATGGTGGAAAGGTTTCAGATATTACCACTGGCATGAATTTCAACGTTTATGAGAGCAAAACACGGGTTAACTATAATCGTTATCAGTTGCTTCTTTCACAAAATTTTGAAAGCAGCATCTCATATAACATCAATGAAGAAAATGCTCAGTGCCTGCAGCCCTGTAATTGAAGTTGGTGTTTGGGGCTGCGATCTGAAAAATTTGAAGAACTTTGAAAATTGAAATATTGGCTATTTATTTTCATTGTAAATGTTTCCGGTATGAATACTAACTGTAAGCATTTATTGATACAAAAATAGCTCAACCGACTCGTGCTGGCAACCTTTTGCCAGTATCAAAGCCAAAAATATATCACATCTGTTTCATGTTGAAATTAACCTACCCTGCGAATTTCATCTCGATCCGATGACTGCATTCGAAGTTATAGGAGTATAAAGAAATTTAGGGTTACCAGCCGCGAAATTTTACAAATAATCAAAAACTTAATATTTGCTGTTTATTGTCATAATTGCTTAATAAACATTGCAAATTAACACAAAACCAACAATAGCTGGCAACCCTATGGTGGCTTTTCAATCAGATTCGGCCTGAAGAATGCATATAATAGGTTCCATTAATTGCTTGAAGTTCATATTGATTTCATGACTGCACTGGAAGTTATAGGGCAAAAACCTTTTATTTCCTGAGCGAATTTTCAAAACCAAAGACACAAAAATTACCATAGCTGGCAGCACCAATCAAATTTTTCAACCCAATTTCCACCAAACAGAACTTACAAATAGGTTCAGCTACTGTGTCAATTTCATGAAAATCTGGTTACTTATTCACATTTCATATTGCAAAAAGCAGTTTTTTTTCTTTGTAATTTTTCAAGATGGCACCACTGGCACAGAGTTGCCCACAATTCAAAATCGCTTCTATCAGACCTGGTCCTACTTAAGTCCAATGCATTCTGTAAATTTCAGTTGTATCTCTTTATTGGCTCGTGAGTTCACGTGAACAGAAGTTTTTGATGCTAAAAATATAGGTTAACTGGGAAAGGGTTACCGTTCATGTCCAACATGAAATTTCCAAAGTTTAACTTTGAACGTGTAGACAAAGCATAAGATTTGTATACAGATTGGTTTTATTGTAAGAAACGGACATTTTTTAGGATATTTGATGGTTTGAATGTTTTCACTTCCAATTTTTTTTTTGTTAAATTTAAGACACCAAAATTATCATAGCTGGCAGCTCCAACCGAATTTTTCAACCAAATTTCTACCAAACGTGGCTTAAAATACGGCTACAGCTACTGTGTGAATTTCATCAAAATCGAACGATTCAATCAGAATTTATAGGGCTAAAAGCAGTTATCTTTTTTAGTGATTTTTCAAGATGACACCACTGGCACAGAATGGCCCGCATTTCAAAATCACTTCTATCAGACTTGGTCCAATTTAAGACCAATACATTCTGCAAATTTCAATTAATTATGCTTATCGGATCGTGAGTTTCCGTGAACAGAAGTTTGTGATGCTAAAAAAAAAATTGCAGATTTTGAACATCAAATAAAATCTTTGAGAAATAGTTTCACGGTAATTTGGGAGCGAACCTGTTCTATTTGCGAAACACTACCTCGTAGTAAAAGAGCAAGGTACATGGTTGACAGCAATGATAATGTTGAACTATTCTTTACACGTGTTTATTTCGAAATAATTGATAATATATCTGTTGAAATAAGTTCTAGGTTTTCATCCTTAAAAAGTTTCGCATTTATAGATCTTTTAGATTCTTCGAAATTTAGTAACTATTCAAAAACATTTCCGGATAATCTTTTACTTAATTTAACTCAAATTTACACCGACATATTTGACTCGATATCATTGAAAACTGAACTAATTGTGCTTTACTCTGATGCAGATTCACAGGGAAAATCTTTTCAAGATAGTTTTGAATATTTTACCAATAATAAATTAGAAAATAGTTTCACACAATTTTATAAATTAATTTGTTTAGTTCTTACATTACCAGTAACAAGTGCGTACGCAGAGCGCAGTTTTTCTTGTTTAAAAAGAATTAAAACTTTTCTCAGAAATAGTACAGGTGAACAACGACTTAGTGACTTGGCAATAATGTCCATTGAAAGGGTTTTCCTAAAATTATGTTTGAGCGAGCAAAACTTTTATCAAGACGTCATAGATGAATTAGCAAAAAAAGAAAGACAAATTGAATTAAATTTTAAATAGAAGTATGCATGAATTTTGTGATTAATTTCGATTTATAATAGATTTTTTTTTTATTTACTAACTGTGATTTTAAAAATATAAATATATATATGTTATTCGTTATGGAAATGTTGTTATTTTACAGTTATTTTTCATAAGTACTAGAATATTGATATGTTTTCTTTATGCGTGAAGGACTCTAAATATATATTTTGCATAATTTTTGCATAATTACTGCTGTTGTTATTGTTGCCGTTGCTACATTTGAAAATGCTTTATTTACCCAGCTTTGCTAATTTAAAAGTCTGCCAATATATAATTTTTGCAACTATTTATTTAAAGAGTAAATAATAATATATTGGTAGCATGGGAATTAAAATACCGAGAGCAATACAGTATACCTATTTTCTCGTCCCCGTTCGTAATTCCTGGGTGCTTTTATATTAACAATGTTAAAAGTAGCTAACGAGAGAGGTTCTTTTAATACGCAACAAATTTGAAAAAAGCATAACCAAAGTCAATGATCGAAATAAACTAATTGCTTCCCTACGGTAAACTATGACGCCACGCCACTGATCAGTACGTGTTACCTCTAGATGACGGGAAACGCAAGAATACGCTGTTGAGCTTTCCAAGCTCTCTTTGTTAACCTAAAATCTCAAAGTTTTCTTTTATATCAAGCTATATGTACTTTAACAGCCTATAACATATAAGAAAGCAGAGAAAAAATAACTATCCGTAATTTTCGTAATTTTAATCAATATTCTTGCAAAAGGAGCATGATAGGCAATTTTTGCCGTGTAAAGTAGATGGTACACAAAAACAGTATTCTGTTCTAGGGTTAAAAGCGAATTTCGATTTTATGACTTTCTTTGCATTCGCATTATAATAACATGCGCAATACACCGTAGCAGACACTTCCATGTTTCAACAATGAGCGAATTTACAGCACTTCCCAAATTAGGATTTGGAATGTACCGGAATTCATGAGCTTTCGGCCGATTTCCATGTATGTGTGCGCAGACTGTGTACGCGCATGGAAGCTCCTCATGAGCTTGATTTGCGAATACCGGTTTTGTACGAAGCATTAATATGTGTGTATGCCGGATAAAATTGTATGGTTACACGAAATCGGGATTTTAAACCAGTTGTAATCCGATTTTCGTGTAGCCATACAATTTTATCCGGTACACACACATATTAACGATTCGTACAAAACCGGTATTCGCAAATCAAGCTCATGAGGAGCTTCCGTGCACGTACACAGTCTGCGCACACATACATGTAAATCGGGAGAAAGCTCACGAATTCCTGTATATTCCAAATCCTGATTTGAGAAGTGCTGTAAATTCGCTCAATGAAAACGAACTCTCTACAGTTTCTACCAAAAAGCTTATTTTGAGCTTTGAAATTGGAGATGGTAGGAATATTCGGTATTTACTTCTTGAAAACATGAACATAAGTTTACTCCAATACAATAATCAGGGGATAGAGTATAGAGAAGGCTTACAATGATTCAACAATTTATTCATTTGAAATACATTCAAGGTCTGTTCCCGTACTTTCAGTCACTGAATTTTCCTGAATTTTCCTGAATCATGTAGTGGGGAAAATTCATGAAAGTACGGGAACGCTCTCATTGCATTTCCTGAAAATTGACCACCAAAAGTGTCAGTTTTCGGTTTTTGGAAGAACAATAGTGATTGTAAAGTCATCCTTAGCGGTGATAAATTATCGCCACAAAAATATTCGACCTTCATAGCAAAATTATGCAAAAAATATGTTGCTTGCCGCGCACATTTAAAACTATTTACTCGCCCACACCGTTTGACACTTTTCAGTATTTTTCAGTAGCTCAGACCCTACTGAATTTTACTGAAAGAGGGAAAATTTTCAGTTTTCAGTAAAACGGAGTACGGGAACGGCTTCATTGCAGTTAATCGCGATTAATCGCAATTAATCGTAGTACGGGAACAGACCTTCAGTAACATACAATTTTTGCGAAATTTCATACGATGGATTTAAAATTGAAGACAAATGTCGAACCATCTAACGCAGTTTGATTGTATTCATCTCACAGATTAGCCTGTAGCCTCAACGTAAAAGTCACTTACTAAATCATTTATACCTGCTGAACAATAAAAGCCACTTCTGCTAGTCTTTAATTTCAAAGAGGGTATGAAATAAAATCAACTTTGGTTGTAAAATTTATTCAGCACAAAAACCTGCATATAAGCTTAAGCTTTCGAGATTCAATCCGAGAAACTTTCGATGAAATACACATAATCCACAATCGTTTAAGGACATTTTACACATGCGTCCAGCGTCCAAAGTCCAAAGTCAACTCCAGGTAATGTACAACCTGGACAATATTCTTTAAGTGCAAGCCAAAAAATTAATAAATAATATAAATTGCATAAATATAATCGAAGAAGAACCAGCAGATCAAAGTAGTGGAGCCGTTAAATATAAATTTTTCATAATAAATACTCTTGAAAATAAGTTATTTTTGTACTCTGAAAAAGTTAATAAAATATTATCGTAAAAAAATTGTATATATATGGATCCAAGCACATTGCATTTACACGAGTCAACTCATGACTAGTTTAAGAAGGAGGGACTAAAGCGAAAGTTATTTAGTACGTTCATTCATGTACCATAGACTGGAACAGAATTTGTTGTAAAAAGCAAGTACTGGACATTAAAACTGATGAAGACTTCTGCTATTTTTTTTTACACAGAATTGTAAATGTTGAATCCAATGCGAGCGAAGAGTGCTTACAAATAGTTGGGGATATTTTATCAAATCTCCTTTTGCCATAACTTCTGACAGGGACACTGGTCAATCACGAGATTTGCAACGATTCAATTTAACTTTTTAGCCAGTAGTTTTTATTATTAAAGCCAATGCTAAATTATAATTATAATCAATATATTTTAATAAATAAATTTCCTCCAAAACAACAAAAAATCACAAATTTTTAAAACCAAAATTATCTCTTCGCAGCAGTATTACTCGCATGCAAAAGCTACAGGATATTAAAACACTGCAAATATGCTGAGAGAAATGTTATGCTGCATTTATATTATGAGCCATCATCGGCCACGGCAATGGTCACCACGATCGCTATCATCACAAATTCGCTTGTCAACACTAGGCTACTAGGTGGGTCAGTCATGACTTTTCGGTTGCGCATGATGCCCAGCTTTGATGTATCTGAAAACCCGCTTCGAAAGCTATCCTTGGCCATCACCATTTCCATGCTTCACCATTGTCGACCACTACAAGCCAGCACCCGTCTACACAATGGTGATGGCCACATGCTGGGCCATAATGTAGTAGCAACATTAAGATTTGATCTCAAGTACGGCACCCTGACCCACATATTGTGCTGTTAATCGGTCCAAACAATGGTGAAATATTTGGAAAAGGGAGTCACTATATTGGGCTCTTACTACACAGACCACATGAGAAGATTGCGGGAGGCTATTGTGGAATAAAGACGCGGCAAACGGTGAGCCAGAGTGCTGTTTCATCAAACCAACACACCGGTTCACAAGGCTCCAGTTGCCATGGCTGCCATTTAAGAAACATGATTCGAACTGCTTGAACATCCATTCTATTTACCAGATCTTGCTCCCACTAACTTCTACGTCTTTTCTCGGCTCAAAGAACACATTCGGGGAAAGAAACTTGAAGATGATAGTGAAGTGACGGCCGCTATTTAGGCGTTTTGGCAGAGTAGGGACAAATCATTTATTTCTAAGGGTATCTTGGGTTTGGAAAAAGATGGACTAAATGTATTAGCTTTTCAGGAGACTATGTTGAAAGATCAATATTTTTTTAAGTTTAATCTCACCTTGGTTTATGTTGATTATCATTACTTTTGGATCAACCCTCGTAATATAATATTTAACAGCAGCTAAAGACCAATAAACACTGAAAAAGAGGACAGATTACCTTCAAAATATCGATATCACTTAAAAAAAATGAAGTATATCTAGCTCAAGTTCACCTGTTGACCTTCTTTTGTATAAGGATCTTCGCTCGAAAGCGAAAGAAGTTGTCAGGCAGGCAATGCGCTCCTACATTGCTGGCGTTGAAGCATCAATTAGAACCAATCACCCGAAATCCTTTTGGTCATTCATCCGTTCCTTAAAAAATAGTCCTAGTATACCTGATGGTATGCACTTGGGTGATACAGCTGCCTCCAATCCACAAGAAGTGTGTGAGCTTTTTGCTTCTTACTTTTCCACTTTTTTCTCACAACAATCCTTTCCTAATTCCTCAAATCTTCCCTCCACATCCTCTCCTGAATTGCACTCATTTCGAACGAACCCTCTTGAAATTGAACTTCTGTTGAACGATATCGATTCCAACACCGCTAGTGGTTCCGACGGTATTCCAAATATCCTGGCTAAATCTCTTTCATCATCTCTGAGCGTCCCTCTTTCTATCTTGTTCAATTTAAGTATATCTTCTGGTTCTTTTCCTTCTCGCTGGAAAATTGCCAACATCTTTCCTATACATAAAGCTGGTGATCGTACATGCGTCTCAAATTATCGTCCCATTTCCCTTCTTCCTTGCTTTAGCAAGATCCTTGAAAAAGTGGTTTACAAGCGGGTCTACTCCTTTATCCAGCCTACTCTCACTCATGAGCAGCATGGTTTTGTCAAAGGTAAATCCACTTTAACCAACCTTCTTTCCTTCACACACACGGTCACATCCGCTCTTGATCATCAAAAGCAGGTTGATGTACTTTATACCGACTTTTCCAAAGCCTTTGACTCCGTCAGCCATAGCCTCCTTCTTCAAAAGCTAAGGTACGATGGCATTGCTGGTTCTCTTCTTTCCTGGTTCAACTCTTACATCCTTGACCGTACCTGTATTGTAACTGTTAATTCCTCCTCTTCAATTCCTTTTTATCCTACGTCAGGTGTTCCGCAGGGATCTATCCTTGGTCCTCTTCTCTTTCTTTTGTTCATAAACGATCTCCCTCCTTTAATCCATTCTTCTTGTCTTTTGTATGCCGACGATTTCAAGATGTTTCGAGTGATTGAGTCACAAGATGACTGTATGGTTTTACAAAACGATCTCAACAGCCTACAGACTTGGTGCGCTTCCAATGCTCTCACTTTGAACATCGCGAAATGTCACAAAATGTCT
This sequence comes from Nemotelus pantherinus, assembly GCA_963978885.1. Taxonomy (NCBI): domain Eukaryota; kingdom Metazoa; phylum Arthropoda; class Insecta; order Diptera; family Stratiomyidae; genus Nemotelus; species Nemotelus pantherinus. The sequence goes on along the minus strand of OZ022264.1, from coordinate 258,793,843 downwards.
TTCTCGTTGAAAATTTCACCTTTGATGTTCCCTTACTCTGTTTGTGGCTTTCCTCTTAATGTCGTTGATAATTTTAGAGATCTTGGCGTAATATTTGATCCTAAGCTCTAATTTGATAAACATATTTCTTATATTACCGCCAGAGCCTCTAAAATATCCGGTTTTATTATTAGATCCTCTAAAGCTTTCGTTAATATTTCCACCTGTGTACACTTTTCCTCTCCTTTGTACGTAGTATCCTTGAATATTGCTGTCAAGTTTGGTGTCATCGTTTTGTCTGCTTAAATACTGCGTTGGAGTCGGTTCAACGCAGATTTACTCGCACCCTGTTTTATAAATTTCAGCTTCCTTATCGTCCTTATAGTGATCGTCTATCGTTCCTTCATCTCCCTTCCCTCGAATCACGGACACTGTTCCTGGATGAGTGCCTACTCTTCAAATTATTTCATAAGGTGGTAGATTCAGATATCAGCAGCCACGTTTCTGTCCGTGTTGTAGTGCATGGCACCCGCTCTTCGTTTGAGTTTAGTGTGCCATTTGCGCGCACTGATATCTTTTTTTATTCTCCGCTGTTGCGATTACTGAGGCAACATAATGGTCTACAGTTTGGTTCTCTACCGCCGACATTATATGCATTTAAAACTTTTCTTAAACATAATGTTCTGCTTACTACTAGTTCAATGTAGTCTTTTTTTCTTTTTCTTTTTTTTCTCTATTTTTCTAATTTTGAATTTGTACTTTTTCACTTTGATTTTGTTTATTATTGTTCTTTATTTTGTATCATTATCATTTCATTATTATTTTGTTCATTTTTTCATTCTTTCGTTAGTGAATTATTTGTATTTTATATTTTCTATATTCAGTAATTGGATTTTATCTATTGAATAATAGTAATAGTAAATAAATAAATAAATAAATAGCTGCTGAAGAAAGATTAGTCTATCAAATAAAATGTTTTATTTTGAAAGCTGGTAAAAAACCAAATTACAGCCGTATGACCATGGGTGAACGGACTGAAAATCAACTGGAAGTTGACTTTCTGTTTTACGGGAAAATTTTATTCAGCGGCAAGCATAGGCGGGCCGTGGCCTAAAATCTGGCAGGGGCCAGGGACTGAAAGGTTCAAGACATGCGATGATTTTGTTTTTGATTGTACACGTACTGTTCATAAAACTTAAATAATTTACTAATACATTATATTTTTGTTGATCTATTCTTTGTTATTTGCTAATGCATAATGCATTATCAAATAAACTTCTTGTCTGTGAATACGTATGAGCTACAACCACTTGCATATAATTTGAATGGTATGTATGAACTACTCATGAATTATCAATGACCGCTAAGAAAGAAAGCTTGTATGAATTATACGGGAATAGAATGGAAATAATTCAAAATGTAAGAATATTTCTTCGTTTAGAAGCTAAATTTATTTCAACTTATACTTGAAGAAGAGGATAGCTTAGTTTCAAAATATCTTTAAAGAAATGGAAATATATTAAGCTTAGAAGGAAGAAATTGATCTCTTGCTTCAAACATTTGTTACCTAGAAAACCTAGAAAAAGCGAAAATAATTTGACAAGATGAAAAGTGCCGTATCTTACTCTTTTCGAGCCATTTGGTTTGCAGAAATATCTTTGTAGCCCTAACTGCGTATCCGAGGCTAGATAAAACAGCAAATCCTTTGAAACTAGTGTTTTTTGCTGTTTGTCTATGACGTTGACTAACGAGTCGAGCTTAAACTTCTCATTCCACGCCTTGTGTTTAGACCAACTGCCTCTTCAAGCTGCTTCAACAATTTGCGTTGGGATGGCTTCGAAAAGTGTAGGTAAAGGGATTCGATAGCATTGAAAAGGATGTACACGTTTCGATTGTGAAAAATGTGTCCATCACAACCAGGATAATTTTATGAGCTAGACAGTGTACAAATGTGGCTGCAGGGTGTTTCATCTTAATTTGGATTTGTACACCATTTTTTTGTCCTGACATGACACTAGCACCATCATAAGACTGTCCAACAACAGGCATTTCACTAAGTCCGTAGCTGTTTAACAGGCTCAAAATTATATCTACTAAATACGAGACATTTCTAGCTCCTGCTTGAGAAAGCTCTCCAAAGCTTGAGAACATTTCTTCGACTGCTAGCTCTTTAGCAAATCTGACAACCATGGAGAGTTGTTCCTTTTGTGGACCCTTGCTTCGTTTGCCATAATGAATATCTGTCCGCAATCTTTTATTTCAGCTGTATTGTCCTCGCGAATGATTTCAGCAATTATTTTTATCAATTCATTTTGTGTTTTGCCACTACAGTAGTTCGGAACTTTGTTTTTAAAATTATTTTCAAAAGTTGAATCATGCTTTGCGAATAATGCACAAAATTCCAAAACAAAATCATGGTTATCACTGGCACTACTTTCATCATGTCCTCTGAAAGCACTTCTTTGGCGACTGACATACGTCGTTAGGTCGATAATATTTTCCAAATAATTTCGGCTCATCTTGACAATATTCCAAGACTGTTCAAGCACCATATCATTTACTGTCTTCCAAGTACTATTAGAGTTTTCACATTGTGCATGAATTTTACTATCCGGATAATTTATCCGGATCGTGAAGTTTGGTCGAGCTGAAATTTTGGTGTATTTTCGCGACAATGGAAATTCGATGGAAAATTTCGCATTGTGATAACTTCACACTGAGTCATCAGATCATTACAAAATTTACAAAGCTCATCAATGGGCATAAAAAATAAGTTTCTGTCGTTTTTAAATAATGTCTGGGCAACCTTGTAGCTACCATAAGTACGTAAACACAAATCTTTCACACGATTGATGAATTTGATATTATATTTATACAGTCAAATCTAAACTTGTAAAATCCCCAATCGCACAAAAATCGCACCGAATTATTTATATTTTTAGCAACTGGAACTTGCGTTTACGGTATCTCGCAACCTGATAAAATTCATAGAATATACTGGTCTTGAGTAGATGCAGGTTTGACAAAAGTTCAATGAATATGATAAGCGGCTGTGTCACTATGAAAAAACGCTCGGTGAAATTGAAGTGCTATGCCTTTTAACTTCCGATGCAGTTATCAAATTGTAATGAAATTCACACGCATTTAACCTGAGTGTAAACCAATTAGGCCATAGATAGCATAAAAGTGGCAGGAATAACATTTTTATTCTCCAAATGACTTCGAAAATTGTATTCTACGTTAATTACCTTATTGCCTACCATTTTAATACTTAGACTATGTTTTGTGAAAAACATAATTGCTTAAAACGCCAGATTATAAAAGTGTTCTTATCTAAATATCTGTATATTGCCTAGTAGAACATGAACAGATAATCTTAATAAAAAAAGGATGATTGGCGAGGTGCTTTTCGTTTTTTTCTTAACGTATAACTTGTCCAAATTAAATATTGCCGTCCATATCTCAAAATAAGTCCCATAACATCGTCATTAATACCGCAAGTAACACAGTCTCTATGACATAAGTAGTGTAAGTTGGTATAGGCTTACACAACTGCACTACACAACTCTTGCTGTAACCAGTAAAGCCTTAGCGGCGAAAACTTAAGTGTCTGCTGTTGGAAATATTTATTTTTCTGGGAGGGGCCAACCTAGGGTCTGGGGGGTCCCGGCCCCCCCTGGCCCCCCCTACGGCGCGCCTATGGCGGCAAGGCACATTTCTGATTCGATTGCTATGTCGCTAAGCGAAATCACCGCATCTGGAGCAAAAAAAAATCCCATCGATTCATAGAGTTACCGTCGCATCCACAGAAATGCACTGTATGATGCGCACTGCATGCTGGTGCCATTAATAAAGATGAACACGGCGACCAGGACAGAGCAATGCCAAACCAGTTTTCGTACACAAATTTGCGTTGTTTGGATATTAGATAGATGTAGTTTCAACAAGGCGGTGCTAAGTGCCACGCAGCTACAGCGACCATCAACTTATTGAAGACGAAAGTCGGAAATCGCATTATGTCAAGTATTGGCCACCGAGATTTAGCGTTTTGACTTCGTTGGACTGGACCTCTGGAAACCAGAGGCGATCGAAGACTAAGAGGTCAACATAACTCACATTACTGACGACATACTACCCCAAATGTTTTAAAAAATTGGCTAACATTGAACCTCTCGAATTGGATATACACGACAAGATCATCTTTAAAAATAAATGTAACGAGCAAAGTTTCAGCAACAAAACAATAAGGCAATTTGACTGATACTTTTTGTGCTATTTAAGTTTGAAATCAAAGTCCTCCAAAAAAAACCCTTTATAAGTACATATAATACAATTCAAAAACGAATTTTGTTTAAGATTTTATATTGTGGTATGTCAACAGATTTCGAGCTTTCGCCCCAAATTTTTTCTGTTTTACCACATATAACAGATAATAATATAAAATATTGTGTACTTATATAAGTAAGAGGTGTCGGAAGTCAGATTGAATAAACTATGGAAAGTAAAATACTTACGAAAACTCAGTCAGTACCATCATTTCGTATTTCGAGCACTGCTTTCTGAGTTTAATCCGTACAAATCACGTAATTTTCTCAGCAAATACGATTCACTGTGTGTATCCTTCAGACTTCTACTCCCACTTTACGATTGAGCTGCTTGTGGATGTTTTCAGAGGAATTCCATTATCCTTCGTTCATTGGAATTTATTGTGAAGTGCACTTTTGTCCTGTTGAAGTAGTAAAAACTAATCGACATTTCTCGTCGTCAAGTACAACAGCGTTCTTTTCATATCGAATTCACCACTTTAAACCAGAAACTTATATTTTTAAAAGTACACTTTTTTATAGCTTTTGTATGTTTGAGTTTCTACCTGATATTTTAAAGCAATGGCTGGCTCGGCGGCTGGCTTTCATTCACTTGTGAATATTTAAGAAGAAAAAGCACTTTGAATAAACTCTAGAATCAAGAATTTTACTGCACAAAAATAAAAAGTTTTCTAAAACTGAACCACCACTTGAATGTCTAATAGTTATTTTGTGATTAAAAACTAATAATGTGAAAAAAAATCCGATTTGCTGGCTCTTTTGAAAGTAGAGCTCGTTTCGGGTCTAGGTTTTGAAATGGCAGAGACTTCGTTCGCAATCAATGCAATGCTCATAGCAGTGCCGGCTCGTGGCTTCAAGACTCAGGAAAGCAATATATTTTTCCGGAATAATCATATACTTATACCAAATATATTCAAAATTGACAGAACTATTTAATTTCAATTTTTGATTCAGTGATTTCATAACTCATTATGGTCGCAAACAATCTCATTAATGTTTGAATTGTACAAAAAAGTACAAAAAAAAATGATTTTTTAATAAAAAGTGAAATTAGTGGTCCTGGTCACCACGAATCTATAAGATAAATTTCTTTCCTCAAATAATCTTGGTGAAAAAAATTGCCACAGTATATTTTCGTTTGCAAAATTGCAAGAATTTCCAAGAAAAATTGAAATCAATACTCTTGTACTATGTACTTTGAAGATAATTAAATCAATACTCTTGTACTATTTACTTTAATCATTCGAATTCGAGCTGACGAGCTATAGACACAACAAAAGGATTTAAATCTACGTTAAACAATAAACTCTAAAACTATTTCATAATAAAAATAAATAAATAAGTAAATTAAAGAAATTAAGCATGAACATAACATCCTACGTTAAGGCTGGTACTGAGTTCGAGTTCACGTGAAATTTTGACATGTCTCCATTATCTGGTCATTCTTTCGAGCGAAAGTTTTGGCAATGGAGAAAAGCAGAGACAATGCTCATTTCTGACGGATAAAATGTCAAGAATTTCACTTTTCGATCGATTTTCTTATTGGAAAGACATTTGCACTGCTCCATTTTCAAATTGAAACACCAAATGTCTCTTTTTCGCTCGAAAGAATGAACTGCACAAACTAAATTGGCGTGAAATGATTGGAGACATGTTTCAGTGCCATCTACGTTTTCAACGCGAAAGCAACTTCAAAGCAACTTTTCATGCTAAGAACTTAGTACCACTCTTGCTTATTTTCAAGCTAAATTTTCGCCGAAACAGATTTCACGTGAAATTTTGTGTGAAAATTTCACGTGAAATCGAACTCAGTACTATGCTTTAAACAAAAAATCCATTACAGTCATCATACATACAAATAACATTTTAAACTTAGGCGTCCAAAGCAAATCAATACCAGGCTCTGTAGTAAAACAGAAACCGAAAAAAAAACGCTGGGAATACTGTTGCGTTAATGCACAAAGATTTTTGGGCCTTTTAGCAGCTAAATAGGAAAAGGGATTTTCGAATGTCACTACCCAAGAAGACGTGGTGGAACATTCATTGTAATGTTTCACAACCATCAATTGTTTAGCTGTATGCATATATCATGAATGGGAGTATTCTGTGCAACATATTTCATTGCACTGCAAAGTTTTATATATTCGGGCTTAGACTAAAGCTACTTTTAAAGCATTCTACTCTAACTGTTATAAAATAGAACAAACCCGCATTAAGCATTAATGGAGGGATGTAGTTAGACCAACTTCTCATGGTGTATCTTTGGCAACGCCAAATTATCTAATCTCGTCACGGCCTTGCTTTAGTTTTTTTGAAAATTATTTGATCCTGGCTCTGAATTTTGTATTGGCCTGGTGATTTTGGCATTCTGGTCCTAGTCCTCTTGTAGCGTGGTAACGACGGAGTGAAATCTATTTGTGAATAGCTCCGAGCTAGCATTATCATCTCCGTCCTAACAAAACCGTAGCGGGTCTCAGAAAACGCTCTTAGTTTCGTAACCATCAAGCTGGCTGTGTAGTTTCAGTTGAGTTGGATTCTTGATTAGCACCGATCCGGCTCTGAGCACATGTTTCCAAAAGGGTCTGCGCCAACCTTCGCATGGCCTTCCGGCTTTGGATCCATGGGATCCTTGGGATCACTTTGGAGACTACAATTCAAAAAGTCTGCTCCACCATCCACTGTCACTGTTTCCGTAATACTGTCCAGCGGCTTTGGAGAAGTGGTTTCTGATCTTGCTCCTCAGACCTGTGGTAGCCACATTTTATATCTTCCCAATACAATTTTGCTTTTAAGGTCAATGAAGGGGCTGTTTCTGCGGTTAGGTGCCCTAGTGGTTGAGAAAAAGTGGCTTACTCCACTGTTATCCGGAGCAGGGCTGCCAGGTGTACGGTAATTACCGTATTTTTACAGTAATTTCAAACACCGTACGGTTAAAGGTAATAAACTATTACCGCACGGTAGTTTTGGCTGTTTCTATAAATGGTTGACTTGATGTATGTTTGTGCAATTTTCTGTTACCTGATCTTATTGAAAATTCCACCAAATAATATTATTTTAAAATTTATTTCGAACATGCTACGCACTTGCAGTGTCGTTTACTTCGTGTAATTGCATCTTTTGCAGCCTTAGCAACGAATTGTGCCTAACTTTGCTAACAGCTGTAAGAAAAACATTCCGTCAGGTGATTCCCCAAAAAAATTTATATACTGTTCACAGGTGTCAACAGAGATATAGTACCGATTTAGTTTTTGATATTACTTGGATATACATCCTTCTAAGAAAGAAAAATTTGTCCCCTTAGACAAAACTTATCTTCATCAGTGGGTGCAGCCAGTTTTATCCGGAATTGCACCCAATTTTATTAGATTGCTTGCGTAGAAATGAAAAAGCGATTTGATTTTTGCAGCCCACTTTTGCCTGGAATGCATATTTTAAAGCCTAAACTGGCAGTAGACGTCTCAAAAAAAGACGAATACCCCTCCTTCAAATACTCATGCAGCTTTAGTCCCAGAATATGGAATGAAAGAGATATTCAAGACTTAGATGATGAGTGGAAAAAGCTTCCAATTTTCCCACGATTGCCGAATCACGATGAAATTTGTTGTTTTTGGGTAAAATTGTAGATGAAGCTGGAAAACAAGAGTTTGCTGTCCTGTCCAAATTTGTGTTAGATCTTCTTTGTTTACCTCATTCAAACGCTAATTGTGAAAGGATTTTTGTCGAAACTTAATTTGATCAAAACGGAAAATAGGAATAAAATGAATTTAGAAATGCTGAATGCAACGATATTAACGTCAGAATGTATTGGTGAATCCACTTGCATGAAATTTAACTCTCCAGAAAGTAGGTATAAAAAATTTAATCAAGATGTTTGCAAATAGGTACTTGCCTAATATGTATAAACAGCTTATTGTACTTGTATGGAAGTAAAAAAGTGCCTGAATCAATTTATGTTTTTGTATTTGGACTGAAAAGCTAGACTATTTTTGTAGCCGCGTTCTGTTTCCTTCTTGCTCAGAAGTTGCAAAATGAAAAACATGGCCTCTAATAAAACCATATTATAAATAGCGAATAAAAGAATCATATTCATGGAGAAAATGAATATTCTATCAAAAACTCAAGTAATTATGTTGACACAAATACAAAGTAATGGCGTACGGTAAAAACGTGAAAATCAGGTAATTTTTGAGCATTCATAAGGTAATTTAAGCCAGAAAACCTGGCAGCCCTGATCCGGAGGAAAAGTAGCCAGAAAGCCTGCTCCACTACAAACAGGCATCTCGTCCGTAGCTCTGCGAAGGACCTCTGGCAATCACATCTCTCACCCTGGTTCGGTCTCTCATCGTGCCAATGCAAAAAAACTAAGGACTGATGACAGGAAGAATCCCGTTTTCACCGAGTGGAGTTCATATGGAACGGCAACTGAGCCAGCTCGGGTAGTCGCTGTAGGTATTTCAGGTGCCGTTCCTCCTTCATGAACCCTCTCCCGTCAGCACAGGCATATACAATCCGGAGGAACCATTGCCAGATTCTAGAGAGACCCACCCATATTCCTCCTAAGTTACGGCCCGATAACGACAAAGAAGCCCTTAAATGGGCAGAATTAAATAAAGTGATTCCACCCGCAATACTATCCCCTACATTATTGACTGCTCAAAAACGGCAAACGTCGACTGAACAGCCAAATCAGCGGCAACCGAAGAGACGCAGAACTGTTCCAACTTGGCCATTTAATGGAATGACCAAAGAGTGTCTGGTTAAGGCAGTCATCGACAAAAACAAAACTGATGGCATAATCTTGCCGGACAACTGAAAGTTGGTGCAAAAAGCTAGCTAGCTGGCATCAGAGATTTCATCACAGAAAATCCTGAGCCATCATCGCGATGCCACATTGCTGAAACTAATAGCCTCTCAGGGTCAGACCTCCGCAGATTTGCACAGGCTAGCGGTAAGGCATCAAATTGGAAGTGGTGCTAAAACACTAGATTTCTAATAAGTTGAGATCCAGGGCATGGATCTCCGCCAAACCTTCCTTACCTGAGGATATACTCATAAAACTGAGCACCGATAACATACGTTTAGACGACCCGAAGGTGGCCAAGATCAGTGACCTATCCGGTGACCGACGCCAGGCCCTCATTGTCATCAGCGAAGATAGTTAAAGACCCGTGATTACAAAATTGACTACGGGTTTGAGCTGTGTACAAGGACAACACAAAAATCTCGACACTGGAGGATACATTCCACACCGAAAGGGAAAATAAAATTGTAATGCTGGAAAATTGGGCTGTGGAAAAACGGCTGCATGATGTGCCTGAGGCTTGCTGAGCACATCTATATCGGAGAATGAAGTGAGTGCTGTCACAACCTCTCAGTTAAGTGGCTGCCTCGATCTGCTGGACCTCGAATCGGGTGAGGGGGAGATGATGTCCATCGGATCTGATAAGCATCTAGCCAGCACCATTGTCGAAACCGATGAAGGTCATAGCCTCACTCAAATGAATTACTTTTTCAATCTTCACTTCTTAGCCTATAGTATGATTTGGACGATATTCTAGGATAAAATAAAAAAAAATAATAATATATCAAAAATAAAATTAGAAAAATTAAGCAGATCTTCCATAAACAGCATGCGGATTTCTTGTTTTTGTCAAAGTTAAAAAATATAAGGTGTGCTCTCTAACTTCTCGGGATTTGGATCAAATCTGATTTCTGTAGCTAGGGAGGAATTATTATATATAAAATTTAGGAAGAAATATTGCTTGAAACCAAAAATTTAATGAAAGAGATTTCGAGTAAAACCTGACAAACCTATACGAAGAACCAACAGTGACGTTTCCACTCATGTTTCCGTTTCACTCATTTGCTTGAAAACAACTTGAAATTAATCAGCTGTTAGACTACTTAGCAGTTGGAAGCACTTTGCCAGAAATTACCAACAGAACAAATTTTCCTTGCAGTTGGCATTCACCGTAGGACAATATATGCAATCTTCATATTTTATATTTAGCTTTTGGCAAATGCAATAATTGCTGTATAATAGGCACGAGCTACTCCCTGCAGATGACCTAGCTAACATGTAAATTATTTGTAACTAACATGTAAATTACTCGAGTATTTTTTTCATAATATCACATTGACGAGAATCAGCAATCTGCTATAAAAAAACATTCACAGAGTAGTAAAATATAATAAACTAGTGTACAGTTGTCACATTAAAAAGAATTCAAAGCATTTTGAACTCGTTTTTCTATTTGGGTACATTAATTTTTCTAATTACAGTACCAACACATATAAAGTAACATTCAGAGGGCAACAATTGTTGTGGTAATGTCCGTTTTTCTTGTTTTCAAGTGGAGCGTCTCCATTGCTGCTTCATATATTTCTATAGCTATTTATTACAATAAGCAAATCTATTATATTAACTTATCTTCGTGGTGTGAAGAGCGACGCACAAATTTGATTAAGTTTAATAATAGACTATTGTAGCTTTCGAGTGACAAAAGCGGGGCTCTAACGAAATCCAACTTCAAGTGTTGTGTACAACAGATGGCAGACAGGGAACCACTGAAATGGGCTTGTAACCTCAGAACAGAGAGTAATAACAAACTCAAAGCAAATAAGTAGCATCGCTGAGATATTCTTATCACATCAACCGGTCTTTTGTTGAAAACATCCAATATTCCATGGTCCTCAGATATTTCGTATTGCTGAACGTTAATTTAATAGGCGGAAGCCAAGAATGGTTGAAATGGAATGGTATTTTCGCTGGAATTGTTTGACTTTTGATTGACGATGTTTGTTGTGGAAGCTACCTGGCAGGAATCGTGCTGAATATTAGAAGTGAAATCAAATGTTTTTCTGTTGACAAATTTTCTAATGCAGTATGACTCAGATTTGTACCTTTAATAAATCACAGGTAGGCTGAAGAAGTCGCGAGAATTGTGCACAAAGATTTTAGAAACGCATTCTGTTCAAATAAAAGTAATGTCAACACAAATCACCAAGGATGATATGATTTTCATGCATTCGAGTTCGCCCATGAAAGCTTAGCTTAGCTTGAATCCGCGAACCAGGCACGAATCAACATAGCCACTTTATGTACCGAAAACACCAGTAGGAATTTTGATTTGACGTTAAAACTCGCCCTCAAAGAGCTCCATGTAGGGAAAGTTAGTACTGGGGCCAGGATGCCGGGCGTAGATGAGAATTGGACACAGGTTAAGAATACTGCCATTAGTACTGCTGACACCATCTTAGACAGTAGTCGCGAAGATCAGAGTGACTGATTTGATGATGAATGGAAATAAATGAATGAACGTAAGAATGTTGCAAACCGGCAATGCAGCGATTTCATAGAACCCAGGCATAACCCGGGCAGAACTCATGCAGAACCCGGAAAAAAGACCTGATCTGTGAAATATGAGGAATTGCTCAACAGTTAGCTCTACGAAGAATTGGAGGCTCCACTAATGCAAGAAGTAGACCCTATGCTGAAGCTACCAAGCATAGAAGAGCTACGAAGAGCTATAAGCCGGCTGAATTCTAACAACGCCCTTGGAGCCATGTTTAATCGAGCTGTTTAAACATGGAGAGCCCGTTTTACACCAAGCATTTCATGAAATTATATTGCACGTATGAGGGCACGAAGAGATGCCAGAAAACGGCCGGAAAGTTATCATACGACCCACACATAAGAAACGAGATGTAACAATGTGCAGCAACTGTAAAAGTATAATATTGTTGAGTACTTCCTATAAGATACTTTTCTCTGTCGTGCAAGAGTGGATAGCTCCTTACGCTAAAGCCATCATCGGACTATACCAATGTGGCTTCATCACAGGCAAATCAACAGTTGATCAGATCTCTACTCTAAAACAGGCTATTGAAAAATTTCTGGGATTAAATATTCCACTCCGCCATCTATTTATGGAACTGTATAAAGCCATGAGAGAATTCGGCATCCAAACAAACTGACACGATTTTTTAGGTTGACCATGATCAATGTAACAGGCCAAGCAAAAATTGCCGGATTGCTATCCAGACTGTTCAACATCATCAATGGTCTCCGACAAGGGGATGGGCTGGCTTGCCTTCTCTTCAACTTGGAATTGAAGAAATAATCCGGGAGGCAGCGTTGTAAATCATACAATCATTTCACGTCGCTTTATTTTTATTACAAATCATATCTTATGGGTAGTCTTTTAATAATATGAGCGTCAGCTGCTCTGATATTGGTGGACCTGGTTGTGAGAACGTGTCAAACATGTCAAAAAATGTTATTACACAAGTGATTTCACGCCACTTGAGAATTCATCCAAGCAATGCTTATAGGATAAGAATACATATAACAAAGTCTGCTGAATAAATGGTGGTGGATTGTACGTCAGCCGCGGGTATAAAACTGCCAAAAAATTATTGATGTAAAGTGATTTCCCGCCCGATGAAGCTAATGCAGCTAACTCTTAAGATCAACTCAATCATGAAAACAATCGTCAACTATTCATTCAATGATGATAAGACCGTCAGCTGAGCGGCTATAAGTGCTGACCTGGTATATTTTGCTATTCAATTATTGGTATAACTGACGATATTTCCCCTTCCATATCTATAGCTCACGTACAATTTTACTTAACGTACTGTTTAAGTAATCATTTAGAACAATTTCATGTAAATTGAAATCAATTTAGACTAAAATTTATGATTTTAATCAAAATCTCTATTTGTCGAAATACTTAATTATATATAGGTATATATAATACAGAGGTGAGTGGAAAATAATTATGAATATTATTTACTATATGGAACATATAGCGAATATTTCTTTGAAACAAAAATAAATTATCTAATTTTATTGCAAATAATCAAATTTTCTAAATAGTTTATTTTTGCCCTAATCCTCTGATGTGTACGATTCCAGTTCATTACTTTCACAGCTATCATGAGACGTACCAAAACCTGATTCTTCTTCTTCCTCTTCTTCTTTAGTTTCATCCTTTTCGGTGTTTTCTGTGAAATGAGGTAATATTTGAACATCAGAATTATTATTTATCATTGATTTATGCATAAGTTTCTATAGAAATTGATAAATACCTGTAGTGTTAACAAAGTTTGTCACGCTGGTGATACTTGTGGAATTTGATCACCGATCACTGAAGGATTATTGACAACATTATTTTGACCAATTGACAATATTGTTTTTGACATGTGATTATTAACAATATTATTTTTGACATGTGACAATATTATTTTGACCACCTGCAACTTGTGGTTTATGTTTTTTATTGCTTTCGATTTTTGTAGCCCTACACGCTGATAGTCATACCAAGCTGTGTACAGAGACTAGGACCATCTGGCAAAAGCCACTTAAAGTCTACCTTACACTATGACTTAAGTCTATTATAAAGTCTATAGTATAAAGTCTATTATAAATAACTGAGTCTAATCAGACCTAAATCTCTGCCCATCTCTGCCCCAAGCCACCGTTCTTAATGTTTTCAAATCGGGCAGAGCGGTCGACGGATAAATGCTACTTGGGGCATCGTTACCGAGGTGTACCCCGGGAAATACCATCTTTCTACAATGCATACCATGTTCAATATTTACTAGCACCATTCGTTTTTTCAATGTCAGGAAGGCAAATTCAACCGAAATTCCTGAAATCGTTTAAGTCAGAATTATGAGTTTTAACTTTGATGTGGTCGAAAAAACGCTGTTTCAAATTTACTTTGATTCATAGCGTAATTATAATTATGAACATGGTATATCTTGCACAAATAACTCGTTGAACCTGAATTGACTGGTTGAAAAATACTAACGATAGAGCCTTTAATATAATAATCTCAAAAAATTTGTTCAAACTCTGCCAGCATTTGGGAAAAAAATCGAATCGAAAACCAAGCGAAAGCTACAATTAACATGATAAGAATCGCAAATGGACTACAGCAATAACAGGAAATGGGAATAGTGTGTTCGTCCACAGGAACAGACTTCATCTTTGTCGGGCAGGTTGTTTGTGCATCGACAGGAACTTTTTGTAAATGTGTATGTGAAGCATGAATAGCATGCTGTCTGCTGTGTGCACTTGAAGTGCAGGTAGAAGCTCACGGTTGAAAATGGAGTGAGAAGTGGATTTGAAATGGCCATTTATGCTTTCTGCCAATTTAATTAATGGTTTCCGTAAAAATTACGCCCTGTCTGCTATCAAGTTGTCTGCCTTTGTTGAGTGTCCACAATTTAGCCTTAAAAGCTATCTCTTCATCAAACGCCGTTCACATCAACATTGTTTTCGAAACTAAATTTTTTTTTAAATCGTACATGATTTTGATAGTATTATGAAAGGTAAATATTCTACGTACGTACATATGGATGTGCTTCAGTTTCTTGTCAATTATTGCTCATCAGTATTCATTTAGATTAAAAAATATTCACAATTTTTCCATTATTAATATTTTACATTAACAAGCTCTTGCTATGAACTCTTATTAGCTACTACTTCAATCTAGTAGCTGTACTATTTTGAATTGCTGGCTCTTTTTTATGCTGGTCTGCTATCACAGAAGCACACTTTTTTTAATTCTAAGTAATATTTATTTTAAAAGTTGTTTTTCTATCGATATGTACCTGCATTTCGATTCAAAGTTTGCTTTGAAATATCAAACGAGAGTTTAAAATGTCTAAACTTAGCTTTGTTGGAGGTGAGCCGTGGGTAGGGAATCAATTTTTCGATCAATTTTTAGTCCCTAAAATCCCGGGATTGATGGTTTTTAATCGGGGGATTGATGATTTATAATCCCGGGATTTCCCGGGAATTAGTAGGGTAGAGAAATCCCAGGAATTTGTAGCTTAGAATTGTAACCTATAGTAATTTTTCAGTGGTTAGAGAGGGCGTGACTTGGGAACGAAGAAGATGGTAGAGAGCGCCGACTTGTAGGCGAAATTCGAGTCTGGCGTGGATTCGTACAGTGCCCCACTGACATCGGTGAGCCGAACCTCACTCGACGGCTCTATGGTCCTTATTTGGATGAGCGAGTGATGCCCATGCCAATCCTCAATTGAGTTTTCCGGGACCCCAACGGGCCTAGCCGGATGGATGGATAACAAATTGGCGCCCAACGTGGGTGCAAATCGCAACGCTGTTTACGTAGCATTACGGCCCGAGCATATAGGAGGCATTGTCTGCAAGAATTGGTTTTTAAATATGGACAACCCTGAGCCAGTGGTGCCGTCTTGAAAAATCAATAAGAAAAAAAACTGTATCTTCCCTTTTAAATTCCAATCCAGTCACTAGATTTTAATCTAAGAGTAATGATTGTGAAGTTGCAACACAAAAATTAATATTTGAATTTTAAAAATTGGAAAGATTTTGCGGGTGATAGCAGTTCAGATAACATAAATTTAATAGGTTTAAGTTACTTCCTGGAAAGATTTCTTTTAAAACAATCGATATGATCACTTCACCATCACCGGCATTGCTAGTGTCCCCATTAGTTTATGAATTTTAAATCTCAATGATAAATTATTTTATTATTATTTTTACACAAAAATTAGTGTCTTAGATTAGATCATGAAATTAGGTGCGATTTTGATTTAATTTGGATGAAACAAAATGCTCATCTCATTCTACGTCATTAGCCTTTAGTAAATATTGATTGAATTTTAGTAATTTCAACCACTCCTCTTTCGTTTCAATTCAGTTTTAGTAAGTTCAACATCTCCAAGCATTTTGAATTAAATTAATGGAACTGCTTACTGGTTCCCAGTTAAGTGTTTTTATGGTTGGTTGCGAATCCAATTTCGGACATGAAAGCGTAAATGATTACAACGTACTGTGCGTACGTTACACTTAACTAACGTACACCGAAATGTTCGCGAGCTGGCTGAACTTCAAAAGGATTACTATACGCCTGGTGCACGCTTGAATAGGTGTCACTCAAAGTGCAGCGGTAAGTTGCATTTGATGCTTTTGTGCTGTATAAAAACTTAACTGTTACTACTTTGCATAATGGTTGGCATTTGTTGTTGATGTATCGTGACAGCGCTTTCAAGAAAAATAAAGCAACGAAACATCGAAGAAAATATGTAAATTTATATTGTTGTTTTGTTAAAATTTGTTTCGGTTTGACAAAGTCCTAGCTATAAATCTATATCTAAAGCTATAAAGGTGGAACTGCTCCTTCAGCAATTACTTTCTTTTTTTTCTTTTTCAAAAGCTGAGATTTTCGGACGGAGAATTATGCGCTTCTGTGCTGGTAGGTTTTACAGCCCGGTAACTAAAAAGTGGCCGCGGAACTATCTCCTATATCAGAGGGCGGGACTTGAGTCACTTAGAGACCGGGTTGTGGAACTTACAATAAGGTTTTACGCACAGACAGACGGACATGAAAACGGACTGATCAGAGGTATCGGATGCACGAGAGGCTCTGATGAGCCATTTATGCGTCCGGTGGAGACAGAAGGACAACGACGGCTCAAGGCCATGCTGTTCAATTATGTTGGTCTTCCGACGAATCGGAAGGGACATTTAAGACCCAAGTTAACTTTGGGTCTAATTAGGCTAAGCTAATTGTAATTTGACATGAGCTTGATTTAGCTTAGTAGATTAAGTTAGTATTTAATTTTTGTATAGCTAAGCCAACCCCAGATAATTTACATCCTGAGTAATATTTTATAAGTGTAAGCCGAAAAATAAATAAATGATATAACTAAATAATTAGAGTCCAAACAGAGCCAGCAGGCTCAAAATAGTAAAGTCAGTCAATATAATATATTTATTATAAATACCACTTAAGTTGAATAATCTATGGACAGTTTAATGAATAAAATTAATACTATTTTTTTTTTAAATAAGAAATAAGACGTGCAAATATTACAGGATAGTAAACTATAAAATCAGCTACCGTCGATGCTTTGGAGACAATAAAACAAACATGCAGATCAAATTTTAACTTCGGATCAAAAATGATGCCAAAGTCCTTATGCCGATATTCATGCTCCAAAAGACAACCAGACAAAATGTAGTCAAACGAAATGGGACCAGGTTTATTGAAAAAGACATCACAGAGCACTAAGAAACATTAAGAGGAAGAGAATTTTCAGAGCACCAGTCACATCAAACAAAAAGAACCGATGTAAATAACCATAATCATTTAGTGAAGTTAGTGAATTTATTTATTTATATATTTATTTAACCAAACAAGGTAATAAACAACAATAACAAATTTAAAACTGTTTTTCTTAACCTAAATTGATGATTTTCTAGATGTCAGCAAACTTTTTTGTCAGGTTGTTAATTCAATATTGAAGTTACGAGGTAAAAAAAATAATTTGGTTTTAAAATTTAAAGCAGTATATAATTTTTTTTTAAGAATGGTTTAGAAATAGAAGAGGAATAGTAGTTGACGTAATCGTTAAATATTTTAAAGCATCTATTCATTGGCTCCCTGTCTCGATCGATAGTGTGATGCTGATGCTCATTGAGGAGACGAGTGTGCCTAGTTTGTCTTACAGGGCTATTGAAAGTGATTTTATTAGCAAGATATTCTACGTTAACCAAACCCCTAACGACATCAAAGACGAAGCATGAGGATAATACCGCTCTCCTTGAGGAAAATCTGTAACTATAGGTTGGAAGATTTCTCAAGGCAAAAAGCACAAACTGCTTTTGGACAGATTCCATTTTATTGTTATGAATATCGAAAAAAAAGATTCCAGACGGTGCAAGCGTATTCGATTAAAGAGCGAACTAAAGACATAAACAGAGACTTTGTTACCCATACGTTTTTGAATTCTTTCGCACGTCTTTTGATGAATCTTAGCTGCTTGCTAGCTCTTGCAAGAACTTTGCCATACTGAAGATTGAAACGCAGCTTTTTATCCAGGACGACACCAAGATCCACTAAAATTATCAACATTTTTAGGACCTGATTATTTAGGTGATAGTCAAAATTAAGAGTAGAGGTCTTGCGGGAAAAGCTTATATCATGGCATTTTTCATTCACACCATTGCACCAGTGGCTGAAATTTCAGCTGAAGAGAATTTGCATCTGATTCCAACTGAATAGGGTGATATATTTTCAGATCATGTGCATAAAAAAGGTGCGGAATGTTGGATAACACCTCCGAGAGATCAGAAACAAAAACATTGAACAGAAGCAGCCCTAAGTGGCTGCCTTGAGGTACCCCAGGGGAGATGGTAATTTTTTGGGAAAGACGGCCTTGGAATTTAACATTTTGCGTTCGACCTCGAAGATAACAATTCAACAAGTTTAGAAGGCTTCCTGAAATGACAAATTTTTTTAGCTTATATTTCAAAATGCCATGATCAACGCGGTCAAAAGCTTTACTGAAGTCAGTGTATACAGTAGTATCGATTTGACGCCTTTTTTCCATATTACAAAGCACATTCGAGACTATTATCATTAGGTTGGAGGTAGTGGACCGGCTTTTTCTGAAGCCATGTTATTGCTCGTTTAAGAGAGGATCAATAGCGATTGTAACTTTGTCAAAAACAATTTTTTCAAACAGCTTAAGTATAGCTGACAAAATGGCGATGCCTCTATAATTTTCTACTGAGCATTTATCACCACTTTTAAGAATCAGCGTGATATGGGCTGATTTCCAGAAACGCAGAAATATAGCTCAAGAACTAATACGAATATCGCTTCAAAACTTTTTTTGGTATATTTAAAGAGCATTTCAAACATTTTGATGTAATAAAAAAAAAGATTTTTTTTAGCAGTTACATGTATTTCCCCCTTAACTTCATATGCTAAACTATCCGCAAATATATCGATTCCGCACAGTATCGGTACTGTTCCAAAGCATATTTTTGATTTGCCTCACCCTATTCTACACAATCTGGGCAGCGACATGCCACCCTCCCGGCTGATGCAAATGTTATACCACGCTTGCCCTTGCAAATCATCGGAAAATCGATAGCTGTACTTTCCACATCGCCCGTTCTTCCCCAATGAAATGCATTCTATGTGCGTTTCGCTATGGCTCGGGGGTAGTTGAGTCCCAGGACAAGTGTGGTTGGCCTCCCGGGTGGTGGTCGATTCACGGAAGAATGCCCGAGCTTGCATGGATCGTTGCCGTTCTGCGCATGGCATTGCCATTACTGCCAGTTAGTGGGCCACCAGCATAGCATCGAACGAAAGGGAGCGTGGGCGAGTGGCGAAATTTGCTTCGCGGGGGTGGTTTTGTGGCGAATGTAGGCATATTGCCTGCGCGAAATTCACGTCCGAATTCGACCTGGCCTTAGTTGAAAGGCCGTCGCGAGGTTATTCGGTCGATTTTTCGGCGGAAAATGTTTGAAAATCTTAGTTGTGCGGTTATGGTGTCTAAATTTACTTTTCAATTGCGAACAACTCATCTCCAACAATGACCCAAATAGCTCATTAATCAACTATAATTGAATTTTTCGTGGGCTCATTGTCGTCGGCGTGGATGTGATTCGTTGCGTTAGATCATGTGAAAAGAATTTCGGTGTAAGTGCTGTTTCGGTTGAACGATAATTAGCCTTTGGGGCAAAGTGCAGTGGCGTGCACGGAGTGCAAGTTTGCAGTTAATATGTGTTGACAGTGTAAAATTCGATTATGTGTGTGTTATGCTATGGTGCAAAAGTGCTGCAGTTCTGAATATTTGAGGCATACATGAATGTACAAACATGTTTTAATCTGCATTTGGATAAATTCGATGCAGCCTATGCGGTTAAGATGAAAAATCTTGATTAAGATCGAATGGATAGTAACAGTGAGTAGATATTGGCATTGGTAAATATTTCGCCACTGCAAGGAAAATCCTTAGCTGATTTTAGTTTTAAATGCAGGTAAAGGGTGGCGACTGATGGAAATAATCCACATGAAAAGCACAATGAAAATGAAATGTGATGGCTCTAGTCCTACATAGGTATATCTTTAGTTTAATTTTAAAAAGAAAAAGGTTCTTAATTTTCAAATGCAGCGTAAATATTATGATGGTAAAAAAAATCATTTCGAAGCACCAAAAGTCACTTTGATAGGCAGACTAGAAGTGGTGGTGTTTCCATTGCCATTCAACATTCCCCGTGAAGTGAAATAGTTCAATCTAACGCACAAAGCCAAATTGAGCTCAAAGTTATCCGAATTTCTTGGTCAAAAAATGTGCTTTACATAGGCTTTCTACTACCTACCTAATTCAGACAACACCGTGCCAAATGATGTTTATAAAATATAAAGGAAAATAATCCGACTGTTTTGTGCAATGTTGTGTAATGTTTTGTGCTTGCCTATGATAAAGAATTGGAAATGTTGAACCGCATGTGGGCGCTGGAACCCTTAATGTAGGCAAGGATTTTTTTTAAAATTTTGATTTGTCATAACTTCTGATAGAAACATTGGATCGCCGCGAAAATTTTAGAGCATTTTAACATTGACTCAAGCTATACATGACTAGAACTATGAATGAAAGTTACGTAAAATGCTTCAAATCATCGATTCTCCTGAAAAATTCTCGCTATTATGGCCAAAATTGCAAACTTTTGATAAATTTTGTCTGTTGCTCACGAAAAATAAATTTTCGAAATTCCATGTTGCACAAAAACGGCTATCCATAACCAAATTACCTCTATTTTGAGTACTCGAAACTTCTGTTTACGATAACCTACGATCGGATTATCAGAACAATATTAAATTCACAGGTTATTGCCCATAAGTATAAACAGGACTCATTATTTTGAAATGTGGGCAACTCTGTGGCAGTGATGCCAAAAATCAACTACTTTATGCCCTATAAATCAACCAGATAAATTTCCTCAGCGAAATAAAGTTTTTGCGCTTTAACTTCTGGTGTAGTCACGAAACCCAAACAAAATTCACACAGAAGATACATGGACTTCACAGTAGGCCAAACTTTGTGGGAATTTAGTTGAACATTTTTTTAGGGCTGCCAGCTACGGTAGCTTTTGTTAGTGTTTGTCATCTTGTAGTCATAATAAACAACAATATTTAAGATTTCGAAAAATCGTAAACAACGCTATGCAGTCATTGGGTCGAAACAAATGCAGTCCAAAAAAATAAAAAACAAAAACAACAAAAAAATCATTCGGGCCAAAACAAAATTCATAGAGTGAATTGGTCTCAAAATGAAGCAGATTTGGTATATATTTGGTTTTGGAGCTAGCAGAGGGCTGGCAGTGCAGTCATTATTGTTACTCCCGCCCCATTAAATTAAATATTACCATTAAATATACCATATTAAATATTACCATTAAATATAATTACCATTAAATGTTCCATACATGTAAAATGAAAATAATTGGTCAAGGTTTAAATTTTCCAAGTTCTGAAAATTGTTCGGATGTCAAACCCAAACACCTTTCTATCCTTGCAACTTCTGATGAGGTCATCGGATGAAAATGAAATTCACAGGGTAGATTGACTTTGACGTGAAGCTGTTGTGGCATATGTGTGCAGATTTTCCTTGCTATGCTAGTAAAGTGTTGCAAGCTCTGAGCATTTTGTAAATTAAGCATCCGATAATGAATGTTAGCATTATATGTTTTCGTCTTCTAAATTTTGAATTTTATGCGAGCGGTAGCCCTGAAAATTGTTCTACTCTATGAATTTCATTGCAGTGTTTGGATCTAAGCGGCACACGACTAATGAAATAGGCTGGTTGGAATAAAGAGCACGTCTGTTGACATATGCACTTTTCTTTGAAAATCAGTGTTTCTAGCTGTTCTGATGCCAACAAGGATTTAGTGTGAACAATTTATTTTATCCATTATGAGGGATTATTTTATCAATAGGGTATTATGATTTTATTGTATGAGGTTGTGAAAGCTCGTGGATTTTTCTTTGAAGCAAATGCTACGCGATGACAGTAAAATAATAATACGTATAGAGGTTATCGATTTTACGTATAGGAAACGGTGGGATTCGTACTTGTGGACAGTATATCGCTGTTTTGGACTGGCGGTTTAGAAACTAGGGACTTTAACGCGCATTTCAAAATTTGTTTATTTATTTATTTTATTTATTTATTTGGCGTGTATTCAATTCAACAGGCAGGCTGACCAAGTACAGATTGCATACAATCAAAAATTAAATGATAAGAAGCAATTGAGAAAAAATAGATATAAGTGTATACAAATAATTACAGTAAGAATCAAATAAAGTAAAATTGAGTAAAGTATGGCCATCACCTGATCTAAGCAAAAGCAGGAAACTGCTCAAGCTAAGCAGAAACTGCTTGAGAGCCACGGTCGGCTTGCTCACAGTGCACTGCTTTACCGCATCTCATGCGAACAGAATGGGACTGACATCCAACAATTTATGCAAGAGGTGCGAGATGGACAGTCAGCTGATCCAGTTTGGCGGAGCGGTCACTTGGCAGCTCTAACAAGCCAGTGGGGGGTGGCAAATGGGCCCAAACTGGTGGCCTAATGCTGGCCACGTTCTCGGCAGCCCTCTTTACTAACCTAACCTAAAGTAAAAAATAAAAGAAAAAGGAAAAATAAAAAATCCATTTCAAACAAAAATTATCAATTCAACAGGGAATCTGCCCAACTACAGGTGGGATACAGCGAAATAATAAACTAATAAGAAGTAAATGAGTAAATATAAATATAAATATATTAAAAATAATTAAAGTAGTAAGTAAATGAAGTAAAATTAAGTATAGCAAAAAAGAAAAAAAGGATCCATAATAAAATGAATAGAAAATAATTAGAACCAAAAAAATAATATAATAAGAGGTAAAGTAGCAATCAAACAAAGTTAAACCAAACAGAGCAAAAAAGAAAATATAAAATCCATTATAAACAAGAATAGAAACAAATTGGAATTGTTTTTGCGGGATGATTAAAATTGAAAAAAAAAATTATTTATGTTAAAAATTTTTATTTGACAAAGTAGTGAAAGTATGCACTGATTCTCATCAAAATAAATTTACTAAAAACAAAAATTTTACAACGAACCATTATTTTTAGGATGGCAATAGAATGTGGAAGAAGACCAAATTGCAGCCTGTTATGAGTGCGTAAGAGTTGCAAAACAGGAGAGTGGTAGAAAGTATCAGTACGAACATACGGTACTTCAAATAAAATGGATGACCTGATTGGCCTTACAGGTTGCCGCGCAATGAACAAAGATGCTAAAGAGGAAGATAGGTTACTGCGACGGATTTTTAACAGGAAACTCACATCCAAGTAAACTCTGGTATATGGCCGTCATCACTGCTTCTAGTGGAGCACATCCTTTTGGTTCGAATTTAAATTTCTTACTATTTCAAGCATCTGGCATCAATTTTCACTAAGAATGCACTGAACAGGGATTTCCACGGTTTGAACAGTGCAGACGGAAAAATATTCGTGCTTAGCATTTGAGTATTACAAAGCACCTAAATATTGAGTGGTTGTCTTTCAGCTCAAAGATTCTTAAAGTGAATAGCTCGTTCTGCTGTCTATTGGGCTTTGAAGAGTTAATATATGCTTCTGAAATGTTAACTGCTCTCTTTGAGAAGACAACATGGATCGCTACAGTAATGAATTAGCTTGAAGTATCATCAAATAAAATCTCCCGTGTTTTATTATTCTCTAGGTATCTCTGCACTGATTTTCCTGCTATCAAGGTAATATTTAAGCTTCTGCCGAACGTGTGCCAAAGAACTCATAAAAGTGTCCATCAAATAACATTTCCCCATTTGTGACTCACCGTCAGTTCGTTCGCATTAATAAATGACCCTGCAATATACTTGCCACCCTAGTTTGCTCCTGTGGTTGGCAATATGCTTCACCCTACACACTAGAACTCATCAAATGTGCCGTCGCATAACGGACAAGTGTCTTATTTTATAGGTTTGCTTGTCTTTGGCAACGAATGAGTCATCATATTCAAACTGAATGCAAAGGAACTCTCACCAATTTGTGTCAATGCAACTGTGAATTAATCCTATATAAGCAAAAATAATTCCTAGACGTGAGCATTCTTCATGGAAAGCTATCGTCATACCAATTTAATGTTATTTATTTTATTTAAGAATCCTTGCATAGAATCCTTGAAATATAAAAGTCCCCGTGATTTTCGTTGCTAGTGCCATACCAGAAAATGTTGTAGCGATTCGAGAGCACAACTCAAAAATGTTGCAGTATTTCCAGTCTAAGGTTAAATATTTTCAAGGAATACAAGGGGCACTACGCTCCATTGCGGCGACTGCGTTTCAATTTCTTTCACCTCACTGCAGAATTTTCACAAATAACTTTCCATCAAAGACACCACGATGGTGAGCTAGTGTGCTACTATCGAAAACAATCACATGAATTTACACATACAGCCCGTGCCAAAAAAAAATCGCCGGACTTCGAAAGTCTTGGAAAAGTTATAATCGGCCCTTAAAAACTTCATAGAAATTGTTCTGGTATTTTCAGGTACAAATTGGAATTGTTTTTGCGGGATGATTAAAATTGAAAAAATTTTTTATTTATCTTGAAAATTTTATTTGACAAAGTGGTTTCGAAAGCATGCACTGATTCTCATCAGACACCAGCACACAGTGCATACTTGACTGGTGTGACCACTTGCAGTTGGAGTAAGGTTTCTTATGAACTATCTTTCCGTAGGCTACCAAATGCAAGGAAAGTTTGGGGATAACATCAATGTCATCGACTACTTACAATAACGGTATTGACCTTGCTGTAAATGTTTAGCCTCACAGGGCAAAATGAATCAAGAAGAACAAGCCGTTTGGCATCAATTCTAAGCAGGATTTGATAAAAAATGATAATTTGGAAAAAGTCACATAATTGTTTGAAAAACTCTCTGAACCCTTGCTTAGGAGGGTTTCCGTCGTTAATTCAGCTGAAAGAGGCACGACATTGTACTAACGTGAATGAATTTATTTATTTTATGTAATTTTCGTAATTTTTAATTACTTTTAATGCAAATAAATCATGTTCATGGTTAAAAAAAAAATATTATAAACATGTCTATAGCTCTATAGAAATCTCCACTTTATCATATCTCTCTACGAAGAAACAGAATAAATGCGAATGTGGTGATTTTTTTATCACAGGGTGTACTCGTGCGTGCGAGCGTTTTGCGAAGGGTGAATAAGATATCGCATCACACTACTAGAATCGTAAATACACGTATGAACGCCACACCAGCTACATTGGTCATTCAAACCACCCATCGCCCCGTGTATTGTTTTGTCTTGCTGGACAATTCAATTCGATGCCAATTACCTGGTCGTATTCCGCCCTCTCGCAGTAGTCGTTTGTATGCCAGATCCTTAAGCTTTCGTTCGTTGCGAAGGATCAAATTAGAATTTATGGTTTCAGTATTACCATCGCTATTGCGGCCGCATCTACGACCGACCCTTCACCAAAGATATTCATGTATCTATACAGTGTTCTGGTCAGCTGCTTTTCTGTCATTAGAACTTCTACCGAATCAACACGTCTCTGCTTCGAATAGCCAGATGCGGGATGAAAGATACGAGCTTTATGTTGCTTTGAAAATAAATTTATTTGCTTCGGAGTGACAGTATAAGGGTAGAAGTAAATTTGGTATGTTTAAGCTGTTCTTTATTTCTGAAAATAACATGGCTCTCTCCTACAAAAATAGAGTGCATTAAATTTTTATTTTCGTAAGGAATAATCTTTCTTTATATACATAACTAAGTAGGAGAAAGTCATTGATATTTTCTGGGGAAAAATATGAAAAAAAACCTTGATAGTTTAGCTGTAAGCAGTTGTAGTTGTTAATCATTGTAAATATTTCAGGCCCTACCGCGTATTTGTTTCTTGATTGCTATTAAGGCTGATTTTCGAAGAACAGTTAAGGATATTTGTAAATGTCGCTTCAAATAGATGAAATTTTTACTTAATTAATCTCGTAAACTTACAATCGGATCATAAAACCAGATACAAAGCTTATGAAAATTTAACGATAGCATTCTCAGAAGACATGTGACTAAGTTTTCGGTGGCGATGTCTGTGCCGGCAACTGCATACCATTTTTAAGTACAGTTCTGGTTCCGAAACTCAATATGATCCTGAATTTCATTACAAGACGAGAATTTGTGCTGGAAATAAAGTAATACAATTAGTAACTCACACGGCAGAGGGGGTCAGGTAGCTCTGCTCGCTAAGGCGTCAGGCCGAAAAGCGGCGTGCTACGGGGCCTGCGGGTTCGAATCCCGCCAGTGCCATGGCTGTAAGTGTGAATGCGTGTGATTGTCCATGAGGATGGCAAATGGGCCCAAACTGGTGGCCTAATGCTGGCCGCGTTCGCGGCAGCCCTCTTCATTAACCTAATCTAACCTAACTCACACGGCACCTAAACGGTACTGGGAACCAAAATCGATGAAATGCTGGAACTCGTTATTTAACCAGACCCTAAGCTGTTCATGTAGAGTAGAGTACTGGTTCGTAGCTAGTGATGTCTCCGCTTCGTATCCAGATACCAGCGAAGGACCGCGCACCTAGTTTTGAGATATTTCATTTAAGCTTACACCCCTACCAGCTACCATCTTCAACCCCTAGACCGATAATGGTTGTAAGAGGTACTAAAAACAAGAACCTGGTAAAAAATTTATTTTTTGCTAATGTTCAAAGAACATTATAAAATTAAAGTTACTTTGCCGAAAAATACAAATTCGCATATTACGTGAAACAAGATAAAAGGTACTTATACAAACATAGCCTTTAAAATGAAATTAAAGATTTTTCTATATAGTCCAGTAATCTTATACATCAGATCTTGCGTAAATTCGGTAGTTTTGAGTTTTTGCTGACTTGTTTATGATGTTGCCCTACTGAATAACCCAAATCAGCAACTTTGAGCACCCAAAGCATCCTTGTCAAAATCGAAAAAAGTCGAAAAATTTTCAATTTATTTTTAGTTTTTGCCAATTTATACCATAAAAGACATGCTTAATGATAAATTCTATTCAGTAAATTTTTAATTTATACCGAATTTACTACAATTTTAGACCAAAATTACAGCATTTCAAATTTATCGATTTTTTTTAAAATTTTGACAATTTTAGCAATATGTATTTTGTTCTAAGGGCATTTTAGTTTTTTTTCTTATTTCAACCTCTTATTCATTATCTTATCAGTGCCTTGTCTTAACGTTATGGAGTGTTGAAGAAAATGAGAATTTTATGAATGATTATTTAATACAAAAACAAAAAATAATAAAACAGATAACTATATCTATGTTTTACATTAATCACACACTACCTAGACTACATTAATTACACACCACCTATGTACATCAATTAAAATAATATTGACCTCTTAGAAGGACGCAGTTGAAGTCCCTTTCTTTATGGATCGGACGATCTCGATGTGCCATTGGCATCTTGTGAAAAACATCCGCCAAAACATCAT
The DNA here is from genome assembly GCA_963978885.1 of Nemotelus pantherinus. Classification (NCBI taxonomy): domain Eukaryota; kingdom Metazoa; phylum Arthropoda; class Insecta; order Diptera; family Stratiomyidae; genus Nemotelus; species Nemotelus pantherinus. The sequence continues at coordinate 258,766,159 of OZ022264.1, read as the reverse complement.
CCATCATGTCGTCATCGGGAAGATCGTCGCCTTTTGGGGAATGGAAGTCTATTTCTAGTTCGACATGATACACATTGTCACAGGAGGCCCCGCTGCAATGACTGCAGAATCACGAGCGTTTCAGCTTGATCTCCATGCAGCTGAGTAGATAGAGAATAGCGGTTCGAAATCCTCATCCTCATCCTCCTCCTCTGAGGAGGGTGACGTCACTGAGGAGGATGACGTTATTGAGGAGGATGACGTTGATGTGGAGGATGACGTCACTGAGGAGGATGACGTTAATGTGGGGGATGACGTTAATGCGGGCGATGACGTTTGCGTAACGCGTGGGAATTACGATGATGTCATTGTGGCCTTGACCGTCTTATTTAAATTGGGAATTTCCAAGCGCTAGCCATTATCGCAAAGCGTGTGAATTTTATTGATAACAACATTTCACAGATGTTAACGTTTTTTATAATCATGTGACCTTAACCGTCCTATTAAAATTGGGATGAATGGCTAAATTTCGCATAGCGTTTGAAATAATTAGACTTTGATAACAGCATATGAAAGAAATGTTATTGTTTTTTATAGTCATGTGCTTGTGTCTTTAAATTTAATTATAGCCTATGGGGAGTGAATGACTTTGATCTCGCAACAAGAGAAATGCTAACGTTTTTTATAGCGAAGATGGGGTCATGTGACCTTGATCGTCATAGCGCCGGCGATTGAAATAATTAGAATTTTATTGAGCGTTTGAAATAATTAGAATGACAACAAATGAGTGAGAAATGTTATTGTTTTTTGTCATATGTTTGGGTCTTTGACCGTTTTATTGAAATTGGGGTGAATGGCTTTGATTTCGCAACATGAGAAATATGACAACAAAGGAATTTCACTTGAGAAATGTTATTGTTTTTTATAGTCATATGTTTGTGTCTTTGACCGTTTTATTAAAATTGGGAGGGTGAATGGCTTTGATTTCGCAACATGAGAAATGCTAGCGTTTTTTAGCATGAGCGTGATAAGAGAATAGGATATCCGGTGAATGAGAATATTTCAACAATGGTACAGCGTGTAAAAAAAAGCAGTGACTATGAAAAAACTTGAGTTTCATTGATAGCAGCAGCAAACGAATTTCGCAATATGAGAAATGCGTTTTTTAGCATGTGCATGATAAGAGAATAGGATTTCCGGTCAATGAGAACTATACGACAATATGATACAGCGTGTAAAAAAAGTGTAGTTGCGTGATAAGAGATTGCTTTAAAAGGAGGCTGTTTGCAAGCATCTACATCAGAAACGTTTAGTGCCAGTGACTGCAAAGTGCTAGTAACAAATATATTAAAAAGTGTTAAAGTGCTTAATTAATTAATTATGGAATCAGCTGGTAAGTACCAATTTTCTATATATATAGAGTTAGTGAGTTAGAGTTAGCGTAAAAAAAAAAATATTGAAATCGGTTAAAATTGTGCCTCTATATAGCCATGCGTATATGGTTGTTTATGTGTGTGTCTGTATGAAAATAATTTGAGCCAGTGAAGCAGATTGGAAATAAAAAAGTAGTTTTCTTCCGCTTCCAGGTTTAAAACGTCCATTTAGCTCGGTAGGCAATAATCGGGACGCTACTATAAAAAAAGCCAAAATAGAAGCAATACAAGCATTCAACGATATCGCGAGATATTTTAAGCCTTGTATTAGCATAAAAGACTTGGTTATTAACCAGCCGTACAAAGTGCTGAATGGCAGCGTGAAGAAAACAAAATTTGGCGAAAAAATTTGCCTTGAATTGGAAGAGAACGTACTGTTCTTGCCTGACCGGTACAACAAGCTAATTGGGGAAACGTTGGAAATTATAAGCCAAAGTTCGTTAGCGATTACATCGAAAGGTCTAGTCAAAGACGGTGCAGGCATCTACGATTTACATCTGGTTGACATTGGAAAATCTGTTGCGAAGAACCCAGTCGATGAAATAGAGAAGCCGGAATTTTATGCGAACGACGAAGACACTATTGACGACACAATTTACTCGCAGTGGAAAACATTGATAGTTCCGGGAGATTCAACATCATTGCGACACATATTTTAATTATTATTATATATATATACTCTTTATATTTGATCAAGTATATAATAAAATTTTACTATATATATATATATAATCTATAATGTTTGACTGCCCCAATTGTAGCAAAAGTTTTAATAGGCCGGATAATTTGAAGCGTCACATTGAGAGTGTACATGAACGAAAAAAGTCCATATGTAGTTTATGTAAAGTAGGTTTCACTAATTCGTGGAATTTAAAAAGGCATATTAAGTTAAAACATAATAGAGATAGCTCATCATATGCACAGGCCCCCCTAGTTAAAGAGCCAGATCGCGAGAGCTCGAATCTTGAGTTGAATGAGTCTATGTCCGAAAATAATCAAGTGGTGGAAGTTCAGAGTAGAGGTATCAAAAGAAAGCATGATAATGCTGATACCATGCATTGTCATATTTGTGAAAAAGACATTATAAAATCATATTTTAAAAATCATCTGAGGAGTAATTTACATAAAACAAATGTCGGTAAAATAAATAATGTTCAAGACGAGAAGGTGAAGAAAATTTCGCAAGCATTTGCAAGTCGAATAGCTTCATACCAGATTAATAATGCAAATGAGAAATCAAGCATTGAGGAGTTTTTGAGAGGAGAGAATAATTGTTTCAAAGAACTATTGCAAAATCAATTTCATGAGCTTACTACGGTGAAAGTCAATGTAGAACTGTTTGCGATTTACATTAAATTCGATATGAACAAAGAAAATAGCTCGAGTGATTTGAAATCGTTTAATACCAAAAATGTTGTAGTTACTATCGGATGCGACCTTGATGAAGTGTATCAGAATTTTTCGGCTATTATTTTAAAGAAAAGTGAAGAGTTTCAAGAGCGGGATAGTGGATGGGCATTCCAGCAGGTTCTCTACTTACAAGTCAACATTAATAAATATGAGCCATTTCACGGGGGATCTTTTCTACCATTACCAAAAGAAGTTGCTTTGAAAAGAGCATGTGTTAATATTAAAAATCCTGATGACGCATGTTTTGCTTGGGCGATTGTTTCAGCTTTATATCCTGCTGAACTAAACTGTGACCGCATCAGCTCATACCCATATTATTCAAGTGTTTTAAACTTGGAGGGTGTTAGTATGCCGATTTGTTTGGACGATATCCCCATTGTTGAACAAACGAATGGGATAAGTGTCAACGTTTATGGGTGGAGGGACGGTTCAATTATTGGCCCATTTTATTATTCTAAAAATAGACAAGAGCAGCACATAAATTTACTCTATATTGAGAACGATAGTGGTAGTAATGGCCATTACTGCTGGATAAAAAATCTAAGCCGGTTGGTGAGAAGTGGATTGTCCCGCTACGAGCATAGATCATATTTATGTGATGGTTGTCTCATAAAATTCACAACTATTGAGCGATATAATAAACATATTGAGCATGATTGCAATAAAATCCGCACAATTCTACCAACAGACGATGATAAAATATTGAAATTTGAAAATTTCGGGAAGCAGCTCAAAGTCCCCTTCATAGTCTATGCAGATTTCGAAGCTATATTGCAACCAATCCATTCATGTTCACCTTGCCCTGAAAGTTCATTTACAGAGAGCACTCATCGGCATTTACCATTCAGCTTTGCATATTATATCAAATGTAGTTATGATTCATCTCTTAACAAACTAGAAATATTTCGGGGTGAAGGATGTGTTGATGTTTTCTTGGCTAGGCTGCAGCAAGATGTTGAGAAGATAATCAAAATCTTAAAAAACAATAAGCCAATGCAAATAACAGCTGCAGAGGAAACACAGTTTCTAGCCTCTTTATCTTGTCATATATGTGGGCAAAAATTTGGACCGGAAATTCAGAAAGTGCGAGACCATTGCCATTTAACTGGAACATTTCGAGGTGCAGCATGTAATAATTGCAATCTTCTTTATAGAGTGCCCAAGTTCATTCCAATTGTTTTCCATAACTTGAGTGGCTATGACGCCCACTTCATATTTCCAAACTTTGGAGGAGATTCTAATAATATCAGTGTCATTCCCAAAAATAAGGAGAAATACATTTCCTTCACGAAATACATGAGGATCGATGAACAAAACATTGCGTTAAGGTTTATCGACTCATACCGATTCATGAGCTGTAGTTTAGACCAACTTGCCCAAAACCTCAGCAAAGACAAATTTTTCGAAACCCGTCGATATCATCACGACGATGAGCTGCTTGAACTTGTCGTTAAGAAAGGTGTTTTTCCTTATGAGTACATTGATTGTTTCGATAAACTCAATGAGTCATCCTTACCAGCTAAATCATCGTTTTATAGCACATTGCAAAATAGCAACATCACCGACGCAGAGTATGACCACGCTCAAAATGTTTGGAGAAAATTCAACTGCCAAACTCTAGGCCAATACTCGGATATATACCTGATCACAGATGTGCTGCTACTGACAGATATATTTGAGGAGTTCAGAAATGTATGCTTGCAGACCTATAAGCTTGATCCGGCTCATTATTTCACAGCACCCTCACTTAGTTGGGATAGTATGCTGAAAAGCACTAAAGTCGAGCTGGAACTGTTGACCGATATTGACATGTACCAGTTTGTAAAGCGTGGGATAAGGGGCGGGCTATGCCAATGCAGTAAGAGACATGCAATGGCAAATAACAAATACATCTCCCAATATGACTCAAATCTTGCTAGTAACTACATTTTGTATGTGGATGCGAATAATCTTTACGGGTGGGCAATGAGTCAGCACTTACCCATTAGCGACTTCCGTTGGCTAAATAGCCATGAAATTGAACGCTTGGATGTAATGAATATTGAAGACGATGCATCTAAGGGTGTCATTTTGTCTGTTGACTTACATTATCCAGTAGAACTCCATTCGGCTCATAATGATCTCCCATTTTGCCCAGAAAATCAGGTTCCCCCTCTTGAAACTTCAAAATACAAAAAATTGCTGGCAACTGAATCTGATAAACAGAATTATATTATTCATTATAGAAATTTAAAACAGTGTTTACGGTTCGGGCTCAAATTAGTAAAGATAAACCAGGCATTAGAATTTACTCAGTCACCCTGGCTAAAAACTTATATAGACTTAAATACCGAAATGCGTACAAAAGCCGCAACTGATTTCGAAAAAGACTTTTATAAATTAATGAACAACAGCGTTTTTGGTAAAACGATGGAAAACGTGGACAAGCATGTTGATGTAAAAGTTTCAACCCATTGGGAAAACATTGGCAAGAAAAAAGGGGCCAATTATTATATTAGCAGACCCAACTTTCACAGTAGTAAAGAAATCAATGAGGATTTGGTTCTGATTCAAATGAATCGGGTGAATGTCGAATATAAAAAGCCTATATATACCGGGTTCACAATTCTTGATTTATCGAAAACACTCATGTATGATTTTCATTATAATTTTATTCAAAAGAAATATAAAGATCGGGCGCAGCTTCTCTATATGGACACAGACTCATTCATCTATGACATTGAAACATCCGATATTTATGAAGACATTAAAACTAACATTAACTTATTTGATACAAGCAATTATGACATAGATAACCCATATAATATTCCACATGCAAACAAAAAAGTGCTGGGGAAATTTAAGGATGAAAGCCCTCTAGCTCCCATTACAGAATTCATGGGCACTAAAGCCAAATCTTATTGTATAGTTACCGATGAATCATGCATTAAAAAAATAAAAGGAATAAAAAAATCTGTAGTAAATAGAGAAATAGAACCATCAGACTTTCTTAAATGTGCTCAAAATAATAAAATTAAAATGTTTAGCAAAATGTATGTGTTCAGATGTGATAAGCATCTTATTTATACTAGATTAGTGAATAAAGTAAGCCTATCGGGTGATGATGATAAAAGATTCATCATACCTAATTCTTGTAGTACATTAGCATGGGGCAATAGTTTAATAAATAAATATACGTAGCATTATAAGAAAAAATAATGTTTATTGTAGATAAGTTCAACAAAATTGTTACAATAAATCATTCTTATTTATCCATGAATTGTGTTCTTTTGTAAATCCTAGCCATTTAACATAGACTTTGGATCCTTTCGCCTTCAAAACTTTTTCCACCAGGAAATCATTTGGGTATTTTGTTTTGCTCAGCTCCAGTTCATAGAAACAGCCTCGAACCGGGTTTCCTTGGTAGTCGTCAAGTAAGTATGTAACTGGATTCGTGAGCTGCACTCGACGAATTTTAAATATTTCAGTTGTCCAGTTTGGTGTGTAGCCCTTCTCGAACAGATGCTTGTATTTACTGATGCGAACATGCTCGCCAACCTTATATTTTGGCCATCCATAAGTTTTAGTATGATTGAAAGCTGAGGATAGTAAGCTGGATTCATTTGATTTGTTAACGTCAATAGGCCGCATCTTTATCGTACGATGCATAGTTTTATTGTACTGATTTGTTAAAGCCTTTATGTTTTTAACCCATTGATATGTACCATTTGCACTGAATTGCCTCCAAACCAGATTTTTCAGAGTTCTATTGAAGCGTTCCACAATCGATGCTTTTTTTATGCTAAATGTTGAGTAATGATTAATATTATATTTTTCCATCAGATGCTGAAAGATTTGGTTGAAAAATTCTTTTCCGTTATCTGTTTGAAGGTTCTTCGGCACTCTACCACCGCTACTATTGAAAATAGACTGCATGGCGTTTTTGACTCCTATTCCAGTTTTGTTTTTGATTGGTATGGCCCATGCATATTTTGAGAAAGTATCAATTACGGTAAGTAGAAATGAATATCCATTGTTTTCAGATCGGTAAGCGCCCATTTCAACTAGATCAGCTTGCCATAGATCATCCAATCCTTTTATTATTACATGCCGTCTTTTGAAGTTTTTTCTTGCGGGCTTGTGTAGCTCGTCAACAATGTGAGTTTTACTCATCACGCTCGTTTTTTATCGCTTATTTGAGTGTAAAGTTTTGTCATTTCTTCCATTATGTTTATATAAACTTGCTCAATTCTCTCCTTACTACTAGAATACATATCAGCTATCCGCTTTTCTAATAGCTCGTTCTGCTGTTTGATCAGCTGTTGTGTTTCAGCCTGATGGTATAAATTTGCCTGCTTAACTTTATCACTATTATCAATAATCATAGATTGTGATAGTTTACTCTGATCCGTAATAAGTTTTCGTATTTCAGTGAATTGTTTAGAATTTGCTTGATCAATCTTTGTATAGAAGTCGTGTGCTTCGTTGCGGGACGTTGTTAAATTTGTATCAATATACTGCTTTGTTGCGGCATCGTTGTTATCAATCGGTTCAGCAAGTCTTTTCAAACGCTTGGATTTGATATCATAGTCACCATCTGCTGTTAGATTAAATCCCTCCCCGGCCGGGCCTCGTAAACCTTGGGGTCCTTCAACAACGTGACCTACGGAAATACGTCCGAACTTATCAACACTCATAGCAAGAATGATTGAAGAAACTTACCTCGATAATACTTAAATAATGATTTGACTCTCGCGCAACTCTTCAATAATGGAGGCAATCTCGTTATGATGATTATTGTTCCCAGCCTGGGTTGATCCTAGTAATAAGCGTAATCGTTCAACCAGTTCATTGGGATCGTCCCAATAAATATAATCAACACGTTCTTTAGGAAGGTGCATCAATCCTTCGCCTTCATGCAAGCTAACATTTTTAATGAGGTTTTTGATAATTTTCTTATATTTAAATGACTTGCTCCCAGATACTTGTTCATTTTTATCATAGTTTCGAAAGAATGCATTAGTTCTATGTAATATATCTTTATAAGCCTCCAAATCGAGTCTAGTATAATTTTCAGGATATTTCTTGAATAACAGTTCAAATAAACCAACAGTACCATCATACGTTCTATCCGCTACATGTACCGTATTATCAGACATAAAATCTATGAATGAGTTGCCAATTTTCAGCTTATGAGTATTGGAATCGATGAATACTCCATATTTAATATCGGAAGTTTTTTTACCAATCGATTGTATATACTTCGAAACATCTGTATTTGTAGAGGATTGAAGCTCTTGTTTAATCGGTGTTGATGTCGAAACTGTATTATAAAGTTCATCGCTCGTTTGCATTAGACTATCTGGTTCGCGGCTCTTGATAAATGTATCTTCATCATTTGGTTCTTCTTTTTTAACTATGGGAGCGTTCAAGGGATCAGCTGATTTCTTAACAAGCTCTTTCAGAGGTTCCGTAATTGGTTTCAAATCTTCTTCCAGTTTCTTATAGCTGATTTCCTTGCCAGACTTTAGCGAATTAAACTTTTTTCGTATGACATTGGAAGTTTTAACAATATCTTGGATTAATTGTTCATTCAAGATTTTTTTTGTTCTAGTCTTCTTATGACCTCTATTTTTTTTATAAAGTTTAATCGTCATATCCATCTGCTCAATAGAGCTGTTTTTTCGGTTCAACTGGTCTGTTTACCAGTTCAACAGAGCTGTTTATCTGTTAAACTGTTGATCTGGTGCTGATTGGCGATCTGATGATCTGATCTGAAGCTGATAGACTCTGCTGAGCGGTTCTGTTCAAGCTCAAAGTAAGTGTTAAACTAATTCCAAATTTGCAATATCGCTAGCTTTTATAATTGAATAAAAGTATCGAACCCTTTCCGATATCTTCCTCTTTCAACGCTGCAGTTCTTGTCGATCACTAGAAAGCCATAATCGTTTTGCCAACACTCACCGCATACGTTACGGAATTGATTGAATGTCATATCACTATTAACATGATCGTTGTATATATGTCTCAGGTTCATATCATCCTGCTTGAAGATTATAATGAGATTGGCGTTATCTCGTATCAAATGCTTAGGAATTCTAGTGTATGTTTGACATAGGTAAAAGCTGTCAACATCCTGATGTCTTCCCATGCTAAAGTACGCTCGTATATTATGCTGGCGCTCACATGCTACATCATCGAATATGAATACAGAGTTGGATTTTGCTTGTTCTGGAGGAACTATTTCCGAATTGTTTGAAAACGTGTAGTAGCCTATGCTCTTTACTCGATCAAGAACTTGACTTAAATATTGATACTTTGGTTGTTGCAAAGACTTTGAATAAATGTAGAGATTTGCGAATTTCAGGCCATTTTGGTGGGTTATTAAAGTAAGCATTAAATTAGTTTTCCCACAGTTTGATGGTCCAACAATCAGTGACCGAATGCTATTTGGTAGTAAGGCCCCATGCTTATGTTCATTCTGCCCCTCAGTAATTGAGATATTTTTGACTGGTAGAGATTCACGCTGTTTGATAAATCGCATTTTTCTCCGTTGACTGTACAAACATTTATAAAAACACTTGTTTATATAGCTTTGCTGCCATTCTATTTACGCTTCTGACTGAAACATTAGTGTGTGCTGAAAAAGTATATAAGTGATATGATTACTCATAACAACATCATTGGTAGAAAGTCGTTCAATCGAAAGAAGTCGGCAAAAGGCAGCGGCCTACTAAATTCTATTATAAGCAGGCTCCCAGTTGAACTCCACATACCCGGCTATCAATATTGCGGCCCTGGTACAAAGTTAAAAGAACGTTTACAAAGAGGTGATCCAGGTGTAAATCCTTTGGATCAGGCCTGTAAAGAACATGATATAGCATATTCTACGCATAAAGATACTCAAAACCGAAATATTGCCGATCGAATTTTAGCGGGAAAGGCGTGGGAACGAGTTAAATCAAGAGAAGCAAGTTTGGGTGAACGCACCAGTGCTTGGCTTGTGACAAATTTGATGAATGCGAAAGCAAAAGCTGGAATGGGACACTCATCGCAAATGAAGACGAAGAAGAAAGGCTCTCGGGTGAAAAAAAGCAATGCGAGAAAATATCAAATACCATCTTATAAACAAGTGGTCAGAAAAGCGCGACATATACTAAAACTACGCAACCCACAAAGTACATCGGAAGCAATTCAAATCGCATCCGACGCAGTCAAAACCGTTCTTAAAAATCGAAAGAAACCCATGCAAATTCCTAGGATTATACCTATTCCGAAAACTGGAGGAGTGTTGCCTATTATCCCTATACTAGCTGCTATAGGATCTTTGATTGGAGGTGGTTCAGCGGTAGCTAACGCCATTCATTCTGCTCAAAGTGCTAAGAAAAAACTAGAAGAAGCTATTCGACACAATAAAAGAATGGAGGAAGTTGCGGTAGGTCGTGGCATTTATTTGAGGCCGCATAAAAAGGGGCTTGGACTATACCTGAAGCCTTCAAAAAACTAATAGAGAAGCTACCCAATAGACCGCTAAATGAAAATGAATTGAATGAATTTTGCAAACGGCATATTACACATTTTAGAGGAGTATTCATGCGTGATACTTTACCTACGAAACCATGGCTATGTGAACGAGGAATAGTGAATTTGGACAACTCATCTGGACCGGGAACACATTGGGTAGCATATAGCAAGCATAACCAAAACATTGAGTACTTTGACAGCTTTGGCAATCTTCAACCATCGAATGAAATCATTATGTATCTTGGACGAAACATCAAATATAATCATGACCGTTATCAGGACTATAACACAGTAATTTGTGGTCACTTATGCTTAATGTTCTTATTACGAAAACAATGTGAAGATGAATCGTATAAATAAAGCTTGTTTACATGAAAATCAGTTATTTTATTTCATACAGTCATGTCTTATGCATTAAGTTTCACCGGAGACAAATCAGTGTTGAGCGTGGACTATTTTCCCATTCTAGAGCTGCAAACAGATTATGTATGTGGGCTGGTCGATTTTCAAACCTATAACTCGATACCGAACGTCGATACAAACAACAACTTATTTCATATTGACAACACGGTGATTGAAATACCAATAGGATCATACGAGATTGATGATATCGCAAAGTATATAAAAACAGTTTTGGGCAGGTCGAAGAAGAATTTGCAAGTTTCATTGCATGCAAATAACAATACACTGCAAGTGGAAATCAAAAGCAATGCGGCAATATATTTCAATAGGTTGAATTCCATTGGATCACTATTGGGCTTCAGCAAGCAAGTGCTTACACCGAACGTCATCCATAAATCCGACTTGCCGGTCAATATAATCAAAGTAAATGCGATTCGTGTGGAATGCAATATCATTTCCGGGTCATATTCCAATAGTTCCAAAGTGCATACAGTCCATGAGTTTTCTCCGAAAGTTGCACCAGGGTATAAAATAGTTGAGGTTCCGAAAAATGTGATATATTTACCGGTGAACTCCAGACGGATAAGTACAATCACGCTGAAGCTTGTGGATCAGGACGGGGATCTAGTGAATTTTAGAGGAGAAAACATAACAATAAGACTTCATTTGAAACCGATAGACTATGCAGGTTTATAATAGAATTGTGAATAAAAACCCCAGAGCATACACGATTGATGGCATTCACTCAGCATCTCTTGGACATCAAACAACGAAAATTCAACGAAGAAGAAGAAGAACCCCTTTAAAGGCTTATAATAAAAAGTTTCTCATATCACAAGGATTTACATTGAAGAAAAATTGAATTCTATACAAAATGGCCGACATACTACAAGTGGCGGAAAGTGTTAGCTATGATAACAGCATATCAAAAATCGAATACCATAGCTACTCGCCATTCGTTAATGCTTTTAACAACAATGATGAAATTCGTATTGCAATTCAAAACCAAGATCTATTTTTGCTGCCGTGCGAGAGTCTTGTCTACATCGAGGGACAAATATTCAAAGGAGATGCGATCGTGAAACCTGACGAAGTTCATTTAACGAATAACGCGATCGCTTTTTTGTTTGAAGAAATCCGCTACGAACTGAATGGCATCGAAATCGATCGTGCAAAAAACCCAGGCTTGACGTCGACAATCAAAAACAAAATATCTTTGTCAGAGAATGAGAGCAAAATGCTACTTAACGCATGCTGGTCGATCACTAATTTAAGCATAAATTCAGATGCGACTTTTAATTTTTGCATTCCACTGAAAATGCTATTAGGTTTTGCAGAAGATTTCAAAAAAATTATAATGAATGCACGACACGAGTTGGTGCTGATTCGTTCCAGAACTGACCTGAATTCACAATTTTGCAAAACCGAACCGCCATGTTCAATGAAGATTTCCAAGCTGCAATGGCATATGCCTCACGTTACCGTGTCTGATCAAGATAAGCTCGGCTTGCTGAAAATAACCGAAGCCAATCGTTTTCTAGACATTGCTTTTCGATCATGGGACTTGTATGAACTGCCATCGGTTCCGCAAACAACGCATCATACCTGGCCAATCAAAACATCAAATCAAATGGAAAAGCCGCGCTATGTAATATTCGCTTTTCAAACTGCCCGAAAAAATGACAAGGCAAAAGACGCATCTAAATTTGATTCATGTCACTTGACGAATTTCAAAGTTCATTTAAACTCGGAAGTTTACCCATACCAGGATCTGAACATTAAATTTGATAAGGATCAGTTTGCATTACTGTACGATATGTATTGCAAATTCCAATCATCTTACTACAATAAATCACCGCAACCGTTGATAAGTCGCGAACAATTCAAATCAATCGCGCCTCTCATCGTTATCGATTGCTCTCGGCAAAATGAAGCAATTAAAGCAGGTCCCGTGGATGTTCGAGTGGAATTCCAGACATCGCAAAACATTCCTGAAAACACCTCTGCATACTGCCTACTGCTACATGATAAGCTATTTACATATAATCCTCTAACAACGCAAATATTGGCTCATTAAAATTGTAAGTGAATTAAGAGAATGTTTTTTTATATCATTAATTATTTCCCATCATAGGTTAGACAGCTGACTCATCATCAGACCCCAATACTCTTCAACATTTACTAGTTAATATGCAATGTACGAAATTCATAGAGAGTAATAAATGCAGCTTTTGATACAAAATTAGTTTTTTTCATTGCCTGGATGTGTATATATAAATAATAAACAAGATCAAAAGTGTTCATTCTTGCAAGGGAGCTTGGTGGTGGTGAAAAAAGAAAAAATGTTTTGGATCGAAGTAATTCGAAGTAATACTGAATATTGTATCTGTGAGCATGTGTGGTTATCTTTTCGAATTATCAATATAACATTGACTGGCGGATTTTTTGAGTTGCACATGACTCCTCACGATGGTTCAAAATCAGTAGCGCTAAGACTACGAAATGGTGAACCTATTCCCAAGAATTTCAATGATCTTTTCAATTTCGAACCATTTCAGCACGTTCAGATTCAAGCATTTGGTGAGTATGATTATATTCTTTATCGTTACAAGTTGCGTAACGGCAGCGTTTCTATTTAAGGAGGTGATATCGTTCTAATGGGAACAACAATCAGCGGCTTTAAAAGCTCCAAATCACTTAATAAATTTCCAAACGGATGCCCCTTCAACTATAGCGATGAATGGTATCGAGGCGAAACGTTCTACAGATTGCGTCTGGAGAGAGAAAGTGAGGAAGCGAAAATCAAAGAGAGAATGCGTAGAGATACCAGCAAACGAAACCCCGAATCTATGGATGACGGCATGGGGAAACATTCAGAGATTCTTCAGCTTAAGCTGTAAGAGAAAAAATACTAGCGGATCATTTTCTTTTTCCTGTTTCGCATTTAGACTTAAATAGCGTGGTCTATGATCATTTGTAGTAGTCATTATTCTGTTTTCAAACTGACTGGACGACAATGAAATTTTTATGCATATTATTAGTGCTGGCATGTAGTTTGTATCTACAAAGCCGTGCTGCGGTGATCCCAATTCCTGAAATAGACCTCGCCAGCGATAGCACTCGTAGCCTGAATTTCAACATCAGTCTGCCTGGTAACAATACAGTTGAAATTGGTTTATCGTTTCGACTACTAACAGCCAGCAATACAACGAGCGTTATTGATACACCTCTTAATGATAGCGAAAGCGAGACAGCAGCTACAACAGAAACAACTATACCAGCAGCAACAACTATTGAACCATCTACCGTCGAAACAAAATACGTCACAGCTGAGGAAGCTATTGCAGGTTTTAGGTCAGATTTGATAAGAAAAGAACGGGACATAGCTGGAATTATTGAAAGTTCCAACAAATTTTACAGACATTTTCTCCTACAATTTGATGGTGATAGATCTATTAATGTTCGATGCACTTACGACAGCAATTATGCTAAGCGAACTCTCAATATTAGTTGTTATGAATATCATCAGTTCGATGCTGAGAGAATTTTAAGCAATGGAGAGGTAGAATATGTCAAACAACATGATCCAACATACCGTACAGAGGTTGTAGTCGACATTAAATCAATGAAGCAAACTTATAGCATGAACATCTCATAATATTCGTCATAATTCAATCGAAACTTGACGCGATCAGTTCAATATCAGATTTTCGAAGCAATGATCCTGCAACACTTCCTGGAAGAATATCCCAACATTTTCCCCGAACATCAATCAATTATTGAAGAATATATCTCTAAATATCGAAACATGGGCGAAAAAGTATGCAGTAAATACGGGATGCATTACCAAACATGTGAATGGTCTGATTCGAACATCAAATCAGGGGCTGATACATGTATTTGCCACTATTACCATACAGACACAAAATATGTTTTTAAGCTAATGAGGCAATACATACTTCTATCAAAGCGTTGCACGACAACAACAACAACAAAGAACCAATCCTAAGTAGCAATCCGGCTGCGATATATACATAAACTGGAGAGTTTATTTGCTCATTTCAAGCGTACTATCGACACCATCAACAGCAACAGCATCAACATGAATAAGTATATATTCGACATTCAATTCGTTTCGGGGAATTCCAGGCAATATTTTATCAAGGAACTTGCTATTCTTCCTTTTGGATCGGTATGCCCAATACTTTACCATTTCGCTCCACCTTATCCGCATCAAGAGCTAACCGCAAAAGCATGCCAACAAAACCAATTTGAAGTCGAAAACATAAATGGTTTGTGCTGGACTGATGGCAACATGGACTATAACCAGTTACCAATGATACTGAACCACTACTCCGACTGCACTATATACGTTAAAGGAGATACCAAAGAACGATTCATCAAACAATACCTCCCAACCACTAAAATAGTGCAGCTTGAAATACCTAGGCTAAGCGATCTTGAAAATTTTACAATATATTGTGAAATACATCAATTTAAAAAACCTAATATCCGTTGTTCTGCTCAAAATTGTATTAATATATATTTGTATATGTTAATGAATAACCTATGATGTAAACGAAATAACAATAAAATATTCATTTGTTACCTAACAGGCAATCTTTCATTCAATCAAAATTTCACTCTTTAATAGCCCTGAGAAGGGCTGTTTTTTTTTACTTTTTTTTTTGCGTTGAAACATATTTTACTCTTTGAATAGAATTTTGATAGCCCTGAAAAGGGCTGTTTTTTAATTTTGCTGCTTTTGCTCAATCCCACATGTGTTTCACCCCGTTGACTAAATAGTGGCTCCTATAAATCACCACCACTGTGTTTTGGTGGTAGATAATGACTCGGTCCTCTCTCCCGGATATTTTGTTCATTATGTCGACGCTGTAGAGAAATTCTATGTCGTCGATCGTGTAGTGTGTAGCGAATAATTTCATTTCGCTGTCTCCGACTTTTATTGTCAAATGGCTCTCCATATTGCACTACTTAAACGTTTCTGATGTAGATGCTTGCAAACAGCCTCCTTTTAAAGCAATCTCTTATCACGCAACTACACTTTTTTTTGCAAGCTGTACCATATCGCTGTACAATTCTTATTCACTGGAAATCCTATTCTCGCTAAAAAAACGCATTTCTCATATTGCGAAATTCGTTTGCTGCTGCTATCAATGAAACTCAAGTTTTTTCATAGTCA
This sequence comes from Nemotelus pantherinus, assembly GCA_963978885.1. NCBI lineage: Eukaryota > Metazoa > Arthropoda > Insecta > Diptera > Stratiomyidae > Nemotelus > Nemotelus pantherinus. The sequence continues at coordinate 258,750,229 of OZ022264.1, read as the reverse complement.
CTGCTTTTTTTTACACGCTGTACCATTGTTGAAATATTTTCATTCGCCGGATATCCTATTCTCTTATCACGCGCATGCTAAAAAACGCTAGCATTTCTCATGTTGCGAAATCAAAGCCATTCACCCCAATTTTAATAAAACGGTTAAAGACACAAACATATGACTATAAAAAACAATAACATTTCTCAAGTGAAATTTCTTTGTTGTCATATTTCTCATGTTGCGAAATCAAAGCCATTCACCCCATAAAACGGTCAAAGACCCAAACATATGACAAAAAAACAATAACATTTCTCACTCATTTGTTGACATTCTAATTATTTCAAACGCTCAATAAAATTCTAATTAATTCAAACGCGACAATCGCCGGCGCTATGACGATCAAGGTCACATGACCCCATCTTCGCTATAAAAAACGTTAGCATTTCTCTTGTTGCGAAATCAAAGTCATTCACTCCCCATAGGCTATAATTAAATTTAAAGACACAAGCACATGACTATAAAAAACAATAACATTTCTTTCATATGCTGTTATCAAATTCTAATTATTTCAAACGCTATGCGAAATTTAGCCATTCATCCCAATTTTAATAAGACGGTTAAGGTCACATGATTATAAAAAACGTTAACATCTGTGAAATGTTGTTATCAATAAAATTCACACGCTTTGCGATAATGGCTGGCGCTTGGAAATTCCCAATTTAAATAAGACGGTCAAGGCCACAATGACATCATCGTAATTCCCACGCGTTACGCAAACGTCATCGCCCGCATTAACGTCATCCCCCACATTAACGTCATCCTCCTCAGTGACGTCATCCTCCACATCAACGTCATCCTCCTCAGTAACGTCATCCTCCTCAGTGACGTCACCCTCCTCAGAGGAGGAGGATGAGGATGAGGATTTCGAACCGCTATTCTCTATCTACTCAGCTGCACACGTTCCCACAAGATTTGTGGCAGCCACACGATATCATCTGTAAGAGCTGTTGTAGGGCTGCGTGTCGTGGAAATCCACCCCCAGGAGAGTGGGTCCAGTGTAACTCCCAACCACATCCAGGTGCAGATGTGGTTATATGTTATATATATAATGGTTATATATATAACATATAACCACATCTTATATAATGGTTATAGTCACACAAAAAGGGTTATAGTCATACAAAACTGGATTCAAGGACAATTAGTATCTGATAGTAGGATCATAAGAAGTGAAATCGAGCAGGATCTCATGAAAAATTTAGCCTGGCCAGATTAAAGCTGTTTTTCACCGCTGCCCTCGCGAATAGCCGGTACCGCTGCTCATCAAAGTTGTGGGTGTAACTGAGAGTAACTGCTAGTTGGTATCCTACTGCTACTATCTGATCAGGTGTAGAGGTCTCATATGATAAAAATTGAGGCTTTCTCTTCAAGGTCCGTATTTCTTTCGACAAATGACATCATTTAATTCTTCCCTTGATTAAAGAAACAGGATGTGGAGTCACAATCACTGAAGATATAGATGGTTTGAATGAGGACTTTGAGGAGATGATGTTGGTATACACGTCATCTGATGATTTTTCTCTTTTACATTTCTCGAAAAAAATCTCATGTTGATTTGCAATTGCAGCTAGAATGATCAACAAGTCAATTTCCTCACCAACGGCTATCTCTTTATCGTAGGTAAGGGCAACAGGGACAGCTGTAGTGATGAATCTATCAGCATCTTCCTCTGCCTGGAATACTTGAATGTTGTTATTTCCCGTTTTCGTTGCCAGGAGGCTAATGAAACGATTTTTGGTTTGCTCGTTTGATAAGACCTTCTCTTGAGGAATCTGTACTTTTCTAAGCGTACAACTCATGCAATGAGACACAAGCCAGAAGAGAACTATGTAAGGAATGAGAATTGAGCATTCAGATGAAATGTGATGTGAAGAGCCTGTCCTTGAGGTCTAGAGAGTAGGAGAGGCTTAGAGTGGTGGGAGAGGAGTGAATTGGAGAGAGTGGGCGGGTGCAGTAGGCAGCAGCTCTCGCACCTGAACTCTATGTTCCCCTTACAAAAAGCCCTTATATTAATGTAATCTTTTCTGTACATTTATTTTATAGCATTCTCTGTGTTTTATTTATATTTTTGTTACTAAAATTATGCTTTTATATAATTTTTTGCTAAAAATCTCAAAATTTAAAATAAATCAATAAAATATGGAAAACTGTGTCTTGGAAACCATCGCGTCTACAGAGACGGTTTGGTATCAAATTATAGCATAATCAGTATAATTTAAAAAAATGTTGAATAGATTTTATCATACGGAATAGACTTTACCATAAAACAAGTTCTCTATGCTATAAATAGTAAGCAAAAACTAAAAAAAAACTCGAACATTTCTCCATTGTTTTCGATTTTGACAAGGCTGCGTTCGGCGCTCGAGGTCGAGAACTTGCGATATTCATTGGTGCAACATCATAAACCTGCCAACAAAAAATCAGAAATACCGTAGTTGACGCTATGTACCTCTACTTTTAGACGACAAAGTTACTGAACTAACAGTTGATCCTAAATAATTACTGACAAAAAAACACATTAGTTTGCTAATTTTACTGGAATTATATTGCGATGATTATGCTTTGTATGGCAGGAAAATTACCATAAAAAATAGCTTACAAACGAAAACAGAAAATAAGCAGCTGTGCTATAATATCGCACTCATTTGTTAAATCGACAATTGTTCATGTAGCTTCCTTGAATTAAAGCTGGACAGCGCTACGAATCCAATATTATTTTGATGGTCTTTGACTTTATTGTTTTCTTTGAATTTAATCTTGAAAGTATATTGAATTGAAAAGTATCTTTAATGTAATAATGTATATTTTTTTCATAAAATTTAATATAAAATATCGCTCTCTTTGTACGTACAATTTTATTGCAACAATTTTTTTATCAACTCACCTCAAGAAATCACGTGGTATACTGCAAGGCACCTTGATCTGAAGCACCCTGTATATATGTATATATTTATATATATATATATATATATATATATATATATATATATATATATATATATATATATATATATATATATATATATATATATATATATATATATATGTATATATATATATATATATATATATATATATATATATATATATATATATATATATATATATATATATGCCGCTTAATGACTTCAAGCACATTTTCACTATAACCAACTGCTGCATTGAGTTCAAATTCCTCTAAACTTTTCAATCGACCTTTAGTCCGTCTCTCCGTTTGCCCTCAGAATGTATTTTGTTTTTTAAAACGCTGCATTTTACAACGAAACTCAGCATCTAGATGCTACTGTATAGCAAGTGCAGCTAAAGGATTTGATATTCCGTTTCTTCAAATTGTGCTTGGTAGCATTTGACTTTCCGACGCCATCAAAAACAACTTTGAAGGGAAAGAAAGGAGCTACGGACAGAAATTCGGTTCAAAGTCAGGATATCATCAAGCGGGCCAGTAGCAATATCATACACGTACATATGTATGTATCGAACGAAATTGAACAGATTGAATTATGCATGCATGAGATTCATCTTAGCCAGAATAATATTCTGTTCTGCAGGGAATTGAAACTAGTCACTCGGGAAATCGCAATGACGAGACATTTCTACTGTAGAATTTTACATAAGTATGTCGAACAAGTAACTGAAAGCTTAAATGGAAAATCGGATACTGAAAGTTATATTTCTGCATGTATATCTTATGCTTGCTTAAATCTTGTACTGAATAAATGACCAGAGCTGCTATTTGTGTAATAGCTTTGCAAGAGGTTGATAGAAAAGTATGGTTTGCAGTGGGCGTATATACCATTTTCCTCTTTCATTGAAGCTCAGCGTGGGATGCCGACAAGATAGGATAATAAATTAAATTGTATGTTTACAAGACGAACATGCAAGTTTCATAACGGCTACGTAGCTTCCAAAAATCGATATTGATGCTTTGTGAAAGTATTGGAAGAGACCAAAAACGTAAGGTGAATTGGTTTAAGTTATAAAGGAAAAACTTTTGCAATGATCTCTAGCAGGATTATGTATCAAAGTTTTAAACCTTTAATTTATTCTTAAAATCTGTATTAGCCGGTAATTTTTACAAAAATCAATTAGCGATAAGTCGAAGTCGTATTTTAAAATCCTCGTATGTTTAATAGAACCATGTTTCTTAATTATAAGCATTTTACTCATCATAAACAGGAGCAATTACCGTAGCGACGCACTTAAGTGAACTTCCCATCGCTCCAGAGTGCTTTTAAGATCGTTGATTCGATTACATTCTTTTTTCTTACACAGCGTAGTGAGTATTGAATCCTTTTTCGGACTATTTGGTAAAATTTGCGCGTCAGATGCAGATCTTTTCCTTTAGTTCTTTCTATTTCACAGCTCAGGTTATTTCACAGGTAGTTTTCTTTCGTCTGTGGGGTCTCTTTTTATTTGCTCTTTACATTCTTTACATTCCTTCTTACGTAGCCGCGTTTTATGAGATTGCGCCTCCGGTTTTGCGACTACTGCCTAAGATGGCGTCAGCAGTGCTAATGACAATGTTCTTAAGGCGTGTCCACTTCTCATTCTCACCCAGCATCCTAGAACTTACTCTTTCTCTATCGACCTCTGTGAGGACGAGTCCTTACGCAAAATCAAAGTTATTCCTGGTTCTCATTGCGTTGATTTTTATTTGGCTCGCGGATGCAATGCTTCTGTGCAGAGCAAATCGAGCTCGGAGAACCATACGAACAAAATAGTCGTCGTCCATATTGGCACCTTGGTACGTTTGTATCGTCATCAGGCTGAAGCTGTGGTTGCACTCTATCAACACGTCACGTGGCACCATCAGGTCCTACCAATGTGGCCGTATTAATATCTTTATACGTGAGCCTGGAACTCGCAAGGACCATGTTTTTGAATGCTGCTAGTTCTATGACTCGAAGTCTATTGTCTTTAGTGCTCTCATGCAAACGCTGGTGGTTTCTGTGTAACGCCTAAATACCGTCTCCCGACCTATTTTGGCGTTAATATTTCCAAGGATGATTTTTTTATCACACCTACGGCAGAAACTCAAAATCAGCTAGCCCTATTCATAATATGCTACCTTTTCGTCACCTATAAATTCCTCAGTAGATTCGTGAACGTTATTGAAACTGATGTTTGCAAATTTGCCTCCCATGTGAATGGCTCATAGACTTTAATTAATAGCGTTAAAACTGATAATAGTAGACTTCATTTTTTTGGTTTACTACGAAGCGTATTCCGAGCACCTGGTTTTCGGGTGACAACTGGAGTATAAGTAATATCCTTTCTATTGCAAAGCATCATTCCGTGCCTGTGTAATTTTTTGCCATTCAGCTTTATATACAGGCAGGGTATCGGCCAGTTGCTTAGCAGCTGGCTGTAGAGCCATCTTAAGTTCCGTGAGAAAATTTTCAAATCGCTCAGCCGTTTCTGTTTTCGTATGTGCCGTTATGGTATCAATGCGGTCCCGAGCCTTGTTATTGGATTCATAATAAGCCGCTCAGTTTAATCGAATTATTGCCCGGGTAGCGCCAGTACCTGTACAGATTGGGTAGTATTACTGTCGTTTAAGATAAAATATATCTATCCTTTGTACCAACATCTTTAACCGTGTTAGAAACAATATTTGTAGAGCGTGAAAGTGTGAATGAGTCAAGAAAGATCGAAGTGGACATGTCGATGAGACGAGTTTCTAAATTTTCTTTCAAAGTGCAAAAAAGTCAATGCCAACGCAGTTACAATTTTGCCGTGTGCACCAACTTTGGGCTCCGGGTAAGCTCGATAGTAAAAGTTTTTAAAGTTTTTCAACCGGCCATTCAAAGAGGATCTCCACTACGTTGGACAAACTCAAACTCCAATCTTTTTTGAGAGCCATGTTAATCTCTTGGCCAGATAATTTTCAGTCACTATATGTACATATATCCTTCGGTACCAGGGAATAGCTTCACAAAAGCTTCTGATGTTGTTATCAGAGAACCATAATAACAAACTAAGCAAAATTAAGAAATCTTCAAATGACCAATATTAGCTGTGTTTAATGAGCACGAAAAAAAAGCAGAGCATCTCAAGGCAAGTTTTAGGAGTGCAGCTGTCAATAAAAGTAGAGCAAGTTCGAGCAATTGAGAGCACGAAATCCTATGGATTTATAAATCCTATGCATGCTCATGAAACACAAATCAGAGCAACTTCGGGCAAGTGAGAGCAGCCGAATTGCTCATAGAACACATTTTGTTGAGATGTCTCAACCCAGCTCAACCTAGAACTGCTCATTAAACACAGCTAATGATATTTTTTATTTTCGACAAATATTATAGATTGCAATCGTTAAAGTAACTACTGACAAAAAAATCAATATGAATGTCAACGCTTTCATTTGTGTGCCAATTAATAGGGCACGTTTCCGCTATTACCTAGCATCGTGTGACGACACATATTTATTTTCTTCCGAACTTCTCAAGAATATTAATCAAACATTGTCGTCAACAAGGATTTCTCATAAATAAGGTGTATCCGCTTCCCACAGGTGAGCGAACACTATACCTACATAATTTGGCCCAATAGTGTTGATGGTACCTACACCGTATTAGCAGCAGACTTCCACCAAATCCTCAATTCTCACAACAATCTAATTAGTATGTTGCGTGCACCAGTATAGAATTTCGATAAGCTATGGTGTGACACAGAGCTCTAATCAAATATTCCAAAAAGATATTATCGACACAAGCTCGAAACCTCTCACCATTTTCATGCATGCACTCAGAGACTCCGACGGAACACATCATAATTGACAGTGATTCGAATGTCTCAGCCGGACATTCTATAGATTGTGAAAGGCATTGAGATGCGTAGTTCGTGCGAAACATGGTGTTTGAGTAGCATTGAGCAGAAAGGACTATTGAATCGATCGTCTCTACTTGAAATAATGTCGGTTTAAGCTGAGATAAAATAATATGTAGACAGCTTTAGTAAGCATTCAATTTACTCCGACTTATTCGCTAACTCAATTCAAAATCAATCCTCTGTTAAACATAGTATTGTATTTGATTTCACGTGAAATTTTTCATACAAAATTTCACGCGAAATTTGTGTCGGCGAAAATTTAGGTAGAATTTCAACAACAGTGGAATTTTCGTTCTTGCGTCTTACAGATATTCTTCAAAAACTGTAAACGTTTGCAGAGTGGCTCTCAGTCAGAAAGCAAGGCACATTCTTATCCGGATTATGTGCGTGTTAAAACATGGTGGGGTCAAAGGCAACGAAAAAGCCAATGAATTGGCGAGGAAACGTTCAGGAGCTAGTAATAGCCCATGCATCACTGTAACACGGTCAGTTGCTGACACCACAAGCAAACTAGATGCTGACATATAAGCCAAACTAAAGTCAAAATCGGAAATCAGGATAAACTGCGGGGTGGCAAGGACATTATGGTCATCAGCTGATCGAAGGAAAAGCAGGAAACTGCTCAAGCTTAGAAGAAACTGCTTGAAAGCGACGGTCGGCTTGCTCCCGGGGCACTGCCTTACCGCATCTCATGCGAACAAAATAGGACTGACATTGAGAAATTCATGCAAGAGGTGCGAGATGGAAGAGGGAACCATCGAGCACACTCTCTCTCTCCCTAAATAGTAAACACCTCAAGATTTTTAGTTCTTACCACTTTCAAGCAGTGGTGACTAGTATTGTCACGTTGAATCAGCTGATTCAGTTTAGCAAAGCGGACACTTGGCAGGCCTAACAAGCCAGCAGAGGGTGGCAAATAGGCCCAAACTGGTAGCTTAATGCTAGCCGCGTACCCGGCAGCCCTCTTTACTACCTAACCTGAGTGGTACTCACTTCTTAGCGTGAAAAGTTGCTAGAAATATAATTTCGCTTTGAAATTTAGTATGTGTAGTTCATTCTTTCGAGCGAAAAAGTGATATTTGATGTCAATACTCGTTTGAATTTGAAAATTGAATTGTGCCAGTGCCCGTGTTCCGTTATTGCTATTTAGTACTCGCAAATACTTCTGTCTACTTCCAGCTACTCGTGCTCTCGTTCCCGAGTAGTTCATGAGTAGTTACGCCTTTTTTTGCCGTGAGGTGGCTATTTAGTTGTCAATAGGTGGTTTTGGTTTTTTCATGGTTATGTTGAATGTTTTGGTTGTTAGGAAATTAGAAATAGCCTCACAATGTGAAGAAAGTTAAAAAAGGTAATTTTCTGCTAGTTGCTTTTATATTCTTTATCGATTGTGGTAGTTAATACTCGTTATTTTCTCCCATTATTTTCAACTGTTTTACATTTGAAAACTGCATATAATTTGACAGGTTAGAATCTGCTGTCTTATTAATAAAAACATCGGGCAGTCATTGGGGACTGCCGACAGACATGATAGCTTAAAACTATGAAATTAGACTGTGGTTTTTATATTGGATTTTAAAATTATTAAAACACCAACGTAAACAAAAGTTTTTTAATGTTCATATCAATAAATTTATACTATATAGCAAAATTTAAAACGAAAACTATCGTAATCATAACGTTATTTGCACTTATTTTTCAATAAATACATTATGAAAATTTGACATTAGACTGTACTCTCCAGTCGGTGTTTTTTTTCATTTCCGGTCTTAGAATTGAAGTCTCCGAATATAATTTTGACGCAATTTGCGGGCAGTGGGCCGAATTATATTTCCAGATAGCTATGAAATGCGTCTCTCGTTTGCCCGTCTTCTTCGCCTATTAGGGCTTGAACGCTTACTAGCCATGTTCTGAAGAATTTCGTTTTAGTGTGAATTGCACACAATTGTTTGCTAACTGCTTTAAGGTCCACTACGTGTGATTTGAGCTATCTACTCACACTAAATGCCACTCCAACTTCATGGCTTCCTGCAAACTTTCCACTTTTTAATATTGTATGTGATCTCATGTTTTGTACCTTGCTGCCAATGCATTTCATATCATGAATCTCCAACACGCTCAGACTGTGCTGACTGGGTTGTCGCAAAAATGATTTAACAGCCCCAAACATTATTGTTCTGACATTCCAGGCTCCAAATGCGTATTTCATTTTCCGTTTGCAGGATCATTTTCGCTGTTTTACTCCTATTCAAGATCTCTTTACAAGTGTTAATGAACTGTCAATAAAACACACGCGTTGACCGCACACAATATGATATATATATTTAGTAACTTATATAAACGGTAATAGATATAAACGGTAATGGATATAAACGGTAATGGATATAAACGGTAATAAGCGAATAAGTCACGGAGACTTGTTACCACGACGACGGCTCAATCACTACCCTCCGGTTGCCACTTCAGTGGATTGCCCTACCATCGGTAGCATTTGCCGCCTCTTTCCCACTTAGTAGTTGACACAAGTTCCTAACTTTTCAGGTTCTTTATTATAAGGCTTCATATCACGAGAATATCATTACCCAATCTCCAATCCAAAGTGTCAGCAAAACGGCAGGAAGGCAAGTAAATAGAGTGAAGAGACGATCAGAGTTATTTCAACAAACTGATCGACAATAATCTAACACTTGTCATAGCCGATTTTGAAAATATCGATTAATGACAAAATGGCGGACGTTTGAACATGCATTTTGGTTTTTGGACCAAAAATTAGTTATTATTTTGCCTATAAAACAAAAACTAAGTAACGAACAAAAAAAATCCTATGACAAGTACTAGATTATGCTGAATAGAATAATCACAAAAAAAGACCTAGGGCAATCGGTTCATTGGTTTTCGAGAAATGTTGGGTACCGATTTGAAAAATGTGTTTTTAAGAAAAACGCGTTTGAAAATTTGGAAATGAATAAATCATTAAATTTGACAACTTACATGGAATCATCGCTACCAGGCCCATAGTACAAGTCTTCTACGGTCTCCGGAATATTCATAGCTTCTAATTTTTGCTGCCGACACCGTATTCGACCTTCTTTCGTCTGTTGTTGCGCTTGCAGCTCGGTTTCCCTATGCGAGTTTCGTCTTCTCGCGCATTGTACAAGTGCGCTCCTGATCCGACCGATATTCCTAACACGTTCATGACTTCCAACAATGAGGTGAAACCATTGTTGAACGTGCAGGTTGCAAGAAATACTGCAATGTTAACGATTTTGGCCCCGCTGTTCATCATTTTTGGAGCTATCTTCCAAATAAGTTGTTTGAAGCTGTCATTGCAGTTTTGGGAAGCGAAGCATGCCCAAAAACACAATAGAATCATAAAATAGGTCTACACTTCGTTCACAATATAAAAAGACACGTATTGTTCGAAGAGTCACTTGTCGCTACCTGCCTCTCGGATCAATCTTCAAGAAAATATACAAAAAAAAATCGATTTTTCCGACCATTCTAGGTGTATATCTCTCCTTAAGAGGGCGTTCCAGTAACTTTTCTGTGATCTTCTTCCTCAATTTATTAATACTTTAAAATGCGAATTTAGATAAGTAGATTGATAACTCCCGTCTGTGTGCTTTGTGTTTTAAATAGTATACTGTGTGTATGTACACTACAGGCAAAAACTTTAAGATCACTTAGGAATCGAGAAAATAAACAAAGTTTTCATGGTAATTAGAATTTATTTACTTCTAGATAAAATATAATTGATTACTTTTTATGTAATTGTCAAATGTCAGCTTATTATTTTCTAGTTTACAAGTCAAAATTTATAATAAACAAAAAGAATATTTTTCTACTCTAAATTCTACATTCATCAAAATATCCTCCTTTGGCATTTTTTACAGCTTTAGTAATCCTTGGCATTCTTTCAACTAATTTTCTTACAGTATCTTGGGAGATATTGTTCCACCCTTCTTGAAGAAGCTCCCACAAGTTTTGCTTTGACGTTGGACAGCGCTCACGTACCCTTCTATCTAATTCCTCCCATAACAATTCAATTGGGTTACAATCAGGTGATTGTGGGGGCCAGGTCATATTCAATAGTATTCCATCATTCTCCATTTCAGCTAAATATTCTCTGCATAATTTAAAACTGTGTTTCGGGTCATTATCCTGTTGGAGGGTGAAATTTCGCCCAATTAACCGCAAACCTGATGGTATGGCCGTGTTCTGCAAAATTTCCTTGTAACGTTCTTTAGTTAACGTGCCATCAATTCGAACTAATTCACCCACTCCAGCAAGCAAAAAGCACCCATAAACCATAACAGAACCACCTCCATGCTTTACTGTTGGTACTACACAGTTCCCGGCCATTCTTTCTCCAGCAGATTGCCTGACAGAAACCCTCCGTTTGGAGCCAAAAACTTCAAACTTTGATTCATCTGTGCAAAGCACCTGTGACCAGTCTTCAATTGTCCACTGGCTATGAGTTCGTGCCCACTCTAACCGCTTTTGTCTGTTACCTTTTCGAAGCAGAGGTTTTCTAGCTGCTACACGCTCCACGAGTCCAGCTTCTTTTAGACGATTTTTTACAGTTGACAAGCATATGGACTTTGAATGCCCCGCGTTGAACTCTGCGCGAATTTCCGGTGCAGTTAACTTTCGATCCCTTTTGCTCATAAGTACTAGAGTCTTATCCTCTGCTTCTGTTGTCAGTCTGGGTCGTCCGCTCCTTACTGCATCACAATAACTTTCACTGTCCTTGAATTTAACGATAGCATTATGTACAGCAGTTTTTGAAATTTTTACTTCATTACTGATCTCTCTTTCTGACTTTCCTTGTTTATGAATCGCCATAATCACACTTCTAACTTCCGGCTTAATACTGCGCGCTTTTCCCATTTCAAACAGAAATTTTGCCATTTGCTAAAAAGTAACAATTAATAAATATCACAAGTGCACGAAATAAAATTCGCTGAAAATAACAATCCGTATTACATGTCAGCATAAAAACTCACAAATGAAATATTTTGAGGATGAGGTACCAATTTATAGGAATTTCACAATATTTCAAATCAATATTCCAGAAATTTCAAAGGTTTATTTTAATAGCTTTAAAAAATTGTAGACACCTAGTCTTTAATATGGGAAAAACCCAACGTATCACCCTGACTGAGAATTTGGAAATCCCATGTACATTTTAAATCCCTTCATAGCAACCCTCCTTAAAAGAGGCAATTACTGTAAAAAAAGGTACTTGCAGTTTTATAAATCTAAGTGTGCCTCATTTCTGTGATGTGGTCTTAAACTTTTTGCCTACAGTGTGTATATGCTTCTTAAATCAGGACTAGTCAAATTTTCGGTAACTGATCTCCAAATATCATTTAACAACGACGTATGAACAAATATGTGCACCCAACAGACCAATAAAGTTTTCATTGCTGAACTTTGACCTTAATATTATTTTCAGAGCTTATGCATGGAAACTGGAAAATTCATTTCGCTTCTGTCTAACTAATATTTATTCTAACGGTTTTGTGTATAACAATTTTCTAGGCTACAAGGATACAGATTATGCAAACTTCTACCAACGTGAAGGCTTTGTACTTCCGGCAAACTTTCATGTGCAATACGAACTCTAACATGAGAAAACCAAAAGATGTTATAGGAAAACTTTCAGGAAAACATAAATCATCCACAGTTGTTACGCCAAGACATACCCAACCATCACTTGTTGCAGCCATCCATCTTGTATATATGTACATGCACACGTACTTATTAAGAATCTAACACAAAGTTCTTGCAAGAGCATAAAATAACTGGCGCATAGGCGTAATTGGAAAATGTTACTAGAAAGTGTTTAAGGCTTTTTGGTGAATCGATTCATAGGTCTACGTATATAGAGCTAGAGTGAATTGTACCATACCCATACATATTGTTTTTCAAGTAGCACGATTCGAAGGAGTGAATCATCCTTTATTAACACCTTATTCGCTTACAGCATTGTACTTGACTCTAGCATTTTGAAACGTATATCGTAGCATGTTTTTATGTGGGACTAGCTATGTATGTAATTAATATGGTTTCATTCGATGAAAGAACCCACAGAGAAATGTGAATATCAATTAAAGTTTCGTTTTCCAAGTTCTCTTGTTGGTCTTAATTATGTGTCAATCAAACATAGCGGAAAGTTTTTTTTATCATGGTATGTGTGATGTTGATGACTAAATTAGTTGGTAATATTTCGAATGTAAAGGGATCAACAAAATATATGAAGATTCCAATGTCACCTGCAGTGTGCTCAGATTATTGCTTCCAGCAAAATTTTCAAAGTAAAATAATTTTCGAAGTAATTTCGCTTAATATCGGTGAAAATTATTTTCCTCTGTATCAAACTTGCATATTGAAAACATTTTTATGTCGTGCTATCAGATTTAATTCTACATTCAAAAACCAAAATGCAATATATTTGTCATCTTTGAATGCATTTTCAACAAATTAAGTGAATGAGAATATAAATCAACGAAAAAGCAATTAAATTACTTCCTAATTATTGAAACTGAACAGAAACGAAACCATAAAATACACAATTTTTTGGCCACCAATCTACTTATTAGTACGAGAACTGATGATGCTTGCCGGTTTTAATTCGAGTCACAAATTCTACTACAAGCTCTAGACTCGAAAAGTCTCAAAAGTTATATGTATACTAAATTTTGAACTTTTTTCTACCAAAAATGGATCCACCTAGTTTTTGTATGTTTGAAAAAAGCCCAATAGAGCGCGAAAAATTGAATTTTTTTCGTTACTTTCCGACGCATTTAATAACTCAAACTTACTCTTTTATTGTAAATACAAAATGAAAACTTTAATTTTAGCTATGCTTATTTTGCTTAAATTAGATGCAGTCCAGAAAACTTTACCCACATCGAACTGGTCCAGTCTTGCAGCTTGCAGTATCTTCTCAACCTACATTCCAGCAAACCGCTAAATTAAATTAATTAATTAATTTAATTAATTAAATTAATTAATGCACTCGCCGTTCCGTCATTAACAACAGTGAAACCTCCACTCACAGTGGCCAGATTGGGCTATTTCCCGCCAATTGGGCTATCTAAAATTTGAATTCGCGGGACGTTTTTTCATTTCGCGGGTTGGCGGTTTTTGGGCTATCTATTTTTATGAAAAACTATATTTGGGCTATAGAGTAAAATCTACTAATTGGGACACTGTATGATCTAACCAACTGAACAATTGAACTATAACATCACCGCACATACAATTTCTTGAAGAAAATTCACTCTGGAATCGGCCAATCTCTAAAATTGAACCGTGAATCAGATTAGCTGGACAAAAATTTGTTCAGAAGTAGTTGCTAATCCGACCAAAAACGGTTTTAAGACCAGCATGAAAACGTGTACAAGACTGAATTTTCCAGAATTTTTCAACTTTTTAAGATCAAGGAAAATTTATCGTATAATTTCTGCATGACATTCTGCTGAAAATTCATGTAATGTGTAGAATTTGGTACGTTACAGATGGCTTCAATTTCATTGGTATTCTGATAATAATAAAATATTGATTTATAGCATTATTGTATATTTGCCTTTTGTTAGCAGCTATGAATGCAATTTATTTGATAATTTTGATGTAAATAAATCAATGTTTGTTCAGGCTACGTAAAAAAACTGAAAAATCTAATAAGCAAAATACAACGAACTGAATGTTCGCAAAAAGAAATAATACAAGCAGCCGAAAAACAATTGCTCAGCAAAAAAAATCCTGATAGCTTTAAAATTATCAAAAGTCAGGTTCAACGTTTTAAAAAATAAAAGCCAACTAAAATGGACATTGCCAAATTTCGAAAAAGCGGTTGAAAATAAATTAGCCATACTGCCAAATAGATAAATTTTTGTACCAATGGTTCTGTAAGGCACGTTCCAAAAATTTGCCAATGTTTGGCCAGCTACTTCCCAGTAAAGCCCGTCAAATCGCTACAAAAAAAAGGGTTACAATATTCACTCGGTACACTTTGTGGCGAAGGAGCTGATGTTTATTTAGACACAGTTCAGGAATTTCAGTTACAGCTAAGAATACTATATGTGATGGTTCTGATGCTTCAAATATCTATAATCTTGATGAGACAGAATTGTTTTTTTAGAGCAACACCACAATAATCATTATGCTTTAAATAATAAACATGTACAGATAGAAAACCTTCAAAGCGACGTGCGACAATTACAGTGCTGTGTAAGTGGCAAAAAGAAAGATTTGGTGGTCATAAGAAAGCCAAAAGACCAAGATCGTTCGCAATAATTGACATAAAGCGAAGTTTGGGCATAACTTGGCGAGCTAACACAAAATCTTGGATGACGGGTGCAATTTTTGAAGAATGGATGCACACACTTGATATTGAAATGCAAACACAAAATCGAAACATCACCATCTTTTTTGATAAAGCTAGATGCGATAGCAGTGATAATGTGGAAGACATCAAGCTGCAATTTTTCCGCCTATTTGCACTTCTCATTTACAGCCCTTAGATCAGGGGATTATACCAAACATAAAACTAAATTACCGCACATATATGATGCACCTTATATTGTTTGCTCTGGAAAATACTGAGCGAACTTCAGGCCCAACAACATTAGCTTCTATATTTGAAGCTCTCTGCTGATTACGATCTGTTGGGAATAAAGTGTCTCCACTTACAATTACAAAAGTGTTTTTGGAAATGTGGGTTGCCTCGAAATCTGAGGGTCAAAAGCAGAATCATGATGAGGTTCAAATTCAAATTGATTAAAATCCAAATACTCTAGCAGACATTCAAAATTTGGCAGGAGTCGATCAATTTACGACCACAAACGAGTGTCTCCCGGAAGATTGGGAAGATGTCTTTTTTAAGGGGTTTCAACTGAAGAAGCCATATCAGCGTTTGTTAATTCCGATCATGAGTTCAAGTCGTAGTATTCTGAAACAGAAAATAAAGTTCGGCAGCAGAATATTAATTCCATAATCACCATAATGAAGCAAATACGGAGCATCAAAGCTTAGGATCTCTAAAGGAACATATCTAAACTTTTGCAAACATTAAATGATTGCGAAGTTCTAATGGAGCAGGTACATCTTACGAGCGCAAATAGGCAGATTTCTATATCTAATTATTTTAAATCTTTAAACTGAACATGGGTTTCTGTGAAAAATTAAGCATTTGTAAAACATTCACGTGGAAAGCCTATATTTTGTTTTTATTTTCTTTGTAATAAATACTCAAGATGATTGGGAAAAATTTCTTCAGCGTTCTTTTTTACACCTTTAAAATCGGACAACGTGTGAAATGGGACCATTTAATTTGTGACGCTGAGGTGGTCCGATTCCAAGGTTTCACTGTGTTTATATACAAACATGATAAATCGTATCCATTTCATTGTCAACAATTTTATTCATTTTATTTCAAAGCAAGTTCAAATTTTTCGCGAAACGTCGCTTGTCTATGCTGATTTATAGACAAGAAGGGAACCATGATCGCAAATCAATAACTTTTATGTCTAAACACAATTTTAACAGCCGATTATCTAACAGGAAAAATAATTTATTTCAAAACTTGCTTTCATAGTTTTGAATGTATGAAATCGGATAAATTATTAATATTTGACTTATTTTAAATAAAGCATTCAGCCATTCTAGCAACTAAGACTGTTTCTTATACTAATCGAATGTTTGTGCCACCCAAATTTGCATGTTATAATTTTTTTGTGAGGAAATTTAAATAAAAATGCTTGAAATAATAAGTGCACCTCTACACTTATTTTTTCACGGACTTTTCTAAAATTTTCACACAGTTCCTGTAATTTATTCACATTTTCCCTGCTTTCCCTTTTCAAATACTTGGAATAAAATTTTATCTATACAAAGTATCGAAAATTTTAACTGTTTCAAACGACTTCTGTGCTACTATTAGAGCATTTATGTTACTTGGTATGAATTTTATGGATATAAATATTATAATTTAAATATCAGCTTAAATGAATTGATTTAGTTATAAAAACAATTATTTAGTGTGGCGGTTTTTGGGCTACAAATAAAAAATTTTCGCTATTTTGGGCTATGAAAATTTGAAATTGGGCTATATTTTCTCCCAAATATCTGGCCACACTGCCTCCACTGCAAGTTGAGCTTACAAGTGGAGCATCGCCTACAGCACGTCAGCGGGGGATATTGCGTCGTATGTTTCGGCTAAGTTGAAGTGTAATGCTCCTCTGCTTGCATGCAAAAAGCTCACGAAGGATAGCCTCGGCAATCAAGCCATCGCCTTATTCCTGGTTATTGTTTCTCCTAGGTTCGGCAAAATTTTCCTGAACGACTTTTGGCCACCCGTCACCTTAGTGCAGGATTTTATTCCGAGCCCCCGTAAGACCTTTCGCATGAACTTCATAGGCCTAGGACTAAGCTAGGCACGCTGAATCTCTCCTTTAGTCTTTTTTCTGATCATATCATCTGCTTAACCGAAACATGGCTAACTAAATACAATAATGAGTTGTTCCCTTTGCACACAGTCTTTCGCCGTGATCGTGATGCAGTTACATTAGGAAAAAGCGATGGCGGTGGTGTGCTAGTTGCTGTTCACAGGTCTCTTCAAGGAAGAATTCCTCTCCTCCTGCGCCTATTGAGTGTATTGTTGTATATGTTGTGTACATCCAACAAAATTCTCATTCTTTCCTCAGTATATATTTCTTATAATTCATTAGTTGCGGCTTATAGCAAATTTTTTGATGAGCTATTGAAGCTACTTTCTAAACCACTATTTGAGGCTACTTTCTAAACCACTTTTGTTAAAATTTTTCAATTTTAATCATCCTACAAAAACAATTTCATTTCTACGTTCTACTGCCAAATCTGGCGTCAGCCAATCTATCCGAAACTACTTTGCAAGCATTGAGTCCTCTATCTGTTCTAATCAATGGAAACCCTTTTGGTCTTAGGTCCATTCTCTCAAGAGCTCCCAACGCTTCCCCCATTCCATGTTCCTTGATAATACTACTGCTTCTAATCCACGAAAAATTCGCGACCTATTTGTAGAGTTTTTCCTTCCTTCTTTTCTGAACGCCATCCAATTCAACATTGTGAAGTTCGCAATGTTGCTTCATCTTGCCTCTCTTTCATTTATACCAATTCTCTTGAAATGGAATACTTACTTGAGTGTCTTGATGTCAATGTCGGTTATGGTTCTGACGGTATCCAAAATCTGTTGGCCAAGTTACTTTCATCGTCTTTGTATGTTCCTTGGTCTACTATGTCTGACCTCAGCCTCTCTTCCGGCTCCTTTCCAAACAGTTGGAAATCTGCTTATATTTCAGGCATCCATAAGTCTGGCGACCTAAGCTGCATTACCAATTACCATCCCATTCCCCTCTTTCCTCATTTTGGTAAAGTTCTTGAAAGAGTTGTTTACAACAGACTGCTTTCTCTCCTCCATCCTTTTCTTGCTCTTGAACAGCATGGTTTCATAAAAGGTAGATCTTCCCCTCTAATCTCATAACCTTTAATAATTTGGTTGCTTCTGCTTTAGTCCAACAAAAATAATTGGATGTGGTATACACCGACACATCAAATGTCCTATACGTATATAATATCAGCCTTAATATATTCCTACGCTCTGTACAGATATTCTATTACGGCTGCTGATAATTTTAAGGATCTTGGTGTAGGTTTTAAGGACCTTGGTGTAGGTTTTAAGGACCTTGGTATAGGTTTTAAGGACCTTGGTGCCAAGGCCTCTCGTTTGTCGGGTTTCATTCTTAGATGCTCTGCTCCTTTTACTACATGTAGAAATTCTATTTTTTTCACTTATTCGTACCATTCTAGAGTATTGTTGTCAAGTGTGGTCTCTCCGCTATAAATATCTCAATGATGCAATAGATTACGTTCAGCTTAGTACCCAGTCATTGTTCTTTAAGTTCAAAATCCTTACTGTGGGTATAGTGATCGTCTTTAATTATTCCAAACAATTAGATTCGCGACGAGTTCTCCTTGATTAATGCGATGGACTATAGCGTAGCCAGTTCAATTCAGGCAAGAGCAGCAAATTCCTCAAGCTTAGCAAAAACTGCTTACTTTTTTTTATGGTATCGCATGCAAATAAAATAGAACTGACATCCAGCAATTCATGCAGGAGATGCCAAATGAAAAAGGTGACCATCGAGTATACTCTTTGCCAGTAGTTGGCCCTAAATATTGAACAATTCAACATTCTGATTTCTTAAAACTTTCTAGAGTGGAAAGAGATGGGTAGTACCGTTACATTGAGTTAACTGACTCGATTTAACGGATTCGTCTCTTGGCAACGTTAACTAGACAGCAGATGGCGGCACTGATGGCCTAATATAAGCTGCGCAAGCGGCAGACCTTTTCTATTACTTATTATTTAGGTGATGTGCCATATGGCTAATTTATTATAGATATAAATCCAAAACATTAGTAAACCGTTCTATTTGAATGAATTGATCTTCAAAAGGGTTGCTTATGATAATGGCAACATATGGCACTTTGCCACGACAGCGGTGCTCCTAGACTAGAAAGAAAGCAATCATAAAAGAAATGGATTCATTCAACGTGGAGACTTAGAAACCTTGAAACTCACCCATTCAGCTAAAAAAAAAAATAGGTTTACGGCATTAAATCGACAGATTATGTGACGATCAGAAAATGGCTTTGAAATTTTTCGACCGCAACTCAAGTCTTACAGTGACTTCTTGATCATTTATCTACAAAAATTTTGGCTTTTTGCTACTATATCTTTTCATAAGACGATATGAAAGAGCACCACACACCCCAGTGAATTCAAGAACCTGAAGCTAATATCATGCAATCTGCATCATAGGCTTTCATGCATATTTTTAAATTTTTAAAAGTTCATAAACTAGTGGACCAAGTGAAATGAATTTAGAAACTGATTGAACCAAAGCATTGGCCCAAGAAAATCGCAACGAATTAATTCACAATAGAAACAACGAGGCTTGTAATATTACTTGTTTTCATCTAAGTTAATAATAAATTAAATAAATATAATACACTTTCAATAAATTCAGCTCATTTTGCAATGCAATAAAAAATGGTAATCTTGGTCCTAGTAAAATTTAATTTGTTTTCATATTTTTTCTCTTTCAGAGTAATATTGTTAAGTCGATCCCATCGAACTCAAGTGATTTACCTGGTAAGTATGCTATACATGCCTTAATATCTTATTACATTGCTCAATCTGTTTGGATAATAGAATTTCCTGGATTAACCTATCATCAATAACCAACGGACACAGCCAATAAGAAATCTATTATATTCATATGATTACGTCCAGAATTTATTATGTTTTCATTTGATTTCTACTCACATAAGCTTATCGAAAACCTTTCGGTGAAACCTATGGTTTCCAAGGTAATACTCACATCACACTCTTCGTTATTGTGATTATCTTTATATGTCTATGGTGATTATATTGCTAACCGGCATGTTTATGGAGAAATCGAAATTAAAGTGTGCGTTCGGAGAGTCAACGCAAAAAAAAAATCAATCTACCAATTGGAACAGCAAAATACAACTTTATGGTCTTTCGATATGTGTTAGTCCTGTAAGAAGTGAGACTTCTCTAGTGCATATAATCACAGTTTAAGTTGAAAATATTGAAGATGCAAGCATTTGTGCTTAAACTTTGTGATAATTCACCATCAATTTCAATGCATAAAAAAAAACTCTAGAGCAAAGAAACCGCTAGAAACACTCATGTTCGAAGAAAAGTAAAGGAATCGGGCAGGTTTTAAATGCATATTCTATCACACGTGTTCCGTATTACAGCCAACTTGCTTTGAACGCTATTTACCACTTTGTTTGATGTTTTTCATAAGAATATTTTATGGCAACATCTGATGGTATAGAAATAAGAAAAATGCTTAGTGCTGGCAAACCTTAGCTAGCACTAAAGCTCAAAGTATCCCAAGTCTGCTTCACAGTAAACCCAACCCATCCTGTGAATTTCTTTTCGATCCGATGACTACATTGAAAGTTATAGGGGTAAAAAGAAATTGTCGACTACCACTCGCAAAAGTGCTCAAATTTTCTAAATCTTAATATTTCTTGTTTATTGCCACTATTTGAAAATTTCATGATAACATCGCTTGGCAAAGAAATGACAAAAAATTACAAACACTACCGTAGCTGGTAGCCCTATATTGTTTTTTTAACCAAATTCTTACCACATTTGGCCTATAATAAGCCCATTTACTCTATGAATTTCGTTTTGATTTCATGACGGTAGCGGAAGATATAGGGCACAAAGCTTTATAATGCTGAGCAAATTTTCAAGATGCAAGGGACAAATATTATCAAAGCTGACAGGTGTTTGCTGATTTTTCAGCCAAACTTCTACCTAATTGTGTGAAGTTCGATAAAATCTGGTGACTGGATTGGAGTTTATAGAGCGAAAATCAGTTTGTTTTCTTTGTACATTTTCTAGATGGCACCACTTCCGCAAGGTTGGCCATATTTCAAAATCACTGCTATCCCTTAGTTAAGATGAATATGTCCTATGAATTTCATGTTGATCTGATTATCCAATCGTGAATTCTCGTGAGCCGAAGTTTCGAGTGCTAAAAATACTCAGAACAGAGAAATTTAAGGAAATGAAACAAGCGTATACGTATACGAAATTTAGTGACGCAATTTGACTACAAAGATAAAATCAATAATTAGAACAAATCGTGAAAATCGCTACCTCAAATATTCCCCTTGGTTTCCCCGATACCTTAGTTTTACGAGCTTTTAGCTGTTACAGAGTTATTACTTGTCAAATTCGCGTACACATGGCCTACTATCTTTCTCTATCCCTCTATTTCTTTATTTCACTCTATCTTTCTGTTCGAAGAGTGGATGAATGTCAAATCCCCTCACTCCTACTAACGCTCAGATTCAATTCATGCTTCAATTCTCACTGCCTTTTTCATTTCCTTGTATCTCTCTCTTCTGAGTAAAAATATAAGTAAATTCGTGATGGGTTGTTGTTCCTATGTAACACGGAATTTCGAAAACTTCAATTTGACAGGGTGGACAAAAAATATAATATGTCAATTATTTGCCCTTTTTGTCAAAAAGCGAAAAATTATTGGGATGATCAATGATTTGAATATTTTTTTCAAGGACCTGCTGTAGCTACAGGGCTGTCCGCACACTCATATGTGGTTTTAGTCATATATAGTTTCAGTCAACATTAACAGCCCCTGAATATTTCTTGATGATGCGACGTTTGAGTCAGAAATTATGACAAATCAAAATTTAATAAAATTCTTGTTAGCTCTTAGGCCCCTAGTGATCACATTAGGCTTGAGATTTCTAATTCCTTATAATAAACAAGCACAAAACATGATCAGTTTTCATTTCAAATACTTAAAAAAAATAATAAAGCAAATTAATAAATCTTGGCTTTGCAACATAGGGGAACATCAAAATTCACTAAAATGTCCACGGTCGCCAAAGCGCTACAGAAATCTTAGGTTTTAACTTGTCATGGACCTACTCTATATATACATCTATGTCCTCCGAAAATTTCAGATCAATGGTATCAGCCAGTCCAGCACAGAAAAGCTGTGGTAGCACCTCCATAATACTTTTGAATTTTGTTATAGATTTGCCAAGATTGTATAAATTCCCTACCGACAAAACTTTTTTTTCTCATTTTTCTCATATAGCTTTACACTCCCATGTCGTCCCTTTTCATGCTAACTGAAAATCAATTGGAATGAAATGTAGGGTCGCCATCTCATGGCTACACATCAAGCCCCAAAGCGAACTTATATGTATGTATTAGTGATGGGTGAATTAAATTCCTTAGCTATAATAAATATATGCCAAACCCATCCGTTTCATTCTCGACAGCCATTTAGAATGATGGCACCATTGACAATGTCCGTTGCTTCCTTTTCGTCAGACATTCAATGTTGTGGATGATGTCTTTTCCAGGCCAATGTAAAGCTTGTAACGTATACATATGATGACATTGTACGTCAACATTCACAAGCGGCAGAATGAAGTTTCATTTTATCAGGGATAAAAGTCGAGTTGAAGTAAATGAGGATTTCCTTTGAATGTCTGTTGAAAGTAATGAAAATGATTGTTGTCCCAATTTTTATGTATCGTAAATATGAAGCGGATTGACACGTGTGCCGTTAGAATGGAAAAAAAGATAGAGCTCACTGGCTTCCTTATACAAACACTGTGTGCACAACAGGTTTCAAGGAGAATCACCGTACGAAAGGGACGGATATTCAATCACAAGATGATACATACCTTAAAAATTGGCTTGTTTATCTTGTGAGGAATATCGCCATGAATACGGCTTCAAAATATCGTATTCTCGAAACCGAATCTAATTTATGAAAAATGTTTAGGAGAGTTCATTTAGGTGTGATGTATCAGATTTGTTTTCAATAGTATGTTAAGTTGAAGCCTGTTTAGGCGAGTGGGTAGAGCATCGACTGCTAGCGGTGATGGTACCTTGCTCAAATAAAATCCGTCTTCACACATAGGGCTTTGAGATAAGAGCAGACTAGCCGTTCGCGCGATTGGCAGTATTAGAGATCACCAAAAATACCCAAGGTTCTATAACTACGTTGATTGTCAATAAGATTGTCATCATTGTCAACAATTTGTCAACAATTTTATTAGCTCCTGCCTCGAACGAGTACTGAATCGTTAATACTTAACAAAAATGATATCAAATTTTTCCCACATTCAAAGTTGAGTGAAATTGAAAAAGCTGTTTTAAAACCATGCGTGCTTTTGTAGATATCACATTTTTTAGAAAACATCTCCAATATGATGCGGTCAACAACGCAAACGCCTAGTCTACCCTTAACCTAACCATGAGTAGCTCGTACAACTAATAAACCCGCTCATTGAATGTGAATGAAATCTCAACCACTTTCAGCCCCTTGACCTAAAACACGTTGCAATGAGAAAGTTTTACTTTACCTTAATGAAATATTTTTACAGTAATGTTTAATTTAGTCTTACTATAAACTTTTGATTATGGATCTTAGCTATCCTAGCAGCTATCGAAAAATAATTTCATATTGTATTGTTTTTATTGTGTACCATTTTTTTCCCTAGCTTGTAAAAATATTTGTAAAGAGCGTCGTTACCAGATCACGCTGTATTTTGTTCTTCTTCTTTTTGACAAGGTTTCCAATTATTTTCTCATCAAATCCATTTTTTCTTGCGGTATCTTTATTATAAGATTAAGTTATTTTAAGATTAGACCGATAGACACTGAAGAAGAGGGCAGATTGCCTTCGAAATATGAATATATATGTCGAGTAATTAAAATAAATCTAGCTTCACAAGGAAAAAATTGATTTAAATTTAAATATTCATATTGAGCATTATTTTTGTTTCGGGCTATTCAGTAAAATACCACTTTTGTATTATTTCACAGAATTTATTTGAACAACAGGAAAAGCACAAATCTTGTTTTAAGCAGGCGGCTGGCCGCAAAAATGTACAAGAAACTTTGTTTTTCAGATTTTACCGGTTTATTATGCATTGATATGTTGTATTTATTTTACGGCATTCCGCATTATTACCATATAAGTTGGAATACAAAAGGTTAGTAAATTTTTTAGTAGCTCCAGCCACGTAGGTTATATTCTCAGATGCCACCTCGTCCAACTTTTTTTTTGCTTTACCTCTTGCATTACGAGTTTATTGTGACACATTTTTTGAAGAATAAAAAATTGGGCTTCGAATCAAAATATTCGGTTTAATATGACTCACCCTCGAAAATGGCATAAAATACCATTTTATTGTCGTTTCTCTTGATATTTCGAAAGCCTTTGACAGAGTCTGGCACCCTGCCCTATAAGCCAAGCTTCGTGCAATTGGTCTTCACCCCTTCCTCGTGAAGTGCATTGAAAGTTTCCTCGTAGATCGTTCGTTTGAAGTTGATCTGGATAGACTCAAATCCTGTGTCCACACCATCAATGCCGGGGTTCCGCAAGGTACTGTTCTTTAGCCAACTCTCTTCCTTTTATTTATAAATGACCTCCTTTCCTCCACTTTCAATTCGATTCATAGTTTTGCCGTTGACACCACCTTTGACATCGCACACTTTTTTGACAGAGTGGCCGACTCTCGCGGAAATGCTACTTATGTTAGTAGAGATCGCATGTTTGCATCGCTAAACAGGGACCTATTAAAAATTATCGCTTATGGTTCAGCGAACCGTGTTGTGTTTAATGCGTCCAAAATCCAATGCTGTCGTCTTTCGCTCAAGACTTACCCTCCTCCTATTAGCCACACTATTTCCGGTGATGATGTGAGCATTTCTGAATCACCTTCGCTAAACCTATTAGGATTTAACATCTCCAACAAACTAAGCTGGACCGGCCACATTTTTCAAATTGCGAAAAATGCCATGGAATGCCTAGGTTTCCTTCAGAGAGGCAAGAAATACTTTACACCGTCAGACATAGCGCACATCTACAAGACTCTCGTAAGATCAAGACTTTAGTATAACTCCCATATATGGGCTGGGACAGGCCGCACTGCTTTAGCGGAACTAGACAAAATCCAACACAAAGCTTTCAAACTTATTGGCGATGAATCTATTACCTCACGTATTGAATCCCTTGAGCACCGATGTAATGTGTGTTCCCTTTCTCTTCTTTATCCCAATTATTATGGTCTTTGCACTTATATAATATCCAGTCTGCCAACTTGTAGGGCACTTCCTACGCGCAACACCCGAGCATCCCAATGCGCTTATACCCTTTCGATCAGTGTCAGTCGTACCGTCAAAATTCACGATTCTTTCTTATCTAGGTCAATAAGATCTACTGTTTTCCCCGCCGACTATGAGCCACAATTGTTCAAGCGAATTGGCCATCGCTATCTCCTGCAAATTCAACCCTTCCTCTCTCCCTTTCCTTAAATTTCCTTCCGCCAAGGCTGTGCTAAAGCATAATAGGGAATCTCCTGAGCCTTGGTATTATCATAGAAAAAAACTTTCAACTTTGATGAAGCTTCTTGAAAAATCATGTTTTTTTCTCAGGAAAGCTTTGAAATATGTTGATTGGTTTTGTTTTCATTTTAAGAAAAACTGAACAGTGACATATATAGATTGCAGGTTGCTATAAAAACAAAATATAAAAACTTCATATTTTGGACGGCAAAATTTCAGTTGTAACAAAACCAAAGCTTGTCACCAAAGACCCCAAGTCTAATCTGTTTTGATGGTCTGATCAATAGGTTTCCCAGCTCGACAGAACGATGCTTCGTCTGTTCTATCATCCAAAATGTCAAGAGGGTTTCTTAAAATTCAATCTCCAGTTCATTAGGTGAAAATATCCTCTCTTATGTACTTCACGGAAATCGCTTCCTCCTTCGTATTGACACTAACTTGCATATCATCGACGTAGTGTTATTATAACTATTTTTGGAAACTCGGATTCGTAAGTCTTTGCATTTTCGATTTTAGTATAGTGAGCATCTCCAGGAGAACATGCTGCGCCAAAGCTCATAACGCGAAGTACAAAAACATGTGAATCTTGGGACGCTCTTCCTCGTAAAAGAAATTGTTGAGACTGTTGGTCTCCTTCATCAATTTCAACTTGATAAAAGATTTCAGCAATATCTCCAGTCATAGCAAGTTTGAAAATTGAACAGAATTTCAAAAAAGGAACTAATAAATCTGGTCCTGGTCACTAGTTCAGAATAACTCCCTCGCATTCTGCCGCAGCGTCCCAAACAATGCGCACCTTCTCCAGTTTGTCCGGATTTCAAACTACGGAAATGGGGAATACAGTCTGTGTTTATCTCCTTCTTAGACATTTTGCGGATGTAGTTTTTGGCTTCCATATTTGTGATGTGTTCATTGACCCTTGATTGCAGCTCTGGATCTTTTTCGAGTTTTATTTCGAAGCACTTCAATCTCCGATGAGCCACTTCATAATTGTCGGACATCGCGATGTTTTCTGTAGTAGCAATAAACCGATTTCTCTCGCATGTGATACATTTTTGTAGTACTGATACCTCCTTGCACGACGGTTCCTCATAAAATTCATCCAACCTAATCGCTCCCGTAACTAACTTCGGTAACCTCATCGTCACACTGCCATATGTGAAGTTGGAAACTTACTTCAGCTAATGTCATCGTAGTGTTGTGTTACTCATACAAGATGCATGACAAATGTCCCATACACAGCTACAAAATGTCACATCACCTCAAGCTTCAAATTTGTACCACCTCATTTTATTTGTCATATTGAGGTGAAGCGATTGACTTGAGGCGCAGCGATTGTAATACTCAATGGAAAATGTATGTACGCGAGACTAGTTTGATTTGTACCACCTCATTTTTTGTCATATTGATGTGCTTTGCTCAACTTTGAAGCGATTGACTTGTGATACTTGAGACGCAGGGATTGCTGTACAAGGCGAAAATGTATGCATGCGAGTTTAACTTTGAGTTTGATTTGCACGATACTTAAAAAAAAAATTTGGTGGTAATTAGCTACCATTTTTGGGAAATTGTTTAGTGGATTAGTAACAGTACTGCTCTCCTTAGCATAAACGTTTTGCCTACATTTTTTTTTTCATTTTTGAGTTAACGCCGAATTCAAAAACTACATACTCTATTAAATCATTCTCAAAAATATGAAAATCTTATCTTTTGTGGAAGTATGCTAAAATCAATAATGAAAAATCCCCCATCTATAAAAAACGTAACCCGTACTTAGCATAAATGTTCTATCCTACCGTAGCGGCGGCGTAATGGTATGAGGCTGTATGGCTGCCAGCGGCGCTGGAAACTTATAGATAATTGAAGGAATGCAACATGACACTTCATTTGAAGTATGACATTGTACCACCTCAAATTTGAAAATGAGTAACTCATACAAATACATAGCAATATGACTGACGACCCAATACTAATGTCATGTTTATGCTGTCTAAAGCACCAAAGACTCGTATAATCCAACTCAGTCGTGTTTTAACTACTGCTGACTCACTTCTTTTCCCCTCCTTAAACTTGTGGGATGTTATCAAGTCTCCGTTATTCAAACCAACTATGACTTTGGGAATAGCATTTTCATACGATTTTGC
The DNA here is from genome assembly GCA_963978885.1 of Nemotelus pantherinus. Classification (NCBI taxonomy): domain Eukaryota; kingdom Metazoa; phylum Arthropoda; class Insecta; order Diptera; family Stratiomyidae; genus Nemotelus; species Nemotelus pantherinus. The sequence goes on along the minus strand of OZ022264.1, from coordinate 258,722,227 downwards.
TTTTATTCTTTGTAGATATCTGAATCGCTCGGCAAGCTCTGACATCGACCCTGTTTGCGATGGCAGATCTAGTATCATCACAGATCTCACGTCCTTCATCACATAAACACGACTCGGATTTTCTTGCGGTGATATTTGAAGGTCGACTAAATTCGATTTGTTTTCAATACGCTATGTACCATCTATCCATTTGAGACACAAATCTGACTTTTCGCCACTTATTTATTCCAAGCTTATCAAGTAAACTTTGTTCAGCCAAATTCAATGAGTATAACCTACCTACGTTCAAATCAAAACAATTTGTAAGACCTGCTTTTTCGCAACACTGAGAATTAACAGATTCAAGATGCTACTCTTTTTCTAAAAATAATAATGTTATTTTGTATAAATAATCAAGCGTTATCTGTTGTCAATAGCGATGAACATTTCCACCATTAATATCACTGGTTTCTCGGTCCTAAAAACAATCAAATCGCAAAAAATGTATAGCATATAAAAACACAGTAAATAATGGATACTCACAAAAAACGGAGGAAAACTCATCTGTTGTCCAAGCATAAATTTTACTCAGCTACAAATCTCATATCGTCCTACTTACTTTCTTCAAGGCAACTTCATTACGGTCTGAAAGAAAGGAAAACAGTTAAATAGAAGCTTAATGAACAAAACTCCACTCAACACATTACAGCCATAATAATAAACTACGCCGCATTTTCATTCATCCCCAGCATCGTGCCGAGAATACGAGCCACCGTTCATCCGAGAATTCCAGGAAGGAATGGAACGTGGTAGGAAGCAACAAGGATATCCTCCACTAGCCAAAAACAAGTGAATCAGGAAAAACAACGAGCTCATTCCGCCGAATGCTCGACTTCAGCGAAATGCCATGGGAAATATTAACAGCAGAATAGCGTACTATATACACAAGTGAGCTATACGTTAGCTTAAGATAAGTTGCTCTGTCGCCATTGTCATGGAAGCGAAGACCCGGCAGTTAGGACGAAAAACAAGATGAAATTTCGGTCGAAAAGAACAAGAACAGTGGATGTCAATGCAATATCTTCGTCGAGAGAGAGCTCGGAATAAGAGCATTCAGGTTTTCATATCGACAAATTTCACGTCGCAAACAATTTCCCATTTTGATTTTGCGTTGGCCATGGAATGGAATATAATACTGGTAAAATGAAATAAAAATTTGTTTGGTAAGTTTTTGTTTTTGCTTTCGGATGGATGTGAATAAACAAGATTTATTTTGAGCCTTAAATTGAAGTGGATTGGTAGCACTTTGACTGGTTTATGTTTGACTCAAAGTCTTCTTCATTCACTGAAATCACATGAATAAGGGAAAATTGTAGAAGAATACATATAGAAATTTGATGTTCTCTGTAATGTTCTAATGTCAATGTATGCTTTCCTAATTACTGAATTTCAGATGGTCCAACCAAAAAAAAACCTTTCTTTCCTTTCTAACTGCACTGATGACCAGTTCTATACACGGGAAAATAAAGCTCAAAATCTATAAATCAATTATAAGATCCATATTATGCCATGGATTTGAAAATTGAGCGGTCACATAAGCATCCGCAAACATGGTAAAAAAACTGACGGCAGGTCCTTAGACAAATTATTGGAGCGAAACTTGAGATCGGTCACTGCCAAATAAGACAGCTACAGTAAGATACAATAATACCTTCTAAGCTATTCAGTAACGAGTCCTTTCAGGATACCAAAGGCGTTACTGATATTTTCACTATACAAAGCAGTTGTCTTGATCCAATCCTGATCGACGAATTGGTATTTTCTTACTGTCAACAAGCTTGAGTAGTGACGACGGTGAATCAATACGTAGTCTATTTGGTTACAATAAGCCCCATGAGGTGATTCACAGGTGGTCTTATGTATATCTTTACGGAGGAACTTGGTACTCGACCACGCTCTTTCGAAACGTTTGGAGACCATAGGAAAGGTCGATACAGGTTTACTCACATGTCTGGTTATCTTGCATTTTGGACATTCTCGGGCCCAAATGGCAATGTCCTAGTTCATCGAAGGCCAGAAGAATTTGGTTGCAATGTGTTTTCGTGAAGCACGAGCGCCAGGGTGAGCGGTATTATGTTCTGAGTTGAATACCTGTTTCCTGAACATAAGAGGAATATAAGGTCGGATGGTTGAGCCAGACACTTTACAAAAAATGTCGACATTGGTGCCAAAGATTGGTTGTTCTTCAAAATTAATTTGATTGGGACGAGCCGATTGCGGCAAAGTCAAAAGCACTGCGAAAAATGATTTTTTCTAGAAGTGAGAGTACGTCAGCAACAAAATTGTTGCAACCAGAAACATGCCGTTTGTCAGAAGTGAACTCACTTGTATAGCTTAGATATATAAATTGACGATGTGTGGCCTTTTCTGCGTCGCTTATTTTAGCCAAGTAAAAACCAAGGGATTGCCAAGAGCCTTGACATTGACCTTACCGATGGCGGTATCAGATGCATTACATTGCCTTGACCCATACCGATGGCGGTATCAGATGCATCTACGAATAAACCAAGCTCAGCGTTTGAGCCCGGGAATGACAATATAGTGGCTTCTGTTAAGCCAGTCTTGACTTGGTCGAAAGCTTTGCTATCTTGTGTTCACCAGTCGATTACTTTAGCGCCATCTTTTTTATAGCCATTGAGTGGCTGCTGCATCTCAGATGTGTGAGGAAGGAAGCGACGATAGAAGTTGACCATACACAAAAATCTTCTCAGGTATTTAACCGCCTTGGGGAGTTTAGTGGAAGATATTGCCTCAATCCGATCTGGAGAGGGCTTAATGCCTTTTGACGAAACGTCATTACCTAAAAATTTAACTGAAGGACGAAAAAAATGACATTTCTTCAAGTTATTTATTACTTCAAGTTATAAGATCATGGGCCGCAAATCGTTTGAAAATTTGATATAAGTGAACAAAATGCTCCTTTTCCGAAGTCGAAGCTACCAAAATGTCGTCGAGGTGTATGAAACAGAATTTGAGTCCATGTTGGACTCATCTAAAAAGCGTTGGAACGATTGTGCCGCATTGCAAACTAAGAAAGTCATTCGGGCCCGAAAGGTGTGCAGATGGGGGTCTTAGAAATATCGTTCGGCTCGACTGGAATTTGATGGTAGGCCTTAGTCAGGTCTAGGGCATGCAATCCCGAGATTTCGGAATCTCGGGATACCGAGATCCCGTCACATTTTGGACATTTTCGGGATCCTGAATTTTTTATCGGGACTTCGGGATTTCGGGATTGATAAAATTCAACCCATTTTGAGAATTAGAAAAGTTTTGTCATTACGACACGAGCGAACAACCCAGAATTTAATATTAAAAGAAACATCGTTTTATGAAAACGGAGGCGCTAAGGGCTCATTATTACAAGTGGCGTATGATTACATGCTTAATATTCTCCCAAAAAGTGTAGAACACGAAATATATTTTTCAGCAGCTGGATATATGTGTAGAAAAAACAGCTCTAGTTTAAATTTTGAATAAAAATCCTGAAAGCCCGAAAATTCCTATCCCGAATTTTCCGGACCTCCATTTCAATCTCAGCATTAATCCCCTAGTAGAGAAAATAGTTTTGTCATGTAGTTCATGACAGAAGTATTTTGGATAATGGGGATTGGATATCTTTCCGTGACGGCTATGGCGTTAAGGCGTCTGTAATCGCCGCAAGGACGCCGTTCCCCAGTAGTCTTGCGTAACATATGTAGTGGAAAAGACCAACTGGGGCGACACATACCCTGCTGTAGCAGGAAATCAAATTCTTTTTTGACCGGCGCGAGCTTATCTGGTGCTAGTCGACGTGGTCTCAACATTATTGGAGGACCTGTGGTCAAGATGTGGTGTACAGCATTGTGTTTACAGGGTTGTGAGAGCCCTGTATTGATCGTGATGGCATGGTATTTGGTGAGAAGGGCAAGGGATCAGAGGATTGTTTAAACAAAATACTAAGTTTTGGAAGATTATACGAGATGTACTTGCCTTTCGATGGAAGCAAAGTAAGGGGATCCAGAATTTCAACAAAAATTAGAAAAGCTAACCCAAACGAGATTCAAATAGAACTATGCAGCAGGCAAGGATGATTGCATAGTTAGTTTATCTGACGGAATATGATATTCTGAACAAATATCCTTCGACTGGCCTTTGTAAATTATTAAGTGTAGATGACTTTGTTTATGATGAACATTTTTCCAACTAAATATTTTAGTAATCAAAATTTAATAAAAAAAAATTATGTGCAGATTCACAATTTATTCAAATCAATTCTGGCTAGGAAATAAAGAGGCAAATCGGTCCTTAACTAGCAACACGTTTCTGGTTCTTGTAGGTAAAACAAAAAATGAATAATACAAGCATATACTACATTGCAACCTCGAAGTGATCCAACGATTCATCCAACGATTTGCTGAAATATCATCTTTACGTTCTACTTATATCATTTCTTTGTTAATACGATTCGCCACACATTTTACAGGACCTGGTTCGTGAGATAGAAAAAAATGTGATGCTAACGAGCTTAATATGTATATGTCGCCCTTCACTGAATAAAAAAATGGTATTTCGCGAAGAAACACCATCCTAATTTCACTGAGCTCCAAAGTCATTTCGCCCGAGGAACTTCTATTTACTTACTTAGCTTCTCCTGCATGGAATACACCAAGTTTCGAAACAAAGCCAGAACAACTTTGATGAAGCTTCTATGTGCAGGCATTTTATGAAGGTCTGGCAATGGCCATTACATGCAGTGGTGTTTGCCTTTCCGGAAGGCTTCGATGAAGTGGCGTCCTGAAACAAAAAGAAGTTCAATGACGACACGGTCATGAATAGCGGAAAATTGGGGCACGAAACTTGCATCTACGAGTATATATATGTTGGGACGTGAGTTTCCCTTTTCAAAAGCCTTCCATTGTTTAAGACGATATTTCTCAGCTACGAACGAGGGGACTATGCAGACTTGAATTGATACGATTTTTCGTTGAAAGAAGAAAACCATAATGTTAAAAATTCATGTTGTATTTCAATGTTCGTCACAAGTTTGCAGTGCAAGCTCCTAACAATCAGGAAATTTCTTTGCAATTTTCACTTTAAAAATTGTTTCTTATAAGCATAGATATGCTTTTGAGTTTTACAGCTTTGAATCTGGACTCAACTGCTTGATTGGTTTCGAAAAATCAATTGCCATATGCTTAGGATTTTTGTGAAGCAAAATGTTTATTTATTTCAACCAAACAAGGCGTACAAAACACTTACAATTAATATCTAACAATTTATATAAATTTGTATAATTAACAACAACGGAAGAAATTTAAAAATATATAACCATCTTTAGTAGGGAATTGGATAGGGCATTCATGACGTGAGCACCTTAGTCAGAGCAGTTTGAAACCTAGGTCTGGAAATGGTAGGGGAATAATATTTTGCGAAGCTATTGAATATTTTGCAACATCTATTGATTGGCTCATTGTTGGCGTAAACTGTGTGGTGTCGGTATTCATTCAGTAAACGTGTGTGCCTCGTCTGCCTTACTGATTCGTTGAAGGTGATCTTATTGGACAGGGACACAACATTGATCAAGCCCCTAATAACGTCAAAAGTAAAGCAGGAGCATATGACTATCCTCCGCGAAGATAGACTTGATAGATTTAAGAGACTTAGCCTGTATCTGTATGAAGGTAGATTTTCAAATTCGTAAGGATTATACAGATCTCTCAACGCAAATAGCAAGAACTGCTTCTGCACCGATTCGAGCCTATCGCTATGGACATCAAAGGTAGGGTGCCAGACAATACATGCATATTCGAGCAATGGCCGAACTAGAGCTATGTATAAGGACTTCGTGACCCATAGGTTTTTGAATTCCTTCGCACGTCTTTTGATAAATCCAAGCTGCTTATTAGCCTTGCTTAAGACTTTGTCATAGTGTAAATTAAAACGCAGCTTTTTATCCAAAGTAACCCCGAGGTCGATGACATTGTCAACATTATTGATTGTAACATTATTGAGGCGGTAATCAAAATTTATATTACTGGTTTTGCGGGAAAAACTAATGACTTGACATTTACTGACATTAATGTCGAGATTATTTTGTTTGCACCACTGCTCAAGAGAAAGCAGTTTCGATTGAAGGAAAACTGAGTCAGATTTCGATTTAATTGTGTGGTACATTTTCAGATCATCTGCATAAAAAAGGTGAGGGATGTCTGATAAAACTTCAGAAAGATCCGAAACGAAAATATTGAATAAAAGAGGCCCCAAGTGACTACCTTGTGGAACACCTGATAAAACTTCGATTTTTTTGGATAGGATACCCTGAAACTTAACGTACTGCGTCCTATTTCGAAGATAAGAGTTTAACCAGTTTAATAAAAGACCCGAGATGCCAGATTTCTGTAGTTTGATTCGAAGAATATCATGATCAACCCGATCAAAGGCCTTGCTGAAGTCTGTGTAGATGGTATCAATTTGATGCCCTTTTTCCATGCCACAGAGAACATCTGAGACGAGAATCACGAGGTTGGTACAAGTTGACCTGCCTTTTCTAAAACCATGTTGTTGTTCATTTAGAAGAGGTTCTATTACAGTAGTGAGCTTATCACAGACAATTTTTTCAAATAGTTTAGGCAATGCTGAAAGTATTGCAATACCTCTATAATTATCAATTGACCGCCTATCACCACTTTTAAAAATCGGGGTCAGATGGGATGATTTCCAGAAGGAAGGGAAAACCCCACAAGAAAGTGATTTGTTGAAAATTAAATACACGGGTAAGATAAGCGACTCCATGCATTCGAGTATGAAACTAGGAGGTAGTAAGTCAGGACCAGGACCCTTGTTGACATTGAGATCTTTGATGGCCCTGGCAATCTCCTCTCTAGTTAAATACATTTCACAAATGATATCTGGTGGGAATGTTTGAGGGAGAAGAATGTTAGACATGCTTGTACATGAACAAAATACTTCCTGGAAATGCTCAGCGAACAGGTCGCAAATTTCGTGAGGGCATGTCGAACAAAGGTTCTTTTTGTGCATCGAAGTAGGGTAGCCCGAAGTTTTCCGTTTGGTGTTCACGAAATCAAAAAACTTTTTAGGATCATGAATTATATTTTCGCCCATGATATTAACATAGCGCTCATACGCTTCACGGGATTTCGACAGGAATTCTTGAGCTAATTCATTATGTTTATCCTTGATATCATCTCTGACATCAGTGCTGGTGGTAATTACTTTGTAAAGTTTATTTCTTTGATTCCGCAAATACCTTAGATTGCTATCAAGCCATGGTTCAGATATTTTGTCTTTTCTCTTAATCTTTGGGGTGAACTTTTCAACGGCGTCAAAAACCAACTCATAGAATAATGATACAGCATCATCTAATTCTAGCGTTGAAAAATTACTAGCCCAGTCAATTCTGAGAAGACAATCCGTAATGCTCTTATAATCAGCATTGCGAAAGTCATATACAATAGAGTTATTGTAAGATAGGGAAGCGAACATATCAGATGTAGATAATAACTCAACTGTGAACGCAGAGTGGTGAAGAGTGTTGCCAAAAAAATTTTCTGCATCAGCAGTTGAGTTAGCCACTACATCGTCGTAGCTATTAGTAAATATGAGATCTAACCAATTTCCATTTTGGTTAGGTGTTACAATGCTGTTTCACGCCAATAAATGCTTCTATTAAACTTTCATATGATAAATATCTACACTAAAGCTGACTAATAAATACTTAAATTTTCAAAGTTTTAGGGATTTCTCGGAATACTTAAATTTTAAAAGTTTTGGGGATGCGAACCTCAAAAAACTTTTTACCCCTATAACTTGCGATGCGATCTCAGTATCCATCTTAAGCCGCGTATACATTCAACCCATTCGTTGGCTCGGATTCGGTTAGTGTGTACGAAGAGCCAACCTTGGCGTTGGCCGTTTGCTCTGCCGGCGGTAACATCAATTAGACCGAATTGTCATTGGCCGTTCGTTGGCTCTATGTGTACCCGGCTTTAGGCTTAGTACCCATCGGATGAAAACAAAATGCACTGAGTGTGTTTTTCTTGACGTGACACAGTTGGGGTAGACTTTTGGTTTCACTGCCAATAAAGTATTGCCAGCAATGACCATGGATACAGGTTGGTTGTTATACGTTCGCTAGAACATGCATTCAACTTTTCTTGAAGTTTCCTAGCGAATCAGTCTTCCTTTTATAAAAAGAAATGCAAAAGGTTATATGTACACAAGTGCAATTTAATTGAGAACCCTCCACCATACGCAGGAATGGTTTCCCCCGTTATTCGGAAAGTTGGGTTAATTTAAAAACACGGTGATAATAATGAGATGCTATATCTCAATGTAATAATGAGACGTTATACCATTCGTTTTAGGCTCTAAAGATGTCTTTTATATGCGATGTTCAAATATAAGACGACTGAAACTCATTGCTTAAGAACTTCCAGGTAGAAAATAGAAGAATTGTTGAGGGCTGCTGTACTTCTTGGCTGATTCCATTCCTGCTCATCACCTACGGTTGCTTAAAATGTTCAGTTTTATCAAAGAACACAACGAAGTAGTCAGTGCAGCTTGCAAACCTCTACTCGACTCCACTGTGACAAAGAGATCTTGACTCTTAGTATCTCGATTCCTTAAGGCCGGCGAATTTAGACCGTTTTTCAGAGGCTTATTTAAAATAAAGGAATCAATGAATCGTTTTGAAAGTGATCATGTTTATTCAATACACATTGAAATACAAGAATCTGATTTTATTTTATTTTGTTTTTCAAAATGGCCGCCGTAGTAACCAATCTCCTGAGACCGTCGTGGCGAAAGGCATCAACCGGCGGGATTTTTAGCATCAGTTACAGCAAATCGAAATCAAAAGAATGGATATGACTGTGTTTGTTAAACATGTATCTTCTAGTTGAACCAAGAAAAGAAAAAAATGTAAAAACATTGTGAATTAGCACGCCTCATTAAAAAAAGTACGATTTTTGACCCTTTTTTTTCGACAGTTTTTGGGTCAAAAATGATAAATTTTGAAAAGCTTATACTATAGAGAAAACGTGTGCTAAGTTTCTTAAGAACCGGTTAGGAACTTTTTGAGCTATCTTGCCCGCCAGTTTAAAAAAAGTCGTTTCGAGAAAAACGCGTAGTTTTGACACACAGAAACTCTATGATTACATTGACTTACGAACTAATCATCGATTGCAGGCCCATACAGAAGTCCTTCAGTACGTTCATAATACTCGTTTTTTCTCAGCTCTTCTTGACACGCTTGACGAGCTTTTTTAGTTGTCAAAGATCTGCGGCGATTTGCTGATTTGCTCGACTCACTAGCGAAGGTCGAGCGCTCTAGTTCGGATTTAATAGCGCTCGAACGTCGAGTTGAGGCGAAGCACTCGAATTTTTCAATAAATTGTTTATACTAGGGAGTTTGTTTTTTTTTTTTTTTTGTTTTCTCCTGAACGATCACGGCTTTCGCACACTTACTAACCAACCCCTGAGCAAACTTGATGATCTGCCCAAAGGTAAGCGGGAACTTACCCGACACTATGATCGCAATGTTACACAACAATGAAAACTCTACTTAGAAGTTCGCTTTCGCTATGATTTGCTATCCCGGCCCTTATTCTACTAAATATGCGAGCCTTTACTCAGACAAGCTGCTCACCCAACTGCTGATGATGCAGTAGATGTACCAACATTTAAAGGTAATAATAAGCTGCATTATGATTTCTAGTTATTGCGCATGCAAAAATATAGGTTCACACATTTAAATTATAAATAAAATCCTAACTCGCAATTTGAGATAACCATAAAAAGCTTGACTCACTTCAATTAGTGATTTCACCCTTGAGTCCTCAATTTATTTCCCTCTAATAGCCACTCGCTTTCATAAAGAACTGTGCAAATGATACTCATTTCCATTTCGCTAAAGCCCATCTTTGAGTGGATAGAATCTATAAACCCAAAAGACTTAATTCTCTGGAAAGGTCCATACTATTTTTGTCGAGCATACAACCACTTACCATTATTTCGAATAAAACCAACGTCGCGGATCTCACAGCAGAAGGATTAAATGCTCGTAAGAGTGATGTGTTGAAAGCTCCTGTGCGCCACTCCTCTTTTGTGTTTTATTGATGGCCCGACTATTCGCAGAGCTCTCATAAAGAATGGCCATTAGCATTAGTCCTTTATTGATTGGACCCATGCGACACGCTGACCCACTTTTCGTCGATTTCATATCATATAGAAGCTCTTATTGAAAGAAACTGCAAACCACAAGCATCATTACAGTATAAAAACAAATATTAATTCAGACACCTTCTCGTTATCTTTTATGTAGCAGGTCACATATACGTCTTCCCACCTGCAATGGGAAGTGTTGCGTCGCATAGCATCCTTGTTATTTGCTATGTTGCATTTTTTGGCACGCGACACTATACACATATATTTTCGACATGCGTAGAAATGGTAGAAATACCGTTTGGAGAAATGTATACAATTGAATGGTGTTGCCGTTTACTTATTCAAGTTTGTGCTTTTCGATGACTATATAAATTAAGACTGCATTATATATTCGGACTTCGATAAAATAGTTGTGGATAACCGCAACATAATTCTTACATTTTTAAAGAAATTACAAAACGGGTGCAAATTGTACATGAACAGTTTAATTTACAATATTTCTACTAGTTACCAAGGAGAATTTTTTCGGAAAGCAGGAGCCTAATGTTTTTGAAAATGTATATATGTATAGGCGAAGCTGAAAATAAGCAGAAGTATTTTAGTTTATCTCCCTCAGTGGTCTACATCCAAATGACAAACTGAATAATCAATCGTGTGTTTTAAACTACATTTCACAAAAACTAGCCAACCATCAACAAGGGCTTGCAAGAATGAAAGTTAAAAGTGGCGAATTAGTGCAAAAAACACCAAGAAGTCAACATCTGAGTTCTTGGTTTTCCCCACACGCGCTTCGCTTGAGGGTTTGATAACTCTATTTTGGTTTCACCAGTAAACAAAAGATTTTCCTTAAGCTCATTGGGTTTATTTACATGCTCCTTCGCAAATGCTTATCTTTTTGCACTATTCACGTTGTTCACCCATGGTTTCCTCCTTGCAATTTGACTATGTAATCCGGACTTCCTTATGACACACCGAACTGTTTCTACACTTAAGTATTGATTTATTACATAAAGAACTTCATCACGAACTTGTACAGCTGAAATTTATGCATTGTCCTTTATGCGTCTCAAAATGCGTCGTTCTGCTGTATTGTCCAAAATTATTGGCCCGCCTTTTTTGTTTTTATTTGCTACATTCTTTGTTTCCATGTACTTTTACTATATTTTTGACAGTGCTTTGTAGCACAATAGTTCATTGCCAAATCTGCGCTGAGAATATCCCTTTTTGAAATAGGATATCACTATTTTTTTCCTCCAAAGTCATATTTGATATTCCATTGCACGTTCCTTTCTACGCAGCAGATACCCCAAGATCGTTTAACATAAAGATATAATTTTTCATCTACGATACACAATCTGTTCATTAAGTTCCGGGACAACTGTGAAATAAAGGCTTAATTTTAGTAATAGCGCTTAATTCAGTAATTTTATTGACGATTTAATTTTCTACAAACATCCCTCCTCTCCCGAAATACTCGCGGAAACGGTCGTAGAGTGCTAAAATATTTTGAGAAATTCGTTTGCCGAAGTGTTGTTATGGACCGCGGTCACATTTTCCTGAATTGTCTCCTCAGATTAAAAAAAACTCACTCTTGATGACGGCTTTAAATTTTGGAAATGGCCAAACCAAGTCTGGCGAAAAGGGGTATTTTCGAGGACTGTGACCCTTTGCTTTGCTAAAAACTGACATACAAGAACGCATGAATGGGCTGATTCATTATCGCGGAGACGCCACCAGCTACCAGATTTGTAAATTCCGCTTCGCACACCACAAATTCTTGCGAACAGGCGTTTCAGAACTTGAAGATAGAATGTCCCTGTTACTTCCGATCTGCGGGAACAAATTCTCGGTGAATAATTCCTTTGGCATCGAAGAATGTGATTAACACTGTCTTCACTTTTGGTGCAATGCGCGCACTTTTGTCGGACGACCCTATTCAGGAGCCCACCACTCTGATAATTATCTTATATTAATAGGGTTATACTGAAAGCACCATGTTTCATCGCCTGTAATGATATTTGGTAAGAATTGTGCATCCATACTGGCTGCTTCAACAAAATTCTCTGTCCTCTCTCTTTTCTCTCTGAAATACTAACGACACTCCAAAAGGACTCAACGCAATCTGATCCTAAACAAGTCAAAACTCGTCGCAGCCGCTGCAAAAACATTTCAGAAATGGATGGAAGTGTAGACTACGTAGCTCTGTAATTCCCCGACGGGTAGCGCCACTAACACAACGAGGTCAAAACGAGTCCCGAAATTATACCACATTACTAGATAAGCAAAAGCTGTCACTTCAAATTTAAAACGAATTATAAATTCATATCCAGTAGATGCTCAAAGCATACAAAAAGTAATAATTATCATGAAATCTGACTTAAATCGACTAGGACGCTGCTGCTTTTACTACTTTAGTAGTAGTTTTACTACTATCGTTGAGCTGAAAAGCCTACTACTACTACTACTACAGGAACTATATATGCTTTAATTATTGATCTGGTACATCGAAAAATATCATTTTCCTGCATAAAAACCAAATAGATTCATATTGTTTATTTAATTTCTTAAAAAACAAATAATCGATGTCTTTGGTTGTGCAATCGTATCTAAGTCAATCAATTCAGATATATTTTAAATATTATTAAAGGGTTTTCTCCAATCAGAACAAAACAATTTTATATTTAAATGAAGCACAGAATAAATTAAACATAAGGCTAAAATGTATTCCAAGTGTCGTATACATGTTACATTTGAGTATGAAATTCGATTTTATTCATATGACCACTTCCAGCACGTTTTGCTGCAACAGATTTTTTCACCACCACTCCTACCGCACACATAGAGTTAAAATTTCCAAAACTTTATCATATGCATATTTGAAATTTATCTTTTGATAAAATTACAAGGGAGCTCAAAATATCAGTAATATAGCCGCCGGCGTCAACATTCTTCTTCATTCTTCAAAAACTTGAACTAAATCAACATACACCATTGTATTCTGAAAATTTCAGCTCAATCGGATGACGTGTTCATGAGAAACGGTGATTAAAATACAAAATTGTTATGTCTTTATTGAACATTTATATATTGTACATTATAGAATAGAACCAATAAATATTTATAAGTGTGTTAGCTCCCTTGTAAACCCTATTACTATGTTATTTAATAAATGTTTGAGCTCAGGAGTTTTTCCGAAAATGTGGAAAGAGACCAGAATCGTGTCAGTCTTTAAAGCTGGAGATAAATCTAATATGTCTAATTACAGACCAATATCTATTCTCTCAGCTTTTGCCAAGATCTTTGAGTCGTTAATTCGCTCAACTTTCAGTTGGAGTCTAAAGACACTTATATCTGATGAACAATTTGGATTTGTCAAGAATCGATCGACTGAAATTAATCTTTTGCATTATGGGGACTTTTTAGCACGATCTTTGGATTAAAATCTACATGAAGATTGTTTTTACACTGATTTCAGCAAGGCTTTTGATAAAGTAGACCACACTTTACTTCTGAGTAAGTTTTCTGCAATTGGTATCCATGGCTTGTTACTAGAGTGGTTCTGTTCATATCTTACCTGCAGAAATATGAGAGTTGTTCTTTGTGGATATGAATCTTACAAACACTATGCTATATCTGAAGTGCCTCAAGGTTCGGTTCTGGGTCCCATACTTTTCATTATTTTTATAAATGACATTGATTCTTGCTTCAAAAATAGGAACTTCAGGTTTTACGCCGGTGTCTTAAAGTTTTTCAAAGAAATTCACTCTGACGCTGACTCTCGTGCACTTCAGGATGACTTCGATAGAGGGGTTATTTGGTGCAAAAGTAACAAAATGGATCTCAATCTTAAGAAGTGCATCCAAATAACATTTAGTAGAAGTCGTGCTCCTAACAGGTTTCAGTATTACATCTAAAAGATAATTCAATTCGACGCGCCATAGAACACCCCAACCCCATCATCCAAACGGTTCACTCAAAACCTGGATCTTAACGAGCAGATTTTCATCTTAGGAATAGCTCATAAACAATTAGCTCCTCACTCACCTCAAATGAAGTTCACAGTGAACTTATTTGTTTTTTATTCACCTAATCCAAATATCTTTTACGTTCCTCATTTCTCTCTAAAGAACTTTACCCGGACACGAACTGACTTTTCTCCTTTCTCTTCTCTCAAATAATAATCGAGCTCATTTACATAACATATTTTTTAATAAACCAGCTCCCGAAAAGATAAGAATTCAGAGCCACAACCCATCAAAAGCATAGCTCAAAAGTACATCATGTTCAGAAATAGTTTTAGGCGATCTACAGGGTGTTTTTTTAGTTGTATAGAACTTTAAGTTGGCAGCACTTTTTAAAGCTACGTATGGTGTGACAGTTGTCATGCGTTTTATGGTAAGTTTGGTTTGCCATTTTATCATGAGTAGGTTGGCGTCTGAGCAATGTCTGCAAATTGTGCAGATTCATTTCGAAAAAACGGTTATGTTCGAGAAACTCATTTTTGTCAGTTTTGTCAAAATTTTGTTAAGCGATGAGGCACATTTCTAGTTGAATGGCTACGTCAATAAACAAAACTGCCGCATTTGGTGTGATGAGCAGCCACAGGCGGTTGTTCAAACACCGTTACATCCGGAGAAAGTCACTGTTTGGTGTGATTTATGGGCCGGTGGAATAATTGTTCCATATGTCTTCAAAAATGCTGCTGGGAATCACAGTCAATGGTGACCGCTATAAAGCCATAATCAATGACTTTCTCGTCGTAATGTAGGGGACCTTTGGTTTCAACAGGATGGCGCGACATGCCATGCAGCTCGTGCAACCACCGACTTATTGAAGGAAGCATTTGACGAGCGCATAATTTCTCGTTTTGGACCTGTGAACTGGCCTGCAAGATCTTGTGATTTAGCACTGCTGGACTATTTGTTGTGGGGATACGTCAAATCACTCGTCTGCACCGAGAAACCCGAGACGCTTGGCTATTTGGAAAACAACATTCGCCGTGTTATTGGCGGGATACGGCCCCAATTATTGGTTAGAGTAGTCGAAAATTGGACCTCTCGTTTGGACTTCCTTCGCGCCAGTCGTGGCGCTCACATGCCCAAAATTATGTTTAAATAAAAATGGCAAAGAATTATCTTTCCAATAAAATCAATTTTATGGCAATCAAAACAATTTATCCGTATTCTGTTTCATTTCAAAGTTATATACCTCTAAAAAAAATAACATCTTAAATTTAAATTCTTCCCCACTTCACTGCCGTAAGACACTGCCTACCTCCCATATCCAATAACTACCATACCGGTTATTTCTGGTTTTCCGTAAGTTGTTTGTAATTCGAACTTTATTTTGATTACGAGTTTTTCGGACAATAAGCCGCTGGGATCCTTTTAAAGCAACAAATTTTTGGCTTGTGCACTCGACTGTGTCCAATCGTTGTGCGTGTGTTTCTATGAGATACTAAATTCCCGTGTCTTCGAGGTGTTTATGCCTGCTGGCTGATTTTACCAACAACATCGGTATGGCTATGGAGAAGAAACAAATAAATTCAAATTATCCAGCATTCAAAAAAAAAGCTTTTCTACATGAACATAAATAAATTTTTTTTATGAAACGAAAAACTTGGATGTTTTACCAAACAACGGTAACCCAGTGTACGAAAATGCGCACTTTCTCCGTCACACAATGACGTCGACAGAAGTTTTCGTCAACAAAATTTCGCAAAGTAGGACTAGTTGTTAAATTCGATTGTGAAAGTTCCGTTCGCGTGACGGACTTTAATTCGAATTCCCGAAGCGTAAAATAAAGTACGTTGAGCAAATCATTACCAAAAATTGCGGTTTTATCTAATGAGCCGCACAAATCGCGAGTTCATGTAAAGTTGCTTGCAAACAAATTCGTGACACACATACATCATGTCGTTGGTGCATTAAAATCAGGCAAATGAAATGAATATTCATAAAATAGCCCGAAAGTTTACGGAGACAGCTAATATTCAGCTATGTATGTACCTACATAAATATTTAATCGCGAGTGATTTTTATACAAAAGTGATGAAGAGCGAGTTAGAAATTTGATTGGATTAGTCGTGGATAGGAATGTTCAATCCGTATGCTGTTGTGGAAGTGAGTGGTGGATTTTATAATTGATGTCATCGAAAATAAATGATAACAGCCGGAAGTACGCTCAGTTCGCATGTATAAATGTTTTTTTTTTACTCGTATTCGTGAGTTAAATCATTCAGTACCTATCGAAACAGACATAGGCATCTGCTCAGTGAACGGAAAATATTTGTATGCATATATTTAGCATATTAATGAATATTTTCATCCTATTTTTTCCACCTGCCTGGAAAAACTGCTTACTTAGAATCACTTCCAGGATGCCTATTTTCCCCTGTTCAACGAAAGATCCGACGCCAGGAAGCTGTAAATTAAGTTGCTAAATTTCAAGGTGAAATCTTGTGAAGGGCGGGAAGACGACAATCGATATAATGCGATTGTGGGTAGTTTCTTTTCACTTTTGCGTGCATGAAAAAACCTGTGTGAGTAAATAGCCCTGGCGACATATGAATGCAGTTCTTTGGATTATTTCTCGAATTCTTGGCAACATTAAAGAGTATTTGAAATTAAATCGAAATGTAGAATCAGAAAGAAAAGTGAGAAAACTTACGAAATTCGACTATTTTCGAAGTCAGTTACCTCATATTATAATATAAATACTTATTTCATATCGTTGATTTTTCGGAATTTTTAGACCATTGTTTTCTCTCCTGAGTTTTCACATAAGCACTTCACCCAGCAGTCGATTATTAGCGCTACTACCTCTATCTACCACCTCTATCTACGCTAACCTTTGGTTATGTCTAAGGGTTGAAACTGGCAGAGAGCTTCATTCACACATTAATAATCAGTTTATAGAAGCGTAAAGTGATTAGCTCCACAGACTACACGAACTTCATTTGTTCTTCTAAATTATTTAAAAATACTTCTCACGTACGTTTGTTGGTGTATCAACGGGACAACACTCTCGGTATCCCAACACGGTTACTACATTTCATTACTTGGAACATCCAAAATTATATTTTGATATAATAAATTAAAATAGCTATTTTAGGTTTACTCGCGTTGCCACCAAAGTTCACCATACTTTCCTTACCTTCAAACCGCATGGAGGTGTTCTTGACATTACCTTGATCAGTGGGCGGCACTCGCATCTTCTCCGTGACCTGAGGTTTCATAGGTACATATCGTTCAACGTGGCTAGTCGCAAATCTGCTAAGCAGGTAGCCTTTATTAATAGAAAGAGGACAGACTGGAAGTTATTTAATTCTCTGGTTCGATCCTCACTAGAAACTGCTCCTAAGAGACTGCTGACTGATCATCATGAATTAGATTAAGCGGTTGACAACCTTACTAGTTTTCTGAACTCTGCATCTAGAGCAACATGTAAGTCACCCACAGCAGGAGCAACCCCCCTGGTGGAGTACGGAGATCAGCACCATGCGAAGAAAGTGTAGGAGGGAATTATAGCTTGAAAAAATCTAATGACTGGTCACTGTATAAAACGAAGCTTATGGCTTTTAAGTATGCCGTACGCAAGGCAAAGAGGTCTTCATGAAGATATTTCTGTGGAAGCGTAGAGAGGCTCAGTCTTAGGCACAACACCGAAGGCTATGGGGTTCATCATGAACCCTGAGAACATTTGAACTAGTTCGAGCGCAGATACTCTAAACGTTCTTATGAATGCACATTTTCCGGGCAATTATCGCCCTCTGAAAGCGGTGCACCACACAGAGCAAGTTTATAGTTCAACTAAAGTGGGCTATTAACTCCTTTGAGCCGTTTAAATTGCTGGACCCTGATGGCGTCCTTGCGGCTGATATACAGTAGTCCATGGAAGTATCGCTACTATGGCTTAGAGAGATTTATAATGCTTGTCTACGCTTCTCGTATGTTCCCACCAGCTGCCGGTAGACTAGAGTTGTATTTATTTCTAAAGCAGGAAATGTTTCGCATGTTAAGCCGAAGGACTATTGTCCAAGTCTTAGCTGTGTCCTGCTTAAGTTACCATAGTGGTTACCATATTAAAAGATCAATCGATCCTGTTTTGATCTTGCAGTCACAGCAAGCTTATACCAGAGGCAATTCTGTTGAAACTGCTCTTCACGTTATCATTGAGCAAGTCGAAGGGAATATACGTTTGCCGCTTTCTTGGATATCGAGAGCGCCTTCAGCAATGTAAAGTCTAACGCAATTGTTGAGGCTTTGCTATGGATGAGCGGCTGATGGCTTTTATCGTGCAGCTTCTCAAAAATAGAGTGGTGATCTTTCACATCTGGTTGGCATGAATAGCGTGACTGTGTCACCCTCGAGAGTGAGCTTATCAACGTGTGCACTGTTGGTTTAAAGCTAAACAATAAAGTGGTGTATACTCAGATGAGCTGAATCTTAAGCTGTCCTTCCGTCTATTAGACCACTGTAGTGTCTTTCAGGTGGACTTTGCGGCTAGTTTTCAGGCAATCGATTGGTTTCTGTGTAATCGAATATTGGGGGGTCAATATTGGTATTTTCACAGATAGCCAAGCGGCTATTAAGTCCCTTGCTGGTCATTGTACAGTGTCTATGATTGTTGCTGAATGCCGTGCATATCTTCGGGAGATATCGAGACATTCGATTGCTCAATTGATTTGGGTACCTGGACAAAGGGGATGAACTAGCAAGTCTTGGTACCTTGCTACCGGAGGTCTCTTGCTCCTCCTCAATACGAATACCGATAACATCGGTCAAATTGACCATCAGGCAAAAATATTTTGAGGACGCTAAGAGGTCCTGGGCAGATGAATCATCCGGTGCGATAACAAGGCAGTCCTGGGTATCCATGGATGCGTATTGCACCAGGCAGCTTTTAGGCTTAACTCGAAGTGCTTTGCGTTGCAGGAGTTACAGGACAAGAGTTACAGGATTTCCAGTGTTACCCTTCGCAAGAGGTCTTAAATTCAAATGAGTAAAGTATTTTCTATTCATTTTCATTATAGGATGTTTATCATATGAAAATTTGATGGCGAAAATGAAAGTGTCCAGAGCTAGCAACCCTTTTTTTTCATCACAACCAAAAGTATATCAAACCTGCTACACGTTAAATCCTATCCAATCTGTGAATTTCATTTTGATCCAATGACTGCAATGGAAGTTATAGAGGTAGAACGATTTTTAGGGTTACCGCCCACAAAAATTTCAAAATTTTACAAATTGAACAATCGTTGCTTATTTTCATAACAAGGTGATCATCGTTTGAAAATTAAAAGGTGACATGTGATTGTAAAAGTTGCACAAATTATCGTTGCTGGCAGCCCTAACCTAATATTGTAACCCAAATTCCACCAGCTTTGCTCTACACTATGGTTAACTTACTTCATGAATTTTACACCTATTGAATACCTGCATCAGAAATTATAGGGCAACCAGCTTTTGTTTTGCTGCTCATTTTTTCACGATGGCACCACAGTCACAGGGTTGCCAGCGTGCTCATTTAAGTTTTACCAGACCTGCGTTTGCTTAAGATCAACACATCCTGTGAATTTCACATTAATCTGATTATCCGGTCATGAGTTCTCGCGATAACAAATATGGGGTGGTAAAAAAAATGTAAAATTTGGTGGCATCTCGCGCGATGAAGAATTTTGAAAATAACTATTTGTCAAGATGAGCCAAGCATATAATTTGTCTATCGTGTGTATTTTTTTCCTAAGAATCAAACATAAATTCAGGAGGGTCGACGGTTTGAAAGGTTTAATTTTACGTGCCTGCCGGATCTACAGGGTTACCCGCATAGTAACCATATACCCTATATATCCACACAACATAACCACACAAGTTAAATTCTTAAACACATCAATGTGTCCTGTAAATTTCGTAAAGATCGGATGGCTCTATCAGAAGTTATCGTGATTCGAAATTTCGCAATACATACAGAAGTAACTTATAATTCACTAAAATCCCCACCGCCGCCAAAAGGTTTATAGTATCTTAATTTGATCTTGATTCCGACCAATTTCTAGTACTTATACATTTATATGTCCTGAAAATTTCAGCTCGAACGAATTACGTAACCATGAGTGATACTCACTGAAACTTAGTGTTGATATATTGAATTAATTTGCACTGCGAAGAAAAAAATTTCATTGTGAAAGGAGTTAAGCAAAAGTTTATTTCTCAGTCAACAGGTCAAGCGTCAATAAATTACAGAAAATTGGGATTGTGTTCCTAATTGGGATTGTCTTCCGATTAATAATAAATCCTTCACGCAAATAGACATGAAAATAGTTATTGAAGATCAAATTCGAATATCTAGTAGAACATATGGCGTATTGAATTCGGAAATTCAGTAAATAGAAATTTGTCCATCAGGTGCATAAATTAGCTGTTTCCATAGTAGCATTCCAACAAATTTCCATAATTCGAAACTCTTGAATTGGCAACAGGAATCTTGTGATATCAGTAAATTCTTAACTAATACCACCATTAGGTAAATCAATATTTTATTATTGACAACACCATGCAGAAGCGAAGTGTTTTGATTGTTATAGCAGATCAATGCCTTTACTCAAAGATTAATGCTTTTAATTGCAATATAATTTACTCATTAATGAATCAATTAAAATACGAATGGACAGAGATTAGCATATTTAGTACCAAGTCTTCAAAAAACTCTTGCCGCCCTCCTCCACTATCGAGGCTGGCCTATGTAGACATCAGATTTATATTAGCTTTTCACATTACCATCAGTTCGAAAACAAGAATACTCCCACAAAATCTCACTATAATCTACTTTCGTAAAATCCATTAATATCCGCATTATAGCTTCTCATCATTTTCATGAAAATATTCTTCCATCATTATTTCACAAGCGGAACTTTTTCCACTCAGCTGTGCAGAAAGTGGAATATCCAGGCATTCTAATAAAGCGGATTTAATCGTTTTCCACCCTCTCAAAGACGAATTCGTCGGATGATGAGTTCGCTTTGATGCGTACATTCTCGCTTGGCTCACATCGTACCAAGCAGTGGTACCAAGCTATGGTGCCAAGTAACCAGATACGACGGTTCTGATTAAAGCATTCGCGATTGTCACTGGTTCACCGCACCTTAGCAAGGATAATTCAACACCAATACTAATTTGACAGAAACAGCTCGCCTTGACGTACGCTCGACTTTTGACTTTTATCCACTTTCATGCACATAATTATATGACACCATATAAATAGCATACAAGCAACAGGATTACACGCTATGAGTGCTATTTCATGCCTCGAAAACTTCCGCTAAGCAAGATTTCTTAGTATAAGTGTGAGATAAATTCAGACGTCTCAGAAATCGTGGCAATGAAAACGTTGACGATTTATTGAAGATTCGCGGTGCACAAAACATAGATTAGCATTTTAATTGAATTTGTAAACATACATGTGGAGCTCCCAAACTATCTACAAACACGTAGACCTGATCAAGTTGTGTTCATATTTTGCGCTGAGCTCTAAAGGGAGGAAAAAAGTTCAAAAAGACACCAGATGCTTGAAGGGAGCGGATCTCTGGCAAGTGTTTTCAGATTTACTGTACATGGGTATCTTTTAAATTGGATTTCACCCTTTCGCCCAAGGTGAAATTGTCAGATGAATGCAAATGCTATTGAAATTCGACGCTTTAAATCATTGACAGGCAAGCAGTTTTCAAGTTCACAGTTTTAAACAAAAGATCCATATCATTTCGACTTCAGATTTGTATTTTTGGCTATGCGCTTGTCATACGAAGTTTTTGGTCAAAACTGACCGTTGAGAAACTTCGTTAGAAACATCGGCAAATCGTAATTAAAACTTTAGTAAAACTGAAACTCAACAATAGCATAATTGCTATCATTTGCTGACGAAAAATTTGATCGAAGGTTAATACGGACGATGACAAGCAAAGTTATTCTCTAAAATCATATTCAGAATTCGTAGGTTCTCTTTAAAAAATAAAATTCTGCTAAATAGACAATATTTTTAAAATACGGTGACGAATAAGCTTAATATATTTGTACCTTGTTTTTGTTACATTCCCTTGTACGTTAATTTCAATGATGAAAGCTATCAAAATTCTTACTATTATGCCGAAATTACCCCTGATAGGAAAATCTAGAAAAAAGTCAATACACTCGTTTGAGTTTTTTCTTGAACCAGTTTCAGTAATACCATCTTCTTTCGGTGATCCAATCAAACTACAGTTATTATAACTTTTTATTAACTAATAAACTCTTATATGGAATCAATAAATTTTCTGAAATTTCCGAGTCTGATAGCTTCGTATGTTTTACATTCAACGTTTAATTTGAAAATATTCTTTCACTCTAGGCTTTTTTTAGTAATTTTCATAGCACGCGAAAGAAGTGAGGCGCACAATTACACAAGCTTAAAAATTATCAAAATGTCAAAATCAGTTCAAACTTTACCGGATTTTTTAAAAAGTGCATCCAGAACGTAGACCAAAATTTCAAAACCAACGGTCGCACACCCTTTAGACAAAGCCAATTTTGCTTCACTTACAAATTTAAAATTAAGCTATTTAACTGTCAATAGCACTTCTGACCGACTGGAATATTTGTTAAGGAATTTGCCAGGACTCCCACCAAAAATTTTCGTTCCAGACCAGCGACCAAAGGCAGAGCTTGAACCGACCTTTGAAAATCCATTATCAGAACTTTCGTGGTCTGAAGTCCAAGGTTAGTTATGTAAAGATCTCCGTTGTAATTGCGTCCGATGACATTGTCTGCCTAACAGAATCCTGGTTGTCTGGGGATATATATAGCAGTCTTTCGTAGAGATCGGAATCGATCTGTGTCTAATCTTTCATTAGTAGGTGGCGTTGCAATTGGTAAATACAAATCTTTGAACGGAACGCTCTGCAGTGACTTAATTTCCTTCGCCCCGGTTGAATGTCTGATTGTCCGTATATCTCCTTCACCATCCTCAGTGCTGCTTGTTTCATCAATCTACATCCATTGTAGTAGTCCCGTACTCATACATGAACGTTTCTTTGTGGAACTTTCGGCCTACCTCAATGGCCGCTTCACTTCTGCTTCCTTACTTTTATGTGGTAATCTTAATATGCCGTCGCTGGATTAGGATGATACCTTTTCAAGTATTTTGTCTTCAAGCAATTTTTCTCTCGCCACTTCTTCCTTTACGTCCCTTTGCTCACTTTCCAAATTCAACAAACGTACCCAATACTAACAAAAGGATTCTTGATTTCGTTCTGACTAATCTTTACCTTTGTTCCTTTTGCTTGAGTCCTTTTCTGTCTCCGTATGTGCGCCGTGATCTTCATCACTCTCCTCTTTTTATGGAATTAAATCTACACCGTTCGTCTAAAGTCAAATCTGATTCTACTCTTCGTTTCAATTTAAAAAAAAAGCAAACTATTCCGCTTTGTCCAATGAAATAAATGATACCGACTGGTATAATTTCTTCAGAGAGCTAAGTGTCGATGATGCTCTCTACAAATGTTATTCCTTCTTGTCCAACTTAATTTCCTGCTGCACTCCCTGCTTTCGCTCTAAAAGAAGTTCCGACCCTCCGTGGTTCACCGTCGAAGTCGCGATTGCTCTTAGAGCCAAAGATACAGCGCGTAGCAAATACGAAAAGTCCGGCTCACTTAATGACATTTTGAAGTTTCAAAGGTTACGCGCTGCTACCAAAAAGGCAGCCAATGACGCAATGCATGCTTACCTTGATCATACCGAAGCTTCTATTATTTTCGCCAATCCAAAGCCTTTTTGGTCTTATATCAAATAGCTTAAAACTTATTCTCGCATTCCTTCTGTTATGTATTTTCATAACAGAAGGGTTGCCAAAAGCATTCCTACGTCCTGACCTCAAGATTCATGTGAGCTCTTTGCTAAATTTTTCTCTTCTTTTGCCTCCCATCACAGTATCTCCTCGCCATCAACCATTTTCTCCGTATCTGATTGTACTCTTTCTGTTTTTTTTACTAGTCCTTTGGAAGTCGAATCAATAATGTTGTCTCTTGACGCAAGCGCTAGGTTTCACTTTCATCTTCTTTGTGTCTTCCTCTGTCAATAGTTTTTAACCTTAGCATCTAAACTGGGACCTTCCCATCCTTTTTGAAATCCGCCAACATATTTCCCATCCATAAAGCTGATGATATTTCTTCCATCTCTAATTACCGTCTCATATCCCTTTTGCCATGTTTTGGTAAACTTCTCGAAAGAGTCATTTACAATAGAGTGTACGCTTTCACCCAGCCCTTGCTGGCCAGTGAACAGCATGGATTGATCAAAGGTAAGTCAACGTTTACAAATTATTGGCGTCTACAAACACCGTTGCTTTCGCATTCGACCTGGAAAAGCAAGTAGACGTCCTTTATACAGACTGTGTCAAGGCCTTCGAACCATGATATCCTTCTGTCAAATTTAGCAGCGTTTGGTCTCTCTGGTGTCCTTTTTTCTTGGTTTTCTCCGTACTATTGTGATCGCTTTTGTGTTGTTACTGTTAACTCTTGCTCTTCTACATCGTTTTTCTCCTACCTTAGGAGTTCTGCAAGGATCCATTCTTGGCCCGTTATTGTTCATTTTGTCCACTAAAGATCTTTCTTCCCTCTTTAACTCACCTTTTGTACGTTGATGATCTTAAAATTTTCAGAGTGATTGAGTCCGCTAGTGACTGTTCTATATGGCAGAACGACTTGGATTCTTTCGCTACCTGGTTCCATCACGTTGAATGTTGTGAAGTGCCATCAAATGTCTTTCACCCGCAAAACATTCCTCTTTGCTCTTCTCCTAACCTGTCCTTGGCTCCCCTTTCAATGTTGCTGCTGAATTCAAGGTGGGTATTGTGAGTTTGAGGCCAAACAAGATTCTTATGCAGCGGCACCAAAAAAAGGAACACCACTATCCAAGAAGTTCAAGGTGACACATTTTGCTGGAAAAGTCATGGCAACCATTTTTGTGGCTCAGAAGGGATGCTGTTCATCAATTTTCAAATGCATTTCTAGAACCGGAGAGCACATAATTCTAAAGCGATTGAAAGAAGCCATCAAAGAAAATAGAAGAAACAAATTTACCAAAAGTGTCCTCCTTCTGCATGAAAACGCGCCTGTCCACAAGATTCGTGTTGCGTTGGCTGCCTTGTATAAAGTGGGTTTTAGATCATCCGTTTTATAGCTCTGACCTGGCTCCCAGCGATTATTACGTTTTCCCAAAATTGAAAAAGGAACTTCACGGCAAGAAGTTTTCAAATGATGAAGAAGTGAAAGACGCAGTTTCGGCTTATTTTGTATGCAAAAACTAATTTAAATATCCGAAAAATATATTAGAGTATCATGCAAATATTTTGAAAAATAAAAACAAAATTGTATTTATATTTACACTTCTTACTCCCCATTCCACGTATAAACAAAAGCTTACTCAACCTCGTATAAACAAAATCTTTTCTCTGGCATACAATATTCAACAATTATGTCGATGAGTATTTTTTCTTTTAAATGTACATATCATTTCTTGCCACAATTTGCCAACAAAAAACTGGAAAATAAGCAAAAAAATTGATATTGCTGAAAATCAGTTATCACAACTTCGCATACCATATAGTCTTTAAGTACCCGGCATCTGAGTGGGCTGTTTAATTTACGAAATCTAAAGTGATTATGGCATTTGCCTGAAGGTTATGACAGAGTGCTCGTTGCCCTTTGTAGCTGCTGTGTGGAGACTTGCGTTGAACGAAAGAAAGTAAACTTGAAAAGTATTCAACCAACATGAAATTGAATTATCACCCGAAGCTCAGCATGGTGCCTGAAAGGTTCTTCTTACTCTCCCACTCGTATCTGCTATTTTTCACGCACCAGGCTAATACGTAACACGAGCAGGTGATAGTAATTTTCTCTGTTGGGTAAAAATTTACCGGAAGCTTCTTTTAGCGTTATTATGCAAGCGTTATAGAAGCTTGCGAAATCCATTAGCTGATGACACTTGATGCTTGAGATGTTTAATCCTTATGTAGCAAATAGATATTGGCCGAGGCTAGGCGAGCCGAAGTCAGACGAGGCCGCCAACATGTGGACGGCATTTGACAGCTCGTCTCGAATCGCCTTGGCTCGTGCTCAACATCCATTCCGATCGGATGTGGCACGAGCGCCTGTGACACCTGTCAAAGTCGCTCGTCTGGACCGTCCACACACTCGGCTCGCCTGGGCTCGGCCAATATCTATTTGGCACATTAGAATATACGGAAGAAAATATCATTTGTGAAATACTTCAACTATGATGTGTGGGATGATATTTGTGCTGTTATAGAAAATAGCATACTCTTACATATCGCGTTTATCAATTGAAGTGGTAAAATTTTATGCGAAAAGTTTTGATGGTAATGTTTTCTGCTTAAACACGTTATCTGTCTGAGTGGCAGACCATAATAAAATTTATTTTTATAGGAAAAGAAGAAAAGAAAATAATATATTTGTCTTTTTTGTGCTTGGATTTATGATGGTGGCACAAGATTTTAACATTAGCACATTATGTTTTAGCATATTGTAACTATTTTATCAAAATCTTTTAAGCTATCTTCACAATATTTAGTCTGTTGTGACCTGTTAGCCTTAAATAGCATGATGTAAGTCAATCTATCCATATATACTTTTATGCAAGTAGCCTTAAGCTTCTCGCACACTATTCCGACACGACAATAGCTCTGAAATCGCACACTGCTCCGAAATAACAATAGCTCTAAAATCACACACAAAAAGAGCTCAGAGCCCAAAAACAGCCCAATGAGAAGTTTACTTAAGCAAAACAAAGAGACACCTCTAGGAGTTAGAGTACCTGGATCTCAAGGGCCCAGGACAAACAAACGAGCTAATGAACTTTTAAACTTAAATCTTGGTATCAGATATCAAGCTGAATGCCTCGTGAAACCCCGCAAGGCAGTCTGGCAACTTGCTTGTATCGGTACTGCGGTTGATTAAAGCAGGAACTGTCATTCTTCAAAAAGAAGACACCACAAGTGACTCGGAGAATATTTTCTGAAATCATCGTGGAAAGTACAGAGGCCACCAGTATCAGGAAGTTCCTATGTGTAACTCCCAGCGTGCCTACCTTTCTTCGTTGAAAATCGAGGATTAGTCAGAGCAACCGAAAACTCACCTCCCAGAATGGGTTAATATGGCAGCGCGGAATGGCCAGTGACGGGTAATCAGCTGACCGTTTAAGCACCTGATGAAAGTAAAATTGACCATAAACTCATGTAGACCTTACACAGTCACAGATTGAATGAAATATAGCATACCATGCTCCAAAGAGCAGACAAAACCCATACCGCAGCGTATTTTTACTTCACTCCTCCACCTGAAAGCTATTCTGAACTTGCAAGGTGAATTATCTTAATTTGAAGGGCTTTAAATGAATAAGTTTCACATCTATGTCATTTAAAACACTGAAAGAATTTTGGCTTTGCACTTTAAGGAGACTCTATGTTAAAAGCAGGCAGATTAGTAGATGTAGAGTACAATACTGTGAAGAAAAAAACATCGCTGCAAGCGGAATTCTCATTAGGAGCCTTCATAGACATCAAGAGGACTTTCCATAGTGTCACTATTGTGAGTATCGTCGACACTTTGGTTCGATAGGAGGCCCCGGCGGCTTGTGTGTCCGTTTCGCTCAAATCCAACAAACGAGGCCACTTTTTTGGAGGGCAAAGTGGAGAAAATAGTTGGCACAGTAGCACTACAAGTCCTTTTTCTGGATCCTAACAGTCATGAAATAGTAGCAAATTTTAGAGCATGTGATTTTGAGGTGGTAGCGTAAGTCGGTAGCATTATGTTACTTGTGAGTGGTGCATTACCAAAAACTCCGGCACTAGACCAGATTCAAATCCAAGCCAGGAAAGCCAATCTTCGGCAAACCTGACAAAAACTGAGCATGTTCTCTTCACAAAACTTGCCTGCGGTGGGTGGCAAACGAGCCCAATCTGGTGGTTTAATGCAAGCCTAGTAAACAGCAGCCATATTCTATCACGTAGCCTTCAGTTCAATAGCAAATAAATGCCTAGTTTCTAGTAAAGTGTCCTGTCAATAGACAACTGAAATTCGCCTTATTCTACGAAACAATTTCAAAGCATACTTAATCACAAATCATTAGCCTGGATAAACCTACATTTTATCCCACACCTTAAATCGAACTCCTTCTGTTAACTGATATTTTTATCTCTAAACTCTCAACATTTCTAGTAAATTCGGCGTTCTAAAGTAACACAGAGTGGTCTTGGAGCATTGTGTTATTTTCATCTTGCAAAATATGGAGTACAAGTTTTTTTTTAACAAGTCTTATATCATAGCCCGCTACATTAGGACAACGCTGTATTAATTTGTGCTCATTTTATATTTGCTTCTATCTCTCTTGCATTGAAATAATTGATATTAACTAAGTGATAAACACCAGCATAATGATTTTGATAAAACACTTCAACGCAACATTTACTTTAACAACCTCAAACCAAACCATAACGAGAAGAGGGCTCAAATCCAATTCAGCCGAAATTGGAAAATGGGCATCAAAATCCAGAATTAATTAGCTCGGGTGAATAATAAATGGCCTTTCATTAAACGCAAACTTAATTCATTTTCCTGTTCGTATAACCGCACTCCAAAGCTATTCGCAAATGCAATTACTAAACTTTCCAACACTAGAATGATTCTTAGCTTCACCAAGAGCATGTCCCACTCTCTGCGCTTTCCTTGTAATTGATTAGGGTCCACTAACAAATTCAAAAAATTAATTCAACCTTGAAATAAATCTTCTAGTCGAAATGAAGGAAAACATTTCGATCTCAGATGAGAAAACCGCACCCATTGTTTCAAGTTGCTTCGCTGTCAACGAGAAAATTCCAAGGACCAAGTGAAAAAGTGAAATGAAACTTAGGCTTAACTTAGCCATGTTCACTTCGGCTATCATCAAGTTCATACATCATAATAATATTTACACTACAAAAAAAAAACAAATACCCAAAAACAGTTAAACAAACCCATTTCACTTACATCGCTCCCAGTAAATATAACCAATTATCGCAGTGTCTGCAAAATATGCCTGAAAATATTGAACATCATAAAAGGCACCTTAAACGTTACCTTAGAGAACGCCAAAGTACTAATGACTAAAAACTATGCACTTGCACAATGATGTAAAACTTTTGTCCACTTATCCAAACAAACATTTTTTTTATTTTAAAATAAACACATATTTTTTCTATAACCTTTAATAAATATTTCAATAACATTGTTAGAAAACTTTAAAAGACAACTAGTCAAAATATTTTACTTGATCCTTATAATGTATAAAACACGTATTAATCAAAGCTTTACTGTGTGAATAATTTTCATTTCCACCCTTCCTCCATCCTTCATATCAAAGCGCGGCTTACTTTGAAGGGAGTAAAATAAAGTAAAATAAATAATATATATATATATATATATATATATATATATATATATATATATATATATATAAATATATACATGAATCGATGAGAAATGTTTCTAATATAGGATGTCAATAGGATAGGATGTTCAATAGGTATCCTGCGAACGACACAAGATTATGTGAGATGCGTACTTACTAAAAAAACATCACCCGCCGACCATGAAAGTCCGAGCCGGAACCGCTTTAGCATTACTTCAACTCGGCCATGCTACTTCCACCTATCAGGTGTCGCATTGGTTTACTTTAACTCTATCAGGCTTTCAAAAGTTTATGAGGCATCCTTCCTCTTTTTTTAAACGCAATATCAGCTCCACATATGCTAACACAGCTGATCAGACGTCATCTGACTGTAGCATCATCTCCACGATTGACTCCAGCGACACAGGGCCAACTGCAGAGAAAAGCATGTGTCGCTCCCTTCTGAAGCGGGCGCAATGAAAAAAGGTATACAAAGCGCCATCATTTTCCTTAGCACAGTGCTTACAGAACTCCGTCCTGACTTTCCCCATTCTGTGAAGGTATTTCCTGAAGTAGCCGTGGCCCGATAGGAACTGGCCCAGGTAGAAGTTAATTTCACAGTGGTCGCGATTAAGCCAAGGCTTTAAGGCGCGAATTAGCCTAATCGTCCATACTCCCTTCGAGCTCGTAGCCCAGCGATCCTCCCAAAGGTCAAGCGTTTGACCTTCCCACTTCTGCTCTGTTCAGAAACACCTCCCTGCGTTAGCTCGCCAAAAGATCAATTGGGATTACTCCCGCTATTACTAACATGGCGCTTCCTGAAACTGTTCTGTAGCTGTCTGCAATTCTCAGTGCTCCCCTACGCTGGACGCTCACCATCCTAGCTCGATACTTTTCAAACCGTAACGCAGTGGCCCGTATCTCCGCGCCATACAGCAGCATTGAATCAGCCACCGTCATAAGGAGCTTACGCTTACTCGAACTAGGACCGCGAGCGTTTGCCATAAGTCTCCCAAGCGTCATGAATGTAATGGTTGGCATCTTCCTATTCGTGAGCATATCAATCTCAGTTTTCGCGATTGCAAGCTGGAGACCATGGCTTTCCATCCAGCATTCAACCCTTCTCATTACTTAATTGAGTTTGATTTGGACGAGTTGAGGATTTCTAGATGTGATGACAGCGGCTACATCATTGGCATAACCCACCAAGAGCACGTCTCCCAGCATTTCGAGGTGCAAGAGACCATCATAAGCAATAATTCATAGATCAGGCCCAAGAATGGACCCTTGTGCTGCACCAGCTGTAATGGTTTTGCGTACATTCGTTTTATAAATCAAATGGCGATCTTTCAAGTAATCTCGTATCATTGCCAGCAAGTATTCCTATATTTGAAAATGATGCTGAAGAGAATCAAATATGTCTGTCCATCTCACCGATTTAAAAGCGTTACGGACGTCCAGCGTTACCAAAAACACGATGGGTCTAGCCTGATGACAAGCGGCCTATGTCAATTCGCAGATGGCACTTTTTGTTGAGTGGCCACTGTGGAATCCATGTTGATTTATCGAGAGGCCACCAGCTCTTCGTATAGCTGCCTTTAGCCGAGGTTTCAGCAACCCTTCCAGAAGTTTCCCCGCAGTATCAAGCATGCAGAAAGGTTTGTACGCAGATGGTGTGTTAGAAGCTCCGTTTCCCTTTGCAATTAGGGCTAGTCGTGCCACTTTCCAGGATGATGGAAAGACACCCGCTAGTAAACATTCATTGTACATACGCAGTAATACTGACGGGTGTCTCTCCACCACTACTTTTAGGACTTCTACTGGAATATTGTCCGGGCCTGGGGATTTTCGGTTCTTCATTCTGATACTCACGCTTCGTAACAAAGGGATATCTTCCTGGCGGACTGTGTGGTCGTTCTCTGCTCTCACGTCGCGCGCTAGGATCCTATCTGTAATATTCTTTTGCGCTATAAACCGAATCCAGCTGTTGCAGTTTATGGCCGAAGGACCAACATTTCCATCACGATTTGGTGCATGAAAAATATTTCGATAAATTTGCAAATTGATTTTCCGTAATTACTAATAATATTAAAGCTATTCTTACATGAAACATGCTGAACTGCTCACCAATTCTTATCTCATTCATACTTAAACGAATGTAGGCAAAACGACACCAGCAATTTTCATTTCATGCATCTTCCTGAAGCTTTTCACTTGACCCAGTTTTCAATGCCATCTGGTCGTAGTATATTCTTGTTCAGTGTTTCGAAAACACTTCCTCACAAACATTATGCGCACACACTTACTGCGCTCTGTCCGGAGCTCACCCTACCGGTGTCAATGTTTTAAAAATTCGTACGAAATCTCAGTAAGTCTGACATTGACAAATGGGTAGCTTAATTTAACTGGCAACAACAAGCTTCCAGCTACTTCTGCCTTGGTGTGTTCTTAGTCGAGAAGCCTGTCGAAACTACAGGGAACCTAGAGTGAGTAAAAATTGACTGCCGAGCTGCATACCGAGTTTATAGAAAATGGCAAGCAACTGTTGCGGGCTATTTTCTAGCAATTTATTATTCACAGTTGGTTAATAAATGGATGAATTACAGCTGGAGTGGATCCTGTAATATGTTCATATCACTTCCACCTGAACAAGTCATTATTATTTCGTTGTTTGTTCAGTGAAATGTTCAATTTTCATATGCCTTAGATACTGTGGCAGGGGCAACGACATCGGGATAATGGCGAAGAAAAATAATGCGAGAATCGAAGAAAAATGTTTTATATACAAAGGGAAGTTTTTCCTCTCGGATGATAAAATGCTGTAATTTGCTTGGGCTGAATGGTATGAATCATCCATTCACTTGTTTCCGCTTAGAATCCAAGCACATTGGGTTGAGCTGAGTGAGCCAAGGATGTCGAGGTGTTTTGTTCCATGGTTTAGCCTAGGGAGGGAAGGTGAAAAATGCGGCATTTAATATGTAAGTCACATCGCTCAGAATGTTTTGCTAGAATAGACGTCAACTGGCGTTGGCAATTATTTTGAAAATTGAACGCTAGGTCAGAAAGGTTTAAACAGTTTCCTTTCTAGTCTTTCGCTACCGTTAAAAGTAAGATTAATCGTCATTTAATGCCTGGAAATAAAGTGGATAAAATGATTTAGGTATTTTCGTTCATAATTTTACGTTCCAAGAATGTTTAAGAAATAATCTAAAAATTTGTTTGATTTTTCTTGTTCTCGTTCTCTCAGCATTTGGATGTACACCGACAGCTTCAAGCTAATTTTTAGTTTATCCGTGTTCTAGATACTTAAAAAGAAATTCAAGGAAACGTTGACACAATCTGTTTGTCTACTAATTTTGACTCAAATTTTTTTACAATAGCTTGATTTCCAATCGCAACAATAAATTTTTATTGTTTAAATCTTAAAATCTAAGGCAATGAAACCACTCAAAAAAATGATTTCCTTAAAAAAATCAGAAATCGTGTAAATTTTGAAAGTATGATCTACCATACGGGCTTTTTACTACAACCAACCCACATCGAATCAACCTACATTGGAAAAAGGTAGAAAAATTTCCAGGGCTCCCACTTCCATGAATTTCAAAATTTATGAGAGTAAAACACTTGCTACTTATTTTCACTACAGGATGCTTATCATATAAAAGTATACCAACTCAGTTTCATGTTGAGGTTTACCCACTTTGTGATTTTCGGTTTGATCCAATGGCTGCGCTGAAAACTATTGGAGTTATAGAGTTACAACCCGCGAATAAAAATATTCGAAATCTGAATAGTTGATGCTTAATGGCACTAAAACATCATCATCATTTAAGAATTTAATAATAGGATCTCTGAGTAGATAGCTTACAGAACAATATAAGAATAATCATAGCTGACTGCGCAGTTCTAGTTTTTCTGTCGAATCCCTACCAAATTTGGCTTACAATAAGATTCATTCACAGTAGGAATTTCATTTTGAGTTCATGACTGCACCGGAAGTTTTAGGCAAAATGCTTTCTCTAGATTCAAGATAAAGAAATGACCACAGCTGGTAGCTTTATCCTAGTTTTTCAACCAAACTTGTTTTACAATATGGTACATCTACAGTGTGAATTTAATTAAAATCTGGTGACTGCATCGGAAGCGATGGGGCATAAACTATATATTTTTTGGAGTGTTTTTTCAAGATGGTGCCACAACCACAAAGTTGCACGCATTTCCAAACCATTTCTAGCGAAACTGGTCTTACCCAAGGCCAATACGTTTTATGAATTTCATATTGATCTGCTGGTCCAATAGGGAATTCTTATGAGTAGAGTTTACGATTGCTAAAAATAGAGATGATTTGGTAATGAGTTACCTATTTTGTACGACGCTAAATTTTGCAAATTTTCATTTGACAGAGTGGACAAAAGAAAAATGTGCCAACTGTTTGCATTCCATTCCAGTAATTGAGCAGTTTCGATGATTTGGAGGATTTTTTTTCACGTGCGTCCTGCAGCTAACGAGTTGTTCGAACACTCATAAAAAGCATATGTATGGTTTAAGTCAATACTAAGTTTCTTTCGAAATTGTGTAATGATCAAATGTTTCTATTGACAAACCGAAATTTAAAAAATCTCATTACCTACTTTAAGGCAACAAGTGCCCACAGAGGGTTTAAAATTTCCAATTCTTCATCACGAACAAACAAAAACATTGTGTTTTCATTTTTAATATTTGCTTTTGAAAAAATTTCATTTGCATAGAATTATAAAGCTTCCTAGAAACTCAAAAACAAGCTCGTCACCGCCAAATGATTAAAGATACAGAAAATAAGAGTGCCCGTTTCTCTGAACTCTGAAAACCTGTGGAGGCTCTTAGTCGCAAGCAACGTAAGAAGCTGCACAAAAACGAGCAAGCTGTCGGCGAACGTGGACAGTGATAACAATGCAGTAATTCTTCTATTTCTCTGGAAACTGGATGTCAAGCAGTGAAACATCCGAGCCTACCTGAAGTAACGAAAGAAAAGTTAGCTGGCGATGCTAAGGCTGTCACCTTGGAACAGAAATGTCCTGAACAGATGACTGCGAGCAAAGTCACGCCGACTGGACATTGTGCCCCGAAGGCGTTCCTTGAGCCGAGGAATGATGTAGAAGTCACTGAGAACTAAATCTGGCGAATAGGGCAAATCCTGTTGCTTGAATTGCAGCCATCGCAACTGCAGCATTGTGAGCCGGTGCGTTGTCATGATGAAACAGCACTCTGGATCGCAGTTTGCCGCGTCTTGTTTCTCAATACTCTCCCGAAATCTTCTCATTTGGTGTGCGTAGTAAGAGTCTGATATAGTAGCTCCCTTATTGAAATACTCTACCATACACTGAAAAAAATCCACATAGCGCCCAGAGCCATGTAACATAGTGCATTATTTATGGTCCCATACGCCATGTACATAGTACTCTGAGCCATGCAATATGGCTCCCAGCGCCATAATCTCAGAATCTACATAGCGCGTGGTCCCATGTTACATGGCGCAGCATATATGGTGCCACACGCTATGCACATAGTACCCTGAGCCATGCAGTATAGCTCCCAGCGCCATAATTACATGGCGCAGAAATTATGGCCCCACACGCCATATTACATAGTGCCATGAGCCATGTAATATGGCTCATGGCACTCCAATTATAACTCGCAGCCATACTGTGTGAGGGGATCTATAAATGTCAGCAAGTGATACTTGAGTATCGTCGATAGATCGACAACATTCTCAATCAGCTAAGGGCGCATATTATTGAATGGCTCCTTCGGCGACTCTAAATGCAGCCAGTGCCTGTTTGTTGCAAGCAAGTGACTTCTCCGTGTGCTCATTTATGGTAAGTAGCACTGTTTTGACTGATTTGCTTCTTCAATGTACTATAGTCTTCCACGCCATGTACTATAGTCATCCACGCCATGTACTATAGTCCTTCACGCCATGTACTATAGTCCTTCACGCCATGTACTATAGTCCTTCACGCCATGTACTATAGTCCTCCACGCCATGTACTATAGTCCTCCACGCCATGTACTATAGTCCTCCACGCCATGTGCTATAGTCCTCTACGCCATACAGTATAGTCCTCCACGCCATGTGTTATAGCTCTCCACGCCATGCACTATAGTTCTCCACGCCATGTAATATAGTCCGCCACGCCATGTACATGGCGTGGAAGACTATAGTACATGGCGTGTAGGCCTATGTACTTTTCGCCATGTATTATGGCGTGTGGCGCTATATTTTATCACAATCTCTAAATCGACTATGTACATGGCGCCAGAAGTCTATAAATTATGGCGTCTGGCGCCATGTGTTTTCTCAGTGTAATAATTGCTTCAGCGTCCCAAAAACTGATGCCATACCGAGCTCGACACTTTGATATCCTTCGGCGTCGGTTAAGAGGGTCGCTTCCACCTTATAGATTGCTGTTTAGTTTCTGGACCAAAATGGTGGATCCAAGTCGCGTCCAGGATCACGAAACGTGACAAAAATTTCTCATAATCTGCCTGGAACTTTTCGAGATTCACTTTCGAAATGTCGGCTCGTTTCTTTTTTTGCTCGTCGGCTAACATTTTTGGCCCCCAGCGCGCTGAGACTTTTTTCATATGTAATTCGTGAGCAACGATTCTTTGAACACTGCCATACGACATCTGCGACCTCAGCTACATGCCTGATGGTCACTCTTCGATCTACCAATAAGACATCTTCATTTTTTTCACGTTGTCTTCAGCAAGGGATGTGTATGGAAGCCATTCGCGGTGCCCTTGGCCTATAGTGCAATGGTGGAATATGGAGGAGCAGAGTCCCCTAATGTTTCCACCAAGTCGCTCTCCATGTACTTTCTCCATTTTAATGTTTCTTCTTTCACGGTCCGTATTGAAATGGATGTACCTTCCTGGAGTCGTGGCCTGTTTATATGTTTTTTATGTTGACTTAGTGGGTATTTGAGGTAGTAAAATTTTTGTTTATAATTTTATACGAACTGAAAATAACCGGATCGCCCCTCGTGATATGAATTTTGGGAAAACGAGTTTTTTTCAAGCTTCAAAATTTATTAGCATAAAGTTTGTAATGATAATACAATTTTTATAGTCTCGTTTAAGCTAAATTATTCCAGTCTCAAAAAAAACTAACCAATATCACTTTTTTGCAGGGTAAAACCTTCATAGCCACACAGTACAAAAGGAAAGAGCAGCTCACGTACATTCTTGCTCTAAACTTTAAACACCTACACCGTAACGGTGCCTACAAGGTAAAAGATTTCCATTCTTATTTTCGACAGAATTTGCCTTGTATGTACTCAAATATTTCCGAAGGCGAAGACGATTTAAATTTATGTCCTTTGTTCAAAGACGTGATTTGAATGCTTTGAAATTTGATACAATTTTAATTCATGTTTCGCATAAATTGCTTATTATGGTACACACAGTTACGGGTTCTAGCAAGTGCTGGCCGTCGCTGCTCAATCCCATTAACTTTGAGACATTGTTCGTGCTTCCGCCTCAAATTTGGGATAAGATATAATTTTATATAGATTTCCAGACTGAACAAGTGCTATTGATGTTAGATTTAGTTTACGATCTTAAAATTGTTCCTAGAATTTAGGTCTTTGAAAGAAGATTATGACCAAATTAAACTTTACTTGAAATTCAGTGTGTTTAAAGTTTGCTGGTCACTTGTGTATTCATATTTAAAGCGTACACTACTTTGTGAAATCCGTAAAAGTGATGGCCTCTGAAGAAGTTAAAGCGATATAGGCCAGCGATATGTAGATGATAAAATGTTGCTCGATAGGTGCTGTATTTCTTTCGCTTTAAGAATAATTAAAATTATCATTCGAATGCGTTATCGGTTGCTAATAATTTTGCAGTGTGTGTTCTCCTAATTTGACACTAATTTCCGACCAATTAGTTTATGCAAATTTGTCTGATTGAAAGATTTTTCATCATCCAAATTGGAATTGTATGAATAAATATGTTGTGATAAGTTATCGTACGTTCGCACTGCACTTCGAAATCAGGCAGATTTAGTGGTGGCAACTAAATCAGGTGAGGTGTTCGCACTGGCCGAAGTGATTTAGTTAAGTTGTTGGAAATGTTAAAGGAACATGCAAGAATATGTTATATCACGTGATTTAGCAGGGCTATTAAACCGCGCTGACACTAAAACGTCAAAGCAACTAACTAAGCGATCAATGCGAAATAATTGCAAATAACCGAAGTCAATATCAATCTTGTGACTCCCAATGCTATGAGGCAAACGAGAACTTTCATAAAGTCATATCAGTGGCTTGCGCATGGGAGTTTTATTTGAGTTCAAAGCCTTTCTCCCTGCAAGTTTCGCGGCCATTTAGTATGGAGTTTGGAGAGAAGGTGGAAGGGCAGAATAACTAACCCTTTTGACTACCGCAGAAAATTCTCGAAAATAAGCTGATGCTTCATCGGAAACAATTTTATTTTTTGGACCCATAGGCAATAAGGAGGAAGAAGTAGTCTTGTCTCCCAGTAAATATATAATTGATATTCTTGTAAATTTACATTCCTATATATTCGCATTCGTATGATCCCTCAACGATGTTTAAGCGATTTCTCACGCCGCACACTGGGCTGAATCCCTATTCTAGCTGGACAAAAGTAAAAAAATCAATGCCAAAATGTAAGATTTTCCGGTATAAGAAATGTTTCATAAGGCTTCAGTAAACTTGATTCCACAAAAATTTGTTATTATAGCGAGCAATAAGGTGTAAGAAGTTACTGTGAAAACGGTCGAATGCAAGCATAACGTGAGACGCTCTCGAGGTACATTAATGTGACCTTCCTTTGTATTAACTGCTCGGTTATATGAATGTTTATTTTCGTTTGAGGGTTAATCTTACTTATTGAGATACTTTCCAAGAAAAAGTTTCAGGCACTGAAAATGCTCAGTTGAAAAATGTAAGTTCATACCATTAGAATATAAGAGAGTAGTATTTTGAAAGCATTCCAAACGAAGAAAGGGGTAAATATAATGTTAGGAATTGCAGGTTATGGGCCGTGCAGAGGTAAGCTTAGAACGCATTCCCTCTAGATGACTGAAATTATCAGAGAGCTTGCAATCCCACAGCAAACGCATTGAACATAATCCAGCTCAGATGCCGGTAAAAGCATCCGTATGATATATAGATGAAGTAAATGCCTCTAAATGAAGGAGAAATACTAAAATACACAGCTGGGCGTTCCAAAAAGCACTTTGTATTAAATTATAAAGCTAAAATCTGAAAGATCCCCTTGTATCTACATTGCCAGCCCAGCTCATCCGATGTTAAAAAGATAAATGAACTGGGTATGGATGTATAATGCTTCCATGCATTAAACGGAATACTTATGGGCCATTTACATTGGCGTCCATGCGTCCACGCGTCCATGCGATCTAGCGTGTTTTGCTTACACGAGTCAATTTGATTTTGTTTATATAGGCGGGTTTAAAGCGAAGGAGGTGGAGTATGCTGATTCATGTACAATACATTTTAAAATGATTTCTTTCGCTCAGTGGCATGTGTGGATGATTCGTTGGTGATCATTTAAATATATGTTTTGTGGATGATTATTTTCTTATATAATGATGTGGATAATATATATTTTGCATCCTTACGTGCATAACTATTACGAGAACAAATTGAATGCATCTGAATATCTAGACACAAACATATATATGTAGGTATATATACTCGTACGGAGCAAAAAAACATCATCATAAGCGTGTAAAATCCATCCACTTATCGCCTTAGCCCCGCCTTCAAAAAACTGGATTTGAGTTCACTTGACTCGTGTAATCTAAAAACGCTTGGACGCGCGGACGCATGGACGCTTGTCTAAATGGCCCATTACGGATTGTATATTTACGATTTACTTTTCCCGTCGGATACTTTATTTTTAGCCTATATATTTAATATAACATCACTATAATAAATCTGATGAATACGAAATAAGCAGGATTATATGATATCGACGTTAACCAGTTTTGGTAGCTTTTTGGTTGCAATGCTGGTAAAGTGTTGCAAGCACTGAGCATGTTCATCATTTATGTTATAGGAGATGCCGCTTTCAAAGTTTTATAAAGAAGATAAACATTCGATATTGAATATAAGTAACAAGTGTTTGACTTTCCTAAATTTGAAATTCATTTGAATAATAACCTTGAAACCCTCTACCCAATGAAATTCGATGCAATTTTCGGATCAAAGCGGTACCAGACCTTCGAAACAGGTTAGCTGTAATAAAGAGCACGTATGATTGAGTATACACTCGAAATCTGCACGATTTCTCTACTTTTCTTCGAAAATCACTGATTCTGGTGGTGCCTATGTGATAAATTTCATTTGCTTTATCATAGTTAATGAAATTCTAGTTGAATGTATCAGGGTTAAAAAATGTTCATCAAATTCATTTCAAGCGCTTTGGGATTTATAGTAACCATCGCTGTATTTTACTAAAACTCGTTCACTTCAAGAGAGCCTCGCATAATCATATTGCACTAAGTTTATACATGTACATACCCTTACTGTTACAGCTTTAAGACTTACCGACGGTAACGTAACATTTGCCATTGGGATTCGTTTATTTTCAACAATTTCAGATAAGAGATATGCCAGGACATGGAATTCAAACCATAGGAAGGACCTTGCGTCGTCTGTACTCCTATCAAACCACGTTTACGATACCATATTGTCCTTGTAGTAGGAGTGCAACATAAACATTCTCGGCATTTGTTTCAATAGTTTTGAC
Organism: Nemotelus pantherinus; assembly: GCA_963978885.1. NCBI lineage: Eukaryota > Metazoa > Arthropoda > Insecta > Diptera > Stratiomyidae > Nemotelus > Nemotelus pantherinus. Next base: position 258,681,770 of record OZ022264.1, on the reverse strand, counting down.
TTGGATATTGCGAAACCTAGAACGAACTATCCGCTAGAGAATTCACTTGCAGTTTTACGATTCTATTGCAACGAAAGATACTTTCATAGTATTTATTCCATTTTCACCTACATTTTCCCGAGTGATCTAAAAAACCATAAAGCAACGCTATGAGAAACACTCTGCCATTTACGAACACATTAATTTGAATTCTTGTCATGTTTTCCATGTTGTGTGATGTTACAATTTCACGTTCTTTACAGTGATGTTCTTTCCGAAATTGGATTGAGATTACATGATTTCAGCGAATGTGAAATTGTGCGAAACATGCATGCTCGTTGGCGGAGCGGAAGTGAAGGTTTTAATGTTGTGGGTGCAAAGAATGAATTTTTAATGATGTGGATGAGTATTCATGGGAACAAGATTGCTAGGTAAGGATGTGTGTTCGTTGCCTTCAATGGGGATGTAGTCATTTGGAAAACCGTGTTTGATTCACTAAAGTATGGTTGGTGAAAAATTAATGGGATTTTTATTTGAAGTAATATTTCTGCAAGTTGTCTTTTGATGATTATTATCATTTGTTATCGATTAAAAAGATGCACAATGTTCGTTTGAACGTGCTGACATTTTGGGAAAAAATTATTGCAATGATATATGGAGCTAAATTGAATAAAGATCTCTGTTAATTTTTGCAATGATACATTTTCAGCATTAACCAATGTAAATTTCACACAAAAGAATATAAACTGAATTCTTTACGCAAGCATTTTTTGTCGTTTGTTGCCTCGTAGTTTTTCGTATTAAAGTGATTCCATGTTCTTAGTGTTACGTAGCCTAATAAAAAGTTGCAATTATTATACTGCTTAGCTTAGGTTCATCTATCACCCGTCTTATGCTTAGTGAACTAATACTGGAATAAGATTTAGCTTTATTATACACCGTTTTTGTCGTGGCGAGACTTGCATCTAAGAGCAAGGCATTTATGGGCCACCATGAAGCCAACACTTTTGTTGCTCACAAGTTGCATTATCAATCTTTTCTGTCGTTTATCTTTCTGTTCCAGAGCTTCATACTATTGTCCAAAATGCTGTCTTTGCGTAGCTTCAAGCTCATCTCTCACTACCTAAGAGACAACTCAGCTTGAATTTACAATAGTTTCGTCAAAGATATGGAGAAAAACGGATCGAAAATTGGGCAACTATTACTTAAAAAATTGTACAATATTCAACCTTTCATTTATTAGTGTGAAGTTGAGGCATGATTGTGTGCGAAAATACGAAGATGGCGCACACTGGGCTGAATCCCGATTTTAGCTGGACAAAATTATTTTATGGGCTTAGCAAGTACTTAGAGATTGGAATAGCTTAAAAAATAATCAAAAAAAATATACAAGATAAAAAGTATATGTTTTAGTTCTTAAAACAGAATTTTTTATTTTGTAGTAAAGTCAAGTATTATTATTACATATATTACAAAAATTCAATATCAGAATCCTTTTCCGATTCGCTCGGAGAATCCTTCTCCGCTTCGCTATCATTCATATCCCCTTCCACTGAATCCGTGATCAGCTCCCTTCCATCAGGACTCAGTTGCTTTAATGGGACCTTTTGGAAAGTTCTAAGGCCTGTAATAACAGGATGCGATGAGACCAAATGTATGTGAACTAAGTCTTCACAGATTTTTATATATGAGGACTTTCTAGTATATATAGACTTTCTAGTATTCCTTGCCTCCTGTACCTCCTCTGATAACTGCCCTATTGGAACAAGAGCATGTTTGATGGCTAAAGAGCCATGCAAAAGGATTTCATGTACGCTCGGAGGCATCCTGTACCAAATGTGTTGAACTTTTTTCCCTGATTGTATTTCAGCTTGAAATTACCTGCAACAATAAGAAAGAACGAATAAGAAAAAGTTATTGCCATAGTGAACAATTTGAAGAAGTTGTTTTACAAATACCTGAAGAACAGATATCTAGATATTAGTCGCTCATCAACTCCTGTAGCTGCAACGGCTTCATCTGCATGCTTAAATAATCGGCGGGACATGTTCCCGATGTTGGACCTCCCACTTCCTTCCACTTGTCCACTCTTATCCCTATAGAGTCCCATAAAGCCTTCTGGATATTTTTTTTTCCTGGCGCCAATCTCATTCATCTCATGAGAGGTAGCCCTTCGCATGGTTGGCTTTCTGAATTCCTATTTATAAGTTTTATGCACACTGAAAAAAATCTACATAGCGCCCAGAGCCATGTAACATAGCGCATTATTTATGGTCCCATACGCCATGTACATAGTACTCTGAGCCATGCAATATGGCTCCCAGCGCCATAATCTCAGAATCTACATAGCGCGTGGTCCCATGTTACATGGCACAGCATTTATGGTGCCACACGCTATGTACATAGTACCCTGAGCCATGCAGTATAGCTCGCAGCGCCATAATTACATGGCGCAGAAATTATGGCCCCACACGCCATATTACATAGTGCCATGAGCCATGTAATATGGTTCATGGCACTACAATTATAACTCGCAGCCATACTGTGTGAGGGGATCTATAAATGTCAGCAAGTGATACTTGAGTATCGTCGATAGATCGAGAACATTCTCAATCGGCTAAGGACGCATATTATTGAATGGCTCCTTCGGTGACTCTAAAAGCAGCCAGCGTCTGTTTGTTGACAAGTGACTTCTCCGTGTGCTCATTTATGGTAAGTAGCACTGTTTTGACTGATTTGCTTCTTCAATGTACTATAGTCCTCCACGCCATGTACTATAGTCCTCCACGCCATGTACTATAGTTGTCCACGCCATGTACTATAGTTGTCCACGCCATGTACTATAGTTGTCCACGCCATGTACTATAGTTGTCCACGCCATGTACTATAGTTGTCCACGCCATGTACTACTATATAGTCCTCCACGCCATACAGTATAGTCCTCCACGCCATACAGTATAGTCCTCCACACTATACTGTATAGTCCTCCACGCCATGTGTATAGTCCTCCACGCCATGCACTATAGTTCTCCACGCCATGTGCTATAGTCCTCCACGCCATGTAATATAGTCCGCCACGCCATGTACATGGCGTGGAGGACTATAGTACATGGCGTGTAGGCCTATGTACTTTTCGCCATGTATCTATATTTATCTATATTTTATCACAATCCCTAAATCGACTATGTACATGGCGCCAGAAGTCTATAAATAATGGCGTCTGGCGCCATGTGTTTTCTCAGTGCAGGATGCATTCTAGGAATTTTATCTATGCATGTAGAGTACTGAGGCCATATTGCAAGTTTTCCGTCTTAATCGGTCGATTTTTAATATTTTCTATTGCATTCATATCAGTAAGCTTACAGCCACACAAAAAGCATGATTGACTCAAGGTGTCGGTAAGAGCATTTATTATTTTTGTATCAAACATTGTCAGTCACATTTTAAAATAAATCTTGATATTTTTAATAAATCTTGATATGTTTTAAAGAAACTTTTAATGCTAATTACTTTCTAATCCTATTTAATGATATTCATGATTTTTTTCCGCATACTACCTCTCTTGCTATTATAACATCAAGACCGGTAGTTACGAACATACAATAAATAATACTAATTTTTAAAAGGAACATCATTACAAATAATTAGCATTAAATGTTTCTTTTAAGGTCTTTAAGGTATAGAGTATAAATAGAAGATGAGGCTCCGTTTAGGATTTAAACTGAAAATTTAAATTTTATAATTCTGACCCCAGAATTTTTGTTATATCTCAATTTGTGGTTCATTGTGGCCCTCCATTTTTGAATATGTTATTAATTATACCATAATAAATAAATTCTCAAAATTGGAAGTCAATGAAACTTAATGAAATAAAGTTGCACGTTAAAATGTGAAGAATTTTTCAGTTTCAAAGCATTCCATTCCTTTAGCATTACTCATTGCAAGCTCTTTTCCGATATTCCCCTTATATAATGAACTTTTTGGGCGATAGCTTTAAGCATTACATCTGCATTGCTAAGATGGTTTGATTCATGCATTCTACTCGAATGCATTACAGCGAGTCCCGTTATACTTCTTGCATTTTGATCAATAGTTATTTTGAAAAGAATGTAGCCAGTGTTTGTGTGTTTTATCAGTCTTGAAAATGTTTCTAGGGGGACCTTATATTTTTGTGACACTTTTATCTTCGCTAGTAGGCACGATAAAGCACTCCTCTTTGCACGAACAGTTCGAAACAATTTCGTCCTATTTGGGTGGTTTTATGCCCGTACATAATTCATATGATTATACAGTCAAATCTCACTACTATGCCACTCGGTGGAACCGAGCGAAAGTGGTATAGTAACGCGAGTGGCATATTACCGAAGAAAAACGTCTTGACGAACTAATTTTTCTAAACCTAAGTATATATTTTGGGATTGAATGAAACCAAGAAATTTCAATGTTTCTCTATCATTGTATGAATTTAAATTCAAAGTTACACTAGTAACTGATACTACTGAAGGATAATATATAGTATCTGGCTTTACTCTGTCAAGTTTTCTATCAGTTAAGCCCAAAGCTCTCAAATATTGTTGGCTAGCGCATATTGTTTCTGCGGATTTCACGCATTTCATTTTTTGCGAACGAAACATTTTCCACTTCGACAGTTACCCGTCATCTTTACTTTCGCCCGGCTCCTCATTATGAACGCGTGAAATACCCGCTCTAGCGTGAAATGCCCTCCAGTCGCGAGACGTTGCTGAAGAAAGTAAAAATATTAACCATGAAAACTCATTGAAAATAGTTTTTTGTTGAAAATATTATATTTTTCTACTAATTAAACATACTGTATATTATCCTATTATAATTGTTCTTCTTCGATCATAAAAATCTTTTCTCAGATTGTCATGAAATTTTTTCGGAAAAAATTGAAATGAGATTGAAATTATTTAATTTGAACTATATTACGCTAAAATCTTTAAATGACCTATTACCTTATCATATAATAACAAAATGGTTTTCATTGATAAAGAAAGTAAAAGCAGCTTGCTACAATTTCTACATTAACTTTTTTCTCCCGGAAAACATTTTGTACATTTTCCACTTTTTTTATTTCCGTCTTGAACCATCAACCTATATTTTTAATTTCATTAACCTATATTTGCAATTGGATTGTATTTATTAAAATATATTCGCTTTTTCAACTGAAAACTTTTTAACAGCGCTTGTTACTTTGAACGAATGCTAACTTTTTTATTCTTCTACCATCACAATAATTTTGTATACAAATATGCTGATTTCTGAAGCGAAATGGTCGGTTTCAAACGATTCGCTTAGGAACTCGTTAGTAGCACAATTTTTTTTTTATAAAATTAGCTTTGCTTCCGAGAAAGAAGAAGAAGTCCAAATACTCATTATACTATCTGGCTGTAATTAAGGTGCGTTGAATTTCTTCGTTCTGTAATTTCCTAACCAGATTGGATTATATCTACAATAGCGTGATTCTGCAATTATGTCCGTAAGTTTTAACGAATCTCATTTTTTCGTAGCAAAGTCACAAGACATTTACATCAAATCAGGCTAATGGTACATTTATGCATGTAATATTTTTACTATGAAAACTAGTGGAGGGTTTCCCAATAAGGACATAACAATTTTGGATTTAAATATAAACCAGAATAATTAAAATATCAGGCTGAAATTTATTCCCAATGTAGTACACGTGTCCCATATAAATAAGGCATTCCACTTCGTTCATATCATCACTGCGAATATGTTTTATTTTGTGAATTAGTAATTATAAGCAGAGATGTGTTTGTGTAATGTGGATCAAAAAGAAAACGATGAAAGCTCCTTACCCAAAAATATGACTTTTAAATCTGCAAACTGTCGCTACAAGTGTTTATTCATTTATAACAAATAAGTATGTAAAAACAAAATTCTGACAGGTTTACTTCCTCTTGCTTTCGAAACTTCCCAAGACTCTCAAGTTTCCTTGCCGTGCCATAATACGGCAATAATATCCAAAGTACTATAAAAAAAAGTCGTAAGTGAATAATGTGAATCTCAATTTTCTCAAAATTCTCATCCTGCTCAAGCTGAAATGAGATTCAAGGATGATCATTCATATAAAACACCTAGGATACGTGAATTGAAGGCTTGGGAGGAAGTCTATGGTTATGAATTATGGACGTAAAAAACTTGCAGATAATTTACCATCAACAGCAGATGGTTGCTGTGAGTAGAAGGTGATTCCAGTAAATTAACTGCAAGGAGCAGTGCCAGACAGATTTTTCTTTTCAGCTCATACGTTTGACAACCGCCAGTAGATATAGTTCTTTTGCTAGCCTTTTGTATTGAAACACATAATTCTTTCAAACGGACTTGAAGAGTGTATAGTTGGGAACGTAAAAACCGCATGCATACGTAACGGTAGTTGCCTTGAAACTGCTTGCTTGTTAAATTTAACTGTAAACGAAAAATTCTGCACAAAAATTCGAAAATTGCAAAATACCTTTTCAAAATCCAAGCTGATTACAAGTTTTTCAAATTTGGTTCTTTTATCATTTTGGGATTTAACTAAAAATATTTTTTTTACAAACTTTTAAAAACATGATGCTTTTCAACGTATTTCGCACGGTACTTTATTCTCGTCGTAGATTGGGTGTCCATATCCTTTATTAATGTATTTATTCAATGGTCAGCGACATACTCTGTCTCCAATTCAAACAAGCTTTGAAATAGTAAAATTAAATGGAAACACTCATCAAAAAAGTATTTATTCCTATAATATCCCTATCTATACGGGTGAAACCTTTTTTGTGCTATAATAACTTAAAAAATGCGATGAAATGCTGGTTTACATATTTACCAATTTTCACAATCACGATTCGATATCTTGAGTCCTACTGTGAGCTCCGTTAATGCCAACCTGACATACAGCCTCATCATTGAATACTTCTATTATTTTCCCCTTGAAAAATTTCTCAAGGATAACTGACTTATTACGAAGAACAGAGCGATATATCACTGAGAAAATATTTCCAGGTTTATGTTATGTACGCAAAAGTCTCAAGTACATTAACATTTTCCGGGAGCCCTTCTACGTTACGTAAACCTTATACGAAATCAGAAACTCCCATCGTTTTATTATCCTTCTTATAAAATCATAAAAGATTTGTTTTGATCCTATCTTCAAATCGTCCTAGCCAAACTTCCCACATTGGCAAAGCTGCTCTGCGGCAGCAATCGGAAATTTTATAATCTTCTAACAAACTTGGAAAAAGTGAAGGGTGCAAACTGTGCGTAACCTATTTCAGTGCACACATTCCCTAGAAATGTTAACAAGAAGTTTGATGTCTTTTAAATTGGACCACAAAACAATATCGTTCACCGGAAATAGGCAGAATATCTCTGTGATTGCTATCTGAAAGGACATGAATGTGAGGTGTTTGCTTACTTTTCTGTGCGCTGAATAAGCTTTGCGATACAAATTGCTTCCGCACAACCCAACCAATTGCTTCCGCTCAACTAATTCTTGAACAGACAAAAACGATTTTGAGTTGAAATTGAATTTGAAATTCTTAAAGTTTGAGTTAGAAATTTAATTTGTTTTTTTTTTTTGGTTTAAACTGATTTGAAAAAATATTCTTATAGTTTTTTATCACATTTAAGTTTGACTGGAAAAGTAGAATTCGGCATTTCAAAGTATGGATTTCACAAAAAAGTATGAAAGAATATTCTTTGCTCTTGTAAAATTATATGTGTAAATTACACAAAGCAGAGTCAAAAACCCAATATACCCTCATATTTTTGGAATTAAATATAGCAATTTTTATGAAGCGGTGACTCCGTTGGCGGTCGAAGTGGAACCAAAATAGTACCAAAACCACTTCCCTACGCCTCCTTCTATTATTAATCCAGTACTGTTATACAATTCAATCTCCTCAATGCCTAGAAAACAGCGCACATATGCAGAAGAAATCCGCACTCGGCTGTTGTCAGGTAACAAAACCTTGTTAAGTTTGCTATAAGTATTATGCTTAAACCTCTATAAGAATCCCAATTTCATTCTTTGTAAGATTTTAATAAATGTTACAGTCCTCCTATATTTGTCAGAACCTCTCGTTGAACCTCCTATGAATATTTAGTCGCCGGCGCAAAGATGGACAAATCGGTTGTGTATGCAGCAATATTGTTATAAGTGAAGTCATTGATAAAATCAGGTTGAATAGTCTGCAATAAGCCGACCACTAAACTCGTACAAGTAGTAAAAGTGTAGTATTGTTGGCAATAGGTGCCAATGCAGACTCTGTTTTAGATGTAACAAAGCTATATGCTGAAACAGTGAAGACATTGGAATGGACGATGGTGGTATAAAACCTGCTTAATACCTAGACCAAATTATTGGTTTTCCCATCTTTGATAAATTTGATACGAAGAAAATATTTTAGAGATTCGCTTACATAAGAAGCAGCATACATTTTTTTGTGTCTTTACAAAACATAGTTACAAATTTTACCCAACAATACATTTCGAATTCAAAAGACATTCCAAATAAAACTCTTGCGCATAGGAACCACTAAAAAGAATAATTTTCGAAACAAAATAGAAGGCCTTTATAGATTTCGCTCCGTTCTTTGAATATGCTTCAGCTGTTTAGTAAATCAATTTCTTGTTCACACAGCTGACTTGTCACACCAGAGATATGGCATACACAGATTTAATTTTTCAGTACATATATGGCCAAGTTTTTAGTGATAATGGCTGCAGCGGAAACTGTATCCAGAAAAATTTTGAGAGCTACCACTCCCAAAGTTTGCCAATCATATGAAAATTCAATGGCAGCAACTCTAAGTGCAAAAGCGAAAAAATAACAAGTTCTGACAGCCGTTCGCTTCCTCACGTTTAGACCAACTTTCGCTGTGAGTTTCAGTTTGCTCCGATGAATGAATGGAAAAATCTACCACATCAAAGATTTTGAGGTTTGCCGCCCAACAAATTTCATGATCAGGTGAAATGAACCGTTGTTTCATATTATTATCATAAAGTGCTTATCACATGAAAATTTATTTGTACAAAAAAATACTTTGCGCAAGCAACCCTTTCCCGTCTGTAAACTATTGAATATGTTCTAGAATTTCAAGATATTATACTGATGCCTATTGATACTTGTCAGCATCTCTTAGCAGAGCATCTACAGAGTAGAAGATATAGAAAAGGTATAATCTACGCACTCACCACATTTCAGCCAAATCATTGAAACCTGACACCTTGAATCTTAAAAATTTGCACAGCAAAATAAAGCTTTTCTCCTTATAGCTTCCGATGAATCTTTTTATAGGCCATATGTGTAGCGAATCCAATCCCGGGATCCCGGATCCCGGGATCCCGGGATCCCGGTCAATTTCTGGTCCCGAAAATCCCGGGATTGATGAGCTCTAATCCCGGGATTTTCGGGATCAGAAATTGGCTGGGATTTCGGGGCCTGGAGTCAAGCATTATCGGCAATCAAGTTACAGCAAGACTCGAAAAGTGCAAATAGAATCCATATTTATGAGAAAACAATTAGCTCACATCAAAATGCGTAAAGAACAGAGCAAAATAAACCGATGTAACAGTTAACAAGAGAATGCAAAGGGGTTTGTAAATAAATAAGTATGGACTGTTTCGCATTTAATGCATTCGTTACATCGAATGATTTGAGGAAATCAATACTAGCGAATGCATACACAGATTTACCAAAATCCTTAACAACAATCAAAAAAAGGTTGTTGGCTATGCAAGCAGGATAAAGAAAATAAAAAATAAGATATAACAGGCTAGTATCTCAGGTGAAAGGTTCAGTTTGATGTTTGATGAATGGACCTTGACTGCAAATAGGCGCTAAATAAATATAAACATCTACTTAGTAAATTCTTACTGGAGCTTGGTGGGAGTAAGAATATCAATGACAGCTGGAAACTACCTAATATGAGTTAAATGTTTTTCTAGGAAAAAACATTGTTACCATCGTAACTGATGGGTCAAACGAAATGCGAAAAGAAAGCAGACTAGTTGGAACAGAGCAACATATTTGTTTGGCGCATAGCATCCACTTGGCAGTTTGCGATGTTCGCTATAATATGAGGTCCATTCCAGATTAAAATGATTTCCCGATAGTCTGAACGACGACCACGAAGATTTGGATGGTCCTGAATCAGCTAACTACGTTGAAACCGGTCGCCTGCAAGACACGCTAGATCAGACGAAGGACATCAGCGCATGCATAAAGAAAGTTTGTTAGGTAGTTTTATATTTTAAAAAAGCTCCAACGAAAAATAATAACGATCTTTAAAACTATGTCGAATCCGAGCAAGGCATTTAACTGTCTCCTTTAAATGGACTCTAAAACAAGATGAAATAATCTCTTGACAATGCTCGAATAGTTTCCCATTTTGAAAAATAGTATACATTAATAGGCCTGCAATATTCAGAGCAATTAGAAGCAACAGAGTTTGATTCGATTCAGAAAATTATTGAAGTTTTACTCCCTGTAAAATTGGCTGTGACCGCCTTTAGTCGCAGACTTGCAAATTTATACACTGCTAATACTTCATCAAGATTTGTATTTAGGCTGTTAGGAGAAAAACGGTCTATTCTTCTGAATGCTATAAAAATTGCATTATTGGACCGAATAAAAGAGCGTCAGTGTACCGAGCTATCTGGTATGCTAAGCTATCTCCAGAATCCACATTGTACCAGCGAAAATTTACCAAGTGAAATAAAATCTCTATTTTTGAAACCAAGTAACGCAAATATTAAAAAAAAATACCTCAATGTTCTAGATGCTTAACCCTTTGCTTGCCAGCGAAAGAAATGAGGAGAACCCAGTAGATACCCATATTGAATCAGAACAAGGTAGTCGTCAATTGATGCTACAAGAAGAGCTCCAAAAGTGAGAAAATAATCAATCATGAAATGCCGCAAGAAACTAATCTAATTAAAACTATTGCAAAAGAAATGAATCTTTTCGAAAGTGGTGGCACTTGCATAGTTTGGAGCAGGCGTACCAATATTTCTCGACCGTTTCCGCGGTGTCCAACATCGGGAATAAATTTAGAAGCAGGCTTGGAGACGATACTTTAGATGCTTTGCTATTGCTTCAATGTTACTTCCGAAATACCCAATGAACTTTGGCCGAATTTTTTATATGTTACTTTATTATGTATCTCAATTCTAAGATTTGTGTTTTGTTGTTGTGGTTTTTGGTCGTGATTTTTTGTTGTAATTTGTAATAGATATAATTTTTAATATCTGTCTTCATACTGTCAACGTTTTGGATAATTAAAATTATTGTTTTTATTTGTATCAATAATATAAAAAGTAATAATACAATTTTTTATACAGTTTTGAGCTTACTTATTGTTGTAGTTTTGAAATGATGGCATATAATTCTCAATCCCGGGATCCCGGGATCCCGGGATTGAGATTTTTTAATCCCGTAATCCCGGGATTGAAAATATGGTTCGGGATTGGAATCCCTACATATGTGGTAGGAATTTGGTTATCAAAAATCATGATAGGGCTGCCAGATGTGGTAGTTTGTGTAATATGTTGTCATTTCTTTACTAAGCAATGTTATCACCAAATTTCCAAATGGTAATGATAATTTGGTGGCAATAAAGATCAAATATTAAGATTTCGAAAATTTCAATATTTTTTCAGGTGTTAACCCTAAATTTCTTTTTTCCTCTATAATTTCCAGTGCAGTCATCGGCTCGAAACAAAATTTCATAGGGTGGATTGGCTATAATGTGAAGCAGATTTTGTATGCTTTCAACTTAAGGGGGGAGATACATGTAACTGCTAAAACAAAAACGACTTTTTTTTATTGCATCAAAGTGTTCGAAATACTCTTAAAATATACCAAAAAAAGTTTTGAAGCGATATTCGTATTAGTTCTCGAGTTATAGCCAGTTATAGACAGCGCGGCGTTCCCCAGGTCGGTGGAGCTTTAGAACTTTAAACGCGTTTTTCTCAAAGTAGTACTTTTTCAATTTCCGTACAAGATATCTAAAAAAATATTGAACCTATTCGGCTCAAATTTATATCACATGTACAAAAGAGTATTATCTCATCGTTGAACCTACATTTTCTTGTAATTTCGGAAAAATAATTAGTTTACCAATGTTTAAAACGTGATTTTTTTGAAAAAAAATCGATTTTTTTTTTAATCTAATATTAATGTAAAAATTTGATTTTTTTTTCTAAATTTTATTGGTTCACCTATGAATTACAGATCTCATTGGCATATTTTTTTTTCTCTGAACGTTGCAAGTTTCTCGGAAAAGGCGTTAAGTTGTACGAGGCTGTTTTTGATGTGTTTTTTTCATTTGCTCGCATCGCCTCTATTTTGTGTTAAAAAGTTATTAAAAAAATATTTTCATTTACTATAAGATATGTACTTTGAGGATTTAATATTAAAAATTTTCTGAATAAACAATATATATATTTTAAGTCAATCTGAAATTAGCAATTTCTTTTCCATTTTACATGTATTTCCCCCCTTAAGTGCTAGCTAAGGTTTGCCAGCACCAGATATTTTTGTTATCTCCGTAGCAACAGATTCTACCATGAAATATTCCTATGGCTAACATCTACGATAAAAATAAATAACTAATGTTTAAATTTTCAAAGTATCGAAAGTTGTTTGGATGGTAGCCCCAAACAACTCTCTATCCCTGTAATTTGCGATCAAGTCATCGCAAAATGAGGTTCATAGGATAGGTGAATTTTGACGTGAAGCAGCTATGATAGACTTTTAGTTGCAGTGCTAGCAAAGTGTTGCAAGTTTGAGCAATTTAAACTTCTATGTTATAGGAGATGCTGCTTTAAAAGTTGTATAAGATAAGCGCCCAATAATAGGTGCGTTTTTTGGCTCCGATACAGAGCAGAATAGAACTATGCCGCAAAAACAACTATCTAGTATAAAACAGCAGAGCATTCGCTAAGACTGACATAGGTTGCTGTATTCGATGTGGTAGCACAAAACAGCTGAAAATAAAGGGAGAAAATGACGAGGATAAACTACCACAATCGATAGAAAATAGAAAAAGAACTAACAGAAAATTACCTATTTTAACTCTCTACACCTTATGAGAGCTTTATCTAATTTCCTAACTACCAAAACATTCAACATAACCTTGAAAAAACCAAAGCCACCTCACAGAATAAAAGACAACTTCGCATGAGCTTTTCTTTTTTCTATCAGCACATTTTATAGTTCAGCACGTGAATAGAATAGAATAGAATTTCTGTACTTGTGAATTCACTGGGACAGGAGTGTTGTTGTTTCCAATGCGTATACTCTGTTCTCTGCTGGATAGAGAAGCAAAAAAACACGCCTAAGGAATATAATTAACAAGCGTTTGAGTTTTCTAAATTTTGTAATTTATGCAAGTGGTAAGCCTGAAAACATTTCCACCCTATGAGTTTCAATGCATCCTTAAGATCACAGTGGCAAATGGAATTCAAAGCAGGTTGGCTATAATAAGAAGCACGTATGGTAGAATATGCATTCGAAATCTGCACGATTCCTCTACTTTTCTTCTGACATTAGTGATTCTAGTGGTTCCTATGCGCTAGTGTTTTTTTTTACAAGTTAATGTTATTAAGACATTATCATGACGTGCAATTGGCAGGTATTTGTCTAACTTGGCTCAAGCGATTTGCCCGAATGGCTGGGAAAAGAACCGACCACCACGATTTCATTTTTGTTTGGTTCAAAATGTCGATTACGAATCGGCCTGATATGAAATTAGATCAAGAATCTGTCTGTTAATATTCAGGATTGAGTAAAGGATTAAAGTTTCATCAGTTTATTCAGGATTAAAGTTTCATCGCGAGTCAGCCTCGGCAAAGTTTGATAACATGTTAACTTTTATCAAACTCTCAGCGTTCCTGTAAATTTTAGCGATTGCACCAAGCATTTCCTTCGATTCCAATTTCCTTTAACAATTTTCTTCAATTCCTCACTCTATTGTAAACTAATAGGTTTTTTCTCAAACGGTTCTGGCGCAAACAAAATCCGTCTCAATGAGATCATTAAGACAGGTTTTTGTTGCTGTTTTCAATCCAATTAACCAAACTAAAACTCGACAGAAGTGTGAAAAATCACGCCTAATGCAGCGCTTATGTTATACCCAGTGTTAAAAAGACACGAAATGGACAAATACAACCATGAGGATACAAGGTAGGTCGAATTAAATAGATGAGAAGCATAGCTTTTGCCTTCAACTCATATTATGTTTCTTCTTGCAACACAAGGTATGGAATTCTGTCGTTACCGATATCATTATTCAATCAATATCATCAATAATAAAATAAAAACTATTTTGCTCCAACTCATTTCCAGAGTTGAAGTTCTCCCACTAAAACGCCAAGATTAAAGTCGCTCTGAAGCTTTTGGGTCAAATATATTGGGTCACGCTCATATGGTAACTCAAAATCAAAACGAAATTTGATGCCAACCATAATATTCAGAGCGTGAGCAATACGTGTCTTATTTCATTTTTAATCCATATTTTAGTCACTGCGCAAACGATAAGAAGATAATTAGTGTATTGCCTTTCCAACTGCAAAATCCTAGTTTCAAGTTACGGATAGCATTTGTAGAGCATCATAATTAGCCATAGCTCTAGCAGCACAACCATTCATGACGAAAGCTATGTGTAGTTCAAATACAGTGCATAACAGGTTGAGTTTACGCATCATTGAATATGAAATTTATAAGAATATTTGAGCTCACAATAATATTACCATTTGAAAACAAGGGGTCAAATATGATGATTGGTTCCAGATATGTGTGCGTGAATGCTAAATAAGCTCATTCATGTTGTTGGAAAACTCATTATGTTTGTTTCAGCTTGCATCCTCTTTATTTCCGAAGATTTTCATAGAAATATTAGAATGATATCTTGTAATGAGATTTGAAATTAAAATAATTTTTTTCTGTAGATGCTCAATAAATGTAAATCTTTTGACAAATAGCAATGCTTCGAAGGCAATCTACCATCTTCGCTGGTGTAGATTAAAAAAGTACCACTACCAACTCGTTTATATAAAGCAGATATTAGCATGTTGTTACAAATAATCTTGATTTAAACCATAATCGAGCCAAAAGCTCCATCTTCGAACTGAATCTGTAGCTTTTTTAGGTTATTTCTGCCGAGCCTATTCAACTCATAGAGTTGCACTTTAAATTTTTTGTAAATGATTAAAAACGACATTGCTATGTGATGCCTAAGCTAGTTGTATTTAATGAGTTTTTATGTCTGTTATTTACTTACGATCTTGGCTTATACATCGGTTCGAATTGACATTGTTTAGCACATTAAAACTAGTATTTATTTAATATTATTAAAATTCACTTTGAAAACTCATATTGAATAGAAATGTGTTTCATATCCATATAAATATTTAACAACAATTTTCTAATGTAAAGAAACTTCAAAAAACAATTATTCCAAAACCAGTTGAGCTCTTACTAAAGACCTTACCCGAACCTGGTCATAAAAACTCCAGCTCTTCATTAAAGAAATTTGATGTCACTAGAGTGGTTTCAATGAATAAATGAAAAAAATTCTACGACATAGGAACCGCCAGTGGGATTTTTGAAGACAAGCAGAAAAATAGTGTCGATTTCGTTATAGATTTCATATGATTTAAAAATATACGTAACCAGTTTTTCATACTAACGGCTACATCGTGACGTCAGATATTTAGCAAATTGAAAACTCAATACTAGCATTTCTCAGACAAAAGTTGACCGAATCGCCCACTCACTCTCTAAACAATCAAAAAACAAATTTCGTTTTAATCCCTGGACCACGTCAAAAGTTATAAAGGTATCAAATTTTAAGAGTTTTCGCCCATTAAAGTTTCTAAATTTAGGGAGAATATATATCTCTTGGTAATTTTCGCTACAGGATGTTACCCATGCGAAAATTTAACTTTCTAACCAGAACACTTTTTGACTCAATTCTTGAGGGCTCACATTCCATTATAGTTTTTACCTACTTCCAAGACCCTGAGAGTTTACCATTGTTTAACAACAAGCGCAATGCACTGTCAGGATGGGCACTAGTTTCTTTCATTCTTATTTTTCCAAGGTTTATACCAATTTTATTATTTACTATGCCCACCGCATGTGCATACTTTTTAAGATTTCGAAAATATGCTATTTGAGAAGACGTCATCCAGATGGCTCTGATAGTAAGTATGCCACCAATCTTTAATAATGACTGCACTTTGAACTTAGTCACTCGTTATTTAGTGCTTTTCAGTGAATTTTTTACTTTGCCCAATTGAAAATCCGAGGTTTTGATGCCTATTTTGAGAGTCAGGATTGAAATCAAATGCGGAATCTAATTATACTTTTCTTGTTGATTTGATAGTGTACAATCAGAATCTGAAAGCTGAAAAAATCGGTCAGGCCCAGGTTATGAGAAAAACAAAAAGAAAAATATTTTCCAAATAATGTATTAAATATTACTTAATTTGCTTCCACAATACTGTATTTTTTGAAATTTTCTATTATAATGGCAATTTCGATTGTTACGTAAACATGTCCATATATAGTCGCTAACATGCTAGGAGTCCATTTTCCTTGATATTGCTTTCGCCTTGTTCCTATATATTGATAAAATCGCTCTGTTCTTCACTAAATGCGCCTAATTTGGGAGCAAAGAAATCCAAGTAGGAATGTAGGAAATGAATTTTCAGCAGCATGTTACAACTTTAAGTCCGAAAATCTGTCGGAAGATTTGATATGAGATAACAGTCAGTTGATTTGATGTTACCAAAAAAAAAAAAAATTATAATTTTAAGAAATGAAAGCAATGCACTTTTTTCCAAAGAACTCAGTTTGGCTACAAAATTTGGATTGTTCGAAGGCCTTTTATGACTGGCCCCATAAAAATTCCTTCTTCTTCTTTTGCATTACTAAGTTTTCGAAATATATTTTTAAGATATTGAAAGCCCTCTTCCTTTTTATCCATGGGTTTCGCAAAAATTATCATCAAGCCCAATTTTAAACGCAAAGGTGACAATAAAATGTTATCTGATTCAACAAGGCGAAGATTGGACACACTGTTTTAACTAAGTACGTAGTCAGTTCTTCTTTTTCACTGTGTTTGTACGTAGTGTTTGCCTCGAGCTCGGCTTTCCCATTCACAAAAAAAAATTAACAAAATTTTGTGTAACAACCAATTATTCTTTTTATCCTTTAACTCGCTCTTTATCCGTTTAAACCTGTTATTCGCTAGCCTTACTAATCTGCTATATGTGTTAACTAACATAGGCAAAAAAAGAGAAAGTGTGAATTCATGGATAAAAAAGAATAATTGATTACAAAGAAAAGAGTCGGAATGAAAGATCATCAAAATGTTAAAAAGGAAAGAAGTAATAAGTGGAAACCTAAAGTAATGACAAAACAAATCATCTTTTGTAATTTTCCTTAACATATAATGCCGCCAGTTATAGATAAGCATTGATAAAAATAATGAAACATTAGCTATACTTTCTTAAACCAAAATAACAGCTGTCATAGCTATTAATCAAAATGTGGGTAGTTTAACATAATATATCTATGACTTCTAAATATAAAGAAATCCAATTTTTGAGTGAAAAACTGAATATTTTTTAAGTGTTTTTTTTTTCAAAAAATCATATTATGTTTGCAGAACCAATAAACCAATAAAATACAAAATCTATGTTTCATTCCAGACCTAAAATCATACCTAACCAGCAAGCGTTTAGCAGAGATAAATCTGCATCAGCTAATTCGTTGATTTATCAAAATTTAAATACAAAACGGTTCTCCTTTTCCGCTAAAGTTCACTTTTGATTTACAGAGCCTAATCTGCGACTGGTTGTTTAACTATGTCGCCAAGAGTAATCTTATAGTACGCATAAGCAACTCACATTCTGAATTTTTTGCTCCAACCTCATTAGTATTTTTGATTTTCCTTAACTACAAGAGCCTGATTTAATATTTCCATCAAAAGCTTACTTTTTGGCAAGGTTTGAAAAATCTGCATAGTCATATCTTTTATGCAAGATATTCGGTTCCTCCAAAAAAAAACTTTAAATTATTCCCAGTTTCCTATATGTGTGATGTCCTTGAAATGAATTTGGGGAAATTCATTTATATTATTTTCAACCGAACAAAATTAAATTTCGAATGCTCTTATATATTAATAGCCGTGTTGTTTTGCTCCCCCTATCGATAGCAGAATAGAACAGACGTATTGAAAACAACAACTCCTGTTCCAGTGAATTCACTGGTACAGGAGCTGTTGTTTCCAATGCGTCTGTCCTGTTCTGTTATGGATAGAGAAGCAAAAACAACGCGCCTAATGAAAAAGATATTAGAAGGGTAAATCTAGTTAAAGACCTTGGATTTAAGTTTGAAACCTCTCTAAGTTGACCATCAAAGATGTATCAAATTATAATGAACAGCACACAGATGAGCTTCTTAATCAACCTCATCAAATCCTCAGTTTCATAATAAAAAAATACTAACGAGTTTCGAAAAATAAATGCTTTGAAAATCTCGAATTTATATTTAGTTAGAATTAAGCTAAATTATGTGCCCTTAATCTGGAACCCACATTATAAAGTCCAATCTAACTCCATATAAAATACAACACAAATTTCTGCGCTTTGCTGGGTCAAGGCACTCGAGGTTACGCAGACTTTTTTCGCTGTCTTATTTATATGCAAACTTTTAAACGGAAAAGTCCATGCGGCAAACACGCTTAGTGAAAACTTCTCCCGAATCTCATTCACACTAACAAATAGCATGAATATTTTCTTCTTACGCAACCAGACCCATTTAGAAAGAATTTTCAAAACAATCGGAAATATCTTACGGGATAACATGGGCTTTATTATTGTGCAGGATGTTTTTATGACTATTATTCTTGTTTTCGAATTCATTGATATTTAATATGTAGTAGCATTATTTTTGTTGTGACCATAAAGTAGCATTTTTTACCTGATTCATTTATATTTATTTTTAATTTATCTTCTTGATTTTGAATGAAATAATAAATATTCATATATTATTCACTTACACTTAAGACATTTCGATGCATATATTCATTTCAAGTTTTACTATATTTCAATGGAAAATGAATTTCTTCCCCGAATGAATGGATAAATAAATAATTTAATTCGGTCTAGTTTTTGTTTGAGCGAGTTAATATCGTTATCTATCTTTAATCGCACAAAAATATTACACATGTAAGTTAAGTCGCTTGTGTTATTTATTCATATAAATATTACTGAGTAGAAAATCGGAGAATGGTAAAAATATGTTGGAAAATATTTTCAACTTCAAATTTATGTTCGAAATGTTTTGATTTCAAATATGACTTCTATTGTTAAAAATTCTCTACATCATAAAAAAATAAATAACCGAGCCCTTACTTGAAAAACCTATCCATATCATCTATGAGAGTTTTGCAAATCGCGACGTTCCGGCATTGCTTTTCTTAAAATGGCTGGAAAACTTGCAAATGTTTCATACAATTTATATGGGTGCTGAAATTCTGCCATTCATTTTTCAGCGTACTGAGCTATATGCGAAAAGCAGTTATTGCGAAAATGTGAAGCCACACAGAACAGTTTATAGCTACCATCATAGTTTCTGAGAATATTTTGAATTTATGAACACACAATTTATTTACATTTTACGTATCTCTATTGTATGTTTACATTATTCAATTTCGAGAAGTTTTAAACTGAGCATTCTTATTTTATTGTTCCAGTTACGTGAGCAACAAACAATCAAAATTCGAACAATATTCCTTATCGCCGTTAACATACATCAATTTATCTCAAAGTGGCACGCACAACGCAATCGATTAATTACACTCATCGAGATCCAGTAAAATTGAAATGCAGCTGAATGGTACAGGAGGACCAACAATGGCTGCCACATCAGAACCACCGGAGCCGCCGCCAAGAAACCCCGATCGGATAAACGCATCGCTGAACAAGCTTGCTGAATCGGTATGTACACTAGCAACAGCTCACACTCTGTCTCTTGAGGGTCCTGTTACCGCTGCTAAGTGGCTTTCGGGATTCATTGATTACTGTCTGGCGAAACTCTCACTCGATTTTGTCTATTTCATGAGCAGAAAATCACGAAGTCCTTGGATACGAATGACAGTCGAGCTGTTAATAATAACAAGCCCCTGAAGCCGATTCTATCTTTAGATAACAACTTAATTGGATCGTCGACAGGTATTGTGCTATTACATTGAAGTATGTAAATAAGTTTCCACGACCAAATTAGCTGGCTTTTTCTTAGCACACCAAAATCGGTACATACTCGTGGATTTCAACAATTGTACGAAATGTACGTAGATGTAGAAGTCAGTTTTCTTATATTTATTCTTGTATTATTTTAGTAGCTTGCTTATGATACTATTATACTTTACTGTACGTAAATTTCTTTCGTTTTTTTTTCGTTCTTTGTTCATATCAACTTTGTTTTCGGTTTATTTTTAGTTCAAACGATATATTTGTAGAATTTTCGTCCATTTAATGCATAATTGTATTTTAATAAATATTTATGAAGCACCTTTATCTGCCAAGAATATATTTTATTTATTTATTTAGACACACATTTTTGAAAAATTGGAAACGTGGAAACTTATTTTATCTTTTTAAAAACGATGTATCCCAGAAAAACATTGATTTTTAATGCGTTTCACAGCCAATTCGACTGCAGCCACATCATTGGCTACTTCAAATGCTACAACAATATCAACATTTTCAACCACTTGTGATAATACACCGAAGCTTATAGGCCACAGTAGTTCGAGTCAAAAACTAGACAGCCCGAATGTGGAGCTAACGAACGGTACATCCACCGAACCGACAGAACTTAGTGTGCAAGGAATTAGAAGTTCAGTCAACTCTCATCATAATACAACTACAGGTATTCAGTTGGATTGAGGTTCACATTAACATTGTATAGTTAAATAATGAAAACTCTAGCGCATAAACACTGCTTTTCAAAGAGAAGTAGGGCTTTATACACATATATATTTACAAGTATAGTACATATTCTACCACACGTGCTGCGTATTACAATCAACCTGTTTTATTATTATTATTTATTTTTTATTTTCAAAGAATTTCGTCTAATACAGACTAGTAGTGTTTACAGATTATAAACTCACAACAAATCAGTCAAAATGGACTGTTTTTAGCTAAGCTCTTTTTCAAAGATGGTAAAGATAAATTAAAATCAAATAGATGGTAATCATCGTTGAAATTTTTTTTGATGGACGAAACGGGCTCATTGTAGGCGTAATTGGTCCGACAGGCAGGGACAGATAAAATGTTGACTTGTATCATTCTGTGACCCTTGGTATTGAGGCCAAATAAACCTAAAAGGTTTTCCGATGAAATGTTACCCATGAGGGTCTTAGCAGCAAAGATAGTTTTGAAATTTTCACGTCTCTTATTAAGTGTATTCATGGCCAGTAAGTTAAGTCGATTAATGTAAGGAGGCAAGCGAAGAGGATCTGACCAAGCAAATTCACGCAAACAAAACCGAAGAAATTTTTTCTGAATGGACTCGATACGGTCCACATAAACCTGCTGATAAGGCGCCCAAACTATGCACGCATATTCAAGTATGGGTGTTACTAACGCACAAAAAAGAATCTTAGTAAGATGTATATCATGAAACTCTTTAGATCCTCCTCACAAAACCCAAGGTAGATGAAACTTTTAATAAGATGGCGTTAATATGATCGTCAAAAGTAAAAGAATTGTTTAAAAGTACTCCTAAATCGAGTACTTTGTCAGAATAGCTTAAGGGAATACTATTCAAAGAGTATTCAAAGCTCAATGGATTAATTTTACGCGTGTACGAAACAACGGTACACTTGTCAATATTAATTACTAATCTGTTAAGGTCACACCAGGTCGTGAGGTTATTAAGGTCAACTTGACGTTCCAAGCAGTCGTGAATATAAGATACCTTTTTAAAAATTTTGGCGTCATCAGCATATAGTAAAATTGATGAATGTTTCAGGACAGATGGTAGGTCATTTATATATAAAAGAAAAAATAGAGGTCGTAAGTGACTACCTTGAGGAACACCAGATATGACAGCAATTTCAGATGATAGGGCGCCACGGAAGGATACGCATTGAGTACGACATTCCAAATAAGATGCTATCCAGGATATAAATAGCTGAGGAAAGTTAAACGAGGACAATTTACACAATAAAATGGAATGATCCAGCTTATCAAAAGCCTTCGTGAAGTCAGTGTAAATACAGTCTACCTGAGATCCTGCCTCGATTGATGGGATAACAATATTGGAAAAAACAAGCAGGTTGGTAGTTGTGGATTTGCCTTTCATAAAACCATGTTGGAAAGGAGATAATATGGATTTACTATGAAACGCCACAACATTACTGATAATCGCTTCAAATAGTTTAGCAACACATGGCAGTTTTGCGATGGGACGATAATTGCCTACAACATTTCTATCGCCTTTTTTATGAATAGGTGTGACAATAGTGTATTTCCAACCACTAGGAAAAATACCGAGCGATAGAGAAAGGTTAAATAGGTAAACAAGGATAGAAGACAGGGAGGAGATACAATATTTTAAGATAGCACTAGGAATGCCGTCAGGGCCTGGTGTCAAATTATTGTCCAACTTCCTAGAAAACGCTAAAATGGTATCTTCGTCTATAAATAAGTCTTTCATCCCCAAAGAAGAAGTTGGGATCATTGTCAAGTTGTCATTATAATTATTATTATTAGTAGAAGGTTCCGTATTATATGCGTATTATATGCGATAAAGGTCATGCGCCACTTTGATCTTAACAATGCATTCAAATTCATAGGGTGGGAAGGTTTTCAGGGTTACCACTTGAATTAATTTCAGCAGCATCTACTTTAATACAAATAAAGAAAATGCTCAATGCTGGCAATACTTCAAACAAACTACAACGAAACCGCACTGCTACCAAACGTCTTCGAAAACTGCCTCACACCAAAATTCAATTACCTTATCAATCTCTATTTTATCCGATGACTTCGTCGAAAGTTACAGGGATAGAAAGATGTTGGGGATCACAATCTGAAAAATTTCCAGAGCTTAGAAATTTGTAACATTGGCAACTTATTTTCATTGTAAATGCTCGCGATATGAATACTTAATGTAAGCATTTATTGATACAAAAGTAGCGAAAACGGGTCGCGCTGGCAACTCTTCGCTAGCATCAAAGCAAAAAATATATCACACCTGATTCACATTGAAATCAACCTACCCTGAGTACAAAGAAATTTAGGGCTACCACCCGCAAAGGTTTTCAAATTTTCGAAATTTTAATATTGGTTGTTTACTGTCACTACGAGATTATTACCGTTTGAAAATGTTACGGTAAAATTGCATGATAAAGATATGGCAAAAAATACAAATACATATTGATTGTTTACTGTCACTACGAGATTATTACCGTTTGAAAATGTTACGGTAAAATTGCATGATAAAGATATGGCAAAAAATACAAAACCAACAATAGTTAGCAACCCTATCATGTTTTTTCATCCAGATTCTTCCTGAATATTGGCTACGCTGAGTTCCATTTACCATACGAATTTTGTTCTGATTTCATGACTGTACTGGAAGCTATGGGGCAAAAAGCTTTATTTTTCTCAGCGAATTTTCAAAATCCCCCACACCAAAATTACCATAGCTGGCATCTCCAACCGAATTCTTCAACCAAATTTCTACCACAGTAGGTAAAGATCAGAGTTAGGTTCAACTACTGTGTAAATTTGGCCAAAATCTGGTGACTGAATCAGAATTTATAGGGCAAAAAGCGGTTTATTTTCCTAGTGATTTTTCAAGATGGCGTCACTGGAATAAAATTGCCTACATTTAAAAACCGCTTCTATCAGGCCTGATCCTACTTAAGGCCAATACATTCTGTCAATTTCAGCTATATCTGATTACCGCGTCGTAGTTCCCCTGAACAGAAGTTTTAGATGCTAAAAAATATAGGTAAATTGGGGAAGGGTTACCGTTCTTGTCCGGTATGGAATTTCAAAAGTTTTACTTTGACTTTGTAGACACAGCATAAGATTTCTATATGAGTTACTTTTTTCTTTTGGTTCGGTTAGTGAAGAGGGCTGCCGGGAATGCGGCCAGCATTAGGCCACCAGTTTGTGCCCATTTGCCACCCTCATGGACAATCACACGCATTCACACTTACAGCCATGGCACTGGCGGGATTCGAACCCGCAGGCCCCGTAGCACGCCGCTTTTCGGCCTAACGCCTTAGCGAGCAGACCTACCGGGCCCCCTTTTGCTTTTCTTCTTAAAACCGAAAATCTTTCAGGATAGGCGATGGTTTGAAGGGACTCACTTTCAGCGCCTGCCGTACCTATAGGGCTGTCAGCACGTTCAAACAAAATTATTTAAGTATACAACTTAGTATCATCAATATGTTTTGTAAGTTTTATAACGATTCAACAGCTTTTGTCAAAAGTTACCACAATTGAAAAAATTTCAAATTTTCCCGATCTCATTTTAGGCACCCAGCACACACAAAGGGTTAAAAATTGCCAAAACCTTATCAAATCTTCATTGAAATGTGATTTATTTCGCAAACTTACTTTTTTAGAAAACTATTTTTTGAAAGAATAGTAGGAATATTTAAAATATCACTAAAATGGCCGCCGACGCCAAAGGATTAGAGATATTTTTTATTTGATGAGACCTGGATCGACACGGCTTTCAACAAAATTCCAAACATAATAAATCTAGAATGCACTTGAGGAAAAGTATCTACACTTTATAAAACTGCTGATATCAGCAACTCAGCCTTAAGACTTAAAACCTTTTTTTAGTACCAGTAAAATTTGATGCCACGCTTATAACTTGAAAGCCTTTGTAATCTAAATACTTTTTTGCGAAATTTCATTAGACTATGGTACTTTTTGTTTAACTTCCGGCATACTTCCTATGCATTTGTATTTCATTCTCTACTTTTTGCTTCCTCAACCTTAAGCCTTTAAGATATCAAAGCTTCCAGCAACGTGATTCCAGCCATGTGTATTTTTATGTTTATTTTACTACCACTTGTGTTTGCTCTGTTAATTTTAAAGTCATCTGCATTATGCTTCATTCGTTTCAGATAAGAACAATGCAAATGATATTCCATTAACAGACAGAAAGTGCCAACTCAGCGCACAGCTTCACGGCACACAGCAATCTATCGCCAATGGCCAAGTCAGCGGACAGGTGTTCAAGGATCACAATCTCAAAAACGATATCGATAACGATGCCAAAGAGGAGGAGTCATGCAGCGATGGTAATCGAAATGACGACCCCAGATCGGATCCAGAGAAAGATAATGGCAAAGGTAAATTTCCATTTTATCTTTTATCTGCACATCCGATTCATATTCAGCTTTACGTAACTTGAAGCTAAATATTTGCGAGGTTGATTTAAGATTTAAAGCACATTGAATTTTTACCCTTTCATTTCTCAACTATATTATATGAAAAAGTTGTTTTTGATATTGTGTTGAAATGAAACTAAAATGAGAAAATCGGAAAAAATGTATCTCTTGTATACCTATAAATTAATTAGAAAATATACTTTGCTGGGTTTAATTGAGGCTTTCGGAAAGGTATTATTATAAATTTATGCTATATGACTAGCGAATCCAATCCCGGGATCCCGGATCCCGGGATCCCGGCCAATTTCTGGTCCCGAAAATCCCGGGATTGATGATTTCTAATCCCGGGATTTTCGGGATCAGAAATTGGCTGGGATTTCGGGGCCGGGAGTCAAGCATTATCGGCAATCAAGTTACAGCAAGACTCGAAAAGTGCAAATAGAATCCATATTTATGAGAAAACAATTAGCTCACATCAAAATGCGTAAAGAATAGAGCAAAATAAACCGATATAACAGTTAACAAGAGAATACAAAGGGGTTTGTAAATAAATTTGTATGGACTGTTTCGCATTTAGTGCATTCGTTGCATCGAATGATTTAAGGAAATTAATACTAGCGAATGCATACACAGATTTACCAAAATCCTTAACAACAATCAAAAAAAGGTTGTTGGTTATGCAAGCAGGATAAAGAAAATAATAAAAAATAAGATATAACAGGCTAGTATCTCAGGTGAACGGTTCAGTTTGATGTTTGATGAATGGACCTTGACTGCAAATAGGCGCTATATAAATATAAACCTCTACTTAGTAAATTCTTACTGGAGCTTGGTGGGAGTAAGAATATCAATGACAGCTGGAAACTACCTAGATATGAGTTTAATGTTTCTCTAGGAAAAGACATTGTTACCACCGTAACTGATGGGTCAAACGAAATGCGAAAAGTAGGCAGACTAGTTGGTACAGAGCAACATATTTGTTTGGCGCATAGCATCCACTTGGCAGTTTGCGATGTTCGCTATAATATGAGGTCCATTCCAGATTAAAGTGATTTCCCGATAGTCTGAACGACGACCACGAAGATTTGGATGGTCCTGAATCAGCTAACTACGTTGAAATCGGTCGCCTGCAAGACACGCTAGATCAGACGAAGGACATCAGCGCATGCATGAGGAAAGTTCGTTAGGTAGTTTTATATTTTAAAAAAGCTCCAACGAAAAATAATAACTATCTTTAAAACTATGTCGGATCCGAGCAAGGCATTTAACTGTCTCCTTTAAATGGATTGTAAAACAAGATGAAATAGTCTCTTGACAATGCTCGAATAGTTTCCCATTTTGAAAAATAGTATACATTAATAGGCCTGCAATATTCAGAGCAATTAGAAGCAACAGAGTTTGATTCGATTCAGAAAATTATTGAAGTTTTACTCCCTGTAAAATTGGCTGTGACGGCCTTTAGTCGCAGACTTGGAAATTTATGCACTGCTAATACTTCATCAAGATTTGTATTTAGGCTGTTAGGAGAAAAACGGTCTATTCTTCTCAATGCTATGAAAATTGCAATATTGGACCGAATAAAAGAGCGTCAGTGTACCGAGCTATCTGGTTAGCTAAGCTATCTCCAGAATCCACATTGTACCAGCGAAAATTTACCAAGTGAAATAAAATCTTTATTTTGGAAACCAAGCAACGCACATATTAAAAAAAAATACTTCAATGATCTAGATGCTGAACCGTATGCTTGGTAGCCAAAGAAATGAAGAGAACCCAGTAGATACCCATATTGAATCAGAACAAGGTAGTGGTCAATTAACGCTACAAGAAGAGCTGCAAAAGTATGAAAATAATCAATCATGAAATGCCGGAAGAAACTAATCTAATTAAAACCATTGCAAAAGAAATGAATCTTTTCGAAAGTGGTGGCACTTGCATAGTTTGGAGCAGGCGTACCAATATTTCTCGACCGTTTCCGCGGTGTCCAACATCGGGAATAAATTTAGAAGCAGGCTTGGAGACGATACTTTAGATGCTTTGCTATTGCTTCAATGTTACTTCCGAAAAACCCAATGAACTTTGGCCGAATTTTTTAGATGTTACTTTATTATGTATCTCAATTCTAAGAGTTGTGTTTTGTTGTTGTGGTTTTGGTCGTGATTTTTTGTTGTAATTTGTAATAGATGTAATTTTTAATATCTGTCTTCATACTGTCAACGTTTTGGATAATTAAAATTATTGTTTTTATTTGCATCAATAATATAAAAAAGTATTAATGCAATTTTTTATACAGTTTTGAGCTTACTTATTGTTGTAGTTTTGAAATGATGGCAAATAATATAATCTGTTTACTAGAAAGTTGACTTATTTTGTTGTGTTGTACTATGAATTTCAAATCCCGGGATCCCGGGATTTGAGATTTTTTAATCCCGTAATCCCGGGATTGCAAATATGGTTCGGGATTGGAATCCCTATATATGACTTATTCAGGAATTGATATTGTTACTCAAAGCAGAAATTTATGTTTTCGAAGACGAATGTCATTGAAACAACAATCAAATTTAACATAATCTGAGTTCAGTGTATGCGAAAGCTGTGTCGCAATTTTTGGTTATGCTGCAAATATCAAAAGGAGAGATTAGTTGATTGCATAAAAGTTAATAGGACACGACTAGGTCATCAATCCCGAGATGAAAATGTAGATGCCGAAAATTCGGGATAGCCTTGAGTTTTCGGGATTTTAAAAAGGACTATATTAAGCTCATTTAAACAGATATATTGGCATATTCGTACTCAGTTCAAACTTTATTTCAAATATATATACATAAAACCGGAAGTTTGGTTCATTGAAATGATAAATTTTTGCACATATGTACATGGGTGCTAACAAGTAAAACGATAATCTATAATATTTAATTTAATCTTATGACCCAATTTCTTCTAATCTTCTTATCCAATAATTTCTTCTTATTTAGTCATGATAGTTAATTATAAAATTAGTTACAAACGAATTGAAATTAAATCTACATAACGGATGTTACGATAATAAAAACTCATTCTTTTTAGTTGTTTACATATCAATTTTCAAAGAAACAAGTGATAAGTAATAAAATCGATTGGTTCAAACTGCTGATTCATTTTGAAAGTATGCTTTTAATAAACATAATGCGTCATTAGTTTTCAAAATTTTAACTGGACCCGATTTTACTGCACATATATCCAGCTCCTGAAAAAGATCTTTGTTGCTCTACACTTGGTGGGATTTTAAGCATGTAATCATACGCCAGTTGTAATAATGAGCCATTAGCGCCTCCGCTTTCATAAAGCCATATTTCTTTTAGTTTTAAGTTCTGGGTTGCTCGATTCTGTCGTAATTATAAAGTTTTTCTAATTCTCAAAATGGGTTGAATTTTATCAATCCCGATATCGCAAGAGTCCCCATAAAAAGTTCGGGATCCCGAAAATGTCCAAAATGTGTCGGTATCCCGAGATTCCGAAATCTCGGGATCGCATGCCCTAGTCACGACCATAAAACAAACGGCACAAAGGAGAATATTCAATTGACAGTGCGTAGGTGCATCAAAGAAGATTTAAGGAAGATGAGGGCATTTCCCGCAAGGATTCGCGTGTTGTCCCTTGCGGTGGAATGTTGTAGCCAGAGAGCTGCAGTGATTGTTTTTCCCCGAAGGACGGTCTTTCTCTGTAATTCACAAGATGTAAATCATCGTTTCTTGAACTGCGTGTTCGTGTCGTCGCGTTGTTCGAGATGCCTTAGTCTTTCGTGTTTGTTACTGTCTTGTGTATATTGAAAACCAAACGAACATATTGATTTCAAAATAATAAGTTGTATTAAAACCACGTGTTTAAAATTTGCAAAATAACAGTAAATCAAAACCAAGTGTTGTAAAAATTCTATAATAATTTAAATAGCGATAAAGACAAATCGAGTAAACGTTGCTAGTCAGGAAGCCATAACCGTTTCTGGGAGTTTTCAGAAAACATAGCTTGAAGTAATGAATTTGCTAATCACTTCTGTGTGCATCTTGAATCCTATACTAATACTAACACTAATTTAAAAACTAATAACCTGACGAAGTTCGCTTGCACTTCTTTGAGAATTGATAATTTTTTTATTGACTGAGATGCTCTTGATACTTTTAAAAAAACAATATTGGACAATAACTTGGCTCCAAGACCTTACGGCATCGCGAATTTAATTTCAAGGTGTTCTATCTCTACTGTTTTCTTGTACCTCTTTGACGTGTCTTTCTCTTCCATCTGGGAGTACGCAATAATAAAGATATGGCACTATTTTGGTAGATACTCTCTGTCGCACATACTGGCAGTAGATATCGATTCGTACATTAGCAATAAATAGACACGACTATCTCATAGCAATATTGCCACTTAAACATTTCATATCAACAAATTCCAATAAACGTTTGACTACCGGATGAAAATAAAAATTGTCAAATGTAACCTCCAACTCGCACAAGCAACCTCAATACAATGTCGCGACATTTTGGAAACCAATCTTCCGTAGCGTAAGAAAATTTCAATCTGCGATTTTCCGTGGTTCGTTTTTTTCTTTTGTTTTGGAACTTTAACATCCCTTCGAAGAGAATTTATCCATTAAGCAAGTATTATTACCACCGTTCTTTCCTCCGTGAGTTCTTTGCGTATTCTTTTCGCTTTCTACAAAGGACTATACATAACGATTAAGTAAAATGGCAATGAGGATGAAGAAAAATAAACAGTTTGTGATTTGAAAATGCTTATTCAATGCTATCCATTACAGCTAGGATATTATTATTCGCAGATTTTTGAAGAAATAAGAAAAACTTAGATATATTACTCGATTTATTCGAAATTGATAGACATTGATAGACAATATTAGATTCATTCATGCAAGCATTCCAGAATGACATTCCATGTTCTTGAATACAAACTACGACTGACACAATTACTGCCACCTAATTATGAATTGTCATTAGATACACTGAATATGATTCCACAATGAATCAAGCAGCAACAAACAATGCAATTCCTCGGAGTGATATTCCAGGTGAGCAGCTTTTCTCAAAATACTGTATTTCTTACAGCGCTCACTTTACACTCTACTTCGAAGTCTGCACAAGTTTCTTATCCTCCTGAATACTCAATATTTTTCCGCTACCAACGCGTTAAAACTGTGCAGGTGTTAAAATGTAAATTTTAAAGGATGATTGCGATACTGCTGAGAATTAAATTGGAATCAGTTCCCATCTGCCTCCACCTACACAGCTGGAATTACTTATTCCTTGGCAAGTAGACGATTTTACTTTCCGCTGTTGCCAGTTCCATTCTAAGATTGATATAAGGTGTAAGTGCGCTTGAAAAGCTCGAAACATATAAGCAGCGTTTGGAAAAGAGTAAGAAGTAAATTGGAATTATGTAACAGACAATGCATTTTATTGCTGTATTAATATAAGTATGTAAAGTAATCCCATTACAATCCGTGCTAGATCTAGGGATTGAAGATGGTAAAGAACTTCATTTACTAATTCAAAATCATTGTTTCTCTGTGTGGATTACTTAGTTGAAAGCCTCACTTTACCCCTGATATAACTTAGGCACCAAAGCTAAGTGAACTGAAAGCACGGTGTACAGTCCTCCGTCCGAACCCAGGCTCGAATATACAAGCTAAATCTCTAGAGCATAGAAATCGCTAGAAGCACTGATTTTCGAAAAAATGTAAAGGAATTGTGCAGAATTTGAGCTCATATTCAGTCTCATTTGCTCCTTATTACAACCAAACTGATTTTAAGGTCATGCAATACTTTGATCCTAAATCAGCATCGAAGCTCATATAGTAGAGAAGTTTTCAGGGCTACCACTCGCATGAATTCCAAAATTTAGGAAAGCGCAATACTTATATTCATTGTCGGATGCTTATCTTATAAGACTTTGAAACCAGCATCTCCTATATATGATGGAAATACTCAGTGTTTGCAACACTTTACCAGCACTATAACTACTGCCTTACGTCAAAATAAACCTACCCTGTGAATTTTGTCTGCATTCGATGATTCCATCGAAGGTCATTGGGATAAAAAGATGTTTGGAGTAAGCATCCAAAAAATTTCCAAAACTTGAAAAATTTAAATTATAGTAATAATAATGATTATAATAATCATAAAGCTTTATTAAACATGTTTATCATATGAATGGTAACTGCTGCTAGTACGAAAACAAAAATTTGCTAAAATTAAATTCAAATAGAAAAATAATAACTAAATTCAAAAGGCTATCAAGGTGTTTTCATTCGAAAATTTAATGGTGGTATATCTTAGTAAAGAAAATCAAAAAATTACCATAGCTTGCAACCCTCGTCTAACTTTTCAACAAAACTTAAAGAACAACAAGTTTTTATTTTTCGTATCATATTTTCAAAAAAGCAACATTACCACAGGGTTGCCTACGATTTCAAATAACTTCTATCATGCCTGGTCTTACTGAATACCTGCTGTGAATTTCAATCAAATCTGATTATTTACTCGTAAGTTCTCGTCTAGAAGAGTTTTGAAAATTTCAATTTGAGAGACAAAGCGTCAACCGTTGTAATTTTTTTCTAAAAAGCAATTTTTTTGAGAGGGTCGTTACATTGAGGATTTTTTGTTTACGTATTTGCTGTAGCCGGCATATTCATCAATCACCACCACGAAACCGTATTTTTTGTGCTCAGCAATGTGTTCTATACATTTCCTAATGACATGTTGCCTTTGTGCGAAGTTATAAATTATTCAAATTTTCTTTGTCCATTTAGCGCCCCATGTGGTTACAAGTTGCTAAAATATTATAGTCAAGCTAAAAACATAGCCGAATTACATTTTCTATACTTAGTTTTTCTTAATTTTCTGCTCCAACCGAAATATAGGAGTACCAATTAATTCACTAAAAAGACCAGATGCCGAAACCGAAAAATAAAGAGCCGGGGTGACAAAAGTGAGAAAATTTCAGTGCTTAAAATCACCAGCTCCTTGATCCAAAGATATTGTCTCATTTCGTGTTGCGTTTGTTCCTACCCAACCTGTTGTGATTCAGCATATCAACTCACCAAACGTTTCATTATTTCGAATTCAGCGTACTGAACTAAGTCCTTTAGCTCTTGTGTTGGTGGTGGAAATAAGGAGTGAAAAGGAACTTCATCTGAAAAGGCAATCGCACGATTTAGACTACTATCATCCCAGTAATTCCCGGCGAGAGAGAACTTTCTGAAAACAGTTGCGCTTTGCCAATTGAAAATCATAACATACATATTTTGCATCCTTGTTCTTTCATGGTAAAAAATTTAAGGCCATTTGATTGAGCCGAGTCCACAAATCCTGCTGCCTCGAAGTCTTGACTACTCAATATGCACAATGTACTAAAACGCTTGAGATATTGTAAATTCATCGCTCACAAAGAAGGGCTATCTTTTGGTATGCTACAAGGCATGCTACAAGCATATACGAAAGCAGATCTAAATGTAATGATAAACAATTTAAACCAAGGTGATTAAACTTAAATAAAATATTTATTTCTCAACATAGTCTCCTAAAAAGCTAATACATTTAGTCCATCTTTTTTCTGAACCCAAGATACCCTTGGAAAAAATGATTTGTCTCATTGATATGCTTCGCTTTCACCTTCAAATTTCTTGCCCGAATGTGTTCCTTGAGCCGAGGAAAAGGGTAGAAGTTACTTGGAGCTATAATTCCTTCAGCGTCCCAAAAAAAACTGATGCATAGAATTCCTTGCCGAACTCGACACTTTGAATTTCTTCGGCGCTGCTGAAGAGAGTCACTTCTAGATCATCGATTCCCGTTTGGTTTCTGGGTCAAAATGGTGGATCCAAGTCTCGTCCATGGCTACGAAACGTGACGAAAACTTTTCTATATCTGCCAGCAACTTTTCGAGATTCACCCTCGAAATGCCGACTCGTTTCTCCTTTTGCTCGTCGGTTAACATTCTCGGCACCCAACGCGTAGAGAGCTTCTTCATGTTTAATTCGTTGACAACGATTGTTTAAACATTGCCATACGAGATCTCTGGGACCTCAGCTACATGCCTTCGATCTGCCAACACGACATCTTCGACTTTTTTTTGCGTTGTCTTCAGTGAGGGACGTGGATGGATGTCCTTCGCGGTGTTTATATTCAATGGATGTTCTTCCCAGCTTAAACTCCTTGTCCCAGCGTGCAACGGTGGAATATGATGGAGCAGAGTCCCTTAGTGTTTCTACCAAGTTGCAGTCTAAGTCTTTGGTAGATACTTTTTTCAAACACAGGTACTTAATGACAGCTCTAATTACGTTTTCCTTCATTTTGATGTTCTCTCTTGGACGGCTCGTATTCAAATGAATGTATCTACCAGGAATCATGGCCTATTTATATGCTTTTCTGATGCTGACTTAGTGGATATATGAGGTAATGAAAAACATTTTTTTAAACTTTATGCAAAATGGAAATAGCCGATTATCACTGCTTTTGGATCAACCCGCGTAAATGCTCAGAAATATTGTTTTCGAAACCCTTTCGCTGAATAAAAAAAACTCTACATGAGACAAGTTCCTTTAGAACTCTGCATTTTGCTATGGATTAATATCAATGAACAGTTACAGCA
This sequence comes from Nemotelus pantherinus, assembly GCA_963978885.1. Taxonomy (NCBI): domain Eukaryota; kingdom Metazoa; phylum Arthropoda; class Insecta; order Diptera; family Stratiomyidae; genus Nemotelus; species Nemotelus pantherinus. The sequence continues at coordinate 258,647,679 of OZ022264.1, read as the reverse complement.
GTAGATACCTCACATCAATTTAATTGAATTGACTCGCTAATCATAGCAGAAGTTGGTCAGCACTATTTGGTATCTTTTACTAAGCACCGAGAAGCTTCTTTGGCGAAGTAATATCATAAGGCTGAAATCATCTTCAACAGTGGTGGAAATCTTCCTGTGGTTAATGTATTTATAATCCAATGCTTCACATCGGTGCCCAAAGTCAGCTAACCGAACATGCCTGTAATGACACCTGCACTTTTGCCAGAGCCTGGAATCCAACAACTGGCATGAATGGGTATGGAAATGTCGGTATCCAAAATGGCCAATGTAGACTGAATGCACGAAAGTAGTCGCAGAACGGTCTATATAAGCTACTTTTTTGATGTTTGATTAAAGCATGGGACTGGGAGGTAAATGAAAAAATAATCTCTTGTTAATTATAACCGAAATGGAATAAGTTCGACAGTATAAATCATAGTGTTTTACTTGGAAAGTCTCGAAAATAGTTGTTTTTCATTGGAAAATATTTTCAAATTTAGGACAAGTGCATTTCAATTCATAACTCATTCAGAGCCCGCTAAATTGATTTGGGACTATCATCCAATTTCTCATGTACCCTAGCAAATGCAAAAATAATCGCGTGTAAACAAAACAGGATATGCAGCTCAACAAAGCATAGAAAAACTATTTTATTAGACTCAATGGAGAAATATATAACAGCACCATCAAGTAAGATGGATTGAAAATTGGTTCTATTTATTTGATATACGACTGTTTTATCTATGCGATATTTTTTTATTTATAAACTAAAAAATATGTTGATTTAGTAGCTGAAACTATATTTTGTATCTTGTATGCAAAGTAAGATATCCTATAATATATTCCAAAATATCAACAAATTAAATATCTATCTTGCAAATATTTTGATAAATTTCAAATATTTTGTCCCTGAATAAAATGTAAATTATCACAATCAACCCCGCAAAAGTATAATGATACAAACATATGAAAAATTGACTTCGTTGGTACCCGATAAAAAACCATTTCAATTTTTTCACAGATAAAATGACAAAACTGCGAATCGAAAACGAAAAACTGACATCAGAAATCGGTCGACTTCGAAAACTCTTAGAAAACTCACCCGACGGAGCCGTTGGTGGCATTGACTTATCCGATAGTAATAGTTATGATGCACATTCCACAGATGGAAGTAGCAGTCGCATCGACCGCCTAGAGGCTGAACTGAAGGCAGCCAAATCTCAAATTGCCGCACTGCGAGCAGATCGCAAAAAGCTAAAATCCGACAAAAATGAACTTATAGCTCAAGTTAAACAGCTTTGTGGATCTCTGCAAGACAAAGAACAAGAGCTCCGTGACTTCATACGGAACTTCGAACAACGCATCCGGGAAACTGAATCAAATAATGCAAAAATATCATCAGAGCGCGAACGCGAACGGTGGTCTTTGCTAAAGCATGCCCGAGATGAAGCCGAAAGATCATTAGCTTTAGCACAACAGCTCAGTGCAAGAGATATTCAGTTGCAGAGAACACAAGACCAGCTACAAGAGGCCCGAAGGCAACTTTCTGGTTGTTTATCTGACCAAGAAAGTTTATTATCATTCGCACCCCTAACTCCTCCCTCTGGATTAATGTCGCATATAGCCGGGCCAACAACAGGGCTGGCTGGGTTTTCAGGTGGTCCAGGTGATCGAGGCTCTTGCAGTGCAGACTCGGGAGTGCGGGGAAGTAGCGATAGGGAAAGTACTGCCGGAGACCTGAATCTAAGCGATGGTGGTCCCTGTGAGAATGGACCTTGTATAACAGTCGACCCTGACAGCATATCTCTGGTATCTAGTCAACATATGTACCAATGTAAGTATTGTTCTATCTTGAAAGAACAAATTATAAATTATTTCATTTCTTAGTTGGCACACCAAAGGAAAGAAGCCCAACACTATCGCCACTTAACTCTGGAGCATATTCCAGGTAAATATTCAATCCATAACTAAAACTCTTTCAGTTAGGACATAAAACCTTAATCTAAATTTACCCAGCAGGTCAGTCGAACAACTTGGATCTCCAGTAGACTCAGAACCTTCAGCTTTAACTAGAAAATTCATAGCCAAACCAAATACGGGAACATTAGGAACAAGGTCAGCACGAGGTGGCACATGGGGCAGCATATCTAGAGTATTTGCGAGATCACGAAATAAAAACAAAACGGCTCCGCACGACGCTGAAAGTAAGTGTAAATTACTTAGTACGTATTTTGAAAGTGATTTTCTTTCATGTGATTCTATTTTCTTCATGAAAATATACAGGTATTTCAATGGAAGTAAAGTCATAGGCGTACTAAGACTTTAAAATAGAGGGGGCGCAAGCCTGAATTTCGGAAAGCATTTCCTCAATTTTTCGATGAAGTTTTGTAAAGGCACAAGTCAAATATAAACCCTGTCGTCCTTGCTTCTTAGCTAACTGTACATTTTTAATGTTTTTACTAGAAACATGGGGTGGAATATGTTACGGAGAAAACCAGAAAGTGTGTAGTAAATAGAGCTGAGTACGGCAAATAAATTTTTAGAATTGGGTAAAAAATTTCAACTTTCATCTAATTGGGGTAAAAATAAATTTGAGACCTTGCAATAAAAAATATTCAAGAGTAGTTGTGCAACAGAGTGGACGATCGTCCACTTTATCCTCATATGTTGCAATAAAGGGGACCTCCTGCACATGCCCTTGGTATTTATGTTATTTCAATTAATGGCTCTCAAAAATATCATATTAAAATTTTAGAAAAGTCCCGGTGTTATTATTATAATTATGCTCGTTTGAACGCACGCGCTCCATGCGTAAACTCGTAGGCACAAGGCATTTTAAATGCATTTTACTAAAAACCACTTTTTTTCATGCCGTGGTAATGATTTCTCCGAAACTACTAAACCCATTTTTCTCAAATTTTTACCACTTATTGAACACACGTATAGTTATCGTGTGAGCCACGGTCGTATAAAAATATTATATTATTTTTTTTCCATTTTTGTAAACCCAAAAATCACGAAAAAAAAACTCGAATTTGGAAAAATTATTTTTAAGCGTCCGCCATTTTGTTATTATTGTACATAATTCAATAATTTTGGCTCACACAATAGCCATTGGTTTACTAAATAAAACTTTTTTTTACATTTTTTGTTTAGATCATTTCTCGCTTCAGGATTATTTTCACCGTTTTATATGAATTAATGGCAATATATGGCTATGATAAAGCCGCCATTTTGTAAAATATAATAATAATAATTCAATTCATTCGTACATCTTGATAGTGTATTTATTACACCCGAAAGGAATTACACTAATATCTATTACAGGGGCCTTGTGATAAATTCTTGAAAATAAGTCAGTTTTTTTGGGCGCTTAAAGCATATAACCCCCTTAAACCATGATCGCATTGCATTCTTTCAATTTAGGCTTAACGTTGATAAGATATAAACTGGAACAACCTAAGATTAAAATAGGTTATAATTTTAATTGATTTAAACACACTAGAATAGAAAAGTATATCATATATATACAACTTTGCTTTTACTTCAATAAAACCAACTATGCTCTGATTAACAATTTTACACAAGAATATTACCTTGCTACCGGTTGACCATTTAATCACATAGATATTGTGATTCATGTTCCAAAATGCTTTTAGTTTAAAATGTTACAAACGGTTTAAAACTATGGGAAAATAGTTAGTTAAATAGCTGTTAGTTTTCAAAGATTAAATTTAAATTACAAGTTTCAAAGAGCCCCACATTCCTACTAAATTGTCCTGCAGCCTATTGATTTGTAAATCGGGCAGCAATTCCGTTAATTCGAACAAACTAAAGTGAACTAAAAAAGTTCAAGGTAAGATACAACTCTACGACCAACATTTTCCGTGATAATTAGTTCGTAGTTTTTCCGTTTCCGTTCCTGTGAAAACTTTTAATCAACAATCTTCTAATTGAATTTTCAGTCACCGATTTCAGTTGGAGTCCGCTCTCGGAGGAAGGATACGCAGAAAAACTTCGTCTGTTACGCGAAGCCTCTTCGATTCCAATGGATAGGTGGCGTGCATCGCAAGTCCTTGCCTGGCTTGAAGTAGCTCTTGGAATGCCACAGTACAGTGTTCGGTGCTCAGAGAACGTAAAAAGCGGGAAAGTCCTGCTCGAACTGAATGACACAGAACTGGAAACAGGCCTTGGACTTACACATCCAATGCACCGGAAAAAGCTACGGTTGGCCATCGAAGAGCAAAGACGCCCCGACTTGGTCCGATATCCAACAATTGGTCTGTTGAGTCATACGTGGGTTGCATCGGAATGGCTTCCCGATATTGGATTGCCACAATATGCAGAATCATTTCTGCACTCACTTGTAGATGCTCGGATGCTTGATACGTTGTCGAAAAAGGAACTCGAAAAATTCCTAGGAGTAACGAGAAAATTCCATCAGGCCAGCATAGTGCACGGTAGGTTGTTATTAATACACCGAAAAGGATGCAATTCAATAGATGGCTCGTTTTTGTTTCTTTTAGGAATTCATGTGCTGCGTATTGCGAAGTATGATAGGCAGACGCTAGCGATGCGAAGACTGCAATCTGAGAATGTTGATACGGATCCCATCGTTTGGACTAATCAACGGTTTATTCGCTGGGCAAGGTCGATAGATTTGGGTGAATATGCCGATAATTTAAAAGGTGAGATATTGTCGAGGCCGTAATGTATTTTAATGTCAATGTGTTTGAACTTTTGAGGCTACCAAGAATAAGGGATAATTAAATGCACAAAACAATTTTACTGCTAATTGCGAGTAGCTGCCTTAAAGACACCGATTATATGATTTAGCCAAAAATGCACATCATTTTATTAAAACTGTGTCTATATAGTTCTAAATTGCTAGCATAAGAAATCAGCTTTTAGTAAGGAGTAAATTTTGAATGGAGGGGCTTTTTAATGATAATTAAATTTTAAAACGAAGCTGTAGCTAGTACCAAGTATGGGAAAGTAACTACATCAGATATTTATTTACTGCATCTCGAAAACAATTTACGCATATAAGCAAATCCGTCAATGTTCAGTTGACGCATGCATACTACAGGGTGGCGCAAAATTTTCTGCCATTCGACATGAAATATCAACCCGAATGAATTTATCGAGAAAAGCCACCTTTAAAAATCTAACTAAACTAACTCCTGACTAACTAAATCCTGTACGGAGGTAGAAATGTTAGGGACGAAATCAAAATAATGACTTTTGATTAAGGGTCGGCAAACACAGGTACCAAAATTCAAAGAGGATTAGAACGTATGTCTACTCACTAGTCAAATATACAGACCCGCTATTATTTGGGTATTTTTTGTCGTATAGTAAAAGGACGATTGGAAACATAAATTTATTCAATCAGATTTCGCTAGTTGAAGTGAAAGCACCAGATTTACCAAAGAACCTTAATTAGGACTAATCCAAGCTTTTTTCTTCTTTCTCAACCTTAAGCGAATGTTCGTGGGAAGTGAAAAAAGGCAGGCGCCACCTGAAAAACTTTGGAAATCTTCTACGGATCTAGCTGAAACGTTTTTGCGATAGTAATAGTAAATAGTCAAATTCAAAAGCGTATTGAAGTTCAGCACATGCATCAATTGGGCTACAGCTGCAACGACATGAGTAAAAAATTTAGAGTCCATGAAGACACTGTGAAAAAATAGTGCAACGCCGAAGAAGGAAATGTGAACGAAAAAAAGTGGTAAACCGTCGGTACTTTCTACAGAAGTAAAAAAAAATAAATTCGAGCATTGGCTGAAAATAAACCAGATTTTGGAACGCGAACGGTGACGAAACGGCTTAGCAACTCCCCGGTGGCCATTAAAAAAGTGTCGAGGCGAATCGTTCAGCGATACATTCGATGCAGTAACTGTGGGTGACAAGCTTAGACACATCGCATCAAAACTTTACTTTCCGATAAGAGCATTTGAGGTCGGCTGAACATCTGTCAAAAGCTGAAGAACTTTGGATTAACTGACGACAACGCTCGTTTATTTATTTATTTATTGTCCAAATCCACAGAACAAATCAAATTATAGATTAGACAAGAAGAAAAAATAAAAATACATGCATATAAACATATATAAGGAAAAGAAAATAAACACAATCACATGAAAACTACGAAAATTAATAGCAAATTAATAAGGTCAGAATGGAATAATAATACAAAAAAAGAATGAAAAGCTAATCGACAGAAAAAGTAAATTGAGTAAATTAGGACATATTAAGTAAATTAAGCCATATTCCGAGTATATGAAAGAAAATTATTTTTTAAAGCATTTTTAAAAACAGATAACGTTCGAGGCAGAGGACCAAGGTTAAGGTTATTGTGCTGACGAGGCAAACGAAAAGGTGAAACAAGAAATAGGTGTCGGTACGGGCAAATGTAAAATTAAATTTTCTATAAGGACGGCCCGATTTTCTAACAGAAAGCTGACTGCTGGGGTCAACCAATATACTGCCGTTAAAAAGTATAAAAAGGAGGCACTCGTCGAGGAACACTTTACGCGACTCAAGGGAAGGAATTTGAAGGATTGAGAGGCGCATGCTGTAATCACAATACGGAATGCTGTACTTATAGAACAACGAGTGGGTGAATCGGCGTTGCACGAATTCAACCGCATCGATCAACTATATGTGGACACTAAATTTTGCAACAGTACTCAAGAACACTACGGACGGAGGAAAAAAAACAGATATAGAGAAGTGAAAAGATTACCAAAACGTTTAGAGGATCTGATCATCTGATTATTTTAAAAGTAACCAGAACTTCACGTAACTTCCATGACAATGTGGACGTTACTAGTAGGCAACTACTAAAAAAAATGATGAACTCCATTTCGGGCTATTTTTTCATCAACGACATTCACTCTGTCTACCAGGTACTTTCTTAGAGTGATTTCTGCTGTCTTCAGGACACTCACATATGTACCGAAGCAAATGCTTACACTAAACTTTCATGTGTTCGTTTATCTGAGCGGCTACGACGACCGTAAAATGGACGTAATGCGCGTAAAGTTGATGTAACTGAACGCGAATTTTGATAATAAATTTGCACTATCTCTAAACGTTACTGAAGCGTATATCTGTTCATGATTGAAAATGGCAACGATACGACATACAATAAAAATATTTCACCGAAATGTTCTCACATGACAGAAAAATTTTAGCAGAAAACTAAGATGGCCCTAATGGAAAACCCTATAAATATATATATATATATATATATATATATATATATATATATATATATATATATATATGAATTTTTGGCCAAAGGGATTAATACTAATGTTCTTTAAGCATCAGTAAAAACCAGTTCGTTTATAAGATCCACACAGATCTCTAGTATTAAAATTTAGTTTTTAAAGTATTGTTGTGCTGGCTATATCCTCCGTGATAATAGGTGCGTTTTTTTGCTTCGGTATAGAACAGAATAGAACTATGCCGCAAAAACAACGATCTAGTAAGAAACAGCGGTACATTCGCTAAGATTGACATAGGTTGCTATATTCGCTGTGGTAGCACAAAACAACTGAAAATAAAGGGAGAAAATAACTAGTATAAACTACCACAAGCGATAGAAAATAGAAAAAGAGCTAACAGAGAATTACCTCTTTTAACTTTCTACACATTATGATAACTTTTTCTAATTTCCTAACTACCAAAACATTCAACATAATCTTGAAAAAAAAACCAAAGCCACCTCACAGAAAAAAGACAACTGCGCATGAGCTTTTCTTTTTTCTATCAGCACATTCTATAGTTCAGCACGTGAACTGCCAATGAGGAATAGAATTTCTGTACTAGTGAATTCACTGGGACAGGAGTGTTGTTGTTTCCAATGCGTATACTCTATTGTCTGCTGTATAGAGGAGCAAAAAACACGCTTAATGTTTGTTGAATTGAAAAAAAAAGTATAAATGGCTGCATTATTTTCGCATCCAGAGTAGTGTAGGATAGCGGTAATACATGCGAAACAATAACATCAAGAGTACCTAAAAATGGGTGGTTCTGATAGTGTTTTTGTTAGCAACAGTGGTGCCATCTTGAAAAAACGCCAGAAAACCTGCTTTTTGCCCTTTAAATGCCGATCCAGTCACCAGACTTAAAAAAAAAATTGAAGCTGGAATTAGCTCTAAGCCAAATTTGAACGAAGATCGGTTGAAAAATGAGGATAGAGCTGCCAGCTAAGATAATTTTTGCTTATTGAATTTTGAAACTTCGCTCAGAAAAGTGAAAGCTTTTTGTGTGATAGCTTCCGGTGCAGTCATGAGATCCAACCAAAATTCATTCAATGCTTGGACCTTTTTGTAAGTCAAGTTTGGCAGGTCTTTGGTGGAAAAATTTTCGTAGAGCTACCAGCTATGGTAGTTTTTGTATGTTTTTGTCACTGCATTACTAGGTGATATAATCTTAAAATTTTTAAATGATAATGATTTTATAGTGGCAATAATAAATAAATATTTGAATTTCCAAAAATTTTGGAAAATCAAATTAAAAATTCTTTTTACTTCTTCAACTTTCAATGCAGACATCGAACCGAAACCAAATTCACAAGATGGACTTACTCTTCGAGTCCTGACTAATTGTTTTTTATCTCTCCCAAAAGCCGAACATAGAAGTATCTGGCACTTATGGATATTTACTATCTTATTATTACTGTCTGGAACTTATCAATATCTGGCACTTATTTATATCTTTGTCATGGAGACGGCTTTCTAAAGATGTTTTCCGTTAATATTTTTTCCTGCCTTACTTAAATATTCAATGACGGGTCATGACAGACAGTTATGCGCACTAAGGTTATCGAACCGATGAAATCGATGAATTGACTTCAACTTTTTATTGAGAATATTTCATTTGTTACTATCCCAGAACAAAAAAAAATTAATGTTTCGCTTTAAACAGATAAAATTTGAGTTAATATTTCGACGCAATTGAATTACCAATGTCCACTTTTATTCATTTCTCAACAGACAGTGGAGTTCATGGTGGCTTAGTAGTCTTGGAACCTTCTTTTTCGGGAGAGACAATGGCGACAGCACTGGGCATTCCGCCATCAAAGAACATCATTCGCCGACACTTGGCGACAGAGTTTGATGCTCTGATCCTACCAGCTCGGTAAGTTATTACTAATAATACGATGGCTTCAGGAGAAAATCATTCTACCATATTAAACTCACTTCATACTACTGTAGGCAATATCGATTTGTTTCTATCAGTTACGCTCCTGAGGTTATATAAAATACGAAAAGATAAAAAAATCTCAAATGTAGATTATATTTTGCGAAATTCTACAAAACAAAAATAATATTCACAGGTACTTAGTTTTCTGTCAAATGGAGGAATTTCAAGCGGAAAACTCCAGAAACGTTTCAAATACTAAACCAGTAGCAAGATAAAATGCATTTGATGGCATGATACAATAAGAGCTACAAAATGTACAATAATCATGCATATGATATGAAAACGGGAAATCATATGAATATTTAGTGAAATCGAAATCGTAATACTTACAGAATGATAAGCATTTCAATATTTTTATCTAACAGCCCTTTTTACGTCCGACCAAAAAACTCAAAGAAGAGTCATAGCTATGAACATAGAGATCTATAGTTTTTTGTCAGTAAATAATAAATAGCTTAGTCATTCCAATCAAATTTCATCAAATATCTTTGTAGTTTTTGTAGATTGGGTGCAACTTCTGTTCAGTAATTTTAATTTCATCCTTATCGCTGGCCTTATTGAAAGTTTCCAAACTGTTTCACAATAAGATTTTGGTATAGATGAATTCATATGTGAATTTTTTATTAATGCACAAAAAATAGGCTCTTTATCGCATAGCCTAAAATTTAGTTTAGAAAGACACTCTGATATTTATGAGGATTAAGATCTGTTCACTTTCAAAGCAGTAAAGCTGGTAAATAGAGTCCATCATAACGACAGAGTAATTTTGTGCAAAAACTCAATTAAGTTATTTATCTCAAAAGCAATTGCAGTTGATCAATAATAACTACAATTTTTGGGGAAAAAATCATTCTAAAAGTTTATGTATCGTGAGTAATCAACAGTAGAACCAAATAAGGCCAGTAGATTTAATATTACCTTCTGTCAAAGACGAACCTAAAGTAGCTTTGATAAATTTCAAAGGATTTTTTTTTCTAGGCTAGAGGTTGTACCCATCTACACGCATACTGCTTTGTATTGGGATAAGGAAAATGAAAAAAAAAATCAACTCTGTTGTAAAGATTCTTCACTTCCCAACAAACACCTTAAAATCACACATCTTACATATTCAAACTTCGGAACCATCATTAAATCAACGAATCACATTGACCACATATTCATTCAGAAAATCGCGCTTGATAAATTTTTCATTTGATTTTGTCTCTATGAATGTTTTCTAATTGCTTTCAATCATTTGTCTTTTTTCTATTTTATTGCTCTATTGTTGTTCCGTTTTTCAACCCTATCTATGTGCTTGATCAATGGATAATTTTTTGTTGTGGACGTATAGAGCGACCCTGGGTCAGGGCATTCGATCAGGATGTGGTGTTGTACCTATCACGGGACCCGGTGGTCTGCAACAGCACTTCACCAATTCTGATCGCCGGTCCAGCGGCAGCCTAAGGGTAAGTACTCATAAATGTGTCAAAGTATGTATTAGCTGTTATTTGGTTTGTAAAAATTAAATTTGAACGCTAAATCCGTTAAGCCACTCTTCTGTCTCTGGCCTGCTGTTTTATGAATCAAAATTGCTCTATTCGGAACAGCTTTCGATATTTAAGTAACCGTGCACATTTTCACACCCATCACCATTTTATTTCTTGTTAGTACATTGTTTCCTGCCGAACTACCGTTATTGCAAAGTTTTCCTTAACTATGTTCCAATCGGTGTACGCATAGCTGCATGTTCCGTTCAACTACATGTTGTGTTCGCGTCCGGAAGGGGACGTGTTGCTTTGTTCATTGCTTTTTCCAAAGGCAAACGAAATTGTTCCGTTTCTGTGTACACAAACTTATTTATTCTATCGTTTTCGTTCTATTTACAGTAAACAGAAATCGAACAAATGAAATTTCATACTCAAAAAAGTTTACCTACACTACCACTTACAACATCCAACACTGTGATTTACTTGCTGTTAATGTACCTACACGAAATTTTTGTAATTTAAGACTCAGAACTGTGTTATTTTCTCGATTTCCGGTAAATTTCAACGGAGCTTCAGGTCGTTGAAAAGATTTTACGTCTTCTAGCTTTAGTTCAATGTAGTGTAGTTAATAGTAAACTAAAAATTTTCATTATAAAAGAATTTGATAAAATTGTCGAATGATTACCGAGTACATCAAAAACATTAAGCTCTTGCCAAATCAAAATTATTATAGTACGTAACTATTTGATCAAAATGCGCAATGAAAGAGTACATTGAGCAGATGAAGTTAGTTAGCAGAATTTTTTGAGAAAACTCAAATACCGATCGATGTCAAAGAAATATATACTTATTTTGAATGAACAAGATACTAGCAAAGTTCGTAGTGTACGTAGGAAAAAGTTTAGGATTAAGAATATTTGAGAACAAGTTTAATTGCTAAACTCAATCTCAATTCCAGATCTTATCAAATCAAACTCAGATCAAATAAAACAAGATGGACTAGATGTGATTGAAAAATAATATGAAATGAAAGATACTTATAAAGCATGGTTATAAATGCATAAAATATGAATATTATAACGTAAATAAACCAGTAATCTTTAGGCCTTGTGTTTTTATGCCTATATAGTTTGACTACTTGGTTGGCTCACTATGATTGAAAATCCAACTTCAGGACTCAGATCTTAGAAATCTGTAAAGAATATGATCTACTTTCTGTAGAAAACCAAAAAGTAATTGCATTGCAGCACCATTTTATCCAAATATCTTGTGCGGCTCCAGGAGCAACATTCAGCATTAGCTGTAGGTCTATTCTTTTTCTTGGGAATACCATTATTGGAGGCATGTATTAGCCACTGGCACTAAAACATGTTTCTATAGTTATTGTAGTATCTCTCTCCACAGAAGTGTATTTGCAGGCCAATGAATAAGGCCAATGAGCCTGCTTGCATTTCCACGCAAGCTAAATTCAACTGATCACCGAGTTACATCCAGCTATGCAACAATTTAGGGGAAAACTTATTCCACATTCCAGTTGTCAGCCGTATGTTGCACCTGTGTTTATTTCATGTCTCCTGCCCTAGAACATGTCGGATTTTTACCGCCGAAAACCACCTCCTTCTTCCACATTCCCCACGGGACTACTATACAGTATTACATCGCGGGGGGGGGGGGGGGGTGAGATGGATCAGCCCTTATCTGCTTCTAGACATCCTTGCTTCTTGCTTCTTCCTGTCTCGTTCCGCGTCACACAGTTTGCGGTGTATGTTTTTTTAGTGCTGTTTCGACGGCATTGGCATTTGGGATTCCAGTATAGAGTGTACGATATTTTCCACTGATATCCTCTAAGCTACTTCTGTATCCTTCAAAGCGTGGACACCTGAACACAATGTGTTCCGCATCCTCAGGTACATTTTTACAGACTGGACAGTCCGGTGAACTGTCGTGTCCAAAAGAGTACAGTTAGTAACGATACCTGTCATATCCGCTCAGAAACTGGGTTAGATCATTGTTTGTTACTCCGTGGCTTCTTGAAACCCACTGCACAACGTTGGGGATCAATTTATGCGTCTAACTCTCGTTTTGCGCCTCCTCCCATCTGCTCTGCCATGAGCGCATTGACACTCGTCTTTCAATATCTCGCGTGCCTGTTGTCCATGCTTCGTTTTTGTAGAGTCGAAGCACTTCATCCGCAAGAATTTCAATGCGAAACATACTGACTATTATACACGTCGCCTCATAAGACATTTTTCGAAAGGCGCAACAGCTTCGAAGTTCAATGGGCCTTTTCACACTTGTATTCTTGATGCACTCCTCAAACCGGTTTTCTGGGCAAGAGACGGAAGAATCAATTCTCTACTTTTTGTAGAGAATTCCCCTTGATTCTTCCGTCTCTTGCCCAGAAAACCAGTATGAGGAGTGCATCAAGAATACAAGTGTGAAAAGGCCCAATCAGTGGATAGGCCGCTTGCATTTTTCACTGATTCAATTTTATTTGTAGCGCTTGTGCTCACACTGGTGCTGCGTAAAGTAAAATAGAGCTCATCACTCTTGAAATCAGTAGCCTTCGGCTTTGCTTCTTACTTGCTCAGTTTATTGTCGACAGCTACGCCCAGGTATTTTAAAGCAAGCTGCGGGGTAATTATCCAGTCGCCAATCTTTATCCGTACTACTGGTAGTTTTCTTCACTTCTTGACTAGTACCATTTCCAACTTATGGTCGGCCAGTTTAAGCCCAACGCCACCAGGCCATGATTTAATCACCTAGATTGCTTTGCTTGCATAAATTTAAACTTCTTTGTGAAGACGAGCTGGAATTACGATGCCAATATCGTCGGCGAAACCTACCACCTTAGTATCTCATCGTACATTATGTTTCGAAGCAGAGGGCCAAAAATAGATCACTGTAGTACTACCGCCGTTAACAGATAAAGTTTTGGCCCTTCGTCTGAGTCGTAGCATAAGGTTCTTTCCCTGAATTAGTCGACAATTATACATATTAAATAGCGTGACACTCCATTATCGGCCAGGGCGCGTATAATACGGCTTCACCTTGCGGAGTTGAAGGCAGTAGGTATAGAATACCGGTTCTGGACCAGGACAAGGAGCAATAGACGGGAGCACAATGACGTCGACCTTTGGCATTGGCGAAACGATGATCTTTGAACTGATAAATAGCTCAGTTAAGCTGATAAACAGCCCAGTTGAGCTGATAGACAACCCAGTTGAGCTGATAAACAGCCATGTTGAGCTTTTGAACAGCCCTGTTGAGCTATTTATCAGCTCAACTGGGTTGTCTATCAGCTCAATTGGGCTGTTTATCAGCTTAACTGAGCTGTTTATCAGGTCAAAGATCATCGTTTCGCCAATGCCAAAGGTCGACGTCATCGTGCTCCCTGTCTATTGCTCCTTGTCCTGGTCCAGAACCGGTATTCTCTACCTACTGAATGCGTTCTTTAAGTCTAGTCTAGTCGCAGCAGTCTCCTTTATCTTTGGCGATCATTCTTAACCCCGACACCATTCTGACAGCGTCTACAGATGTTCGCTCTTTTTGAATAGTCCCTTTCAATAGCCCCTTTTCGCCTTCCATTTCCAACAGCAGTCGCTCATATATGACTCGCTCAAACACTTTCCTGATCGTATTTAGCAGGTACATTAACCTATAAGATGATGGCTCTCTAATAGGTTTATCCTGGTTGGTGAGGGAAACCAGTTTTTGTTACTTCCACTGCTTGGGCAAAAACGCCTTTGCGTAGGCACGTTGTAAATGCATCGGCAAAGACTTTTGGTATCTCCTTTACCGCCAGCTTAAGTGTTGTAAAACACCGAAAACGTTCCAAACGTTACAAATACAAATGAAATGCATTTACGCTCAATAGTTTTTTCCGTCCACCACAAAGCCGAGATCCCCAAAACGTGTGTTTTACATTGAAGATGCCAGCTACAATGAGAAGAAGAAGAAAAGCTTCCAGCGATAAAAGGAAGCTTTAGAATATCGATATTGGAACGTTGCATTTTGGTGGGCTGTATATAGATGAAATTACAATCTCACTCGACTGCACACATTGTCAAATTGATGTTGTTTGGATGCAGTCTTCGCTAAGTTCTTCAAAAGGATGTGTAGTGAGTTTAAATATAAGAGACGGCTTGACAGAGCCTCTGAAGTGAACCAAAGTCCCGCAAAGAGCCTGTCAATAGGTTGGGATGGCTAAAACCATTAACAAGGGCAAAACAGAATCAATTGCCTCTGGAGCAAGGTGCCTTAGAAATGACCGTGAAGGTCCCTTGTCCACCTTATCGGGGCACCGTCTTGTCCAACGTCTTATCCAACTCAATAGGCAAATAAGTTACAAGAAAATGAGGGACGCTACTTATATTTCATCCGTGAACGAACTAGTAGCCGCAATATAAATGTAAGGGAAAACGGGCTTTCGTCCGTGAAGGACCAGGCTTAGTTGTTAGGCATGGGCTGGCAAGCGCGACCCAGCCAAGATATGACAGAGTACATAGTTAGCAACAAAAGAAGCTGAAAAAAAGGAAAGAAGTAAAAAACCCTACGGAGAAAACAAAGTCTCCATCCATGAGGCTGATTGAGCCGAGGCAGGGAACCTCACGTCAGGGATGGTATTAGGGCCATAAACACAGACGCCGTCAAAAGGCATCGAAAACTTCACTACCCTGCAAGCTGCAATGATTCCGTAAGGAAATTTTAGGATCGGAAAATACAACTCAAATGGTGAGACGCTACCACTGCTCGAAATAGTGATATTTAACAACTAATGTCGCCACTATGTGTGACGCTCGCTCACATACCACGCTGCTTTCTTCGGAAAAAATCTACAAATCGAAAATGTTGACTGCTGTTACTACTACAGCGGATGATACGAGAGCGCAGATTCGAAAAGATCTTTTCCAATTGCCCGCTGCTCAATGTTTGTCATCTTTGGATTGAAGCAGCAGGATCTATGACTGGAAAGACATCAATTTTTCCCTTGGAACTTCACCAGTAGTAGCAATAACAGGAATATCAGTAATAATGTTAATAATATAAACATTAATTGTACTGCTGGAAATTACCAACCATCCAGACGATTCCTACCAATCTTCAGACAAAAAATATACCTGTATTGAAAGTCTCCACCACTGATAGTCTAAATATTCCACTCAAGAATATCCATAATTCTCCGCCCAGACGTTCGTCTACGGACAAATTTCAGGGCATCTGCTACTAATAATTCCTTGTCTTCCACTCCCTCAAATACTGTTTTGGGTAAGAATCATCCAACTCCGAATTCATTGCGAAAGCCCCGGCATAACGTTAGGTATCAAAATGTCCTAACAAAGTATCCTCTCTCAAGTGCCTCAGAAATGTTTACCACAATTGCAGTGGTATGAGGGTAAAATAAATCAAATCATGTCAATCAACGTACTTGCCTTTACTAAAGCTTGGTGAAATGACTCCCATATTAATGAAAAGATCTTCGATAGTAGCTAAACAATATTCAGAAATGACCAAGATTATGTCTCTACTGGCCAGACAACAGTGTGTGGTGTTTTACTTCCTATTAGCAGAACCTTTTCAAACGAAATTGTTGACTCAACCCCGCATTTATTTTTCCAGTTTCGTATCTTGGAGATTGATAGTAATAATGGCCGTGGACCTAATCTTCTTTCTCCGACTTTTTCTATTAAATGTGTTAATCTCTCCTCTTCATCATCATCGAGGTACTACAGCCCAAATCGAACCTTAGCCTCCTCAATGTCACGTCTCCAGTAGTCTGGGTTCAATGGCCGCGTCCTCCAGTTCGGTGCTACCAAAAGCGACCTGCTGTCACCATCTATCGAACCCTCCCATCGCTTGCGTGGCTTACTGACTGGCCTGGCTCACTCGTCCTTTGAGAGCTCTCTTCGGGAGTCGATTGTCGCTCATTCGTTCGACGGGTCCAGCCTATTGCAATTTTTGTTATCTTATGACGGTAGAGACTTCCGGCTCGTCATATAGGTTATACAGCTCGTTTTTGTATCGGATTCGCCATCCATCTTCTTCCCGTTTCGGACCGAGGATTCTTCGCAATACCCTTCTTTCGAACGTATTTAAAGCTTTTGTAGATGCCTGGATCAGTATCCAGGTTTCGATTCCGGAGCATAACTCAGATCTGATTATTGTTTTGTAAATGCCATTCTTCGTTTTCCTACGTACGCTTCGAGATTTCAGAGTGGGAAGCACTGAAAAGAATGTCTTATTGGCTAACTGAATTCATCGTTTGAATATCCATAGCAACTGTATTTCGCATTATTCGTAGAACACTAAAAAAAATCTATTCAACATTGATGGTGCATTTTGATGAGTTGAGCACTTCACTTGAAAACATTTCACCGTTTATCTTACACATAATTTGTAAGCCCAGACGCTTTTGAATTTCAACCATTCAGACGGAACTTGACTACAAACCACATCTTCTATTACGAATATTAGAATACTAATAGGGATTCCATATAGTATATCTCCACTAAATAATAGTGAACTCAGGTCGTAGTTGTTCATTGAGTTTCATTTGGAAAACATCTGATAATTCGCTTCCTAACTAGATTTTAGATTTTATGAGCAATTTAAAATATTAAATCTATTTTGAGGGATCCTGTCGTGGCTGCTATTGTTAAGAAATTTATGTGGATTCTGGTGAACCACAATGCAGCTAGACCAGATAATAGAAAATCATTTCGGTACACATATAGCATGCTTGTATCGACGGAAATGCAAGGAAACACAAAGCTGGTGAGTCGAGTCTTGAAGTTAATCATTACATGAAGCATTCACCACTTGCAAGAGATGCAAACACACTTGTCAGTGCACATCCAAGCCTGATAACTTTGCCTTGAGTGCAATTTCGCTCACATCCACTACTCCCCATCAATCAGCTCAGCTTAATCAACTGACATTGCTCCTTTCGAGATTCACAATAAATCATTGGCCCGGAATGTAGTTCTCATTTGCATAAACCTAGTTTAATTACGGTATTCGAGCCTCCCAAACAATGCAATAAAGCGGTGTTGCGGAAAAATTTGCTGAGCCCAACAACAGAAGCCAGAGAGTGGTTGCAATGGTAAAAGATAGAAATCATAGAATAAAATCTGTATCTTCACTGCTCTTATATCTTGCATATTTATTTCTATGCGTTACTGACGAATCAACAGATATCAGCTTGGAAAGGATCACAGGTAAGGAATATTGAATACTAGCACTTGTAAAAAGGGAACAGCATTTTCTCATTCCTTCGAACACAATAGCCTTTCAAAGACACTAACGACATTTAATGCCTTTTCATCGTTTCATTCACAGAGTTCACTCTCGAAAGCACTCCGCTTTCACACGAAGCCGCGCCCCGATAAAACCCTGGGCAATTCAACATCCCCAACACCATCTTATAGCAGTAGTGAAGGAGGAATCTATGCAACCATCGGACAGATGCCACTACTACCATCATCAACTGCACCAAATCAGCCACCACCGCCAAGTCATCGTGTAAGTGCACCACCCATGGCGGATCCATCTACAGCTTCCTTGCCCCGATATGCTCAACATCGTCGAGTTAAAAGCATAAGCGATATTGAAGTGATGTCGGCAACACCAGTCTGAATTGCAAATCGCAACGGCATATTGCAAATTACTCACCCATTTTATGCATACCAAATCATAAATAGTCTTAAACTGAGTGCGTTCATTATTATTTTTTATAAAATATTTTGTAAATCTTGTAACTGCACGTCCAACCATTGAGGAACACTGAACCTATTTCTATTTGACTATGTTGTCGCTGAGAACGAGCTGGAACCAAACTTTAATCTAAGAACATAAATTATTTATTTTGATAAAAACGAAACATTCCTGTCGCCAATCGACTCTCTTACGACAAGCTTATTGTGAAAAGAACGTAGAGTGATTGTTCCAAACGTCGGTAGCCTTGCTCCTAAAGTTCGACCTCCTGCAACTATTTTCTCGTTAAAAAGGCATCTAAACTAAGTACAGAGACTATTATTCCAAATATTGCACTTTAGAATTCGTTTTAAAAAATCTGATTCTTGTTATGAGGAAGAAAAAAAGTTGGGGTGGCCGACTTTTAGAGCATGTCGACATTTAGGAGCATTCACACTACTGCAGTTTACAAACAATTAATAAATCAATTAAATTTACCCAGAATACGTAGTTTTAATGTTTTTTGTGGAATTCTCAGGGCTTGAAATACAGAAACGGAAGTATATGGCGAATTAACCTTTTTTTACTTCTACCTATTGTTTATTTCTCGATAGGTTTCTATGGAATAAATTATTAATTTTAATATGTTATTTTTCTTATATCGCGTTCTATATGTTAGCTTTCAACGTCCTTATTTTGTTTGTACAGCGAATGGAAATAAATCTATTACATTAAATAAATAAATTGATAAATAAAGAACTCTTTAAAATTCACACAAAGCTAGATTTTCAGATTTGATCTTATTCAGGATGATTCATGATGAGGTTTGATTTTCAATAGGCTTTTTTTGACAGATCACGCGTGACCCCTGTCAAACTGTAATGTTATTTTTATTCAGTATTAGGTCTGTTCCCGTACTTGAATCTATTATAATATATTAAAATAGATTCGCAGCAAGTCGTTTTCGTACTTTTGCTGCAAGCCAAATTTTGCAGCAAAAAGAAGCCAGCTGCCAAATTCTGTTACTGCTGCAGTTTGCTGAAGTACGGGAACATACCTATTGTTTGACAAATCATCATGAAAAGACTTACACCGCAACAATCGGCTCTGAATCAGCTCAATGAAAATCCGCTGTTTTATCGCGAAATTTTGTTCAGTGATGAAGCGCATTTTTGGCTCAATGGATACGTCAATAAGCAGAATTGCTGTATTTGGGCTGATGTAGAACCTGAAGAGCTTCAACAGCTACCACTAAAGCCGCAGAAATGCACAGTTTGGTGTGGTCTACGGGTCGATGGAATCATCGGTCCATATTTCTTGCAAAATGAGTCCGGTCAGTACGTAACCGTCAATGGCGACCGCTATCGCACCATGATAAAGGATTTTTTGCTACCTGAAATTGAAGCCATATCACATATCACTGAACTTTGGTTTCAACAAGACGGCGCTCTTTCGCATACAGCGAGAGAAACAATGGACTTATTGAGAAATCATTTTGGTGAGAACCTGATTTCAATTTTTGGACCAGTAAATTGGCCGCATAGATCACACCTTTAGATTATTTTCTTTGGGGTTACACGAAGTCTCTGGTCTTCAGGAATAAGCCAGCTTCAACAGACGCTTTGGAAACCAACATTACTCATGTCATTTGCGAGATACCGGTTATGTTGGAACGCGTCGTCCAAAATTGGATCCTCTGAATAGACCATTTACTGCGTAGTCGCGGTCAACATTTAAATGAGATAATCTTTAAAAGGTAAATGTCATAGGTTGTTCTTTCGAATCACAATAAAATTATTACTATAGAATTCAACTTTATGCCTTGTGTTTGAGATTAAAAACCAAACCTCGTAATAAGTTATTAGCTGCTCTACACACTTACGGGAAGAAGGTCGGTGGAAGAAGATCAATCGAGTTCCAAGATAGCTTTACGTATTTCTTCACGTGATATTTTTATGTGGCTGACAAAAGCGGCGGTTTGAGATGAATCAGAAGGAGAAAGTTTTGAGCTAGATGGGTCTGATGCATCGAAAATTTTCTGGAAATTGTATGCGGATAAATTGCAAATATCATTAAGAGAAGAAGTGGTGATATTATTATGGGATGGATAATCGGCGATTTTCTGCTTCATAATTACAAAGAATTATCGGGTCGTGGATAATACTTTCACCGATTTTCTTAATATAATGGCATAAGCATCGCGAGACTTTGTCAAGAATCTCTGAGCTACTTCATTATAAGCTTCCTGAATAGTATGATTAACATTAATATACAAAACCTAAAAAAAATAATGCCATTTTATTATCGTTACATCTGTTATGCTGATTAAATTTCAATTCGTCTGCAACTATCATGACCAAATAAGAAGGAATTATTAGCTAAGAAGATAAGAAGAAATTAGATCATAAGATTAAATTAGAAGAAATTATAGATTAACGTTTTACTTGTTAGCACCCAAGCACATACATGCATAAATTTAACATTATAATGAACTAAACTTCCGATTTTATGTATTTATACAGTGCCCAACAAAAGTCTGCGTACACCATATAAAATAGCGGAAAATTGTTACGTATAGCATTCATAAAAAAATGGTGGTGTTGCAAAATAAACATAACCTTTTGTGCAAAAATATTTTATTTAAAGTGCACAAAACTTCAGTTTCTACGAAAAAAATTAACAAAAAAAAACTACTACAAAGAACAAAAGTCTGCATACACGTACAACTCATTATATTAGATGGTATATTTTTATTAATATTAATATTTTGTTGGACCGCCTGTAATTAGTGCCTTCAACCTGTTTGGCATGAAATTGACAAGATTTTGCGCCACTTGTACTGGTATTTTGGCGCACTCCTGACGCAAGGGTCAAGATAATCCCATGAATGTTCTATGGGGTTGAGGTTGGGCGACTGCGGTGGAGAATGTAGTTGTTTTGGGATATTGAAAATTAACCACTCCTTCACAATACCAGCCGTGTGCTTCGTATCGTTATCTTGCTAGAATGTCCAGCTGCTTCGCAGGTCCACTTTTTGCGCGGATTGTTCTAAATTATTTTTTTAATATATTTAGATATATTATGCGATCCATAATTTCTTGCATTATGACCAAATCCCCCACTCCAGCCACTGACATGGAACCCCAAACTAAAGCATTATCACCTCCATGTTTAACGGTTGGAATTAAATTCTCCTTTTTAAAACTTTCATTATTTTTTCTCCCAATTCGGTGTCTTCCATCATGTCTGAACAAGTTAAATTTGCTCTCCTCACTAAAGAGAACAGTGTCCCAGAAAGTCGAATCATCATTTTCATGGAGTTTGGCAAATTACAAACGTTTCTTCCCATTTACTTCGCTGATGTATGCCTTTTTTCGTGCTGATCTATTGAAGTATCCAGAAATGTGGAGAAATCTTCATAATCTATATGACTTTTCATCGAGCGATCTCTGATACCAAACTTTCCGTGTCTAATCTAAAACAGTCAGATTTCCACTTCGCCTCACTGAAGCATGAAGTTTGTCGAAAATTTTACTAAGAAATGATAAAAAAAATGTTTCGTTTATTAAACATGCACCCACTAGGGCTGGATATGAGTCCAGGAGCACCTTACCTCCCGCGGTCTCGTAAATTTTACAACCTTGGTAGGGTTGGAGACACCCTCATGGCGACCTGCAGCCGGAGACGCCAACTGGTGAACTAAAAAGGATCTCAACCTTTTCCTCCTTGGCACTTTTAGTGCTACTTTTAGTTTTTCCGCCGGATTTCATTTTGCCGTATCTTCCCAGTCTTGTATGGAAATGTAGCCCAAAATAACTCAGAAAGGTCCCCAAATTCATGCTCGACTAAAAAAAAAATAATTGGAAAAATTGACGTAGTTGCCCAATTTCCCCTATAAAAAATTTTTTCACCCCTAAAATATAACTACTGTACTCCCCGACCACTTTCAATCATCGAAAACGCCGTAAAGTTAGTTTTTGCCAAACTATGGCCAAAAAACCCCCTTACTCCCCTACAAAACCGAAATTTTTGTATCACAGCAATAGGTCTTGGCCCGTTATGTCCCAAACCACTCTAACCCAAAATTGGCCGATTCTGTCCGATTTCAGCTCCTTTTGCCCTAAAAACTTTTTGAATATTTGAATAAAATACTTGCAGTTACGAAAATGCTCGCAAGTACGAAAATACTGTTTTCCGCAGCTAAACAGTTTTCCACTGCCAAACGGTTCGTTTTAGAAAAACGAAAAACGATTCGTTTTAAAAAAACGATTCGTTTTAGAAAAAGATAAACGATTCGTTTTAGAAAAACCTTTCGTTGTAGAATAGTTGGAATAATTGGTTTTAGAAATACCATTCGTTGTAGAAAAACGGTTCGTTTTAGAAATGCTGTTCGTTTTCGAAAAAAAAATTTCGGTTTAGAAAAACTGTTTTTGGCATTTTGGAAAAACTGTTCGTTCGTGTTTTTTTTTTCAAACTGGCGTTTTTGAGCCCATTCACTAATTACAATTAATTGCGAACAGACCTATTGCAAGCACAAAAGCTAAAATGAGGTGTAAACCTTGGCTAAGATGACTAATAGCGAAGCTTTATTAACAATGTTCCGAAACACCGAATGGTGTTTGTCCAAAATACATAGATTTATAGCAAGCAGAATTGAACGTACATATATGTACATAATCGACTAATGTATGATATTCTAATAGCAATAATTGATTTCACTTCGATCAGAAACTAAGATTTAGTAGCTGTTTTCAGAATTTGTTGAAAAAGACATCATAATATTAGATGAGCAAATCCACTTGTCAATTGTCCTTCATATTACTTACCATAAAAATACATCATCCGATGTTAACGTCACATTGACGTAACCAGTCTTCTGTCAATAGAAGCTCAGTAGGTGCTCAACTTTCCGTTCCGTTCGAATTGGCGAGAGTTTCCACGGTGCAGTTTTCTTGCGTCTCTTGCTCGAAACGGTGTTAGTGGTTGCGGTTTAGATAAGTATTTATTACTTCGGCATTTCAAGAAAGTGTGACACGACGGTAGTTCTTCAAAGTTGCTAAATAATCCTCGAGTTTTCGCAGTGTGAGTGACATTTGGCGGGTTTTCGGAGCAAACGTGAAATTTGCAGTGCATGGATACAGTGCGCGGTTCGGAAGGAATTTAGTGAATGCCAAGTACTAGAAGGAAGTTCGATATGAATACATCCGTTAATAGCGATACGACTTTGCCTTCGACAAACTCCTCTCAGCAACTGGTGCCACCCGGTGTGGATCGCAGCAGTCCTGAACGAATCCGGCCCATAGAACCTCAAATAAGCGGAGGATTCCGGTCCGTGACCAAGGCAGAATGGTTTACGGTGATCATCCTATGCTTCGTTAACCTCATCAACTACATGGATCGCTTCACGATAGCAGGTGAGTTGACTCAACCAAATTGCAATTTCTTCGCTCGCGGCTCTCAAAAATGGTTAGACTACGTTGGAGATGATCAGTGGAAGGTCGGTTACTTTCGCGAAACTACTCCATCGCCATGTCAGCATATTCGTTGGGTCGGCCTTGATCTCGTGCTCGGACGCCGGTAAGACTACTACGGGGCCTGTAGATTACTGCACTTCGGTCCATTCTGCGGACATCGACTTTTATTGCGTCATCACGAGACGATCGGTTGATGCCGTATTCGAATCCCAACATCCGTTTGCAGTCACTCCTTATCTTACGTTAGTGGCAGAAGCAGGATGATATCATCAGCATAAAACTCGCGTGATAAAAGTTCTAAATGAATCGGCGCCTGACACAACTCGCGCGTATGGTTCAGTGCGTGTTTTGACTGTTCTTCCACTTTTCGAACATCCCGCCAATGTTGTACCTTACTTCAAACAATTTTATTTCTGTGCATATAAATTGATTCAACGAATCGTTGATGTATTTACTATCAATTAATTTTATTTTGTTTAAACATCCATAAATTATAAATCTCGAGAATTTGATCAATTTTTCGAATTTAAACAATTTCGTAAATTTATTTGACTACCATTCTAGTTCCAATGTCAGCTCCTAGATGTGGAAACTGAATTGTTTCTAAGAAGCAAGTTCTATTAAATCTGCATTATGAATCTGGTTCTGTAATAATTAAGATTTTTCCTATGCTAATAAAATGTTCCGAAGTGTGTCGTTCCAGCTCAAGTACTCAATAACTTTCCTTTTGCTTTGCTTTTGTCCCCTGCCAATATCAATAATGCGAGAATAAAGCTACTGTAGATGAAAATTAGATCAATGACGCTTAATCTATTCACTATAGTATATCCGAAGCCGGTAAGAATTACGGCCTTAATTTACAAGCAGATTGACGATTAATATCCAAGCATTACTTTAGATAGAAAAAGATTTAGGTGAGAGAAATAGTACAGGGTGGCTGGTGAATATTGCTATATGAAAAAACTTAAATAACTTTTAATTGAATTCACATAATTTATTTTTTCTTTACTAGTTTGAAAAATAATTCATTTTTATTTAATTATTTTATTGAATTTTAAAAATAATTGAATTTGAATGGCCCCACGCTCGATGATGCATGTGCGACATCTTATCAAAAAGTTATTCATTATTGCCTGGAAAGTTTAAACTGAAATTCCCTCAATTATCGTTCAAAGGGATTGCTTTAAGTCATTCAAATTTGTTAGTTTTGCTTTGTAAACTTCGTGTTTGCAATAACCGCATAAGCAAAAATCAGGCACAGTGAAGTCAAGAGACCTAGGGACAGAATACTGGGCAATTTTCGTTGCTATTCTATCGAGAACAGCTCCGGTTATGTAAGAAGTTGTCCCAGCTTGTTTAAACCATTCAGAGTTGAAAGACATTTTCTTTCGGTATTCTTCTCAAACAAAAAACTCTTTTGATATCTTTAAGTAACGGTCTCCATTGACCGTAACTGTAAGACCGTTTTCTACGAAAAACCAAGGCCCGACAATGGAGTTTGGTGAAACTGCACACCACACGGTGACTCGATACCGTCCCATGGGGTATTTGTGTGTAGGGTGACTCCATATTCGGCAATATTGTTTGGTAACATAGCCGTTTAGATTACAGTGGGCCTCTTCAGACATAAAAATTCATTTCAAAATTTTCTCGCCCTCTACCACCATTTGAATGTTCTTCTGGCAAAATTCAAAGTTAATCGGCAAGTCTAATGCCTTAAGTTTGCTTGTTAGTTGAATTTTATGAGGAAATAAATGTAAATCTTTATGCATAACTGTCTGCAATGACTCTGTGCTAATACCCATTTGATTAGATAAGTTTCTTGTCGAAAGTCCAGGATTGGCTTCTATGACAGCAGTTAAGTTTGAAAAATCTGGATGATACGTTGCCTGCAAAATGGATGCTTTTCTCATAGATTGTAATTTCCTAGCAATTAATTTTTTTCAATATCCATTTTTTCTGTTATATTCATCCACCTCGAATGGAAGTGACAGTAAAAGAAATAATAGTTGAGCGCTGTGACTCAAGAAACTGTCAAGAAAGTAAATCCTGGACCATTGTTGTGTCTTACAGGCGGAGCTGGGAAGTGCAATGGAAAGTTCAGGCAATCAATTGGCTTCAATGTAATCAAATATTCTGAGCTAGTATTGGCATTTTCACAGATTACCAATCGGCTATAAATTCCTTTGGTGATCCTTCCAGAATTGCTGGTTAATGCTGTGCTCCTAGGGGAAATGTCGAGAAATGACTGCTCTCTACAAATACTAATCCGAACACTTTGCTGGTATAAAGGAAAAAGATAACCGCAGGAAATATAAATCGAATAGTAAAGGCAGAGAAAGACTTGAAGCTTCAAGCGAGAATAGCGTTAAAGACTGGAGAAAATTAAATGAACTGGTAAAAACACAAGAAGGCACAGCTCAACTAACCGACAATTGAACAAACGGCGTTTCCGGAGGAATGGATAATATATTACCAGAAGACATCAAACTGCTTAAGGGGGATAGCCAGTGTGACGGCCGAAAAAATATGTGATTTTCGGGAATTTTTTTGAACAGGAAAATAAAGGACCTCGGGACTCAGGTTTTTTATTTTGTTAAGTGTACATTGAAGATTATTATCCTAAATTTTTATTCAAAAATATCAAATCGTTACGAAGGAATTAATTTTCTTGTCGAGCCCCAAAAACACTTCCCCCCTCCATGGACGCATCGATTTCTCATAAACGGGTCATCTGAATCAAAAAAAATTCAAATTGCGTTATGATCTGTATGATGTAGTTATCGTTGCACGTAGCCGATTTTTTTATTTCGATTTGAAAGAAAATGGTGACCAATTGAATTTTTTCCCCTTTTTGCTTTTATTTTTTGGATTGACAAACACTAAAAATTAAAATTTTCAAAATCGGCTACGTGCAACTTTAGCCACTATAATGTTTTTTTGAAAATCGGCTGTTACTTGTTTGAGTTATTAATGCGACAAGTTTAAAAAAAGTCGTTTTGAGAAAAACGCGTTTAAAGTGTTTAATATATTTTCGTTATTCTAAAATCATGTATCTCATGAAATACCCGCTCTCACTAAAGTGACTATAACTCCGAAAGTTTTAGGACAATTTTATACACATATTTTTGAATGTATAAACTTTGATTTAAGGCAAACAAACAAAATAAATTTTTTTGATTTGCCACAGTGGCTATCCCCCTTCAGGAACAAACATCTAAGATTTTAGTAGAAATGATAAACAACCACTTAAAGGCCGATACGTTCCCAGCATGCCCTTAATTTTCGAGATTAACACCAGTTTTTAAAGGGGGCTACCCTTTGGATCCTTCAAATTATCGTCCAATAGCTGTCACCAGTGTGTTAAGTAAAGTGTTTGAAAGAGTCATAAATGCTTGAATAATTAATTATTTCAAAAAAAACATCAGCTTTAGGTCCAATGCAGTATGGCTTCCAGGAACATAGAAGCACTATTGCGGCTACCCTTGATGCGGCTCGGTTCATAAAAATTATGTGACAGCAATTTTCGTCGACCTGAAAATGGCTTTTGATACCATTGAGCACGAAAGTTTGTTTCAGCGATTAGAAGAGTATAGGATTTGCATGAAATTTAAATCTGTTGCTAAAAACGATTTACTGGATAGGAGAATAGTGACAAAACAAGGAAGCTACACCAGTCAGGAATGTTCTATAGACAAAAGTACTCCACAGGGATCAATCCTAGGGCCTATACTTTTCCTTATCTATGTGAGCATTGTTCAAGATCTCAGGCTTTCTGGTAAAATAGTCTTGTTTGCCGATGATACACTCCTATTGTATGCTGGAAAAGATGAGTCAGCCATCCAAATTAAAATAAATATTTTTTTTAATAAGAAGCTTCAGTTAGTTTCAAAATCTTACATGCTAAGACAAGTGATGTGCCCTCCTCACAATTGAAGACGTGAACATTTTGGACCCAAGTTACTTTATTGACTTTAAGTCAGACAGCAAAGAGCAAAGCTATGGTCTGTGTTCTAGAATTACATTGTTCAATGTTCATTCAAAATAGTGTGAAAAGCAAAAGAAGTGGCTACGCAAGTTGTTTTTTCTACGTTAGAGATGGAAGGTGCAACAGGTCAGTTCTTTTCAATCGCTTAAATTGACGATTAGTTAGTATTTTTTTGCCAGCTTGTTGGGGTGATGAGCGAGGGCTGCAATATATTTTCCACTACGGCTCTTAATGTCCTCTAAAATCGTCTAGATTCGCAGGTCTTTATAGAGATTGGCGTTGCGGAAGTACCACAGGGCTCCGGTGATAGATCGAAGTATTCTTGATTGGGTCCTCTGGATGACCCAATCAAGATGTTTAATTTTTGATGGGCGAGCTGCACCCCATATCTATGAGCTATATATCCAAATTGGCTTTAGGACAGACTTTAGAGTAGAGAGAAAGTTTTGACATGCTATTGAGCATCCATTTAAAGTTTATGAATTTGAGCTTCAGTTGTTGATTTTTAGCTTCAATGTGCCGTTTCCAGGTGAGCCTCAGTTCAAGGTGCATTCCGAGATACTTTATTTCGTTACTTTGAGGTATAGGTACATTGTTTAGATATGCTTGAGGACAAGTCAGTTTTAGCAATGTGAAGGTAACGTGGATGCATTTGGTTTCGTTCATTCTGATTCTCCATTTTGCTAGCCATTCTTCAAGAAGTGAGATGTGGGCTTGCAGTGTACGGGATGCCGTAACTGGATCTGAATCAGTGCATAGTATGGTGACGTCATCCGCAAAGGTAGCTGTCGTTGTTTTGTCGCATATTGGGAGATCACATGTGAATATAGTGTAAAGTACCGGTTCCAAAACACTTCCTTGAAGTACACCAGCATTCACACGATGTTTATCGATAGAAGAGCTTTTGTATCTCACCTGCAATGTGCTGTCGGTTAGGTAGGAGACGAATATTTTGTAGAAGCTTTTCGGAAGCATTGATTCAATTTTGAAGATCAACCCTTCATGCCAGGCTTGAGTTACGTCTAAAAAGACAGTACTTCTTGACTTCAAATGCTATTTTAATGTCTGACGCGATTCGATGGACCTGTTGAATGGTGCTGTGATGTCTTCGAAACTAAAATTGATCTTCTGGATTTTTTTTTGCATCTTCTAGTATTGGTAGAAGCTTTTTCAACAGAACTTTCTCGAAAACTTTAGGGACGCATGACAAAAGACTAATAGGTCTGTATGACTTCACTTGAGAAGAGTCCTTACCATCATTATGATCTCGCCTGTTTTCCAAGCTTCAGGAAAATATCCGATTCGAAAGATAGCATTGAATAGATTAGAAAGCCAAGAGAAAACGATCGGTGGCAACTGTTTGAGCAAAGCATTGGTGATGAGATCAATTCCCGGAGAGTTTTTCGAGTATGTTTCCTGAATATTGATATCTTACACTTCCTTAGTCGAATTCTTGATTGGTTCTGAGTCCTGAGCATTGATATTAGGTGAAAAGTCACAGGTTGCCGTGGTGAAAGGTGTGAAAACCTGTTCTAGGTGAACTGCGAAGGCGGTGGCTTTCTCTGCGTCACTTCTGGTCCGTTGATAGTTCTTAGTGGGGCTTCCCTGATGGTAGGTTTGTTGATTTTTTTGATTGCTTTCCACAGCGAATAGTCGGCATTCTTAGTGGGACTGAGGCTCTCTAAGAATGAGTAAGTACCAGTCTGAGCTCACTAGAAGCTTTTTTGAGTCGTGCTTTAGTTTTAGGAAACTAGTGCAGCTGCCAATTCTTTCGTGCCAGTCTTTTTTCCTGCACTAAGATTTTTATCGATGAAGAGTATGTTGCTTTTCGAGTTGAAGGACGCAGTTCCATTTTAGGTGTCGCAGTGTCGAATGCCTCCAATTCGAATTGATGGAGTTCAACTGGAGAAGGTGGATGAAAAGATGTCTTCGACACGACACATCAACTACATCAGAAGTAAAATCGCACCATTTATCGCAACACTGAGAAAGCATGATTTCCTGGAAAAGCACACTAAACTTCTAATCTTAAATGCTTTTATCCTGACTACTATTAAATATGGAGCAGTCTTGTGGAGCCCAACAATTAAGTATAACATCGAGCTGATTGGGAGACTTGTCACTAAGGCGCTAAAAGTTTTTTTTTATGCTGCCGACCTTTTGTCCAACGGTCGCCGTGTACACTCGTTCAGGTTTGTTGAACATCCAACAGATCATTAATCTCGAAAGAGGAAAAATAATATACCAAATTACTAACAGCAGGCTAACATGGCCAGATATTCCTCGGACTGTTGGAGCGTAAACTAGCAGAGAAACCATGTCAGTCAGCAACCTTTCGGTTTGTACACCAAGAACGGATAGATTGAAAATGGATCCAATACAAAAGGCTTTAGTAAATTATGCACACGGACTGTGCATGCTGATAGAGTGATGGAGAGAGTGGAAGGAAGGAGGAAAAAAAAATCATGAGTCAGTATTCGTTTTTTCTTTAGGCGCATTTTACGTGTTTCTCACATTATTTCGTGAAAACACGAGAAAAAGATCTAAACAAGCTTCGTAAGTTTCTCTTTTTTGGGATTTTTCAGCATTTCATGAAGTATTTCCATAGAAAACCAACAGAACAGAACATGCATATACTTATTTCCCTGCTGCAAGTATCCTCACAGACAACACCACTGCCGCACCTCGTCTTTATTATCTGTCCAACTCATTTAAATTATTACATATAAATAGAAGCTGACAAATCCAACACGCTGGACAGAAAAATTCGCTACAAAGTCACGCCAAAATCGTCTCGCGAACGCTTGGGCACCTTGGTATAGGTTGTAGCCATTTCTGTTTATCACGAGCGAAGGGGTCTTCTAGCCGAAATCTGCATAGTCTATTTATTTACCTGTGTAAGAGTTTTCAACTGAAAATTAAAAAACACAAAATACAGCATATCAAAAAACAAAAAAATTAAATAAACTATTTCAGAATTGACTTTAAATTAATTTATTTTTGTCATCTTCCACCATTACAAAACCATCAAAATGGCGTGTAAAAATTTCAGTTATCTTTCCACCTTTAATGTCAATACTAATAATTTCCTAGTCTACCCTATCTTGTATCTATATTAAACACCCTCGCACGGAATAGGCGGCAATTTCTTCGTCGGACATTTGCAACACTTGTTCAATACCGAGCAAGAGATTCGCGTCAATTCCGTTAACAAGTAGTGCTCGACACCGGCAAGAAATGAAATCATCTCCAAAAACCGAGTAAGCGATGTTAGCATGACAACCGATGAATTTCCAATACATTTCATCCTGTTGCCAATATCCAGACATTTCTTCGTAAATCGACAGTTTTGCAACGGATTTCCTCTTCGACATCTGCATTTGCATTGAGCCATCACGTCTTTATTATTCAGTTTTTGATGTTCTTACAAGCGACTGATTTTTACAGGAAAATTAAGGATTATTTTTTTACTTAAAAGAACTCATCACGTTTCGATCAATTGCGACTCAATTATGACTGACAGGAATCATGACTGCCTGATAATATTTATAAGGTTCCTAAAAACATGAGAGTGTCAAGTAATTTGTTGAACGAGTTTTTGAACTTCTTAAAAATGACAACTGTAATGTGGGATTTAGAAAAGATGGAGCCAGCACTTGACGATCAACGGGAACATTAAACTTTGGGCTTAATCGAGCGTGATGTGTGCTGCATGACTGGAGGCTGTGCTAATGGACAATCATTTAACTGATAGATTGAATGCATTGAACAGTAACTGTCTGATAGACGTATAATTGGGGGTATCTAACTGATTCGATTTCGCTTTCGTACAAAATACCCAAGTAGATATTTCGTTGAATTAATTTACGATTAACTGGACTTTCACTTCTTAGTCGTCTCCATACATTTTTTTCAGTAATATCATGTATTTTTAATGTGACGATTCTCCACTGTGTAATGTCCGCAAGTTCAATGCTAATTATGCCGGTTTTGTAGGTATCTAATGTGATTGAAATGAATATGCAAATACATGACAGTAAGAAGCAACCTACTGTTTCTCATTCAGTGTTCACCAGTATGCTCAGCTCAGTCAGCGACTCGTTAAGCAGCCAGTGGTGCAATGGTAATCAGTTGGTATGCGTCATAGTGCAAGTTGAGTATACGGTGAATTCATAAAAAATGAGACCTTAACAATTTTTAACTTTGATTTTAATTTATTTATTTATTTCGCTATCTGGGTTTTGTACTTTTGGCAAGGGCTTGGATTCATCTTGAAAAATTAGCAAGTTATTGCTATTTTTTACAATAATTGTTAAAGTACCTGCATCATCATGTTGACCTCGACCGATATATTTGTGTGCTAAACGTCAAATCGAAACTTTAGGTAGCGAACTAAATGACAGAGTAATAGATGCTGCCCAGCAAATATTGTGAAGTTCGCATTGACAATCTATATCATTTTGAAACAAAGCGGTTTCATATAGCTCCCTGCAAACAAACTGCATTTGTCATTTGTTGCTTTGGTTTGAATCGACGATCAAACAGCTAGTATGGGCTAATTTAGAATGACAATTCCTTTTTAATTGTGGTGTTGCTGCTACTTGATCTTCTGACTTTTGCTCGCACTAACCATTAGGCCTAGATGTGTAACTTTTTCTGCTCTTTTTCTTCCTAGTTTACGAAGAAATTTACACGCATTTCGATCCTTCTTCGGTTCATAGGTTGGTGTTTCAGCAGTTACAATGCAATTTCATTGCACTGGAGATGAAAGTTTTTTCTCATTAAACTTTCAAAGATACTAAGTTGCGAATGCCCGAAGCTTGTTATTTATTTTTTCCACAACAGAACAGTCCTGACTCATAAGTTCGTTGGCACTTATTTTCGGCGGTAGTTTTCTTCCTGTAGCAATAAAATAGCGTAACCTGTAACATTAATTCCATTAAGAATTATCGGCAACATCTACTAACAAGTAAAATATCTGGTGCTGGCAGCCCTGAGCTAGCACCACAACCAAAAATATACCAAATCTGCTTCACGTTGAGTTAAACCCACCCTGTGAATTTCGTTTCGATTGAATGACTGCGCTGGAAGTTATGGGAGTGAATAGAACTTTAGAGTTACCACCCACAAAACTTTTCAAATTTTCGAAACCTAAATATTTGTTGTTAATTGTCATTGCAGGATCATTCCCATTTAGAAATTTAATGAAAACATCGCTCGATAAAGAAATGTCAATAAATTACGAAATTCATCATAGCTGGCAACCCTTTCACAATTTTTCAACGAAATTCCTACAGAATTAGAAACGCAACAAGATCCACTCATCACATGAATTTCGTTTTGTTTCTGTTACTGCATCGGAAGTTATAGGGGAAACCCCTTATTTTCCTGAGCAAATTTACAATATTTAGGAGACAAAAATTGCAATAGCTGGCAGCCCCATACCAATTTTTCAACCAAATTTCAATGAAATCTGTTTTAGAGTAAGATTCTCCTACTGTGTGAATTTTGTTAAAATCTGTTGGCTAAATCGGAGACTATAGTCCAAAAACCAGTTTTTTTTTCTCGGCGTTTTTTCAAAATGGCACCATTGCCACAGTATTGCTTGTATTTCAAAATCACTTCTATCGAACCTGGTCCTAGCTAATACCAACATATCCTGTAAATTTCATATTGATCGCTTTATCCGGTTGTCAGTCCTCATGAACAGAAGTTTTAATTGTTGAAAATAAAGGTAATTTGATGATGGAATTTTGGAAATTTTCATTTGACGCGTTGGGCAAAAGTCAAAATTTATTAATGATTTGAATTTCTTTTCAAAAATCAAAAACATTTCAGAAGGGTTGAAACATTTCAGGAGCCTGCCATAGCTACAGGGTTGCCCGCACCGTCTTGAAAGTCCATGTGTGCAAAGTTTTAGTTAACATCAATACGCTCTGCAAATTTCACGACGATCCACTGTTTTTGTCAGAGATTATGATAAATGGATATTTGGAAAAAAATCCTTGTCTACTTTTAGGCACTCAGCGCTCACATAAGGCTCAAAATTTAGCAAAAATGTACTCTGCATAGAAATATAAGGGTACTTGAAAATTCACTAAAATGTCCGCCGCCACCAAATGGTTAAATATGTCTCAATTCTAACAAATCATGGACCTACCTGTTGTATAAATCTCCACAGATTATCTCCCTTAATCATTTTACTGATACACACACATATATATATATATATATATATATATATATATATATATATATATATATATATATATATATATATATATATATATATATATATATTTATTCTTATATGTTCATATACATTCAAAATCAGTAAAAAAACACAATTTTAATTTTTCCGTCTGTGCGTAAAACCTTATCGTCAGTTCCACAACCCAGTTTCTAAGTGGTTCCAACCCTGTCTTTTGATAGAGAAGCGCAGAAGTTTTCGTTCGAACATCTCCGCTTCTGCCATGGCAGATTTTGAACAGGTAATCCAAGATGGGGATGCATATTGGCCGAATATGTATCTTATAGCAAATGGATTTAACCTTTGTCGTGATGTCCATCTTTTTGTTGAAAAGATGTCTGCTGCACTGAAATGCGGACTTCCCTAGCGTGCTGGGTCTCATGCTGGCGCTTAAACTTATCTTGCATTTAAAATTTTTTATATATCTGTGTCTTTTCCCATGATTTTTTGTTCGATCCTAAGTTTAATTATAAACTTAACAGTTTCGCAAGGATCGATCGTAGTCCTTTACAGTAGACACTTTTTACAAGAGTGATACCCTCAAAGATGTATCAATTGAGCTACTGAGGCCAAGTATTAATCATCTTGTTATAAAAACTTATTGTCTGCTGAGTCAATGGTCAAATGAGACCTCGAAACTCGAATTCAAGTACACGAAAAACACTTGAAGCATACACCATTAGCGACCTATTCAAAATTTACTCTAATAGTTGAATATATTTTACTTGACCCTTCTAATGAACGAAAACGTTTTAAAGTAAATATCAATAATATGCAAAAGATTACGATGCATAAGCTAAGGACTAATTCATATTAGAAACGAGGTGTTAAAACATAGCAATTCTGCATATTCTGCCCAACAATCGCCGTGAAATCCTTCAAATAATGGTAATAATATGTCAGATTGGACTCTGTTCTCAGATCGAAAACATCTAACATCGAAAATAACGCAAAAATAACGCCACTGTTTCATATGAATGCTAGTTTTCTCACACCCGGAGCAAAGATCAGGAGACATCGTATGATTCTAAAAGTGTACTTCTGTCAAATAAAATAAAAAAATGCCAATACGCTATGAACAACAAACTAAGCTGCACGCTTTAACTTGCGGGAAATGCCAACATTTATTTGTATTTATAGAATCAGACTTGACAAAATAATCTTTTTGAAAACAACATGCTCTCATATGAGTACAAAAATCTTTAAATAGTGAATGCACTTGTCCTGGCGCTGTTCGTACGCTTCGCATGCATATGTCGCCTGATGGATGGTGCGATTTGGTGGAGACAAAACAACAACAATGCAACATTAAAAATATCAGCTGATTTGATTCGATTGGTGCGCAAGTTGCGTAGATTGATTAGTGATTAAGTGAATGGCATTATCATAGTCTTTACTAACAGCGGTTGACCAGATCAAAAAGATTTGATGTATTTTGCTGATTATAAC
The DNA here is from genome assembly GCA_963978885.1 of Nemotelus pantherinus. Lineage (NCBI taxonomy): Eukaryota > Metazoa > Arthropoda > Insecta > Diptera > Stratiomyidae > Nemotelus > Nemotelus pantherinus. The sequence continues at coordinate 258,612,120 of OZ022264.1, read as the reverse complement.
TTCAGATCAACAATATTGGTGCTTGAATAATAAAAAAGTTAACTAACAAATATACCTATATTTTAAGGGGGCAGGTACACTTAGAATTTTGAGAAAATCGATTTTGTTTTCTTTGCATTTTCTAAAAGTAGCATATTTCAAGAGCATTCTCTGCAAATTTCAGTCGAATCAGACAATTCTTTATGGAGATAAATAACTTTGAATGAAGTCGTCTCTATTGCATAAAGCGTTTTTCGCATGCTTTAAAAGCATTTTTCTCGAAACTATGTTTTCGAAGTCGGTGATCACTGTAACTTGAAAACGGCTTTAACGATCAGCATGAAATTTTCCTCACTTATTTTATATGTAATTATCCTCCGGATGAACGAAGGATTTTTTGATTGGCCGATACACTTTTTTTCAATAGTCGAAAATGTGAGTGAAATTTTGGTCGAAAATTTAATTTTGAATTTCACCAACCGCCATTTTTCGAAAAATCAAAATCTGCCAAAGTCCTTCGTCCATCCGGAGCACTATGTCATTAACTAATAATCCCAGAATTTTTTTTATTTCGGATGATCCAGTGACAAGCTACAGTGATCACGGCAAAACAATTTTTTTTTTGGACCCCTCGAAAATTTACTCTATTTCGACTAATTTTCAAACTTTGTTCCTTAAACAAATTACAATAGCTTCTACAAATGTATTTCTTTCAAGTAAAAAAACATTTGTTATTAATTATTTTAATGTGTGTCTAAAAAAAATCCTGAAAAAGAGCTCTTTTTGGACGTCCCAAGTGTACCTGACCCCTTAATTCGATATACGATAGAATACTACTTATTACACCTTTCAGTACAAAATAAATTGATGAAACTCTTTCCATGAAAAACTTCTTGTAAATCAACATTTTCTTCTCCGCGATAATACCACTACTCCAGGTTTGGTACATAATTCAATTCGACATGTGGAAAAATTTGAATTAGCGTAATTTCGGTTTTATACATACTTACGTTCATGCTATAGCGTTTTTATTGTACCTATCTAGTGTGTGCTAGATTTTTTTTATTGCTGATAAATAAATTGCATCAATTTCAATTTCACAAATACTATCACAGAATTGCTCAGCGTGCATTTTCTTTGCTCATACGTAACATATCCGTTATCTTTAGATTGTTTCAAATCGAAATTTCAAGTTCACATGATAAGCAATTGTTTAAGTCATATTGCTGAGTGTCATTCGCATTAAAAAAAAAATATATCACCCTACGTACACATTTTATGGAATGATAAAACTTGATTTTTGCGTAAAATAGATCACCATCACAAATTATGCATGAAACAATGTATGATAAATCACAAATTTATCTGATGACAGGCTCAGAATAAAACAGATTGCCCCAATGGTCGCACAGTGAATGAATCATTGGCTACAGATTACAAAAATACGTACGTATGTACATGCATACGTATGCAATGTATGTACGTCGGATACATATGAACATCAATAATAAACAGATGAGTTGCATGTAGGATGTTTAATTCAACAGTCATTAGACTGCTCGTTGTAAACATCATTCGATTATCAATCGTTTATTTTTAGAATATGTTCGTAGGTCAAGCAAATTAAAAAATGGCAACAAACTAAACGATCTGTTGACTGAACCGCAACGGAATCACGTGACTGGAGACGCGGCGCTTTCTTGATCATGAAAGATTTGTGACATTGATTCCATTCTTGCCACAATATGAAGTTGTTTTGACTGATTTTACGGTTGAAAAGATTTGGACGTTGCTTTCACAAGGTGTATTTGAAGTTTCTACCAAACATTCTAAAACTGATTATTTCAAAGTCCCGATCAATTTTTTGCAAATGTTCAGAATCTACAAAACATTTGCAAATGCAAATGTTTTGCAGATTCGGCGAGATTATCCACCAAATCGACCACCCACTTCAAAAAGACCCACATGCGATCGCGAAAAATTACTCATTGCATATTATGGTGACTCCAATGACGCAACAGCTAAAAAGAAAACAAAATGTTCACTCGAAAATAGATTCTCCTGTCTACGGTGATATTTGTGCTACTTTCCACTAAAATTGCTGCATAATCTTTTCGCAAAAATTCGCCGACTTCGAATCGAACGAGAAGCAATTTTATTTGTCGAATTTTCTGCCAACTTGCATTATTTTCGCCGAATATTTTGGATGTTTTGGGCTGACGCGGCGTGGCATCTTATTTATTTTTACACCAGCGCGATATCTTGGTATCGGTGCCAAGCCTTCGCGTTTCTATGAATAACATTATCGCAACGCTTGCCTTTGATTGGCGCAGGCCGATCATACGATGTGCTCCAACATGTGAGCTTTTTACTGTGTGAAAGCAGCCGCCGCCGCCACCGCCACCCTTGGGGACGTGAATCGACGTCAGCCGAGCTACGGCATGATATCGGTATTTGCACAGTGTAGAAGTTAAGTTAACGTAACTCCGTTTGCTCACTTGTTGCAGAAGAAATCCATCTCAAGTGGTTGGGTCTGAGCTCAGAGGCCTTACGGACATATGTACGTATGTATTATGTACACGTAGCTCGTCAGTGAAATAAACTGCCTATCGTGTTTGGTCTGCTGATTTGTGGTTTTAATAATGTTGGGAATTTTACATTAGTTATTTGTAGGAGCAGTAGTCGTTACGATGCTATATTTGTACTACTTAGCTAGTGCGGCCATAGCAAAGCCGATGTGTCATCCATTGATAATTAACGGAAGTGTGAAATACCACAACTTTGCATACGCTCACGATTTCGTCTATGCTAGCGACCCAAGTCAAAATTTGAAGTTTTTATTACGAACTGACTAAATTACAATAAGTTCTAGATATCTCCAATCTACAGGGTGGTTTATTATGAGGTTTGGTTTTTAATCTCGAATAAAAGGCGTAAAGTTGAATTCTATAGTAAAAATTTTATTGTGAGTCGAAAAAATAATCTATGACATTTACTTTTAAAGATTATCTCATTTAACCCTAGATACATAACGTGAGTCAAAACGACTCACGCGTGAGACGTATTCATCGGTATTTTTCCAACCATTTTATGAATTGCATCGCCTGTTCGAACTCGGCCAGAGCCCCAAAGTTGTGCACGTGTGCTATAGGTAAGCGTTGTATGAGCCTAGTTATAGTAGCAACGTGAGTCAAAATGACTCCACGTTATGTGATTTGTAACATTTTGAACTTACGAAACCGAATTATTTTTCGATTGTTTTCGTTTATTTTGAACATGTAAGCTAAATCTTTACCACAGGAGCGTTATAAATTAGCTATAGTTGAAACAATTCGTTCAAATAAAAGGGAAATACCGGAAGAGCTAAAAAATACTAGTTCTAGACCTGTTGGAATCTCAATGTTTTGCTATGATGGCCCGCTAACTTTATTGTCATATAAGCCCAAACCTGCAAAGATGATATATCTACTAACATCCTGTGACGAGGAGGGTGTCCTAAATTATATCTCCGGAAAACCAGATATGATTGAATTCTACAATCAAATAAAGGGAGGAGTTGATTCGTTTGATCAGATATGTTCCCAGATGTCATGCAGCAGAAAAACAAACAGATGGCCTATGGTATTATTTTACAGAATGCTGAATATGGCTTTTGCCAACAACTACGTCATTTATTGCCACAAAATGCTTTCCAAAAAAGAAAATCCCTTAATAGACGGGCATTTATGGAGCAGCTGAGCACTGACTTAGCAAAATTATGCATGGAAAAAAGGCTTGAAACTCCTTCTCTGAGTTGGAATTTGCGCCGAAACATTCAAAGCATATTACCGAATCTTCCTGCTACGTACTTGAAGATGAACCTCCTGCAAAGAAAAGGTAATACTGTACCTTTTGCCCGTGGAAACTCAGAAAAAATTCAGGGAAAGTGCGAAAAATGTAAAAAAAAAAAACCGGTCTGTAAGGGACATAAAGTGTTGACATGCTCAGACTGTATATAGTTCCTATTTGGAGACTGATGTGTTAATACTTTGGTTCTCATGCTTTATTTTTATGATTATTGAAAACTTAAATATTATTAAATATTATAATAATCATTGCTAGTCCTTGTTTGGGCTTTACCCAAAGAAAAAGAAATATATTTTTTTAGTGTCATAATTACAATGAATTTTAGTTTTTAATTTAATTTAAATAAAATAAAAATAATACAAATTGAAAGCTATTTTTTTTATTTGTTAGATTAATGTTAAGGTATAATTATAACGACTGGTCGACTTTGCGAGTAGCAGAAATCTCGTCGTAAGCTCCACGTGCTTCCCGCATCGTGACATCCATAACAGGACATGGGCATCCCCCGACGGCCACACCTTTAATCAGATTGATCATATTCTGATTCAGAAAAGGTGGGCCTCTAGTATTTTAGATGTGCGAACCTTTCGTGGAGCCAACTGCGACTCCGACCACTACTTAGTCAAGACTCGATATCGATGTCGAATATCACTGTCGTATGAAGCCAGAGCAAGCTCAAGACGCAAGTTCGATGTCGACAAGCTTCGAAACAAGACGATGGAAGCCGAATATAGATCTGCTCTGGAAATGGAACTAGCTTCCACGCCTAACACCACGTCTATCAACGAAGTTTGGACTACTATCAAAAGCGCAGTGAACGCAGCAGCCGAAAAAGTAGTGGGATATACAGCCGGACAACGCAGAAATGAATGGTTTGACGAGGAATGTCAAGCCGCGTTGGATGAAAAGAATGCGGCCTACAAAATCCACATTGAACGACCGACTAGAGCCAAGAAAGAAAAATATGACGATCTTCGGAGAGTAGCTAATAGAATAATTAGACGTAAGAAACGAAAGCATTTTGACACCATGCTGAATAACATGAATGACAACTTTATGGCTAACAACACTCGACAAGCGTACAAAGTAGTGAGACACTTAAAGCAAGGCTTTAAACCACGAACTAGCCTATGTAGGGCTGTCGATAGAAGCATCATAAGTGGCTCAGAACAGGTGAAGGAAAGATGGGCGTCCTATTTCCAGCAATTACTGAACGGAAATGTCCCCGCACCCGACGAATCGCCATCCTTAATTGGCACATACCTTGAGAGTGCGTCATCTCACCTTCCTACACTAGATGAAGTCCGACAAGCCATTGACCGCTTGAAACCCAACAAAGCACCGGGCATTGATGGGATCCCCGCGGAGCTCCTGAAGACAGGCGGGATTTAAGTTTTAATGGCAATCCATGGATTGGTGACAGGCATATGGCAACAAGAAACGATGCCGGATGAGTGGCGAAAAAGTTTTATATGTCCCATTCACAAGAAAGGAGATAAATTACTATGCGAAAACTACAGGGGCATATCACTACTTTGTACGTTGTACAAGCTCTTGACAAAGATTTTAGAGTTAAGGATTTCCCATCACGCTGGGAAAATTCTTGGTGAATATCAAGGTAGTTTCAGACGTGGAAGATCGACAACTGACCAAATATTTGCGGTCAAATAAATTTTGGAAAAATGCTGGGAATTCAACATTGATGTCCATCAAATATTCGTTGATTTCAAACAAGCGTACGACAGCATCAACCGAACTGCATTATATAACATCATGCTGCAGTTCAGAATCACAGCAAAGTTGGTACGACTGGTGAAAATGACCATGACCGACTCCACGTCACAAGTGCTGATGACCAACTCGTTTTCGACGAATACAGGACTAAAACAAGGGGATGGATTAGCTCTGGTACTCTTTAACTTAGCGCTTGAGTATGTCATCAGAAAAATGACATACTCTTTTATTTAAGTCGACACAACTAGTAGCTTATGCTGATGAAATCAACATTATGTCACGTTCGTTCAACGACGCCGAGGTAGTATTTGTAGCTCTAGACGAAACCGCCAAGGAAGTTGGTCTTCAAATTAACGACCAAAAAACAAAAGTTATGGCTCAATCAAGGAATAGGACGCCAATAAGACAAAACATAACGATAGTGGACTATAACCTTGAAAAGTAGACAACTTCGTGTACCTAGGGACGAACCTCTCGAAGGATGGGAATGAGCTTGACGAAATCAAACGACGGATTCAATTAGCCAATAAGACATTTTTTTCGGTGCTTCCCACTTTGTGATCTCGATGCGTACACAGGAATACGAAGCTTCGCATCTATAAAACAACTATCAGACCTGTGCTATGCTATGGAAGCGAAACCTGGACAATGACCTAGGCGTCTGAAAAAGCCTTGAATACGTTCGAGAGAAGGGTATTGCGAAGGATCCTCGGTCCAATACGGGAAGAAGATGGATGGCGAATCCGATACAACAACGAGCTGTATACCATATATGACGAGCTACGTCGAACGAATGAGCGACAATTGAATCTCCAAACGGTCTCTCAAAGGGCGAGCGAGCGGAGCCAGGCCAGTCGGTAAGCCACGCAAGCGCTGGGAGGACTCGATAGTTGCTGACAGCAGGTCACTTCTGGGAGCACCGAACTGGAGGACGCGGTCACTGAACCGAGACGAATGGAGGCGAAGAATTAAGGAGGCTAAGGCTGGATTCGGGCTGTAGTGCCCCGATGATGATGAAGCATTTGTGGGATTTGTTGGAGTGGAAAATCCGGAAACGCACCATAACTGCTAAGCACATTTTTTTTACAAAAAAAAGTAATCGCCGAAGAATGCGAGAAAATAAGCAGTACAGAAACTGCTAAACTCGAGTATTCGATGCAAAAACGGCTTATGGAAGTTATAAAAAGGAAGATACAACGAGCTATTAATTAATATTTAATCAGTTTTAAAATTAATTTGCAATGAACTAAAAAAATTTATACGCAGACTTTTTGGTTGTCAAAAAACTTTATTTCTTTAATTTTTGAATTTTTATAATAAACTTACAGCAATGCACTTTATAGTAAGATTAATAAAACAAATTATAGTTTCAATAAAAAAAAATATGTTCATTCAAACATTTATATTTTTATTCATTTTTCATGAAGAGAAGAAAATATTAGCTTATATACCCAGACTTTTTCTTCTAAGTGTGGTATGTATCTGCATGCTGCAGAAAAACACAAATCATTGAATATCTCCTACCTTACTAAAATGTAGATAGAGCATTTATGCGTAGTACGGCAGCATACATAACATATACATATGCACATATTTCGATGCAAATTCAATGTTAGATTTTCACCCCACTTGTAAAAATATTGACCTACTGGTTATTTCCTTATACTATCTAATCTGCCGTTCTGCGCCATAAGTTATGTAGGTACTTACCTTCGTCGATGCTCACCACATATGTACATTTGAATGTATTGGTATAAAAACCGTGAGATCGATAATACATTAAGTTATCCTAGTTTCGTTATCTTATCAGTGTTTAGTAATTCCCAGCAACCATTAATTTATGGATAATTATATTTCAAAGGGTGATTCTCACGTTATTTGTAAGCCATTTTTATGAAAATTGCAGCAAAAGAGCAAAAAAATTAATATATTATTATCTATACGTTTCAAATAAAGAATAATGCTCACATACTATTTCTTTTCTTTACAGGTAAGCTGAACGCTCTCGGAAATAGTTTTTAATCGGCTGAAGGTTAGCAAACATTTAAAAAAAATCATAGATGCAATCTCGTCACAACAAAATATCTTTAGAAATTCATTCACTAGAACGCTTAAGTATTTAACTGCTAATAAACTATGCTTACCCTTCAACCGAATCATAAGCAGAAATACAAGTATGTTTAAGAAAAAGGGGCCCGGTAGCTCTACTCGCTAAGGCGTCAGGCCGAAAGACGGCGTGCTACGGGGCCTGCGGGTTCGAATCCCGCGCAGGGCCATTGCTGTAAGTGTGAATGCGTGTGATTGTTTATGAGGTTGGCAAATGGGCCCAAGCTGGTGGCCGCGTTCCCGACAGCCCTCTTCACTCATCTAACCTAACCTAATGTTTAAGAAAAACCTAAACTTATATCCAGCCAGTTAGCTTGTAAGCATTTGTTCTACAACTTTTAATCTTATTACTTTTTTGACTGGCAATATATTTCGCATCATTGCTTTTTATTTTAATTTTTCACAGTATTTGGACTTTTCCTTTTGTATTTTTGATTATTTATGATCTTTAAGTAATATTAAGCGCATATGTAACGGTTTCTTACTTAGTATCTAATGTTCCTATGCGTTGCCAAATAATCCAAGAAACGACCCTAAAATTTTCGCTTCATTATTTTCCTCCTATGTATCTTTAATTAGCTAAGTTTCCATAAGTTTTACTATTTTGCACACGCCATTATATCTAGTGAGCATCTTTCGTATTCTATTATTTTACATTTGTTAATTAATTAGTCTCATATTGTCATAGAAATTCCCCATGCTCCGTAAAATATCCTTTTTGCTTTATTTGATGCATTTAGCTTAGAAACAGTTTGCATTAATTTTTGGATGAACTATGTTAGTGCCCTAGTAAAGTGAGAGTTTTGTTAAATGGCAATATAATATTCTGTCTCAATAATACCACCTTTCACTTAGCTCCGAGTAGGTACCTGGATCAAATCAGGAGCAAAGTGAGGCGTTAGACTAATCATCTCATACTCTTGAAAATTTCGGTCAAAAATTGTGTCTCAGTCTAAACTCACACATTGGGCTCCTATTATGTATGGATATGTTACTCAATGATTGTGGAGGTTTCGTTCGGATGAGTACCAATGGTTTAGAATGATGAATCTCGTTAAGCGCTATAAGCAATTTTCATTTAGGCCGTCCAGCTAAGGTCCTAAGGCTGGAACTTACTTACAAAAAACAGTGAAGTTATTCACCAATTTACGAAAGTCTTCAAGACAATATCTAACCAATTATGAACAGGTACCTAGGTTTTGAAGGACGGTCATTAAAATTAATTTTCCAATAGGTGATCATTGTTCCAAAATCATTTCCTAGACCTCCTGTTGGTTGGGAGACCTAAATAATTAAATAACGCTTCTGTGAGCTGCCGCACACACTATTCTTGTGGAGCGCATAAATGGCTCAGTGGAGCTACCTGCACATCCAAGTTACCAAATTAGTCCGTTGTCATGTCCAACTGTCTGTCCGTAAAATCTGGTCTTTAATTTCACAACCAGGTCTCTAAGTGGCTTCAGCCCCCAATTCTAATGCAGGAGAAGGTTGTTTGGGCAGTCCTTAGTCACCGAGTTGTAAAACCTGCCAAAGCAGAAGCACAATATAGTCTCCTTTCGAATACCTTCGCTTCTGCTCTAAATGCATAAGTCACGATAGGATAGATGAACGTCTACTAGCAACCTTCTTTTCTTTTCTGCTGTCCTTCTTATGAAAGGGAACAAACAATCTTGGCCACTTTTCAGTAACTGTTGTTCAGAGCGTTCTTAAATACAGCTTAATAATGAAATTAGAGATTTCATCTTTTCTAGAAGATTTCTTGTTTGTTGAACTGCACGCCAATTGCACCAGATACCTACTATTATCAAAGTAGAACTGATCAGCTGCATTTTGTGCATCATTCGAAGGATTTTCCAGGCTTTACGTCTTCTATTTTTTTGCTTTCACCACGTGAGTGTCTTCCCAGGTACTTCAGTTATTCGCAACATAGCCAAAATTTTGACAGTTAAATGTAGTGTTTTGACTGTCAAAATTTCCTTATTCTATAGGCTTTCTCCCAGATCACTCACTGCCTGAGAATGAAATGTGTGCCAAACACAGCGGCTAGCTTCTGGAAGACTCAATTCAGATCCCGGACTGGGGCGTGAAATCTTCGGTCGTTTCAGCCTTACTGAGTTTTCGGTCTTAGCGGGTGAGGAAGTTTAATATTGAGTTAAACTTCAAGGTAGATAACAGCGCCATTAGCTCAGAATGTGTATCCGCAGGTTTAATGCGCCTATGCGGTTGGCAAGTGACTTGGGTATTTTTATAGCTGTAGCATAGGACGTCGCATTGCGATCAGTTCAGTTTTGATGAGTTCAAAGGCCTTCTTGTGATCTTCTAGGGAGACACATAGGATGAGTGGTCGATCATTTTGAAATAGTTTTCCTGTGGACCTCGATTACAGCAGCGTAGAGCTCTCCAATGAACTTGGGAATGTTCTTCTTATAGGCCATTTTTGGGGAACATTTGGGCTTTTCGTGTTATGGATGGGATTGGAAGAGGGTTTTGTAATCTGAGTTTTTCGGGAAAAAAAACTTACATTTTCCTTTATTTGTAAGCTGTCATTCGTCGTGCTGCCAACTAAATCTGTTACTTTAAGTGCACTGAGAGAAAAATCTTGGTAAAATCAACAATTTTCCTTAGTTGTTTTTGCGTCAACTACTGGCTATAGTTAAAACAAGCATAAGAAAATTGTTGATTACTTTTATGTACCATGACGCGTGGCTGATAAACAACGCCTGTGGTGCAAAAAAGTAAGCAACCATAAACTATGGTATTCCAACAATGTACATAGTACGAAATAGTAAATGTCTATAGTCTGTGGAGCCCCAACAATTATAAGTGATTGTTGATTTATGTTTTTTGAATTTAACAGTTTTAGAGTGGTTCACTTACTATGAAAATTGTTGATAATTCAATATTTTGGAGTGTTAAATGAACTGATGCTCATTTTTCTATAGATCAACTATTTATCGCACTTATAAACCAATTAACACAGTGGAATTTGTGTGGAATTTCATTTGTTGAGTAAGCCTATTATCCTCCATTTTTAACATGAAAAGAAAAAGATGGAAAAAAATACCGTTTAGTATTGGCAATTCATACCAATTAACTAACACTTTTTCTACAGCAAATTCAGATAGACTCCTGTAAAAAGGTTGCTTGACAAAAATTCTAACTAGGATTACATGAACACGGTATTTCATCATCGTCAAATGTTTCTTGATTTCTTAGCGAGTCGTTATCGACGAATCTTTCATTTATTTCAAAAGCTAGATATAAATTAGACCTAATATTATTTCTAAATTAGAAAAAAAAATATGCACATTAGATTAAAGAAAAAATTGCCGGCATATTCTTCGGAATATTTAGTTTCATTTGCATAATATACAAATATAGATAGTTCGCGTTGGTCTGGCCTAAATGTTAGCGAATTAAAGAAGTTTAATTTAAATTTATATATAATAGTACAGACGTTTTCGTACAACGGCTGATAAATTTCAGACGAATTAGTTTTTTCAGCTATGTAATAGTTTATAGCTCATAAAGATCACGTAAATTTGAAGAGAACCCAAAAAAAAAAAAATTTTTTTTGAAAAATATGCTATCTTGCCTGACTTGTCATGCCAACTTGATGATATCACATGTCTTAGTCATGTAATTTAACATCTAATATTTATACCTTACCTGTATTTTCAGTAATAACAGCTGTCAAAAAATTATTTCCATATCAATGCCACACGAAAAACCACCATTTATCCTTATCTGCCTTCTTTATGCAAAAACAATATTTTTATGTTCGTATTACATCGACCAAAAGCTAAGTATGATCCTCCAATTGAGTGGTCCGATAAGCAGCTTAGCCCTTTTCAACGCTCCAAATGCAAGTAGCCAGATAGAAGAGTTTACAATGAAACTCTTAACGACTTTCTTTCCCAACCCCCATTTCTTTCTCCCTTTCCCCTTTCTTTCTCCCTTTCCCCGTTCTTTCTTTACATATCAATATACATATATTTACAATACATGTGAATTATTTGTAGGAGGTAATTAAATGTATATTTAAATAGGAATTTCGCGGCTGAAATATTTTCATATGAAATAACAATAATTACGTTTAGTCACGTTAATTACGAAAATAAAATCAAATTTCCTACTAAAAGCACTTGCCATGTTTGGCGTTCGTCACCCGACACTTTCTTTGCATACAGCTTTACGTTTACGCATTTAGAATGCCACGACGCAGTTCAATCGCAAATATCGTTCGGATTTCAGAGTGTTTTTCGAGTTAAACTTTCCAATTAAATTAGGTGAAATTAATTGACGTACTCGTATTTCTGCCAATACGCAATAAATCAGATGCTAAATCAAATATTTTATTCTCCGGACTTAAAGTCTCAATTATTTTGCAATCTTTCTATTTTGTTCGTGAAAGCATTTCAATGTCAACTGTTTCGTCGCACTATCATGAATCATTTAGTATTTCTGGATAATTATTAATAAACTGATGTATGTATATTTGAAGATTCAGATGATTTTTTGATGATGCATCCAGATTGAGATGAATTAGTACTGGTATTATAATATTTTAAGAGCTATAGAACAAGGCGTACAGTCCAGGATTGGAAATTCTTGCATTTTTGCGTCTAATCAATTAGAATTCAAATTATGGAGAATAAGAAATAATGACGAATCGTTTTGTTGTTGTAAAATATTGCATTATTCTCGTAAACTTATTTTTGACTGCACACAAAAAGACAATAATAAAACAAAAAAACTGAAACTCAATTCAAAGCCAATGCAAAAAAAATTAATACCAATTCATATGACTAAGATAATTAGAAACAAAGAATTTTTTACAAAAGTGACGATTTTAACCCTTAAAGTGCATACTTCTTATTCTTAGGAATCACGTAAAGTACACACTTGGGTGTCCGACACCCTGACGTGTTCTATGCTGATTTGCTTTGCCGCTATGGAATATATTATTACAAACAAATTATGGGATGTACTTTAAAAAATCTCCTTCAAAGTTATGTAAATTTCATATTAATTTATTAATTTTTGATTTGTTTAAAAAATTGTTGAAAGAAAAAAAGTTGAAAAAATTGCTTTTTTTAACTTAATGTTTTTGGGTGTCAGGCACCCACAATGCACCTTAAGGGTTTTAATTTAAACATAAACAAATATATTCAACAACTTTTAAAACATAAGAAAACAGATAAAGAATGAATTATAATTGTTTTCAATATTTTTCTTGAACTGAACATTTTCAATCAAACGTATAATCGCATTTATCACACATAAAATGTCCTTTTTCGCCTTTTGTACAATAATTGTGATGTCGCCCAAAACAAAACACAATTTCCTTTACTAAGAAATGCTACAATTAAATTTTTAAATGATAATGATCTTCCAAGTGCTGGGCACACAGCACGCGTGTTTTGGCGTCGCGTGCGTCGAGAGAATGGTATTGTTTCAGCCATACAGTGTGCGATGCGTCAAAGTGATTCAATTTCGACCGCGGCAGCTAGGCTCTAGATTTGCACGAAATTACAAAATCGCACGAGCGATGATGACAGGCGCGCTTTTCGGGTTAATTTTGGTTTGCTACGTTGACATGACAGGTAATAAATGGTCGTAGATCGTGTCGTTGTTAACGTATTGGCGTCGTTGGCGTTTTAGTTTTGAAATTTTCGAAAATGTGTACTTCCACTTTGCTCAAGCTAAATTTTTCAGAAGGTATTTATTTATTCTTCTCTATGGAAAATTGTCAATATTTTCCAGATTCTTAAGTTGGAGAACATTGTGTTTGCAATCAGTGCTGTCGTCTTATTGCAATTGCAATATATCTGCTTTAATTTGCAATATTTTAGTCCTATCTATCGGTATCGCACATAACTGGTTTCAGGGACCTCTTCCAAACGGTGGGTTACAATAAAGTATACGAATAAATAAACCTTTTTTTCATATCTGAGCAACGAACCTTTTATTCATTTCTGAGCAACATGAATTTAATGAAGATAAGTCGACCATCTTCAACTTAATGTCGCTTAATTTTTGATGTGGGCTTTCGTTTCAGTTTTTCTCTCAAAAGAACATTAGTTTGGTGTCTCGGGCCCACTTCGCTCCTAATTTTCCTCTTACGTATGTAACTGGGCTATTAACTCTCGTCTTTCATTTCCTTTTTACGTCACATCTGGTGTTCCACAGAGCTCGATTCTTGGCCCTTTTATTTTTATATTAGTCCTATACAATGTTCCTTCTCTCTTGAATGTCCCCTCTCTCTTCTATGCTGACAACCTGAAAATATTTAAGTTGATCAAATCAGCGGATGACTGCTATCAGTTGCAGAGTGACTTGGCGCACTGGGGTTCCTCAATGATATTCCTTGGAATGTTGCCGGATTTTTTCAAGTTATCTTTTATCACCTTTTCCCATTCTATCCCTTGATCTGATCTCTTTCCTGAAACCCCCTCCCTCGGCTCACAAAGAATGGTATTTGATGAATGTCAGCTCTATGATTATTATCACTAGTATTCAGACTGAGCCTAACGTTTGTGATTTGAAACTTCATTTAACTTCAGTATACAGTTTGTGCGCTCTAATAACTATTCCTGTTTGCCTTTTTAAGTTCGCCAAGACAGCATAAAAGCTTAAATATCCTTTTACCTTTATTGGATCTTTTTGGAAATCGTTCAAAAGCAAGTGTTTTATCTTAAAATATGAATAATTAATTCCGTAAATTTGTCCAATTTTGTCGAATTACTAATGTTCTTTATATTAAAGTACTAAAGTTCTCTGGATTTACAGCTTTTATTTTGTAGCCTTAATTTTTTTTATATTTATAATTGTCGAAAACTTTCCTTATCTTATCTTCAATCAAATGCAAATCTGCTGTTGAAATCAATAAATAGATAACGTGGAGAAGTAATTTTAAATAAATAAACATACTATAATGATATAATATTACAACAATACTGCTTTCATTATGGAAAAGTGAACGCTGAGCCAGCTTAAGCAGGTTAAAATCCGTCTATTGCAATGTCAAGCTATCTATTTGAATTTCAAAATTCGATTTATTGCACACAAAAAACTAAAACGACAGTACTGGTTTCCAATCATCGTCAATAGTCCCCTCTCTCCTGCTTCCTAAATCGCTCGAGTGTAATATTCACACCAGGGTCTATGCTATCATTAGCCATCTGTTCTCCAAAGACCAGCAGGCTTTTATTTAAAGTTGCCCTACATCTGTGAACTTGGTGGAATTTGGGGACTTCATAGCGTTTGTTGAATACTAAATCACAATTTTGCGTTATCCGTATGGATTTTACTAAGGCGTTTGCCAAAGTAGATCATACTATGTTGCTGAAGAAACTTCATTATTTTGCATTCCTTAACCAAAAAGATTTATCGATACCTAAAAATTAAATTAAATATCCGAAGTGGTCTAGGTCCGACAACAGTAACGCTTGATCCCGATGAACATGTATGAAATAACGGATCAGCCGACAGATCCCTTGAAACTGAGATAATTTTCCTCAGTAACAAATAGGCAGGATCCGATGGCAAATTCAATCCGACGGAATCAAATGTTACGTTCGTGGTCTGCATAGCGGATCAGATCCGTTGATAATATCCAATGAAATCCGCCAGCTTTGATCCGACGGAGTCAGATGATACCCTAAGTCTCGATTAGCCATTTACTCTATCATATCGATGGCAGCGAATGTCAGTGTATGGCATGCCATCTGATGCGTGGGCAATACCATAGCATACCACTTTTAAAATGCCTCTAAACGGGCGCATCATCTGATCGTTGTGAATGCTTTTAGGAAAGTTATTTGAAATGGAGAAATTCTGCTGTTGACAAAAAGCTCGCGTGTATGATAAATCCGTTTTTGGATAAGCGGGTGAAATTTAAGATAGAAGTGAATTAAGTGATTCGCTGGGGTACAAGGGGAATAAGAGAAGTCATTTGAAAAACATCCGTCAATCATCAATAGACAGTTTCATTTATTTAATTTATCCAGAACAATTAAAAGTCTTTCTCTTTTGAAAAATCACATGTGCTTAATTTTATTATTCAAAACTTCCACATCACAATTTGATTTCTTCGCAATTTTCCGTCATTCCATATTCTTTGAATCATTTTGATTAATCAACGAGATCTTAAAATCCCTGCAAATTCAGAATTCCTACTTTCGACGATAAGAAACAGAACATGACCAGAACTTTGCCATTTTTAAAATCAAGAACTCTCACGCAAATGCCATTTCATATGGCTTGCCGTCAAATATAACTTGCCGTCAAATATAACTTGCCGTATACCAAATAGTCATTTCCATGGTAAGCCGAATGGCATACCACGGCAACTGGAGACAGCGTGTGATATTACTGGACAAAATTGCGGATCTAATCTATCGGACAAGATCCTACCGCATCCACCGGATCTGATCTTGCGGGTCAAATCCGCCCAAAAATCCGCTCTTGTCTGGCTAGCTATTGAGTCTACTGTGAAGAGTGACCTTACATACACTATATCGTTCATAGATTTTGTAGCGGTATTGGCGAATAACTAGATAAGAACTCCCAATTGTTTTTGCTAAATATCCAAGTTTCCGATGAATGTGTGAAAACTGGCGATAAAATAATGATCTTGTACAAAGAGAGAGAGATAGAGAGTTGCCCAGAGATAGTGGATTATTGCATGTATTCCCTGTGTGTTTCTTTTACCAATTAAGTACTTGGGAATATAAAAAAGCAATTAAAAATTCAAAATAAGGCTTTGTTCAATCACTGGCTTGTGCTCATTTCCTGGTCTATCTATATTTGAACGCAAACGCGCAAATTTAATTAAAACATTAATATGCGACTGTTTGTAATGCATATAAAAAAACCACTGTTGGTAGTTACATTGCTTTTAGGTATCATAAATGTTAGTAAAAATCTAAAATTACTAAATTAATCGATGAATCAAATCAGACAGAAATACTCAATAAACTAACTCAAAAAAGACACATTTTTTTTGATAAAGGAACATCTAGCAAATCTGAGTACCTTTGAGGACAGATTGTATAAAATAATGGTAAGAGTCTCCAATCAAAAATATGATTGGCTTCGAATCAGAAATGTAAACTATTTATTTGACATGCTTTCGTAAGAAGCTATGTAGCATAATATCACATATCAGAATTATTGTTGATCGTTCTCAATAATCACTGATTATTCAATATTGCGTTACTGCGGTCATTACGGTGTTTTGTATAATGTTGTCGATAAAAACCATAAATACCTTGCAGTTTTTTCATTCGTACGTTTCAGTTGTCTTCACTATCAGTTTTATGTTTAAACATTGACATGAAGATATATAGAATCCAGAAAATATCGACCAACTAAGCGACCAATCAGCAGTAAATTTTATTGAAAATGGAAAATACATGTAGTAATTAAAGCTGTTTACGTTCGCTATGGAAAGACTTATCAGTCCAGAAAGTTTCATTATTTTGATCAACATGGCCGCATTTGAATTGCAAAACACTGTTTAAACCGAGACGAACAAACATTGCATATTATCTGATTTATTTATTTGCAAGTCAAATAATTATTTCTATGGAAATTTTACTGCAGACTATTCGGGTAACCAAACAACAACTAAAGTTTAATTCACTCATGTGTTAATAGTATTATATATTTATAAAAATCTGACTAAACTTAGTGAATCCTAATTAAATGGATAGAGGAGCGCTCTTTTTTCATGCATTAAAGCTAATATTTGCCCGATGAATCATTTTTATGTTCTGGTATATGATAGAGCTTCTTTCAGACAGAGCGCGTCCTAGTGGTAGGATAAAATCGCCAAAGTCAATAGAATCCCGGTTGAGCACTCTGAATAGGGACATAACAAGTAGCTATGAAGAGGCCTGCCCGATCAGTAAGAGCAGATGTGGCAAGACGGTTCCCTGGTTGAATCGGGAGCTACAGAAGGTAAGGAAAATTACCAGGAAAATTCTCAACAGAGCTTGTAAGAGCAACACTGAGCATGACTGGATCGCCTACAGAACTTTGCAGAGAGCGTATAAGAAGCTGGTGAGGATCTTCAAGAGGGAATCATTTAGATCTTACTGTGAGAGACTGGAAGGCCCACGGGAGACGTCGAGGTTTTGCAAAGTCCTAGAGAAGGATCAATCAGCTAAGCTAGACTCTAAAACGCTCGGATGGTGACTTTACCAAGTCCAAAAAAGAGTCTTTGCAGACTTTACTTGGGACTCACTTTCCGGGAGCTCCGGTGATTGAGTCGCAGAAGGCATCTGCGCCTGTGACCAAAACTCCTGCTCTTCGCAGCAGTAGGAAGTGCTGGTACACAACAAGATCTGTGGTCACTAGTGAAAAGGTCAGGGATGCAATCATGTCTTTTGAGAATTTCAAACCGCCGGGTCTGGATGGTATTATCCAGTTATGTTTAGGGAGGGAATTGACCACCTGGGGGCAGACCTGAGAGAAATCTTCTGGGCATGCCTAGCCTTGGGGTATGTTCCTTCACCTTGGCGAGAGGTTAAGGTAGTTTTTATACCTAAACCGGGGAGAGATGACTATTCGAATCCAATGAACGATCAGCTTAACTTCGTTTATGTTGAAATGCCCAGAGAGACTTGTCGAACGACACATACGCACTATGACGCTTATGTTTAACCCTTTGAATGATGAGCAACATGCGTACCAGCGAGGAAAATCATGCGAGTCGGCCCTTCATTCTCTGGTTGCCAGAGTTGAGGCAGCGATCTCAAATGATGAGTATGCGTTGGGGGTATTTGTGGACATTGAAGAGGCCTTTGATTGCGCGCCCTTTGTGGAGCTATGTGATGCTGTGAAAAGTCATGACGTGGATGATGTCTTAGTTAAGTGGATACATGCCATGCTGACGCAGAGATGGTTGCTGGCGGAAGCTGGATCCGACTGCTACTTAAGAACGGAGGCGACAAATGGATGCCCTCAAGGGGGAGTCCTATCACCGCTCCTGTGGAGTATGCTAGTCGACTCCATACTAAACGAACTGCAACAAGAACGGCTGCACGCGCCGGCTTATGCTGATGATGTGGCCGCACTGGCTGTCGGTAAAGATCTGAATGTGTGTCGGTAAAGATCTCTTTTCCCCTATCAGTGATACTAGACTTTATCAAGAAGTCTGGGAAACTATGGTAGGCCGGGGGAAATGAGTACAATGGGTCCTTTGGCCTGAGTTGTTAGAGGTGCCAATGCGCCTCTCCCCCAACCCACACACACACAGAGCTCAGCACCTGCTAAATTTAAAAAGGTTTTAAAAATTGGCTAAATTCACACCATTATGCCATGTACAAATCAACTAACTTTTCATAGCATTGCTATTTTCTATTGAAAGGAAATGATTCTGGTCACATATGTCGCACTTCTGTAAATGCATTTCGAATAAAACTATAGCACATCATCCACCTACACAGTCAGATTTCAAGAAAAAAAAAACTATAGCCAATTCGCCATAACTGGTAAAGTCTGCTTTTCCAAAATTATTCGTTCTTCAGCAACGAGATTTTGTGCCAAGCATCAATCTCAACTTGAAAATGAAACGAAAAAGCTCTCGACAATATCTGCTAGTGAAGTACACTAATTCATATACATATCTATGAATTTAACTGTAGAATTACCAGTAAGTTTTTGCATGCAGTCACTTTGGCAATTTAATCACGTCTATCATCTTTAAGGTTTTATATACCGGGTAGTCAATGTCGTCGACCGCAAAAACAAGTTTTCATTCAAAACTTGTTTTCCCACTTAACAATGTTTGAATTGCATTGTAGTATATGCTAATGAAAATTTGGAGAGACATTAAAAAATTGGCGATTACTATCGTCATCTGCTGCACAGGTTATAAGAGAAAAACGTTTTATTTTCTCCCCCGATTCGCATTGAGCTCTTGCAGTCACTTAGAATTTTTGTGAGGGTTTTGTTACTTTTGAAGGACTTCCGATCAATGCTTCGAAAGCTCAGAGATATTGTTTGCTTGATCTTAGCTTTTTCAATTAATTCTCCCAAATACAAGGCAGATGATTGTTCTTTAACATGATCCTTCAAATTTCAACAAATCCAAGAACTATTCAATAAACAATATATGAAAATAAATTTATTTAAAGCAGTTTTCTGCCACCATTCACTTCTTGAACGATATGAAAACAGTATTTACACATGTGAATAAACAATGCATAATACCAGTGCTTCTGTACAATGAACAATTTAGGGAGCGAAAATAAAATCACTGTATACGGGAGGAAGAGTGGTTTTGGCTATAAATTTGAATACCAAAAGAGAAATGTAAATACGTTCACTACTCTAAAGTCACTCCGTATGATGGAAAAGTGCTTTTTGCGAAGTGATAGGTGATATTTTGATGGATTTCTAATGCAAACGTGAATTGAATGAGTGTGACGAGAGTAACGGGCAAAGCAGTTTGTATATACCTACAGTGGCTCAATTAAGTAATCGGACAGTACCGCGGTGTGAAGATTTTTGTCCGTAACTTCATGAAAAATCAATTCAGGAAAAAATGAAATGCATATATATTCACTAGGTAAGAATAGTTTATAAAATAAGAAAAAAATTTATTTCCATTTTATTTACAAAAAAATTAAAAGCCAAAGTTCAAAATATATGATTGTTAAATTCCAATTAAATATTCGGACACTTCAAATAATGATAGTAAATTAAGTATAAAAAAGCTTTTTTTTTTCTTATTTTAGTATTTGTTGGAAAGTCTTTGGTTTTCCGAATGGCTTCCAGTCTTCTTGGAATAGATTCCACCAACGACCTGCAATAAGAGGGATCGATTTTTTTTCCATTCGTCCTTCAGAGCCACTTTAAGCTCGGCCTTCGAAGAAATTACCCGCGATTTCAATTTGTTTTCTAAATAGGCCCACAAATGTTCGATTACATTTATATCCGGCGATTGTGGGGGCGTTTCCATTACGTGAGGACAATTATAAAATAACCACATGCGCGTATTGTGAGCTTTGTGTTTTGGGTCATTGTCTTGATGTAACGAAAATGTCTCAGAAATGCCCAGTTTATCTACACTTTCTTCAAGATTTTCTTTTAAAATGGATATGTACTTGTGTTGGTCCATTATGCCATCAATAGAAACTAGCTTTCCAGGTCCAGAGGCAGCCATACAGCCCCAAACCATCAATAATCCAGCTCCATGTTTTACGGTCGGTTGAAGGTTAACAGGTTTGAACTTCTCATTTGGTCGTCCCCACACATACTTATGTTTGTCCATCTGACCGGAAAACATTAAATTTGCTCTCGTCAGTAAATAAAACTGTGCTCCAATAGGAAAAGTCACGTGATTTATGCTCTTTAGCGAACTTAAGTCCCGTTAGCTGATTTTTCTTGTTTACAAAAGTTTTTTTTGCGTGGAACGCTGTCGTTAAAATCGTCACTCCGTAGAACTCTTCTCACAGGTTCTGTACTGTAAAGTGGAGGTAGTTAGACACTTCTGATGTCAATTTTGTCGCACTCAGCTTGGGATTTTTCTTTACTTGATGCACGATCTACCGTTCATCTGCCTCTGAAAATTTTTTTCGGCCGTCCGGATCTAGGATTATTTTCAATACTTTTATTAATTTCAAACCGTTTAATGATGTCATGAACTGTCGAATGGCTTCTACCGATGATTTCTCCAATTTCTCGCACAGACATCCCGTTGATGATGGTGATGGTTCGTAAGTAGTTTCTTTACTTCAACGACCCATGCTAGTTTTGTATGAGAATTCATTATAAAAATTTCGCAACAAGTAATTTATTCTTTTCGTTTAGACTTTGACTATTGTTATTCACACTTAATTTGTTATAATTGGGGGCATTCCCATCTCAAATGTCAAAAGAAAACCAGTGTTGCCAGGTGTCTGAATATTTAATTGGAATTTAACAATCACATATTTTGAATATTGGCTTATAACATTTTTGTTGATATAATAAAAAGCTATTTTTTTTCTTAGATAGTAGGTAAGTAAATGTATATATGATAAGTAAGTAAATATATATGCATTCCATTCTCTCCTAAATGGGATTTATAAAGAGTTACTCACAAAAATCTTCGTCTCGTAGCTCTGTCCGATTACTTAATTGAGCCACTGTACATATATTAAATCGTAAATGAAACCCATTAAATATTCGTTTTGTTCTAAAGACTGCATAAATGAATGTTCAAGTGAAATGTTTGAAGAACGAAACATTCAAGTGCAAATGTGTTTTCCATGGAAATACAATGGTCGCGTTGATTGCGGGTGAGTATATCACGAAATGCATCTTTGTATTTATTCCGCACTTGTAGGAGCCAGCAATGTGTGTTTTTACTGATTGGTGTTTCTTTTACAACCTTTCACAACAAAATTTCAAATTACTGTAGTTGAAAAATGATTGATCCTGACTATTCGTTAAGAGTGGTTTGAATTTATGAAACAGACAAAAAATAAATCCAAGTGAAGATTTTCCAACGGAATTGTGTTTATTGTCAGATGAGAGGTCCAATATGAAAAGTCCATATCGAAATCGTAGGCGCGAAAAAATGTTGAATAAGGACAAAAGTCACAAAAATCAGTTTTTGGTCAATAAATTGACTATCAATTTCAGATAAATTTTCGTACATTAGATTTGTTCAAATAAAAAAATATGCACAAAAGCTTTATACAAAATTTTCACGTGAAACCAATAGATCTTAAGATATACTTACAGTCTGTCAAGAATGAGTTTACACATAGGGAAAAAATTCAATGTTTGATCTTTCTAATTATAAAATACTACTTATTATTTATATAAATGATTTTTTTTCTTAATTATAGTTATTTACATTATTTCCAACCGATATATACAAAAAAAAGTACAACTTCAATGCAAAAAAAGAACGAAAAGAACAACGAAAACAATTATTACAATTCTTGAAGTGTCAAGAAACTCTTTACAGAAATTATTATTGTATTTAATATTTACAGGATATTTAATATTATTTGGTATATTTAACATTTGGTATGGCCACCTTTGGCATCCACCACACATCGCAACCGATTTTTCATTGAATGAACCAACTTTTGCAGGTCATACGTGGTTGGTATTTTTTGCCATTCTTCGAGAATCGCAGTTTTTAAGGTAGTTCGGTTTTTGGGTTGCCTTTTCGCGACTTGTTCTTTAAGTAGGCCCATCCATTCTCGATGGGATCTAAGTCAAGACTCTAGGCTGGCGTATCCATCACTTTTCCGCAGCTGTATAAGAGCCAGATTCGCACATTGTGCGCCTTATGTTTGGGATCGTTGTCCTGGTAAAACTTAAAATTTGGTTTGTTGTATGCATAAACCCTTATTTCTGCGCACTGCTTGTCAAATATGTTTTAAGGATATGCAAATATTGTTGGGCGTCCATGGTTGACTCGATGAATGCCAAGTCTCCTACTCCTCTCCTTGAGAAGCACCCCCAAATCATAACGGATAGCTTACCAAATTTTATAGTCGGAATCAAATTTTGATTTTCCAACGATGTTAAAGGCTTGCGCCACACTCTAGTCGGCCCATCATTGTAGTACAACATCATTTTCGTTTCATCGCAGAATATGACGTCGTCCCAAAAGTCAACGGGTTGAGAAAGGAGCATCATAGCGTAGAAAAAACGCTTTTCGATGTTTAGTGCAGAAAGCAGTGATTTCTTTCGTGCAGCTCTTGATGAGAACTTATTTCGTAAGATGACCTATCGTACTGTTTCATGGAAAACAGCAACATCACACTCTTCCTTGAGTTCCCTAGCAAGTGTTCTGGTCGAAATCCAGGTGTTTTTATCAAGTTTCCTTACCATAAAGCGCTCTATGGGTTTAGATATTTTTAGTTTTGGGCCATCTCCACACTTTGGCTCTAATCTATCCTCATTTTCAGCACGATTTATAACGTTATAGACTGTCTTTCGTGCTACACAAAACATTTCCGACAGTTCTTGCGAACTTTTACCTAATTTGTGATTATAGTATATCATGTAAACCAACTCAAAGGATAATCTTTTGCCTGCCATTTTAAAACACAATATCTCACTTAATTATGCGTACTAGCCAAAAATTAATCACCAACTAATGATCAAATTCATAGAACTATACAATACAGACCAAAGGTTACAGTAAATTTACCGCATCGTTGCGGTAATGCAAACCAAAACAATTGTGTAAAGAGTTTCTTGACACGTCAAGAATTGTAATAATTGCTTTCGTTGTTCTTTTTGCTCTTTTTTTGCATTGAAGTTGTACTTTTTTTGTATATACCGGTTGGAAATAATGTAAATAACTATAATTAAGAAAAAAAATTCATTTACATATATAAAAAGTAGTATTTTATGATTTGAAAAATCAAAAATTGAATTTTTTTCCTATGCGTAAACTCATTCTTCACAGATTGTATGTATCTAAGTCCGAGAATCACTGTGAAATTATTAGATTATCAAACTTATGGGTTCTTTGTATTTCATCGAAGTTTTCCCAGACTCATATCTCGAGAACTATTACCGCCACATGAATTTTGTGTATGAAACTTATGTGCAATATTTTGTGCATGATAAGTTCAATGTTAACAAAAATTCTCGTACTGACAAATTTTAGAATAACTGATTTTTCGTGACATTAACCTATAATAGCTTTTGTTGTGCACACGACTTCGTCATGGACTTTCCAAATTATATTGCTCATTTTAGAATAAACATTAACCCGTTGAAAAATCTTCACTTGGATTTATTTGGCAGATTGTAAATATTTTAGTACCACTAAGTCGCGTTATGCGAGGGCGCTGCTGACGGACAATAGGCAGTTAGATTACATCCTGCATTTAAGATTAGGTCGAATCTATTCAATAAGTCAAAGCATACTATTATCAATGTCTATCTTTCAAATTGTATAAAAATTGAAAAAAGGGTGTCCCAATTATTAGACTTACGATACCCATATAAGCGGAAAGATTGCTACACGAACATGACTCTATAATTATCATCTCGGAATGAATTCAACGAAACATGCATCGTGTTAATTAAAATACTCGAACTTATTCAATTATCACTTTCAACTTCACTTTTATTCAGTCACATATGCAAATAGTAGCGTAACGACGTATCTACGTGCCCGCTCACGAGATCCAAATGAAATGGAATTAGTCGTTTTTTTTTGTAGAGATGTTTTGTAATGACACCCAAATTGAAGAAGTCTTGTAGCAAACAGTGCGTATGTGCTGATGGAGCTAACTACATTTACTAGTGCAGCAAAAACTGGAAATAGTTGAAAAGTAAACATAGAGTATAATTTAATATTCTAGTATTTTCACCTGTATCTTATAGGACTTAAATAGGTACTAGCGATATGCCTTTGTAACTTTGGCATCGAAATTTATCTCCTATTTTGTAGGCAGGGCATTTGATGGGTTTTCACCACTCCTGCGGTATTTGCTCTTGAACACAGATGTGCAGGAACACTTTGTGGATAGCTTTTACGGCTTCCCATCACATTTGATTAATTCACCCAAAATTTTTATTAACGAATTCTTTAATGTTTGCTGCAACAAGATATGTATGCTGTTTGTATGATTTCCTAAACATAAATCCTTCAAAACATCCAGTCTCCTGAAAAATGTCGTTCTTTGGGGAAAATGCAAGCGATTGATATCTTTAATGCTTTGCCTACACAATCAGTTTTAAATTTTCAAAATTTATCTTCGCGTAAAAACGATAACCTTTTCAATATATTGTCAAATGACAAAAAAAAACCGATTCCAAAGAGGACATATAAAGGATGGAAAAACGAGAAGAGTAGGGACAACAGGGGATGCTGAATTAAAAAAACAACGAGCGAGTGAACCTACGCTGGTCTGATTCGATGTCGTCAGATAAATACTGAAAGAGAGGAGCCCAAATTTGGCTCGTGTATTCCAGAATAGTGCGTACTGAGGGGACAAATAAATGAATTCAAGTGGAAATGTCGGTAAACATATACGAAGAACGCAAGCAAATTCAACAATCTTAGAAGCCCTAGCTGTGATATTCATGACATATACATCAAATTTCAATTTAGAATCAAACATCCCCCCAAGCTCTTTAAAATGCTGGGCAACTGATAAAGAACCACCGGACAAGGAATAAGAGAACACATGAAGCGCATTTTTATATGAGAATGACATCTGGTGACACTTCAAAACGTTTAATGGTAAGAAGTTGTTTTGGCATCAGTGATTAGGAGCAAAAAAATCAGCTTGCAATTGGTAATAATCGTCGGCAGACTTGATTGGCCAGTATAATTTTAAGTCATCCGCATATAAAAGACAGGAGGAGTTGATAACATAAGGTCATTGGCAAACGAGTCAAAAAGTAAGGGACCTTAGGATAGATCTTTGAAAAACTCCGGATGTGCGAAATATAGGAGAAGAAAATGCAACATAAACATATACAACATAAACTAAAGAAATATGCAACAAGGAAATGTCCGCTATGAGCTACACACTTGGCTCGCATGAGCATGGAAGATTCGGCTCGAAAAAGCTCTGAGGGCAGGGTTGTTTTTACGCCGTTGATGATGAAGCTATAGACTAAAAATCATTTGAATTGAATTACATTGAAGAATTACTCGCTTTGAAGAAATTGCTACCTCGTCTTAATGATGGAGATGTAAAAAAACAGCGATAGAAAACCAGCTTGTTGAATCGTTATGAAATTTAAATTTTCCAGGATCGGTGTTAGTCTCTAAAGATGTTCTCAAAATCTTTTGAAACGCTTGATAAAGATAAGTAATTTGACCTGTACGATCTAATTTTCATTGACAATTCTGAAAGCTGAAAAAAATGAAAACTAGTAAATTAAAGCCTTTAAAACCTAACGCTTTTTGAGTGAGTTTCATCGATGATCAGTGAGCTACTTGTACTGATGTACTCACAATGTTGTTAAAAACTTACTTCCGCTTTACGTATTCCCTTAGGTGGTATAAAGTCTGTGAGGCCTCTTCTTTAGGGATTTTGATAAATAACAATGAGGGCAGATTTTAGGATTAAAATTGAAACAGCCGACTGTAAACAAATTCCTTGAACGTTTCCATTACACTAGGTGCGGTGTTTGCTCCGGTACAGAACGGAATAGAACAATGATGCAAAAAAACGATCCATCAAAGAACAGCTGATGCATTCGTTAAGCTTTCTATAGATTGCTGTATTCGCTGTGGTAGTGCAAAATAGCTGAAAATAAAGGGAGAAAATAACGAGTATAAACCACCATAATCGATAAAAATAGAAAAAGAACTAACCCAAAATTACCCCTTTAAACTTTGTACACATTATGGGGGCTTTTTCTGATTTCCTAACTACCAAAACATTCAACATTACCTTGAAAAATCCGAAGCCACCTCGCACCAAAAAAAAGACAACTAATCATGAGCTTTTTTTATCAGCACATTCTCTACTCCAGAACTACCTCTGCAGAACAGAATTTCTGTATTAGCGAATTCACTGGGACAAGAGTTTGTTGTTTCCAATGCGTCTATTGTGTTCTGTGCTGGATAGAGGAGCAAAAGATCGCGCCTACTATTTCAATCTCAATCAACTTTGAATCCTGAAGTGTATACGAAACTTTAGTGTGCACCTCACTTTCTCTATGCGATACCGATATTATGCCCCAGAAGATATAATTGATGCCATTATCAGTTGCTGCTATATAATGGCTCCACAGCGTACGGTTAAGCCATGACTTGTAATACAGGAGACAGAATACTTCTGGATCTCGTTTCGCGAATCTCGTAACTTTTTTTACCCTAGTGTATCAGGCAATGAAAATTGAAAAACTCAAATCTCATTGAAGTCTCCAGTATAAGTACAGAGTTGTTTCTGATTTGTGCTTGGCTAAACTGTCCGCATTCTAATAGGCTATTTTTAGGACGTATTAGGTTATTAAATTAACACCTGTATTACAACGCATAGTATACTGGCTCATATTTCGGAAAGAGTATTTATACTGTTGATGGAAGTTTCTGATTTTACTGGACCAGTTTGTACAAGTTATGTTTGTAAGACTCTTCGACCGAGTTTATACCGTGTAATTGATAGACCCCAGCTAGGTACTTTATTGTACCATATAATTCTAAAGAAAAGTAAAGTAATCCCAGGACAACCCACGTACGGGTCTAGCGGTTGAAGCTGGTAGAGAGCTACATGACACATTTGATTAGTTCCACGACTCACTTTACCCCTGATTAATTCAGGTACCTTTTCAGAGCTAGGTGAACTCAAAGCTTGGTGTGTGGTCCCCCGTCTGCCAGTGCTCTACCCACTAGGCTACTCAAACTTTCTAAAAAAAAGCAGTAATTTATTTTCCTCGACAATTATACTTGAAAAAAAGATTAATTTGAGTTGACTTATTCGATTGCGAACTGAATTTTTGATGACCATGGATAACATAAACTTTAAAATGCACTTCTCTGATAAACACCACACACTCTTCAAAATTTTAGAAAGCTCAAAAATGTATTTCAATATATTATCGAATGATCAGAAAAACAAAGATAAGCATGATTGTTATATTCACTTAATTATGAATATTTTATTTTTATTAATTTTTATTTCATTTGTACGAATGAATATATTCAGCTTTACGTCCATCATACAATTGTTTATATTTGATCATCGACGTTCATCAATTTAGTTTTAAAATACATCTACTTAAGATCACAAGCGTAACGATCTTTTCCAAAATCTCTTTCGTAATAAATTCATTTCCCTGAAAAAGATATTTCTTGCAAAAAGTATATTTGACCATGATCAAAGTCGTACGCTGTTATCATCAAATCATCTACCCACAAGTATATTATTTAAAATGAAATACAACTGCAATAAACATTTTCTTAGTGGGTTCATCGAGATACATGAAAAAATTTTACGGGAATTACAATGAATGTTTCTAAAGATTAAATGCGCAATGCGACCTTGACATTGAATTGACACATAGCCTCGCATACCGGCTAAAACTGAGTTTAATCAAATCCAAAAATACCAGAGAATTGCGGAGTAGATAAGACGTTTATTATTGGGATTTCAGACACATTTTAAGTAAATAAATGAAGTTGTACAACCTATGATTGAACTGGCGAGCAGTATGTTTAAGCAGCGTGTTTAGTGTATTTTAGATTGTTTGTTTTTCATGATTTTATTGTCATTTAAAGCATTACTCAGATTAATGTTTATTAATTGCTGCATTTTCCTTTTTTTCGTCAATATAATTTTGAAACGGATCATAACAGTGACTTATTGAAAACATTATTCTGAAAAAAATTTGCTACTCTGCATAAAACTAAAAGATTTCAACAAATTTTTACAAACTTTGTTTGGAGAAAATTAAATAGTATTGTTGATATAATAAGCTAGACCAAAATAAACAGATCAACTGTCTGAAAAATAGTCAGTTTACCCAGTTTATCGCACTCATGCGCATCTACTTTCATACGCTCTATGAACGTCAATCTACGGTGTGCCAGACGAAATTATGACGACTGTTAATTATCAGTAAAGACTTTGTAAATAAGCCTTAAATGTACTTTTACAAAAAGCGCATATTTCCATGGTTGCATCTTGTGATCATGTATTTGTGGGGACAATTACTGTATGGTCAAGGCGTCAACAGCAAATGAATCTAATTTAATGGACACAGACAGACCGTAAACTCTGGGTTTGCTGGTAGATACAAGCAAAAGCAAAAGAAAACACTCGACAGAATGACATAACCGTTTCAAATTACATTAGTGTAAGGTCCGACCTAAAAGTGGCACACAAGTATCGAACGACAAATTAGAAAAAAAAAGTCTGAGAAATTTTCTTCTATCGTGCAGTGCAGTGCAGTGCATGCCGTATCGAATTTCGAAAAATTTAATCTTATTGTTCGCGCCACCGCTCTACGAGGCTGTTTGTTTGGTTTCAGGAGAACGACTGTTTTACAAGGTAGATTTTTAGGTTATTGAATGCACGTCTAGCTTCGTACAAAATGAAGCCTTATCAAGTAATTATCACTAAAATCGAAGATCCGACAGAAAGTAGGGGAAAATCAACATATTTCAAGAGACATTCTTATGCTGTTAATTCGTTTTCGGTTTTAACTAAACTAACTTGAATCATAAAACTCTTGGTTTTAAAACTATTCATACTTGTGCTTCTTCCTGGGCGTTATCATTATAGTATGGGCGTTATTCCAAAATTTGATGGTTTTATTTGTGAAAATGATGCAAAGTATTTTACGCTTTTTAGCTTTAAGTCCGAATCGCACTTTGAACATGCTCTATATTATTTTTAGAATTTTCACAAGCTTGCAAATCTTAAAAATAGGCAAACGACGCAGCTCGAAAACTGAGTCGGCACAACAGTTTCGTATAAATGTTTAGAGGATGAGGAAATATTACGCAACTTTATTTTTGGTTTTGGCAATTGAATCACAGTTTGGCAATCGGCAAGTCTGATGGCCTGCATGGATTTTTAAACTTGGCACTGGAAATCCTTGTTTTACCATGAGCCGGATGCTTACTCGTATATCGAGAGAAGCCTTGATATTGTCCAAATAACTGGGAAACACGAATGTTTCCAAGTTCATCAAGCATTAGGCTTTGATTGTATGTAACGAATCTGAACGTGAATATACTTATGT
This sequence comes from Nemotelus pantherinus, assembly GCA_963978885.1. Classification (NCBI taxonomy): domain Eukaryota; kingdom Metazoa; phylum Arthropoda; class Insecta; order Diptera; family Stratiomyidae; genus Nemotelus; species Nemotelus pantherinus. The sequence goes on along the minus strand of OZ022264.1, from coordinate 258,581,769 downwards.
ATGTGCCCGAGCACTTGCGACTAGGCGATACATGATAAGTAAGTTACAGTGGAAAATGATGTTCGAAAGTTAAATTGCAGCTAATTATCATGGCTGGATTAGAAACTACACTGAAAAAAATCCACATGGCACCCAGAGCTATGTAGCATAGCGCATTATTTATGGCCCCATACGCTATGTACATAGTACTCTTAGCTATGCAATTTGGCTCCCAGTGCCATAATGTCAGAATCTACATACCGCGTGGTCCTATGTAACATGGCGCAGCATTTATGGTCCCACACGCTATGTACATAGTACCCTGAGCTATGCAGTATGGCTCCCAGCGCCATAATTACATGGCGCAGAAATTATGGCCGCTTTATTACATAGTGACATGAGCCATGTAATATGGCTCATAGCACTCCAATTATAACTCGCAGCCATACTGTGTGAGGGGACGTATAAATGGCAGCAAGTGACATTTGATTGATTTGATTGATTTGATTGATTTGAGTGACATTTGAATAGCAATGGTCTTTGATGACATTTATCCCTCGGGAATTTCGTCGATAGAACTCCATCACCTAACATCAACTGCTCTACCTCCAGATACTCAGAAATTATAAGGCTCATGGTCTTTTGTTGGATGCGAACTGGATCATCTTCAGATGCACTGGAAAAATACATAGCGCCAGACGCCATAATTTATAGACTTCTGCCGCCATGTACATAGTCGATTTCGGTCGATTTGTGATAAAATATAGCGCCACACGCCATAGTACATAGGAGCAGACGCTATGCTTATAGCTCTCCACGCCATATACTATAGTCCTCCACGCCATATACTATAGTCCTCCAAGCCATGTACTATAGCCCTCCACGCCATCTGCATGGCGTGGAGGGCTATCACAATCCCGAAATCGACTATGTACATGGCGGCAGAAGTCTATAAATTATGGCGTCTCGCGGTATGTGTTTTTTCAATGTACAGTATACCTGTCTTTGGAAGTAATCTCGAAAATAAGAGCTTTTGTAATCCAATGCTTTGCGTCTTGAACCTGTTATATCAGTCGGTGTCATACAGTGGCGGACAAAAGTCTACGGTATCACCTGATATTGAGGTTCTGGTTAATTGGGAGCTTTAATCAAAAACCTGTTGATGCGCATTTTTTCAGTAAAATAATATATTTATAAAAAAAGATAAATTCATAGAAAAAGATAAATTCATAAAAATTGAATGGACAAAAAGTCTACGGCAGACAGTGCTGGCTGACTTATACACAAAAAATATCCAACTAAACGTATCGGAATTTTTAGAATTATTTGCGGGCTTAATACTTGGTTGGACCCCTTTTAGCATCAATTATTGATTGCAGTCTTCGGGCCATAGAGAGGCGACTAGTTTACCAGTTTCAGCGGATGCAAATTTCTCCCATTCTGTAATGAGCACTTCCTTCAACAAATTTTTATTTGTTATGCAACATTTTCGAATTTTCTGCTGCAGAAGCTCCCATACAAGTTCTATTGGGTTTAAATCCGGCCTTTGAGAAGGCGTATTAAGCTGCCTGGGAGCGTAGTACAACAACCAATTCTTAACGGAAAGTGCTGTGTGCTTGGGATGATTGTCTTGTTGGAAAATCCAACTCCCTCCGAGGCACAATTTTGCAACTGATGGCTTCAAATGTTGTTCCGACAGGTTCTTGTAAACAAAGCGGTCCATAGTAGTTTCAACAAAAGCCAATCTGCCGACCTCAGATGCAGCTATGGCTCCCCAAACCATAACATTACCTCCACCGTACTTGACAGTAGAAATCAAATTTCTGGTCTCTCAAGCTGTATTTTTTCCTCCATGTTTTAACGCGACCACTACTCCCGAAAATGCTAAATTTCGACTCATCGGTAAAAAAGACTCGATTCCAAAAATCCATGTCCTTGTTAATATGGGCCTTGGCGAGCTCTAGTCACAGAAGTCGGTTTTTGTCGAATATTAATGGTTTTTACGTTAACCCAATAGAATTTAATACTCTCGTGATTGTTCTTGAATGGACGTCCTTTTTCCTTACCGTAGCCATTTGTTTCGCCAAATCGAGAGCACTTATTTTCAGATTTTTGTTCACTTCTTTTAAAATGTAATTAATGTCTCTGCGCGAAGCTTTTTCCGTCGGCCAGTTTGCGGCTTATTTTCTATGGGACCAGTGTTTTCAAAATTTTTGATAATTGTATACACTGATTTCCGATTTTGTTTCAGTAATTTTGATATTTCCGAGCACGAGTTATGTCTTTTTTATACTGGACGACCAAATTTCGGACATCACTAGAAATTTCTTTTCGCGATGACATTTTGTGGTCTTTACGGTTCGAAACAAGCGATTAAACTATAATAGAGTTGCAGCTGCACATGTACTCAATAACAATAAGAGCAAATAAACAAATATTGAAGAAATACCGTTAGGTTTAGTTGGAATTTTTGTGTGTAAGTCGGCCAGCACTGACTGCCGTAGACTTTTGTCCATTGAAATGTTTATATTTTTGTGAATTTATCTTTAAGTTTGTTGTGAAACGTTTTTGTTTTGGTTTTTTTTTTACAAATATATTTACGTTACTGAAAAAATGTCGTTTCCCTACAGTATCTGCAGCAGTTGGCCTGATCCTCACCTATCCTGTGGAAATACTTTTTGCAAGGAAGGTGTCCAGTCAATGCTCCGCATAGGGCTCTTATACCACTTTTGCAGAGAGCCACTGCTTCTTTTGTTCTTTTCTTATCGAAGGCAAGGTATTTTTTTGAGTGTTTAAACCCGCAATATTAAGCCAGTGCTCCATGTTTTAGTTTCCTTATCTGTATCTGCCTTTGTAAAACCCCAGAACGGAGAAGGACCTATGAAGGGCATTTTTGCTCCTTCTTTAGCTCTGGGATCGGCTTCCTCGTTTCTTCGGTGCCCCTCATAGCCGGGGACCAATATCAACTCGAGGCTGTTCTGTGCCCCTATTTCATTGAAGGCCTCTCTCACCTCTGAGAGTACAGCCGAGTTTATTTGATCGCGATTGATAGCCATGTGAGCCACTTGACTATCCGATAAGATCTTAATTCTGACCCTTTTAGTGTTCCTTATCTTTATTGTTTGTAAGGCTTTTAGTATGGCAGATAGTGCTGCTTGATAGATCGTGACCTCCTTTGGGAGAGGGAAATGCATTTTACACTTGGGACCTATGATCCCTGCTCCTACTCCACAAACCATCCGTATACCAAATTTGCGCTCCTTTGTACGAGGGAGGTGGTCCATCCTTCCATTTGTCCATTTGTTCCAATTGTGACTTTGAACCTCTTCCCAATTGCTGCTTCGGTTTTTCTTTAGTCGCTGAGGTTCAACATTTCCATTATGGGCCTGACGTCCTCCAGGATTTTTAGGTGGCCTTTAAGGTCCCCTGATTTATACCTGTAGGCCTGATGTAGGCTAATGGCTTGTTTCGCTGCTTCCTCCTGAATTTTGAGGTGTAGCGGCTCTAGGTTTAGAAGGGCCTCCATTCCTGCTGTAGGGGTGGAGCTCATAGCTCCTGTAATCAGCAGGCAGGCCATCCTTTGAAGCTTGTTGAGCCTATTAACAGCAGTTTTTTGTATGGTTTTCTTCTACCACACTGCAGCTCCTTGTAGGAGGATAGGTCTCACCATTTGTTTGTATGCCCATAGGGTCTGCCTTGGAGATAGTCCCCAATTGCGTCCAAGCATTTGTTTTGTCGCCCAGAGTGCCTTAGTGGCCTTCATTGTCGTTTTGTTTAGATGATTGTCCCAAGTGAGTTTTCCATATAGGTGTATGCCTAGCTATTTTACCTCCTCCTGCAGACATACGACAGTGCCCCTAATATTTGGGGCTCCTATTTCGGTTTTTCTTTTTCTTTGGGATGCTGTACACCGCGCTCGTCCGCCCTCTTCTTGAGTATGCTTGTATTATCTGAAATCCGGTTTTCGAAATTCACATCCAAATTGGAATCTGTTCAAAAGCAATTCTTGCTATTTGCTCTTAGAGATTTTTACCATTCTTGTGATTTTAGCAATTTAACGCCATATGAATCTCGCCTTCTAAACTTGTCACCACTTGCATCCAAAAGATTATCTGCTTGCTTCAGTTTCGATGTCATTAGAGACGCTGTTAATGTCGACTGCATATAGAAAGGATTTGTGCTTTATTGTGCTCACGAGATCCCGACAAATGCTAGTTGAATATAAGCATAGCACCGCATAAGGTGATAATGAGCCAATAAATAGAAGCTGCAAAATATTCAACAGAATGAGCCAACACTTTTTCCGCACGATATCCAAAGCGTCCTTTAAAAACAGAGCTACCAAGCTCTCTTATCCTACCATCTCTAGCCTACCATCTCTAGCCTACCGGCCTTGTATCCTTTTTATGGCTAATTAATTATTTAATTTCGTTTTTGTTTTTAATAATTTTGCGTGCTCAGTATTGTGTCCTACATGTAACTTAACTGTTATGTATTTATTTATTGAATGCTAATTTATTTCTTTGCATTGTAGTCAGTTGTATTTCATACCTGTTTTATTTAATTGTTTAGTTTTTACTAAGGGGTCTATTGCGATTGTCGATTGGATGACCAATCGACTGCTATCGTTCGAAACGATAAAATTTGGTTTGGTATTGCGATTATATATTTTGGATGACCAATCGACTACTCTCGTTCGAAACGATAACATTTTATTGTGTAAGTGCAATCGACAAATATGTGTATTATTGTGAATTTAGATATAAGAGCTTGTGAATTGTACTTGGCACTTGTTGACAGCGTAAATATATCGAATTTGGAGTTTATATTTTTATTCGCTTGGTTGAAGGAAAATGGTGTGTTTTTTTTTATAATTTGTGGCTCATTAAAAAATAACGCCTGAGCAAGTGTTTAATATTGCAAGAAACAAACATTTTTATTAGAAATATGTGTTCTGTCGAGCTGTTTTTTGACGAAGAGGATAGTTCCGATTCCGCTAATTTACTGGAGTTATATAGAGCTAGAAGGAAATTAAGAGATACGTCCAATCCACTAGAATTAGATGAAGAATTGTATGTATGCTCTATCTTTTTCACTTATTGGTTCGTGTTCTCATCCTGGAACATTTATTATTACCTTTCAGACTTTTTTTTATGTCTTTCATTACATTTTGTGTTACTTCATAAAATTCCTGTTGGGCTTGCGTTTTCTTCTCTAACATTTCTATCCAGACATAATTTTTTTCTTTTGTATTTTTTCCTGGCTTTTCCTCACGAATTTTACTCTGTTGAATTACGGACACTTCATTTTCCTTATTTAACTCACAATCTCCATGTTCATCAGTGTGTGATAAACCAAATACTTGCTCAGGTGGATTTACTGGCGAGACAGTTTCCAACAAACTAATCACAGCTTCTTCTATATTACTAAAAGTATGCAACATATTAGGTCCACCACCAGTTGCATTCAATTCTGCTTTATTTTCAATCATTTTCTTATTCATTTTAAATTTCATATCAGTCCAAACCTAAATAGCACATAAACTCTAAATTATTAAATAAGTGTTTTTGCTGTAACTAACCATAATCCATTTATCCCACCGAGAACAGGAGGCCCCAAACTATTCAATTCTTGGGCAAATGCTTCCCATCTCCGCTTTGCATGTGTTTTTGTGCAAACACCTCTTGCGTTGTCGGCATTCTCCTGCATTAAATTTACGAACCTTTCAAATTGCCTACGATTACTTACTAGTTTACTCCTGTTAAAAATAAATTTTAAAATAACTAATGCAAACAGACTATAAATTACTTACATTTTTTAACAGACGCGTTTGTGATCGTCAGTCGTCGTCCATGTAAAATACCATCGATGAGAAGCGTTTGTCAAATCGACACTTATCGATCACAATCGACATTCACAATACCAAACTTCGCAATCGACGAACGATAGTCGATAAGCATCGTATATCGACTATTTTGCGACAATCGCAATAGACCCCTAATTTAAAAAGAAAATTAGTGTTAAACTCGTTTTATTTTTATTTGATTTATGGGTAATTTTTTACCTTGTTTGGTTAAATAAATTAAAATTAAATTAAATTAAATAAAAATGATCGATTTAATTGGCAATATGCATAGACATCTCTTTTCATTTATAATAAGCCTACATGCATGATATAAATCCAATTTTATTCGTTAGTTCACTTAAACTTTGTCCAGTTGGACTAAGGCCCTTCAATGTTGAACGGTTAATCTTCCACAAAGAAACTAAACGTAGCTATGCTGTACAAATCAATAGTCTTTAAGCTTCTAGTCTTTGAACAAACCAGCAATAACTTTAATTACAATCGCTTAACATTGATTGATTACCAACTTTTTTGAAACTAAATATCTTTACCTATCAATTAACAAAAGCCTCTACATGCAAGAAAACTAAATCAGACAACATAATAAATCGAAACTTCCATTTAGTATTTTCCTTTAACTTTCGAGTTCCCTCGCCAGTCGCATCAAATGTTCAGCCTAAGCTCTTTGGCTGTTCTCTCTGCAACTACAAAACATCATAGTCTGTTAAATCCTCGTCATCACATGCATTCATTCAAATTTATTCGTCTGAGTGCAATCAAAAGAAAATAAAGTTTAAGATCACAATCCAGACGTGCATGATGCATATGACGTTGAAAGAAAAGATTAAGTGGATTCCTACGGACGACGATGTCTGAACTTTTAAAGAGTCTGGGCCGCTTGCAAAGGGCCGTCGGTTCTAGAAAAAATGCTAACTGTTGAAATGATTGATGGTATCTCGTTTGTAATTGTCAATACCACTTTCACATGTTAAACATAAATAATTTGTAAAGCTTTTGTTGTTAATAGTGCTAACGAAAGATACAAATAATATCGTAATTTGTGTTGGATTGAATTAAGCATGTGTTATCTATCACTTGTAGCTCAACGCTTTTAGTTCAATGCTCTGTGCATGAAGGTGACTCAATTAGCCTGTGGAATATGCACCATAAAAGCTAACAAATCGAAAACTATTGACTGCGAACAAGATGAGTATTATCTCAGCTCTACATAAATAAATAGAAAACAAAATTACATTACCATCTAAATTTAGCGTTCTTACATATTCGATTGCTGCACTTTGGGTTCCATTCTTATGCAAGTTTCGTGGATTAAGTGGACTGCATCATGCTTCACTCAAGAACACATTTTAAAATGCAGGCTTCAGCGAAGCGGATAACTTCAAATTTTACACATTTTTCGAGTGTAAATTGTATGTTTGTTCAATAGGGAAGCGACGGGTAGCCTTGGGAATAAAATCAAAAGTATTATTATTAACGAATTTCAAAGCTACAGTTTTGTGAGTATTTGTTGATACCGTAAACAGGACATGATCCATACGGACACTGAAGCAAACAGTTTGCGTTTTCCTAGCGTTTGTTAGCAATTGCCCTAATTATCTAATTCTTGTATTCTATTTTTGAATGTGTTTATGAATCTTCGTAATCAACGACAACCATATGTTCAGATAATAGGATGTCCTGAATTGCTGGTGCACACCAGAACTCATTCCGCTTGACGTTGAAGAAATTATTCATGTACCGGATGTTGTTTGTCTTTTACTTGCCAATGTCATGGTTGTGAAAAGATCAGCCGGCTTGATCGTCATCTCTGTATTCCACATATCCCCTCATCATCGTCTCAGCAACTAGTCTTCATTCTTTTGTTTGTTCCTCCTTTTTCTGCCAATGGAACATGCTCAAAATTCATAACAATCACCATCATCAATAATAAGAACAATGCCATCAGCAATACCATCGGCATCGTCGCCGCCTTAGAATGTTAACGCATGAAGCACTTAAGGCCTGAAAGCAGAGTGAGACGAATGACCAACTAACTGTCGTCTAGTACTATCAACATTGTTTTGACTTGCATAGGAGAAAATTCAATCAACAAAAATACACTTGCCGCATTGAATCGGCCGTAATCAAATTGATTGCGGCGACTCGGAGCCAACCAAGTGCACGAATTCGTGCAAGATGCTGCACTAATGTAATTCATATGATAATACCTATTACGAGAATGAGAATAAGTTTGTTTGCGCGCATTTGAGTACGTACGCTTATCTCCAGCTATAAAACGTACTCGTCGAAAAGCCTTAAATTCGTGTAACTAAGATTTATTGACTTTATGCCGGATATGTTATCTCGAAATCGTTATGGAGCCTCGAAATGCCTTAGGTGTAATTTAGTTTGAACTAAAAAATAGTATACGCATCCAGCTTTGGTACATCTGAATGTGTTTACCGTTTGTATTATGAAGACTTGAACGACGTCAAAGAATGTTTGATTCTTCTTCATGGAAACGGATGTGAAAATAGCTATTATAATAGCTTTATGTAAACTTAAATATACACGGGTATATTTGAAGTAGACAAATTTCTGGTAGACGTGTTAAAAAGTTTGTAAGATTTATTTTTTCCTAACTATCTGCGCTACCATCCAAAAAAAAATGTTCCGTGATGAAATTTTGTAAATTATGGCTCTATATACAAATTAATGAAGATTTAAACAAAACCAGTACCTACAGAATAATAAAATTCCTTACCCACGGCATGTTGATTCGGACCTGTCAAAGACATGAAAATCTGAGCAATCTGAGCAAATATAGAGTCTTGATAAATAGAGCAAGATTCATCTCACAGACTAGTCACAGTTAAAGCTTTGTGGATGCAAAAATAGGTAATATTGGCGCTGCTTGGAAGGTGAAAAATTCTTTCACAGCACCAAAATACAAATATTGGTGACGAGAAATGTGAAATAGTTTCAAGCGCGATCGCATCGCACTATGCCATATAACACAGAGCAGGAAAGCTAATAATCAACGAACTCGCGCAGTGATCGGTTGAGATTTTACTTGAAAGATCGTTAGGTCTAGCCTGTGCGCTATGCAAGCTGCATTCACCAGGCCCAGATAAAATGTTAAACACCGTTCTAAAAAAGAAAGCCGTGTGTCAAGGAAACCTGTGCTTCAACTCAATGTGATTAACCGTTCCTGTTTAAAAATATCATACTTTCCATCCGTTCTGAAATAATTGGAAATAGTTTCACTCTTCAAAACTTTCTAAATCACCCTTTAGCTGTAAATAACAAAGCAATACTGCCGTGCTTATCATAAACGCCCTATCTGATATTATTTCGATTTTGAGTTAGCAACAGATTTGTAAACTAAATACTGTATTACATAATTATACAAAATATGAAAAACCTATATTTTGTGGCCTTTTAATGCCCTTTGTAACACCTCACAAAAAAAACACACACATGCACACAAGCAGCCACCAAAATACAGCAGAAGAGTCATCACTACTTCTCCATGCCGAATGCATTCGAAGTAGCATACAGCACACAGCAGTGACGTCATTGCCACCACTCCTAGACGATTACGTTCTACGGTAGATTATAAGCATTGTTATTGCAACTCGCTGCCCATATAAAGGGGCTAAATTTCAAGCGAGCCATGATTACCGCTTCATTCGCTGGCATCAGAGCATCCATACTTGGAACTCATTGAAACAACAAACCAAGCAGCGCGTACAGTTTTCTCTTCTTGGCATCAAGTTCATCTTTTGAGGATTTTTTGAAACAAAAAGCGAAGATTTTCGTACAAACTGAAATAGTGATCAAATAGCTGGAGGTTCTGTTTTTATTAAAAAAAGATTGTAATTCATAGAAAAACTTTGTTAGAATAAAACTAGAATTCATTTAAAATATATGGGTTAAATTGAATCTGCTGTTTTACTTGTGGACTCAAATACAAAATCATCATAGCCCATCCACTGAGCCCGGTACACCTTTATATATATATATGCATGCTGCGGAAAAACACAAATTATTGAATATATCCGAAGTTACTAATTTACCTCTTCTATTCGCATTACAAACCATTGAGACCTCTTCTATTCGCATGACAAACCATTAAGAAAATCTTTTCTAGAAGACAACATTATTTTCCATGAGTTCAGGGTGGGATATTTCAGTAATCACTAATATATATCTATTCCAAACCTCCATTGGTGTCCGCATATTTGTTGCAGTTAAGGTGCAGTGATACCACTTTGACGCGTTCGAATCAAATCTACAACATCCTTATCATTAAAATTTTTCAGTGTGAAGTAAACTATTTCTCCTACATTTTTCCTACTTTCTCTCTCATGTGCTTCAAATCCTATTTTTCGAAATATGCTCGGTTACTAAACTCCGTAGTTTTTGAGACCTTCGCACACTGGGCACACTGCATGCTGCTGAATGCTGAAAACTGAATTGATTTTGCTCACTCTTTAAAATATTGTAACTGTTCGTTTTTTGCAATATAAATAGAGCTTGTTCGTCCAACAGTAATTGCCCCGATACCTAATCCGATATTTTACGAATTTTTTTTCTAATATTTAATTTAGCGAGTGATTTGAATTCTTAAGAAATTCTACAACGAAAATGTTACATCGACTACAATTTTGCCACTTGACCTAGTCCGTTTCCGAAATATCAAAGCGTCAAGTATGCTAAGAAATCAGTAGGAATGATAATCTTAAAAATCGGAAAAACTTTTAACCATCAGCATACCATAGATGTAAAATATTCCACGCCGTTAAAATATTATTATTCTTTCTGCCTAATTTAAACTCTTGTGTATTCTTCTGAATTCTATTTCTCTTCAGCCAACAGTAACCTTACTTCACAGAAAGTTATACTTATTAAACTACATACCACAAAGATTCTGTGTTAGCTAAATCCTTTTCAACCTGGATGAAATTCTCTTCAATTTTGACTGCAAATTATCTGTCTTTGCAGATAATACCTGCAATTTTACTTCTTCCCTGCGTTCCAAAATGATAATTACACAGAAAAACAATTCATACAGCTCTGTCAATATTTGCCTAAGATAAACATCAAAATATATACTCCCAACTTGAAAGATAAGCTAACTTGTGCTTAGATTTTATGCTAGATTCATAATACCATAGGCACTCAACGAATGAAAGATAATATTTAAAAAAAACTCTAGCGCACCAGGACCGCTAGAAACACTAATGTTCGAAGAAAAGTAACGGAATCGTTCAAATTTTGAGCAAATATTCTGCCACAAGTGCTCCTTATTACAGCCAACCTTTTTCGAAGGCCATACGCCACTTTGATCTCAAGAATGAATTGAAACTCATAGCTCGGAAAGGTTTTCAGGGTTACCATTTGCATGAGTTTCAAACTGTATGGGAGTGAAGCACTTGTCACTTGCATTCTTTATCGGAGGCTTATCTTATAAAACTTTGAAAGTAAGAAATGCTCAGTGCTGGCAACACTTTACCACCATTGATACCAAAGGTCTACCACAACTGCTACACTTCAAAATTATCTAACCCTGTGAATTTTGTTTTCATCCGATGACTTCATCGAAAGTTACTGTGATAGTAAGATATTTGGGGCTGTCATCCGAACAATTTTCAGAAGCTGAAATCATTAAATTTTGGTTACTTATTTTCATTGTAGATGCTAGCATTTATTGATACGAAAATAACAAAAACGCCTCGTGCTGCCAACTCTTTGTTAGGACCAAAGCCAAGAATATTTCACATCTGTTTTACATGTAAATTTCCTTTTCAATGACTGCATTGTATAACTTAGGGGTAGACAGAAATTTTGGGACACTACCCGCCAAACTTGTCAAATTTTTAAAATTGAAATATTTTTATGCTTTATGGTGAGACGTACGGAGACGAATTGATGATCCGTTTGGACATGAAATGATGAGGTTTCGGATATGAAATAGTGGCATATTTCGTTCATATCAGTGAGCTGAAACGTTTCTTTTCATTCATACCCAAGCCTGCTCCACAGGATAAACAAGGAGGAAGGCGACTACTGTAGATACTGCGGAAAAGTTACAGAGAGCATAGAGCATCTTCTCACACACTGTGCAGCAGTGGCGACAAGAAGATTAGAACTGCTTGGATCTGCTCTTCCCTCCATCTGAGGCATTAGAAAAGTCCCGTTCAATGATGTACCCAAGTTAATAAGATGGCGCTAAGGCGCCAGAATATAAATTCAGTACATTCATTCGTTCACAGGCTCTCAATGAAATGTCTTAGAAAGAAATTATTAATTGTTAATAATATTAATAAATATATTTTTGTGTTTTGTTCTAAGATTTATGGGCTAACTAGCCTATTCGGCGCCACAGAAAAATTTTCGTTATTTTGCACTCTAAAAATTTGGCAACGTAGGTCGGAAATAAATTTGCCAATTATCATCTACTCCCCAATTAGAGCCAAGAAAATATACTTATAATATTCTGTGTTAAGATCCAAAACAATAATGCATATAATGTGAAAAATTGAAACTCCCTGTTATCCACTCAGTGTCTTATTTCTCAAGTGCTAAAACAATAACATCACACCCTATTACGAGTTTAACCCCCGTCCCAGACATGACCAGAAATATTTCCGGAAATATTTCCAGAAACATTTCCAGAAATATTTCCGACAATATTTCTCTCGCCGGCCTACACATGACCGGAAAGTTCATTCATGGTTACCGGCAATCGAAGCTCAAATCAGAGCTGCCGCTTTTGAAGCTGCATATCTCGTCAATATTGAAAAGCAAAACGGCCCAATGTGACCATCTATGCAGCTACATTCTATTTTTGCCATATGTATCACAGCCATACCTAGCTACAATACTACTTTCGGCCCTTCAAAAGCTCCCTTTTCACCCAAATAATGCAAGTTTCATAAAATTTGCGCTCACAACGGCAACTCAGTGCCGAAATTACGTCACACCCATGTAACTTTCCGAGACTTTCCGACGATCAGTCGGAAAGTTCAACAGCTGATCGCTTTGCTGTGGACTTATTGCGCAGTGGACTTTCCGCGACTTTCCGCTCGACGATGGGAAAGTCTCGGAAAGTCGCAAGGCTGTGACGTAATTTCGGCACTGAGCTGCCGTTGTGAGTGCAAGTTTAATGAGACTTGCATTATTTGGGTGAAAAGGGAACTTTTGAAGGGCCGAGAATGGTATTGTAGCTAGGTATGGCTGTGATACATATGGCAAAAATAGAATGTAGCTGCATAGATGGTCACATTGAGCCGTCTTGCTATTTAATTTTGACGGAATATGCAGTTTCAAAAGCGGCAGCTCTGATTTGTGCTACGATTGCCGGTAACCATGAATGAACTTTCCGGTCATGTGTAGGCCGGCGAGAGAAATATTTTCGGAAATATTTCTGGAAATGTTTCTGGAAATATTTCCGGAAATATTTCTGGTCATGTCTGGGAGCGGCCTAAGAGCTAAACCTCAAAAAGACTCCAAAATTAATATGTACAAGTGTCATTTAACGCAGATAGGTTGTCATCGATCAACTCATCAGGGTGTGATCATTGTTGATATCTATGGTCAAATTCAGTTGCTAGTGTCCGGTGTTCTACCCACTCGGGTACAAATTGTTCAACCTGCAAACAGAACTAAGTAGAAAAGGGGCGTGAAAACTCGTTACAAGTCCCATAGAAAAAAAGAAATTCTCGTTTTTCGGTCGGCCTCCGGATATTCCCATGTTTTCAAACTACTTTGTTGGCTACTAAGCTATTTAAACTAAGTGCTTTCCTACACTCAGAAAAATATGTTTCCGGAAATCAAAGATAATATTTACTTGTTTACGAGATGTGAAATCGTCCACAAATCAAATAAACTTTTATTTGATATCAGTAATTTGTATACATATCATGTAAAAATTTCTTACATTCAACGGAATACAATTTTTGCTTTACCTTATTTCAAGTAAGTAATTTTCCTCAAATCTTGTAAATTATGTCTATGAAGTTAGTAAATTATATCTACAACGCAAACATTTTTTTCTATGTTTCAACAACGACCACGCTTCAATATTCGACGAAAAAATTGATAGTTTTTCTGACTTCTATCAACTTTTCCTCTACACAAATAAAGGGTCGATAGCTTAGCTTGCTAACGTGTCAGTCCAAAGCAACGATCTACCGCTCGTGGATTCGAATTCCGCCGGGTTCATGGTTGACTTTGTTCGTCTTCAGTTGTCCTAACTCCATTGATTAAGTGTTACATTATAGCTTAAAGTGGCGACTAGACATGAATAATACTAGCGCTTCAGAAAATAAGAAAAAAAATGTGGCACTTTAAAAAAAGGAAAAAATGGAAAAATTGATAATTACTATTTTTTCTACTTATTTTTTATTTTTTCACTCCCTTCAAAGCAAGCCACTCTTATGATATCAAGGGAGAGAGAGTTTTGGCGTGCCAACAGCATGCGATGCTTTCAAAGCGGTCCCCCATCTAAGTATTATCGCGCCCAGCACTGCTTAACTTCGGTGATCATACGTGAACCGATTTATGCCAGATGCCAGATGTTCTTGAAACTTTATCAAATTTTACTCAGGGCAAATGCAATATCAGTGCTTTGAAATGAATAAATTTCTTTCTTTGGATTGAGTAAATATTTCTTTGGCGCAGAATCATTACCAATTTTCTTTGAAAATGTGTTCATTTTTCTTCAAAAAATAGAAGAATTTTTCTGAGTGTAGTAAAATTTGACCCTATTATGTTTGTAAACATTTCCGTGTATATACCTGTTTCAGATCTTTAAGCCATATAGTAACCTTCTACATAAAGGACATAAATCTAAAATATTAGTATTGATTCATCCAAGAGCTCTTTAACTGGCAACATGTGAAATCCCGAAATAAAGTTCTCAAAGATTGCTAAGGACCTTGAAACGTCACTTTCAACGGTAAAACGAATAATAGCGAATTATAAGAATAGGCTAGCTTTTACAAAGAAAAGATGATCAGGCAGAAAACCTTGGAAGGGTAGACAAGGACTTAGCGAAGAAAGTTGTCAAGAAGTTCGAGACCAAACTCAATATTCCCGTTCGCGATATAGCAGTAGTTGCTGGTACATCGTGGTCAATGATCGATCGAATAAAGAAACGTTACCAACTGAGAACATACAGGTATAAAAAGCATAGAGTTCCAGATGGTTCCGAAGAAAAGGCGAAAGTAGCAAAAGCGAGGGCTCGAAAACGATCAATATGTGATGAAATTCGATTGTGTAATTTTAGATGACGAGACTTTTGTCAAAGTGAACTTCAGGCAGATGCCTGGCCATGCATTTTACCCTGCTAAAGCGAAGGGTGCAGTGAAAGAAATGCCTGAGTCGAAAAAAACCAGTAAATTTCCTAAGCAGTGTATGTTGCGGCAGGTAATTTATCGATGTGGTCTAAGGAACGATACTTTTATAGTGGAAGACACAATCAATGCCCAGGTTTATATCAAAGAATGTATGCAGAAGCGATTATTGCTCTTCATCAATAGTTATGAAGGATCCGTATTGTTTTGGCCAGACCTAGCATCAAGTCATTATGCTAATAAAACGCTGGAGTAGTTACTTTTGTCCTCAAGGAGACCAGCCCTGAACATAGACCAATAGAACGATACTAGGCTCAAATCAAACGAGTATTGAATGAAAGGAATGGGCAAGCTAAAGATGCATCTGACTTTAAAAAAAAAAATGAAAAAAAGCATACGAAATCGTTAATGAAGCTCTGTGAAAAATTGATGTCGGGTCTCAATCGAAAAATTCGCAACTCTCACTCTAAGCGACACTAACGTTTACAAATGTAGTTCCTGTATATTTTTTTCATAATTCCCTAAACTCAAACGGTTTTATTGAATGTGATTGAGTAAAATGGTCAAATTTCACTGGGACAATCCTTCCATGCTAAATGCTATTATTGATCACTTCAAGATTTTCAGTGAATAAGAAAATAAAAACTTAATTGCTTCGGGTGTTGAAATCCTCCCTGCCCATCGCTGTAACCGTTTCATACTATCTGCGCTCATAATTTCAATTGTTTTAATTTATAATATCCATCGATAACTTTTTCCGAAATCAACTCCCAATCATAAGCTAATTGTAGTATTTGATTATCAACAAGCTACAAATATATAATACTTCAATTTAAAACCCAAACAAATGATATATGTTCATATACGTTTTCATCCATTTCTTAACCACGTTTAGCGCAACTGGACACCTCATAAATATCAAAACACCGCCAGAAACACAAATTATTCCTTAAACTGTCTAGTTCTACAATATATCAATGAAATTGGAAACATTCTTCCTGCAGGTAGATATCTATACCTGTCACAAACCGCCTCCATGCCCTAATCTTCAAAGCAAAAACTACTTTCACCGGCAAGCATATCGCGTGACTGGTTTTCCCATTATCAAATATGTATGCAGTGTCATGGTATCACGCCCTCAAAAATATTGACGTACACGGATTGGGACATGACGTCGTCTAGTAATATCAGATCAAAAATGCTTCACGGTCTGTTATCGTATTCAAGATGCCGTAAACGCGTTTGGGCAAGGGATACTAGCGTCACGGTGCATTAGAAAAGGATAATCTGATTACAAAAACTGTGTTTAAAAAAATAGAACAGTGTGCTATCTGTTTCGTTAATTTTAGATATAATTTGATCAGACATAGTTTTCTACTTTTTTTACCGATATAACTTTGATACAGGAAAGGTGTTTGAATGAATCGAAATAGAGAGTGAAAATTCTAAAACCGAAACACTAAAACATACAAAATAAATAATCGCTTGTGTGGAAAGATGAAATATACCCTACCCATGAAACCATATTGCCAAACGGTAAAACTTCCAAATGCCAGACGATTCGATGAACAATACAGTTTCTATGTAACCGAAGACACATTTCATGAAGGGTGCTAAACAATCAATTTCCTTGATTAATTCTGTTTTATAACAGTTTTTTTATCGCCATTTGTGCCGTTTGATACCGACACTATTATTGCATAAAACGATTCAACAAGTAAGAGGGGGCAAATATATTAAATATGTCAAGTCAACCAAAAGAACAGTACTATGATCACAGCTCAGCACTGCGATCCCCTAAAAATTTCAAAGCAATTCTCTTAATGTATTCCGCAGAACGGTGACACTCATCTATCTAAACACTTTAATATTTATTCATTTCCAACACACGAGGGAATCGCTATGATCCTTTCCGTTTCACGGTGGTCTAGTCAAAGAAGGTATTACGTGATGTTAACCGTATGCGAACGATATAAAAAGGGGCGATAGCGAGAGGAACAAAGATTATTTGTATTAACCTCTCCTATCTGCGGGAAGCATCACGTGAAAAAATATAATTTAACAAATATTGATTTTATTTATGGCTTGGTTATTGTCATCAGAATTAGATGCTGGATGAAAGTAAAATAAATTTAAAAATATGATGCCATGCCCACATCCTTGCCGAACGTTTCGTCGAAGCATCCGAAGAGCACTCGAAGTATTCGCTCAGAAACCGTTTAGTTAAGCCATAGACCCTTTTTTTATCCCACTATACCACAAAACTCGTCCTGTTCGCGTTGAGAATCTTTTAAAAGTTTGCAGTATAAGTGCACAGATAGCATATGGTGTAAGTAGGTAGCATTTTCTTTGTTCAGGAACTTTTAACAAATATTCCAAGAGTGTATCTTGCATCCATCCGTACTCATGCATATTGCCATAATTTCGCATGCAAACCAATTCGATTAGTAAATATCTTCGGAGTCAGCACCAGACCTTTATCAAAAAGGTACGCCCATGAAACAGGCAGCACACCAGGCAAGCATTGACGAGGAAACCATACATACTCTCGTGCTCGACTGTTTGTGACAAGTTTCGTCAAGAATCTGGTTCCAGCATAAAAATATTTTTTTTTTGCAAAGTAGAATCATAATATACATGGTTGCGGAACTAATTTTGTTCAATATTATTAGATATTTGTTAGAAACAACGTATAATTTGCAAAACCATGTCAAATTGAATGTTTCTAATGCAATTAATTCATAAAACCGGAAAAAATGATCGAATCAAGAGTCGAATTAATAAAAAGTGTTCCGAAAAGTGATTTGAAATTTCATTTGAAAACTACTGCTACTTTTTGTGTGGCAACCATTAATACAAAAGTGGTGGGAAAATCACACCTAGACAAATATGGAAGCGCAGTGATTAAGTGCTACATTTATTTACAAAAATGCGCACTTGGTGTGCGCACCACGAACAGGTTTGCATGCCCATCACAGATTTGTTTTGCGCACACTTACCCACCAACAATGCAACTTGTTAAGTGATTTTATAATATCTTAAATATTCGCAATATATCAGTAATATTATGTATTACTAATATCTTGATATGCGATATTATGGGGGTATTTTAGTTTCAAATCCATGAACGCAACTAGGCTCGATACATAAACGATATTATGCAACTATCATAACTCCAATTGCAACATTAACAATTGAATAGTGAATATATTCCGTTTCGTGAACTTAGCACATCCGTTTATTCACCTACATCCACGTTTTCGTCTAGTTCTCACCAATAACGCTTTTGTTGCCATCTCTCTATAGCTAATATTCTCCAAATTTTTACCTGAATACACTATTCTTCAGTTCGAAAAGAATCGCACGTGCAAAAACTACACTTTGAGTTCTCAAAAACACGTAAAATTAACACACATAAAAACCCATCACTCAACTTGCATTATTTCATTAATTCAAACCAAATTCCCTCCAATTTCTTTTACAATAATTTCTTCCTTACTTCGTTTTCAATATGTAACGACTTTAATTTGCCGATCCTACAGTGGAATGATGACTTTATTCGTACTTTCCTTTACCATTATTTTCTTGATTACCACGTCCTTCCTCTCATTGTGTTGACTTTCCTTATTGAACACTATTCTTAGCATCAACATTAAAATGAACCTTGTCCTATTAAACATTTTATCACATAATATGCCTTACGTCCCACCTGATTTGCTCCATCTTCCTCTTTCCTTAGTAGTTTCTGTTGACTTTTTATCCAGTAAAGCTCCCTCTCAGTATGTTAAATCCCATAAAGCGGGCTTCGCTAAGATGGCGAATGAAATCAATTATTGCTACGAATCAATTGTCAATACACATATAATTTGATTTCATAATTTCCTCGCGAACCTAATCTTCCGCTTCATTCCATTTAGTTATCCTCGCGAATCCAATGATATTCCTTGGTATCGGCATGATGTGGCGTCCGCTTTCAAGGTAAAGGATACAGCTTAGTATCGAGCTGCTGGTTATCATTATGACTACCTCAAATTCTCAAAGTTCCGATCAAATGCAGAAATTGCCGCCCAACAAGCTATGCGCGCTTACTTCGCTAGCATCGAATCCTCTATATATGTTAACCAACAGAAGCCATGTTGATCTTAGGTCCACTTCCTGAAAGTGTCCCAACCACCGTTTCCCAGATTCTATGTTTCGCAATGATGTCATTGCTTCTAGTCCACAAGAGATTTGTGACCTTTTTGCAAAATACTTTTCCTCTTTCTTTTCCCAGCAAAATCCCATAACGTCTGCTGAATTCATATCAAACCCCTAGAAATTGATGTCTTGCTTCAGTACGACGATATTAATGTCGGGTGTGGTCCTGATGGCATCCCGAACCTGTGGTTGCTTCCGCCGTTGACCGACGAAAGCAAGTTGATATAATACACACAGATTTTAGGAAGGTTTTTGGCTCTGTTGACCTCAGGCTTCTTCTCGTAAAACGCGAAGATTATGTCGTATCTGGCCTCCTCTTGTCCAGGCTATCATCCTATTCTTCTGAACGTATGTAGCTGTAATGTCTCTGTGAATTCATGTACCTCTTGCCAATTTCGTTCTCTTTCTGGAGTTCCTCAAGGTTCAATACTTAGTCCGTTGTCATTCTTGGTCTTCATTAATGATTTCCCTCTTTTCTTTCAGTGTCCTTCTGTTTGCTGAAGTCTTTAGGATGCTCGGAGTAATTGAATCGCTCGATAATTGTCTCCATTTGCAATATGATCTTTCTGCTCTTCTGCTCGCTTTACTAGCATTACCACTTCCCTTCATCTGTTCTATATCATCCTAATTGCCTTTTCACATCACCACAAAATCACATGCTTCTAAGACGGTTTCTACTTTTGTTTCAAATCAGGTTCATAATAACATGCTTCACAAGATAAATCAAACTAATAGCCTATTTTCATCGCTACGAAATCACGTGCTTTTGAGACGATTCCTGCAAACTACGGCTGCAAACGGCTATAATTAGGTCCGTAATCATCGGATTTCCCATACAAATCAAAAACAAGTAGGAAAGTGCTTTTGGCAAAAGCATGTACAAAAGCAAAATTTGACAATGCAGCACTAAATTTACACTAGTTGCCATAGCAAAATAAATGCATTTTCTTCCTGAACATTATTACTTTGTTTCGAACCAATTTCAAAAAATTTTATAATGCTTAGGAATGTATGATTTTAACATGTCTTCGTTTATTTTTGTTATAAGTTGCATTCACACCAAACAAATCATATTTCCCCATAACAGTGCCAGATATAGCCAGAAACGTCGAGAACTATCCGTCTCATGCATGTATTTCAAAGAACGAAAACAATCTATAGATAAAACGCAGACTAGATCCCTCTAGAAGCAAAATCAGAACATTCTAGAAGCCAAGACACAATCAAATCTCATATGGCAGCGGAAATACACAATCACCTTCTAGATGCCAGATCAAGAACCTTCGAGAACCAAAGACACAAACCTAGAATAGCCTAGACACATGTAACAATTCACCTCACGAGTAATTGTACTTTCCCATATACCAATGCTTCAATTGTCTGGGAAGCACATACTTGGACGATGTGTTTGATGGAGCAATGATGCACACGGACCGTACATACTGAGTGAGAGATGGAGAGAGTGGAAAGAAGGAGGAAAAAAAAATATAGCCGCGAGAGGTCTTAGAAGCCAGTTAGTATACAGCAATAGTCTGATACAAAGAATGGTGCGAAGCCAAACAGCAAATTAAGTATATACGGGCGCGGCTATTTTAAAAAGCGATAAAATGTGAAATTGTAACGCGACTGCTAATAGTGCGATTAATAATAGGGCGACGAATACAGTGCTCGCGATTTAGTGCTAAGAATTATTTGTTTAAATAAACGTGCAAATTTGTTTAAATGTTGGCAATCGGTTTGTGCCTGTGCTATCATAGCTCTGAGTAAATTCTGACAATTCAGCACTATATTTACACTAGTTGCCATAGCAACCTATCAGTATAATTGTCCATAGTATTCATAAACAAGTCCAATTTATTTACCGTGTGGATGCATCAAACGTATCAGATATGAATTTCAAACAGCACCTGTTAAACAAAATCACCTCAGTGCGACGTAAACGTACTTTCTTGCTTCCAAAAGCAGGAACCATATTCAAATGCACATCCTTTTCAATAGTCTTGTCAATTCTGGTCTCCCAACCTTAATTATTTACATAGCGTAGAAATGCCTCTTTATGAGTATAGCGATCCTTTGTCCATATTCCGAGGTGCCTCTTTGAAATCAAGACGAGTTTAATTTACGGAGTGCCTGCTTTTCAGGTTCCGCCAACTTCCTATGCTATCTGACCTTGGTTCCAAGTTTATTACGTGAAGTTAATTGTTCAGGTAGATCTTCATCATTTTCTGGATCACTTTTGCTCGGGCCGACGTTTATTTTCACTCGGCGTCATGCATATCCCCAGGAGATAATGAATTAAAGATTGGTCCTTTTCCACTAACTTTTTTTTCAATTTAGACGTCAAATCAAACCTATGCCGTTCACACTACACTTCAGGTAGATTTAGAATCTGTCAAGTTAATCAGGTAAGCGTTCACACTACCCGAAGTGATTTAGAATGAGGAGATTTAGAGAGAAATGTCATTCGAATTTATGTGTACAATTTTTTCTGCGTGAAAGTTGTTGAAAATGGTGCAGGAACATGCAAGAACATTTTCTTTTCACTTCAAATCTACTGTGCCTCTCACGGATTCAGCACGCTCTGAGAAAAATTCACCAGGGACAAATTTCACAATAGTACCTGATTTGTACTTGATTAACTCTAAATCAGGTAGCTTTCGACTGTCAGATGCCGAGAAAAATGTATGAGTAAACAGGTAGATTTAAGTTGATTTAGCTCTAAAGCGATCAGCTGATCGAAATCGCCTGATTTAAAGTGTAGTGTGAACGGCATATTAGTTTTCGAAGCTCCACCTCATTTTCTGATTAATTGTCATTTGTCAGTTCTTATTTTCTGTTTGTTGCTTCGTTTCTGCTGTCTTTTTCTTGTTTAATTTTAATTATATTATACTTTATTATTGCGGCATATATTATTTGTTATACTATATTAATTCAATTTCTTTTATTTTAAAATATCGAACTTTTGAATTCTATAAATTATTATTTTGGTTTTTTATAAATGGAAATAAATCAATATATGAATCATTCTATTCCTGAATTTGTCGAAATTATAGACTTTTGTGCTCATTACCTACGGCCTTCTAATTGAAATTGCAATGCAAGCGCCTATATAAGTTAAATGACACAACAATTTGCACTTTTAAATGTTAATGTGCCAAAATTGGTATTCGGCTGAACTATTGGCACTGTAAATTTACTTTTACGTCTGCTATTGATGAAGGAATATTTTAGCATTTAAAGAAAAAAATTGAGTTCAAAACAAACAATTAAAATACAGTAAAGCGTGCAGTTAAGCATTACACAAGCAATGTGTTTTAAATTGAAGGTTACAAAATATATTGTTTCTTCCTATGCAATGATATTTACTGGTTATCGGTCAGTTGCTATGATAACGTTTCGCAGTGCCTCACATTATAGGTATGCTAGATATTTTACAAACTACTTCCTACCTAGTAGTGAATGCTGTAGCTCAACATGTCACTATGGTGTTAATGCTTTCCACTGATAAACGTAACCATTACATAAAAGATGACTACTGACTTAAAACAGACCTAAGATATGTTCAAAAACAATAGACTTTTAATAAATTCTATTTTTCATCTTCTGAAGGCAAATACAAATAAACGTGAGAATACGTTAAAGTCCAAAAGCTAAAATAAAAAACAGAAATTTTATTTCTGCTCTATCGAACCATGATAAAAAAATTTAATTTCGAGAATCCCATGGTCTTGCTAATTGCTTGCATCATTAACAAAAAATCAAATCCTCTTACTTAAAGCATTCACAGTTCTTACGCAATGTTTGTCTGCGTTCAAATAGCACAATAACCACTAACTTTGCAGTCTTTACTTTGAATTTAAGCCATTTTATGAGTACGAAACGTAATCACATGCAATTAATAAGCATGCCAGTGTACTTAGATAATAGTGCCTACGTACGACGAGACCATGCTAACTAATATCACGCCACCTTTCAACGACGATTTGATTATTGCTTTTCACAGAATTGTATTCTAGATGGCTTTAAAACATTCTGATAATTCATATTTTTTTTTTTTTTGGAACTGAAATTTTTTTTTAATATGAAAAGTGTCCATTTTTATAGTTTAGCATGTTTTTATTTCTGTTTGTAATACATCTGTTTGTATTTTTTATTGTTAGTTAAACTGTATTGTGATATCACTTCAGTTACATAAGAATGGAACGAGAACTAATGTAAAGGTTTTTCCTATAATACCATTGTCTTGTAAAATAAATCATTTTTTATTTTGCAGACTTTATAATTTGTCACAAATATCAATTTCATCTAATTCTATTTTTTTTTATTGTAGGTGTCCTTACGAATATACAAGAAGACTTTCACATAGGCGACGATGAGGGTGGTCTTTTGCAGACAGCCTTCATCTTATCCTATATGATTTGTGCGCCTATATTTGGATACTTGGGCGATCGGTATTCACGGCGACTCATCATGGCTATTGGCGTATGCATATGGAGTCTAACTACAGTGCTAGGTTCATTCATGAACACATACGGATGGTTCTTATTGTTCCGTGGATTGGTGGGCGTTGGCGAAGCATCCTATAGTACAATAGCACCCACCATTATCTCAGATCTCTTTGCACATGACCTGCGATCGAAAATGTTGGCACTGTTCTATTTTGCTATTCCGGTTGGATCGGGACTGGGGTAAGTTATCGGTATTAACAAAAATTTCAAAATATAATGTATATTTGAGTAAAACAAATCATGTCCGCATTTGTTTTCAGCAAATTAGTCATCACAATTTTAATTTTAATTTGATTCTATCATATTATTCATCACACCAATATTCACATGAAGACAATGGTTTTTACAACAGTGCCCGAAAAGTAAGATAACTAACTAAGAAAAACTCATTTTTCCTGATTTTTTGTATTTTTTTTTTTTTTTGTATTTATTTCTGTCAACTCGATACACTTATTCCATCGATGCTCAAGTCTATCAAGGTAATCAGTATAGTCAAATTCGCCAAACTCAAAATACACATTTGTTTCAACGATTACCTCTTGATTATCCAAATCTTTTTCTACTGAGTCATTTTTTCATTTTCGGAAAAAGAAAAAAATCCGATGGGGTGAAAACTGGTAAATATATTGGGTGGGGAAACATTTCGAAGCGTAAGCGATAAATGTGCCACAGTGGTGAAACATAATTGGTTTGCGTACTAAATAAGACCGCATTTTTTTATTTTTTCATTCAATTGGTCCAACAATGGTTCATAATACACGCCAGACATAATTTTACACTTTTTGAGATAGCCGATGAAAATGATGCCTCGGTCATCCCAAAATACAGTGGCCATAACCTTCCTCCCGACTTTAGCTTTCTTCCGTGCTCTTAGATCAGCTTCCATTCTGCCCATTGTTTTGATTGATTTTTGGCTTCCGGAGTGTAGGAATGAATTTAATTTTCATCAATAGTTATGAAACGACGAAGAAATTCACTTGGGTTGCGCTTAAACATGACATTCCTCACAAACAGTAACTCCATTTCGTTTTACGTCTATTGTTAACCAACGTGGCACCAACCTTGCAGACAGCCTTATCAGACTGCAATAGTGTTTCCAAGCAACCATAACAATTCACTTTGTTTAGCCGAATTTGACTCAAAATTCATTCAAATATGCTTGTTAATTTTCATAATATTATTGTATAAAACCTGATTATCGTCCAATGCTGAAATATTTATTTTTTGCAAGTTTATACGACGACATGTCAGTACAATAAAGTGAGACATTCAGGAATGAATAAAAGTATCACTTTAAGATCCATCTCCGCATAAAACTTACATATAACTTGTTCATATAAAAGCTCGTATGGCATATCTTGGAGGAAATAAATTAAATTGAAAACAAGTTAGACAATACTCATTCCAAAAATTGAATTAACTTTGATTCTTTAGCTTCAGAGGGAAAATTGCTAATGGGTAGCGTATCTAATTCTTTCCCAAATCCGAGCTAAGACTGTGGATAATAGGCGCAGGCTGTACTTTATATCAAATCAGATGCGAAACGAACCGAAATTTCAATTTTCGAAACTCAGAAAAGATTACAGTGGATACTTGTTTTTTTTTTTGCTGTTATCCCCCAGATTGAACTAAGCGTCTAGATTTTACTTTATACTCTTTCAACGTTTACAGAGAATTTACATCTTCGATATCATCAAAACTGCTTGATATGCAAAACAACTCAAAAAAATGTGAATGCTACAGACTAGCAATCGGACGTCAACGGTGAAAATGTTACCACATTCCAAAAAGTAAACTTTTTTTCCCCATTTTCATTTTATTAAATTCGTCTAATCTAGACTATCATCATCTTCGTCGGCGCTACAACCGGGGGTCCGGTCCTGGCCTCCGTCAACCGTTTTTTTTTCATCCTATATCGCACCCCTAAAGTCTGAGCGTCCTGGTCAACGCCATCCCTCCAGCACAGGACAAGGTCTCCTACGCTGTCGTCTGCCGCAAAGCGTTTTCCAAGCCGGATTCTCTTCGCTCATTCGACCTAAGTGTCCTGCCCACCGGAGTCTACCGGGCTTAATTTTCGTTATAATATCTGTTTCTAGGTAGATAGCATACAACTCATGGTTGTAGCGTCTTCACATATGGGGACAACGATTCTCCGCAAGACTTTCCTCTCGAACGCGGCTTTTGCTGAGCACCCCAGTCTCGGATCCATACGTGAGTACTGGCAAGACCATGGTCTTGTACAGCAGGAACTTTGATGTTCGGGTGAGATTTCGGGATTTGAACAGCCTTGAAAGACTGTAGTAGGTTTTGTTGGATTTCCTCCATGTTATCGGCTGCTACAATTGACCCAAGGTAGTTGAATGATTGTACTATTTGAGCAAATTCATGCTCAACTACCCCGAAGATTTGACCAACTCTAGGTGATCTTCCAGCAGATGCTGCCATCATGTACTTAGTCTTTCCTTCATTTATGTGCAGCCCCAGTTTTAATGCTGCTCGCTCGATCTGGATGAAGGATTCTCGTACAGCTAGTTCCGATCTTCCAATTATGCCTATATCATCTCCATAAGCCAGTATCTGGCAAGACTTGGTGACGATAGCCCCTCTCGTTGACGTGCCAGAGCCTCGGATTTCCTTCTCCAACGCCAGGTTGAAGAGGAGGCAGAATCTAGACTATACACATACAATAGAAATTAATTATTCTTATACAGAATACGTTTAAGTGAGCTTCGTTAAAGCATCCACTTATTGTAATGCTTGGTTCATTGCAACCATAATTGACTCGTGTTGAGGGATCGACAAAAAAGCTCACTCGCCTGACACTGACACGTTAATTATTAATGTTAAAATTAATTTGGCTTAATAAGTAGTTTGAGTCAATGGTGCCTTGCAAAATTTTCGCGACAAATAAGATTTTGGAATTTTGACGTCGAGAGTTCAAGGTATCCATTCGTAAAAGATTTAAGCGCTCTTCCTAAAGAGGTAGATGTAAAGGATAAGACCGCGGAGGCAAAAACGTTGGAACCTCATTTGGATGGAATCAATTTGGTCAACTTGAATAGATTGTCCCCATCCGAGAGAGCCAGTTATAATTTTCGCCAACAAAGGACGATTAGGAGGTGAGAAAACGTCTCATTAATATGTCGGCACAGTTCGACTCACTCATTTGGATGAATCAATCAATATGAGTCACAGGGCTATCTCTTTGATGCATTCATACAAATACGACACGATTTTTATTTACTTCTTTCTTGATCGAGGATCTAATTAAACAGCGCATAAACACAAAATATTGCCTTTGCTTGGATTTATTTTCTTTTCACGCTCCTGTTTCATCACTCTTGAACATCAATATGCTCTTAAAATTTAGTAGTAACCTGATGACTGTTTGACAAGTTATCCAAACGCGAAACTTGAAAAAATATTGCTGACGCTTAAGCACTTCGCAAGCCACATTGGGTTAGGCATTCTTCAGATTTTCATCCTGTAAAGCTCGTTGAAGCGAAGAAACATGGAGGGAAATCTTTCCAAGATCTCGTTTAGTATAAGATGTAACCAATATATTTTTGGTTTTCTTTTATTTAATTTAATTGAAGTTAACTTTAAAATGGAACGTACATACGTAGGCATAAATGAGTAAATGAAAGAAAATTCAGGAAAACAACACTCTTCGTTTTTTTGTGAACCACAAAAACAGTAAATCCAGCGATATATAGGACAGATAATCGTTCACGTTTGAAAATTCTGGGCTAATTTTGTATCAAAAGCTCGAACATTCATAGTTCTAATTGACTCTTCTACTATAGATTTAGTAGGTAAAATTGCCATCTATAAAAGAGGTGCTTAATAGTTTAGCCCAAACGCTTCACTTAAAAATCGTAAAGAGAACGAAAACTGCCAAGTAGGTGAAACGAACGTATACTCAAAATGACAGCCTTTATATAAAGTAGGCCCCCTGTGGTTTTATTTTATAAATTCAATGAATTGTTTTTACCGAAAATATGAAATCAATTCAGGCAATATATAATTGAATGATTTATACTGTAGCATTTTTAAAAAGACACCTACCGGTGCCACAGCTTTCATTAAAAAAATCCTTATTCTGGCGAGTTTATATAGGAAACAACATTCATTTTGGTAACATATCCTAAACCACCCATTATAAACGATATATATCGAGCCAAATATAAATAATTAATTTTGTGGTAGCAACCATATTTCTGCAAATCACGAAAACAGAAACTTTTTTCAGATTAAAATGTAAAGTACCCAAAAATATAATAGCGTTATATAACTCTACACAAACATTGCACAGCAATTATGTTTACTCAATATACGGTACAATTATGAAACTAAATTATTCAGATAAAATTCGTCTCTTTCAAGTAAGTGATTCAATCTTTGCCCCAAGTAAGTACTTAAATAAAGATGCGACAACTTCTTTCTGTGAATGAATTTTCCTTTGATTATACACCAGCATATGACTATAAACCAGCATATGCAAGTTCACCATCAACCAATAGAATAATAATACCTCGCGTTGCATCATTGATATTGTGTGTAGTCATTTTGTTGATTGAAGATTCATCTTGAGAATATATTTCAGAATAAATTATTGGAATTGCTGGGGTGTCTCCTCTCAGATGACAATCAGTGCAATCATCAATAGGCCGAGTGTAGAGTCTATTCAATCCCACATTATTTATAAATCATATCAAATTCTTTCAGGTCGAAACCACTTGACCTTGATCATTTAATTATCGTCTCTCTATTTAATTATCGTGCTTCTAAATGCTTTCCATTAAATTCAATTTCGTAACTGAGTCATTTGTTACCATATTTGCTAAAAGAAAACATGCTAAATTTTTTTATTTGTTTGGAGTGGCTCTTTACTTTTTAAGTCAGATAGCTAATTGCGCAATGTTACCTATTTATATAACAGTCTCAAAATTATTTTAAATTCAATGATTTGATCAATCATAATCAACCAATTTGATTTGAAGTGCTATTAGAAACTCAATTTCTTTTACCAAAATTTCGCTCCAAGCAAATGTATTGTTATTCAAATCAAACCAAAGCAGACATGATACAACAATCATTTCTCACATTGATATGTGTTTATGACTATAGCTTTGAGCTTAAATTTGATTGAATTTCTTAATTTTTACATTTTAGGTATATTGTTGGTTCCGAAACAGCTGAACTTGCTCAGTCATGGAGGTGGGCCTTAAGAGTAACCCCAGTTCTCGGCACAGCAGCTGTAATCTTGATATTCCTCATCAGAGAACCGGCACGCGGCCACAGTGAAGGTTCCGTCGAAATGAAAGCAACTACTTACAAAGAGGATATTATGTACTTACTAAAGAACAAGTCATTTATGCTGTCCACTGCCGGGTTCACGTGCGTAGCTTTCGTTGCCGGTGCGTTGTCGTGGTGGGGACCGAAATTCATGCACCTCGGTGCTCAACTTCAACCCGGAAACGAAAACATAACGCTAAACTCGTAAGTACTCTGCTGTTAACAATTTTAGTGCTCATCATATTTCTACCACTAACATATGATTAAATGTATAACCCCATTCTGCCCGAAAGCATATCGTATAAATTCGGGATAGTAGCTATGCTATCAGGTATTATTGGTGTGCCATTAGGCTCATATCTGGCACAAAAACTTCGCAAACGGACTACACAGTGGGATCCGCTAATATGCTCATTGGGACTATTTATATCTGCACCGATGGCTTACTTCACCATGATAACGGCTCATCATTCAACTGCCTGGTCTTTCCTGTTCGTATTTGGAGCAGAAGTAACGTTGAATCTATGTTGGTCGATTGTTGCAGACATTTTATTGGTAAGAAAGTTGATGGATTTGACGAAAGAGCTCAACAAGATGGACCTTGCTGCAAAATACCACATCAATAAAAATAAATCGAATCTAAATTTTATACATGCTCAAACTAAAACCGATATACATACTGGGGATCACTAAATTTTCGATTAACAACTTTCTCTTTTAAATTTTCGTTACAGAGTTGCATTTACTTTCGGTGCACTAACTATGGTCTCAGGCATAATTGGTGTGCCTCTCGGCGCGGTTCTATCACAAATGTTGATCAAACGGTATCCAAAAATCGATCCGTTGATTTGTGCGGCTGGTCTTTTCATGAGTGCACCACTTTTAGCCTTATGTATGATATTTGTTTCGAAAAACTCAATACTCTCATACATTCTGCTATTTTTCGCTGAAGTTGCGGTAAATCTGAATTGGGCAATATGTGCAGACATACTGTTGGTAAGATAAAAAAAAAATTACAAACAAAAATACTTACAAACAAAAATTTCAGTGTAAATTTTGAAAAAATTCTTATTTGGAATATTTCGTTGTATATTTTTGTGAAAATTTTAATTCTTTGGTTATGAAAAGCTCTTCTATGTATAATATAAACTATTGGTGATTGGTATATAAAACCGTGGTGTTTGGGGTTTCCTGTTATTGTGTAAACACTCCTTCAATCGTTCCTTATTTCCCTCGTTTATTTATTTTGCTGTAAAATTTATATTTGCCATTATAAATACAGGCTCTAAAAATACAACAAATACATTCAGGTCGAATGAATGTGCAGTAGTTTGAAATGCAAATTGAAATTAACAGGGCTAAACAGAAAAAAAATTACGAGACCATTTTAGGAATTAGACCAGTTCAATGAAAAAATATTTCCGTGTTAGATTTCTTTCCTCGCATTCGTGTCATTGTCCCTAATTATAAAATATTATTTTCAATACATGCTCCCGCCAATGCAAGAGATTTATACGTCAATATTTGCATCTGTTTTAAAATATTCTGAAATCACGAAAAGCTATTTTGAGGTAATTCCATGAAATGGCTAGATTTCTTTTAAACAAAATAAGCTACTTTTTATAATATCGCAATTGGATGATTCTTCCAATTAATTTACGAACTCTAAACGTGATAAACGTGTAGCAATGGTAATTTCTGCATATTGATTTAAGTAAAAAAAAAAATTCATATCGATATTATTTATTCAGACATTCCAATAGTTATACTTTAGTATCTTTTGCGTTGCTCTACGTTACTTAGCTGATTTTATCTCCAACAAAAGTTTCAACGGAATTGAGTTTGCAATTATATTTTGAATAACTAATTTTCAACATCTTGGTTTTTTTAATTTAGCTTACAATCGCTAAATGAAACTTGTGTATCCAATAAATCAGGTGTAAATTAAGTCGTGAAACTTATCACTCTAGACTAGTATGCATTGGTTTAAAATGGGAGTCCCTTACAACAACCCCCGACCCGACAAGGATTGTGCTGGAGTCACTTTGTTTTTCAATTGAATAATTTGTTTTGCAGAAAATCTCGGTTTCGGAGATGTTAAATATAGTTTGATTGATCTATTCTACCCATTTAGCTTAGCGAAAGCTTGAAAAACAATATAAAATTAAAAAAAAAATTAGTAAAATATAATGAAGTTTCTAAAATCCGTGTTTTCATTGAATTTCACTACTAATTGTTTCTGAAAAACATTTGAACGGAATTAAAGCTTATAAAAATGTATGTCTAAAATACTGTTCAAGCAACATATTTCGACTTTATGTCATCTTTATTTATCATGCACAATCTTCTTAATTCCAAACCCGATTAATTTTTGTTTTATTTTTTGCACATGTAACAAACTACGCTTTCAAATCAAAAATGTTTACTGGAATATAAATCTTTCAAATTTGTTCAAATGAATTCAAAAACTTGTTTTCACTTGGAAAAATATTGAGAACACAATTGCCACAATCAACATACTAATCCATTTACTCAATTTCAAACTGACTTTCAATTCGCTACAGTCCGATACTTACTTTACTTGCCTTATCTGGTAAATTTCAAGCAAGATTTTTTTTATAAATGAATTTTTCTATCTTCTATAAAAAAATTTCTGTAATTCAGCACGCCATCAAACATTATATTCCCGCAATTAACATTAAAACCCAAACACCACGGCCACCACTCTACTGCACTTGCTACTAGATAAATCTCGGGCATCTGTAATTCTTCGTTTGTCTGTATTTTGTGTGTATTGCCTGATATTGCCCAATTTCGCATTTTCCGCCTGTAATAAGTTTAACTAACCACTTATCCATGATTTACTTCCAATGTTGACGAAGATATTTCTCTTGTTTCCCGCCATCCTTTAAAATTGTGCGCCATCTGTTGCACTGTTATCTGTTCAGATGTTCCGAAAAATTTGCAGACTATTTTGGGTCTAGGCTAATCATTTTGCAGCACCATCTGTTGAGAGCTTTTCATAACCATAGAAAACAAAGAAAGTTAAAATTGCCTTATCAGCATGAATCCGATTATAAAATTAATTGTCTAATCGCAATTTATCTTTTCTGCATGCAGTATGTTGTCGTACCCAACAGAAGATCCACAGCCGAGGCGTTTCAAATACTTATTTCACATGCATTTGGTGATGCCGGCAGCCCGTATCTTATTGGTGTGGTAAGTATCGAAAATATTTTCATAAGCCCGAAGGAATTTTAAATGAATATGCATTTATGTTTGGATTTTAGGTCTCAGAGGCAATCAAGCGAGGAATGCGTGGTCAAGCGGTAACTGCAGCGAAAACAGACATCATTGATGGAATACAAAGTCTAGCTCTTACCGTGCAGAATGGCACTACGTCCGACTTCAGCTCACCGTCTCATGTATAAATAATCAATACAAATGCTTGTGCATTATATTTATCGCTCTATCTTTCAGGATTCAATAATCGTGCAGTTCCAAGCGTTGCAGTATTCATTATTTACAACGAATTTCGTAGAAGTTATTGGTGCTATTCTATTTATTTGTGTGGCGGCCTACATAATTAAGGATAAAGAGAGGGCAATGCAGGCAGTTAAAGGTACATTTCCCGGTGGTTGAACTAATTTGTCTTTAATTTAATTTTTTTTTTTGTGAATTGTAATTTTCACGTTCAATAACAGGTACTAATATACTAATTAGTTGCATTACAGTAGTCAAACTCTAATAATAAGATTTGAAATCAGTAAACACGTATGATAGTTTGCTTGTTCAAAACGGTAAAAGAAACACAAAAACACACACACACTAGTTTTTGATATCAATAGCATTCTGCGGAAAATACTCAGTAGAACATTGAAAAGATTGTAATGATGAAATGTTCACAATAAACCAACTTTCAACTATATTAAAACCCAGCTGACGCGAAGATAAAAATCATCAACTATAATACTTACAGAGTAAAAACCTTTTACTGATATCGTACGAAAGCCAAGGAGGCAACAATTTGTGTTCCACAAAAGTCTCTTTCCAAAAATAAGAGAAATAATTTAAATATACAGAGAAAATCGTATATTAGTCTAGAGAAATTAGACAAAAAAAAACAGACCAACTTCGGCAAAATTTCCGAAAAGCTGGGTTCTGGTATGGACCTTGATATTTTTTTTCCCAAGAAAATGTCAAAAGTTCCTGTCATTAGTGCCACTAAACATTTTACACTGGTTCAAAGGTTACAAAAAAAAGAGTTTTCATAAATGTATCAGTTATGGTCATCTTTACAGAAAAATTTGTAGCTTAAAAAATTCTCCACTAAAAGAATATCATTTTTTCTTGTAAG
Source organism: Nemotelus pantherinus (assembly GCA_963978885.1). Classification (NCBI taxonomy): domain Eukaryota; kingdom Metazoa; phylum Arthropoda; class Insecta; order Diptera; family Stratiomyidae; genus Nemotelus; species Nemotelus pantherinus. Next base: position 258,548,223 of record OZ022264.1, on the reverse strand, counting down.
AGTAACAATTTCTGCCACATATTGCGTTACAGAGTTGTAACAGATAGGATGCAGTTTCTAAGCGGCATGTTTATTTTATTGAACTTTGAATACAACATAAAATATTTAAAAACTTGTCTGCCTACCTTTCAAGGTCCATAAAAATAAACTTAAAAACGAGCATATTTTCTGCACTCTAGTATAGATAGTAGAACAATGTGCTCCGAAAATTTCCCCTCTTTTGACAATGTGAAAACAGTAGATCAGCATGTAAACGGCGAGGGATCCACATGTAAAAAGAGATGGTGAAGACGAAAAAATTAATTGAATGGTTTTCATTTTACAGTAATATTTTTGCGGAAATTGCGAAGGTAATGTCACTATCAAGCGAAGTCGTCGCCGATAGTAAATATCTCCATTACAAACATGATTGACCAAAAGTTCTATGGCATTAAGCTGACACATGCTGAGAAAGTACCTTCACTTTAACCAGCATTCAGCTCTACGAAAGTTCATAATGAACAATGTCGGTCCTTATTACTATTTCAATGCTTCAGTATTATAAAAATATTTGCGACCAACTTTAAGAATTTGCGGAGTTTGAACCAGCTCCAATGGAATCCAAAATCAAAAATTCTCAATTATAAGTGGTTGCAATACATAAATGTAACATATTGGTGCAGAATTTCTTTTACAACGTATTATATAGAATCAAAAAGAAATATTTGATGCAATTTTTGGTGCAGATGCATATTATGTACATATGTACATATCTATTATGATTATAATGCAATCGAAAAATACGATAGAAGAACAAGTATTGTTGTAGATGAAAATAACAACTTATTGGTAATAATGATTAGGCGTAATCCTGTTGATAACCCCATCTATATTTTGAAACCTCGAAAAGCACAGGTAGGAACAGGACTTTATTCCTCACAAAAGTTGAACTCATGTCCAAAGTGTTAAGATCATATTTTTCTATTTACATACAATAACAGGTTGCGATTCAGCAATATTTAAGAATTATTTGAAAGAAATGAGATATTAATAAGTTACGCAGAATTTTCAATGAGACAGAATGTTTTCCAGATATTCAACTTTCATAAGATCAGAGCAGCTCAAAAAATTTGTTCAATTTTCTATTCTTCCACCAACATCAAGATTGGCAGCATTTGCTTTAGATCAATTACCAAGTTCAAATATGAACTTGCTTTAGATCTATTATCAAGTTCATGCAACAAGCTCACTCCTTAAACTGGGGATGTACGTTCAGGGCTATCATTTTGGATTCAATTCAAACTCTGCTTCCACCTGCTCCAGACATTTTACTGAACGCTATTTGTTGTATTACACCCAGGACTGAAGCTTGAACTGTAGCGACAGAAAAGTTAGTTTATATTGTTCACCAGTTTGTGGTAATTAGCAAAGCCAGTCTCGCTTAAATATAACACCCAATATGAATAACATTGATAATTGCGACTGTACTAATGATTCAGGACCATTATGTTTCCTGGTTGAATCCATCAAAATACAGGAGACAGCAGAAGAGCAATAATAAGAAGACGATGTTAAGGAAAGCATATAAATTGAAATAGACTATAAAGAATAAACTAATTAATAATTCCTGTTTTCGATAGAAAAAATAATTAATAAACAAACCCATCATACTTTTCTAAAAATAAATATTTTTTAACAACAAAAATCGTGGATTAGGCCTAGTGGAGACAAAACGTGGAAAAACTCACCTTGCACTCTATCTCGAAGGTGATGCAGAAAAGATTACACGTTTCATGAGAAACATTAAAGTTACAACTCTTTGAATTAAATTGTCTCAAAAACTGTTTTCTTAGAAGAAAAATTCATGTAATCTTTTTCAGAGGAAATTTTTTAAGCTATTTATTTTTCTTGCAAAATTTTTCTCTATAAGGGCCTTTACTTGAATATTTTCGAAAAAATACTTTTTGTGCCCTTTGACCCTGTCTTAAATATTTAGTGACACTTGGACAATAAGAGCTTTTGAATTTTTTTTTATAACAATACTACGGTCTTCAAGGACTATATCATTAGTAACTGCTTTGTATCACAAGTGTCAAAGCGCTACATCAATGCATATGGAGTTACTGAGTTCTGACAAAGCTATCCAAATAAATATCCAATACATATAAAAAAAACATAGGCATTCGTAATTCGGTAAGCAGCATATTATAGTTTTGGCAGTTGCCAAAATTTTCTTTTAATTTAATTTTATTTAACGAACAAAGTGGACGAAATTTGCGATATTCATCACTCGGAAACGTTTGAATCGTACGATATCGTTCTGATCGTACATACTTATGAATACGTTGGGCAATAACCCATCACAGGAAATGTAAAGGGTCACTGAGATTGAGGGGCATTTCTAAAGAAGTGAAAATCCAATTAAAATTTGTTAGGTGGCTAAATCAGAACTGTGCGTTAGAATCTACACATACATACTTTTGGGGTTAAGGAAAGTAGGTGTGGGTCGATCTGGCCTTAAAAAGTATTTCTAAGATTATACCTAGTATTTTTTGAAAGCCACTTTATTAACTGTTACCTTTGTACAAGAAGTTCCAATTAGCTCGTGAATCTTACAAGCTAGATTAAAAGATGTGCAACTATCACAGTTGGAGACGTGCCCATTTTGGACGCAAATTAGGTTATTAACATAAATGAAATTGAAAAAATTGAAAAAAAAACTACAAATATCATAAAGTGAAAGAAATCGAAAATCAAAGCAAGTGATTAAACAGAGATGGAAGGAATAATGGATCAGTTCGTTGCAATAGCGGAAATCGCTCCGATGACAAGTCTTAGTATTCTTGTGGATCCTCTGGATGATAAAGCTTCATGGGCGAGCTGTAAGCCATAATTTCAGACTGGCTTCAGGACAGAATTTTGGGCGAGTACTATAGAGTTTCAGAAGGGAGCGACGGGCCCTGTGATGCCGGAGTCAATCGTGGAGATGATACTACAGTATCGCGTTTTAAAGAAGAGGAAGGCTGCCTGAACGGAAGTAAGCCAATGGGACACCTGATAGGTGGAAGTAGCACGGCCGAGTTGAAGTAATGCGAAAGCGGTTCCGGCTCGGACTTCCGTGGTCGGTGGGTGATGTTTTTTAGTGTCAATGAATTCGAGCTTCAACTATTGATTTTTAGCTTCTACTGCCATTTCTAGTTAAGCATTCTGTCAAGGTGCATTAAGATATATTTTACTTCATTGCGTTGAGATATTGGTGGCTTGTTGATATATTTTTGAGAACAAATTAGCAATGTGAAAGTAAGCGGACGCATTTGGTTTCGGCTATTCTGATTCTGATTACCAATCATTCTTCAATAAGTGAGGCCTGGGCTTGCAAACTTGTCTCTAAACTGTTCTTCTTATCTTTAAATGCTATTTTGATGTCTGATGCGATTCGATAGATCTGTTTAATGGTGCAGTGTTGTTTTTGTTTATTAATTTAATTTATCTCGCATCTTTAAGTATTAGAAGAAGTCTTCTTTGCAGAATTTTCAATACAATTTTGGGAGGCACAGGATAAAATACTAATTGGTCTGCATGATTTCACTTGGAAAGAGACTTCGCCCGGCTTGAAAGCCATTATAATCACTGTTATTTTGAAAAATATCCATTTCGGAAGATAGCGTCAAAGAGTCCCGTTGGGCCATTGTTCTTAGTAGCGCTTCCTGGACGATGGAATTGTTGATTTTCTTGACTGCTTTCCGGGGTTATACCTGTTTTTAGTGGGAGCGAGATTGTCAAAGAATGAGTTGGACTTTAACTCGTTGTCTCTCGCAAGTTCCAGCCTGAGCTTTCTAGACGCGTTGTTGTATTGCAGTTTTATTTGGAGTTTGATGTGCGTGCAACATAAAATCCAAGGATCTCGAAAACGTGAGGAAAAAAATATGCTCAGGAGAATCTTCCGAGCGAACCAAACGAAGAGCTATGATAAATGAGCTATCATTCACAAGCTATAACACAATTTTTACTAAGATCTTTATCATAATATATTATATATAAAAAAATAACACTAACTGGGACCTGATTGGTTTATGTTCAGATTTTGCATTTCGTTCACATAATAATATTTCATTAAGAATTATTAAGTAAATAAATGGTGTGTGTTGGTAACTGAACTCTGGAGAGGGGAAGGGCTAATCGAATATTGTAGAAATTGTAGATTTGAGCTAACTTACCGTTCAAAGCATCATAAAATAATTTTTACATAAAAATCGTCTGCATAAAAATGGATGAGCGATCAATTTCACGATAAGCTCAGAAAATTCCTGCGTCGAGCTGACCTTAAGTATACGATTAGATCTACTTAAGCATGGTTCGAGAAGAATTCTGTGAACGTTATACAGTGGCCATTGTGCAGCCCCGATTAAAATCCCTTAGAAAGCCTTTGGCGTGATCTAAAAGTGGAAATATTTAAACCCAAAATTCATAGCTTTGACGAATTGGTTGATATTGTTGAAAATGCTTCGATTGTTTTATTTTATTTATTTACCAAACAGGCATCATATACAATAGAAAAACGTTAACAAAAATTTGTATAACTATTATACAAAACACAACAACATTAAACAAAAAACTAAATACATCACAAATTTTATTCCAGTTACTTTACTTTGTTATATTTTAATTTTCATGTTAGTTAGTTTTGTTGGGAATTAAGTGGAATCAGGATGTTGATAGGACGTTTGATAAGTTATTTTTGAAATTTAGAGATCCCCGAAAAGTAGTGGATGCTTATAGAATTGAATATCCTACAACACCTATTTATAGGCTCATCATAGGTAGTGTGATTGTACACCTTGAACAGAATTGCATACTTACTGCGTCTTGGTCGGCCATTGAAAGTAATTTTGTTAGAGAAATCCTCAACATTGACTACGCCACTTATAATATAAAAAATTGGACAAGCGCTTAAAACGGCCCACAGACACGGAGATCTGGTTGCCGACTTGGTTGGAGACTTGCGATATTTGCGAACAAACTAGATCTGAGACTAGCCCACAGACAGTGAATTTGGTCGCAGATATTGCATATCTGCAACCAAGTCGACGACCAGATCTCCGTGTCTGTGGGCCGTTTAACAGTATTCTTCAAGAAGAGAGAGTCATGAAATTTAGAAGGGTTAGTCTGTATTTGTAAGATGGCAGATGTTGAAAATCTTTTGGGTCATAGAAGTTTCTCAAAGTGAAAACTGTTGCTGAACAGATTTCACTCTATCACTATGTAGCTCAAAAGCTGAGTTTCATATTATGCAGTCATATTCCAATAGAGGCCGCACTAGAGTGATGCATAATGACTTGGTAGCATAATACAAAAAAGATGTCATAGTTAAATTGCAACAATGCTAAAAAGATGCAAAGCTGTCACTGCTATTAAGGGATACCCGACAAAATATTAAGAAAACATCGCAACAAAATAAAAAACCAAAAGCATTCTCTTTTCTCTTCATCGTTCCTAATTACTGCGCCTATGAATTATTTTTAGAAAATTGTATCCGCGTTACATTTATGCAACAAGAATTCTTTTAATTTATTTTTATCTTCGGCCAATAAATAATTTAAAACACTAATCGTATTTTCGCTAGAAAGATAGGGAAAAATTTAAAAATATATTTATTTAGTCGTTCTTAATTAATTCTTTTTGCATTCCTCTGATGAAGCAATGGGCAAATCTCTAAAATCGGTCTTCAACGATTCGATTGAATGCCCCTTCTCCAAGAATAGAATCAAATTGTAAGGTGTCAAATTCAGATTCAATAATCAATTGCTTGAAAGTATCCTACCTACTAACCTTTGACTTCTAACCCAAAGTTCACATGCATATAAAACATATTAGTAATAATAGTAAATGCCAAAAAAGTTTGAAAACAAAAGATTGAAAAATACATTGATTTTCTTTCTCCGATAGCATGTCAAGAAGATACATCTAGCCACAGCTCAGAATCAAGAACGGAAGCCAACGAACCCTTGATGAGATAAACATCAAAATATAATGTAGAAATTTATTGTATAGATCGACTGTGACCGTAACGTGAACCCTAGGTCAGTGAAAACGTATTATATCAGGTGTACATTTGTCTATAAGCATCATCTTGCGCAAGATTTTCGCCCTGCTTCTTCTCATCTTCATTTTCCTGAATGTACATTAATTTCGTCCTTTCATCTTCATCTGTATCGCATATATATTTATGTTTGCAGCTTATTTCAACATGCATTATTGTCATCATTGATGAATATGATTCGGTATGGGGGCTCTCGCACACGTATTTTTATGTTGCATTTATTTTTGCCTCATTGTCTATCGTTCGCTCTCCGCTTTCATTAGCTCCATGCTCAAAAATCAATTATTTGCTTTATTTTTCAGAATTGGATACAGCTGGCAAGGAAACGTTCCCACAAACCAGCTCGTCCTAGATCAAGAAGGGCACTTTATAAGCGCTGGTTTATGTATTCGTAAGACTTCAACATACATGTAAATAAACCTAAAAAGAATTCGACAAATCACATGATGTTGACAATGAATACTATTCATTGTTATGTATCCTATCTTAGTCGTAGGTAAATTAATGTTGAGATTCGTCTTAAGGTCGTTATAATCTTAAGCAGTGTGTGAAATTTGAATTACATAATTGTCATCAGGTATGAAGCACTTTTCCTAGATAGTTTATATTTTCGTAACAACGAATACTTTGACTTAATTGCTATTTATTAAACATATACAATATGAAAGGTACCGGGCACTATTTTTGATTAGGCAAGGAAAAATTTCAAGTCAGAATTTGCTAAATTGCTTTGTTCTCGAATAATTGTCGCTATTTTTACTTTTGACTTATCAACGCATCTTCAATTCTAGCTTACACGGAATAATGTCAACAATATTTATTTTCATAATTATGATCATTCATTTCAATACTCATTGGCATCTGATTGCTGATTCGCTATTCTACATATCATAGCCAAGCCAGCAGATGGCGTTTAGCGCCGTAGAGCTTAGATCAGAGATTTTTTGCTTACATCAAGCGCTGAGATGCAAAGAAAAACAAAGATAATACAAAAAAGTTCGGAAATTCCAAATATGTTGTTAAAAATCATGTTGATAATTTAAGGATATTGTGAATAGATAGTATCGTATCATCACTAAAGACTGACTTTCACTTAGGCGAATTAATTAAAATTAAAATATTAACTTTTGAATTCGAAACTCGTGAAAGAGAGTTATTGCTACCAATTCGTTTACCTAAAATCTTCTTAAAGTTCAGTTTTACGCAGCACAACACTAAGTTTTATAAATGCTTTCTTTGAATAAAATGAAAAAAAGTATGTATACACGCTCAATTATTAATTATTGTTGCATGAATGAATTCCCAATTTTTATTGTGTATATATTTTTGCCTATTACGAAATATTTTCAAGTATGTAATAATGTATGATTAATCTGTAAATATTTATTTAATATCAAGATTTTTTAGACAAAAGATACCGTTGAAACTATGGAAAATAAAGTATTTTTGTAGAAGTGTTGTGTTTTCTTAATTTACATCCACTAACTGCAAAAACTTGTTGAAGGAGGCTAGGACCAGACCCTGGTTGTAGGGCCGATGAGGATGAACTTCAAGATTCAAGGGCGTAATCTAACTAATTTACTGGAAATTAAAATTGTTTAAGTTTCAATTTACACAGGGGTGGCAGTGGTAATTTATAGGCCGTTTACACATGCGTCCATGCGTTTAAACCGATTTTTTTAAAAGGCGGGAGTGAAGTGGAAGGGCGAATCAACGTATTCACTCTCTTCCATTTCACTCCTGCCTTATACATGCATATTAAGTTTTTAAGCGATATGTATTTTCGCTTACTACTTGCGAAACGGTAAAACTTAAGTCATAAACATGTATGCAACTTTTGTAGCCGATTATATGGCCTAAAATAAAATTAACACGTTGACTGCGGGATCAAAAAGTGTATTCCACATTCGTATGCGTTATCGGTCGCCGGGGACCGATTCTAAACTTTCATACAGTGCGGTATCAGTCGCCGGGGACCGATCGACATTAGTTCAAAAGACAATATCTACATGTTTGGAATCAATATCGTTTTGGATTTTTTCAGTGTTTCCCAGTAGCTGAAAGGTATACCCACTTGCCACATAAGCCGTATGAATATCCAATGATGTCAATCGTGGAGAAAGAAATTTTTGAAAATTTTTTTTTCGTTACAAATATTTTTTAATAATACAAAGTATGACGAACAGTTCACTTAAAAATCATATAAAAACTTTATGAAATCAATTTAAAATAATAGGTATACTGTTTAAGAACGAAAGCAATTGCAATGAAATGTTTATACTTTGTGTATTTTGTTGAAACATGGAAGGCACATACCAGGTTTTCCTGGGTATTGATCACAAAAGCTAATTACTTTTGTCACTTTATTGTCGGCTTCACGACTACTTAAGGAGGCACGTAGCTCAACGTAGCATCCCTTAAAAAATTTTTGCTGTTTGCTTCCCGGTCCTTGGGGTTTCAAAAGTATGAACACATCGTTTAAGTCCAAGAGTATCATCGTGTTGTTCAGGCTCTTCCAATAATTCTACGGCAAGTTTAGCTCTAAAGGCTGTAATGGACATTTTTGTTTTCGATATTTTATTGAAAATAATCCATGAATTGACTACGCATGTGCCAAACAAAAGCTCAAAAATAACCTTTCGGTACCGCTTTAGTCCCCTTTTTAGTACTGAATGGTACGACGACATTTGATCGCTGAAATCAACTCCTTTCTTTGTTTGATTGTAGTATTGAATGCATTTAGGTTTGTTAATATCTGCACCTTTCCGTGACCGTTTACCAGTTTTTACTAACATTGTACCATGAGTAAGGTCAGTTGTTAACATCAAAACAGTTCTCTTGTCCATCCACTTGATAACTTTCACGCAATCATTTTGCTGTCCATATATTTCACCTTTTTTTAATTTTTTGGAAAATGTTTGAGGAATTCCTTTTCGATTAGCCCTCAAGGTACCACAATATACAATTTTTTGTCATAGAGGTCTTTAGCTAAAGTTAAATTTGAATAATAATTATCAGCATACAAATAATGACCTTCTTTTTCGTCAATTGACTCTAACAGCTCATGTACAATAGATTCAAAGTGACCTTGACCCACAATTTTCTTATTCTTTCCTATGTAAATTACCGTATTAAGCGTATAACCATCAATAGTACACATCTTATAGATTTTAATTCCATATTTATGTGTTTTATTTGGAATGTATTGACGAAATTGTAGCCGTCCTCTAAATGGGATCATAGACTCGTCGATCACAAGTACTTTTCCTGGAGTCAAGACATTTTTAAACGTCATATTCAGAATTCCTAAGCATTTTTGAATTTTATGAAGACGTTCGTCAGGTTTCAAAAACTGATCCTCATTATTGCAGAAATGCAGACAACGAAGGATCAGTAAAAACCTATCTCTAGGCATTACATTCGTAATGAATTGATTTCTGAACATAGGGTCTTTCGACCAATAAGAATTTATTGTTGGTTGATTATTCAAGCCCATCACCAAATTGATTGCAAAAAAACGAAAGATTTCTTTTCGATCGGTGTCAGTCCACAAATTCAATCTGGATTTAGATGCGGACCTTTCCCGTGACAAAGATTGTTGGGCAAATCTATTTGTCTCCATTATTATGATATTTAATAATTCGTCTACTAAAAACAATTTATAGGCAACTAATGGCGTTTTTATTTTATTGACGTCAAATTTGTATGTAGGTAATTCACTGTGAAAGTCAAATGTATGTTCAGATTCGACAATATCATGCCAATCGTTGTCGCGTAATATCGATGTAAGGTCACAAATATCATCGTTCGACTGAATTTCATCTCTAGCATCTGTAAAAATTTATTGCTATAAACATACATGCAAACAGGCTTACAGATCGATAAATATTGACTAAAATCTTTTAATTTGTAGCACAGCGAGATTAAAAACGCAACACACCATTGTTTGAATCCACTTCATCGAAATCATCCTTAGAACTTATTAGCGATTCATAACTGTCGCCGCGATCCAATAAAGAAGGCAAATAATCCATATCTCTCACAGAATCATCGCTAGAATAGTCTTTAAAATCGTCTTCTAGGAAATGCGCTCTTTTTGTAGATTCTTTTCCTTGAAAATTATTATCTGCAGAGCTGCTGCCACCAGCCGGTTGTCGAAGAGTCATAAATAGCATCTTTTTCGCGCGAGAAGACATTGTTAACAATAAACTCAACACTGCACTTAAAACACTTCTAGCACAAATATTAGCAACTGCTTTATGTCAGAGGCGCTGACAAGAATGACAGTTGAGAAACTCAAATTTGTGATTTGTGCATCGGTCCCGGGGGACCGATGCCGCATACAAGCAATACTTTTATTATTCCAGTGCGATGAAGGTCGCCCGGGCCCGATACAATTTTTTGACGTATCCTATAAATACTACTCAAAAGTATGTCACTATTTTTAAAATAATTTAGCTTTCACCATAGAAAAAGATATTGCACCCGCACACAACGGAAGTTTTGAAAAATTGTTGCCGCATCTCAAAAAGTTATCAAATCGGTTCCCGGGGACCGATACAGCAGTCAACGTGTTAAAATGGCATATCTTAATGAGGTTTTCTGGGAAAAACGACATTGAGCAAAGAATTGTCGGGGAAGAAGCGTCAACATTTTTGTGTTTTGAAGTAAATATCTCAAAATCGGGTACATTTACAATTTAAAATGTTACATTAAATTAAAGGTAATTTAATTCCATAAAAAACAAGCAATAAAACTTTGCGTTACAAAAATTAGTTTTCAAGATATAACGATTTAAGTGAGCCATGGTACAGGTCCGAAACACTTTTCTTGACCACCTCCGCAGATTTTGAAAACCGCACCACCCTGTACAGCGATTTTTCGCTCAAAATATATCAAGGAATACCTCCTTACAAAAGTGTCCTTCGAGTACCAAACACCCTGTGTATATGAACTTTCTGCAAATCGATTCTAATACTGATTTTCTTCAAATCAGTAAAAAGACAGAAAATCGGACTGAAACTGCCAGATTGAACTATTCAGGTGAACAGAAACGCGAATCAAACTATCCAAATCGAAATGTATCACTTAAGAGGCCTTAAATGGGCACATTTCGCTCCCGAAAAATTATCATCTTTGACGTTCTAGCGAAATAAACATTCATACACAGGCCCGATTTTGTAAAATTCTATAGGTACGAATGACTTATTTCACATCACAGAAATTTATTTAAGAACTTTTGAGTTTTAACAATATTGGTATGCTTATCATTTAGAATCTTTGATATTAAAATTATGAACTTTAGTCAAATGCAAAAAAAAACAGAGTGAAGCGCACTTTTTAATCATGAAATTTTCCGTCGAATGGTTCTCCGCATTCAAGAAAAAACTAGTTACGGTTTAATTACACATTATCACTTTTGCGTATCTTCATTGGGCGCCTGCAAGTACAGAGTTTTTCCTCAGTACAATAGCCTTCGTAAAAACTTTGTTGTTTACAGCTCTTACGACAGTAGAGCGGAATACATGATCGTAGTTGTAAAGGTGGAATATCTGAAGTAAAAAAAAAATGCAAATTAGGAGCCGTTAAAAGCCGCACAGGTACCCGTTAAGACGTGAAAGTACACACTTACATTCAGTGCTAGAAACTTCACTTTGCTCGCCGAGTGTTACAGCAACGAAAAACAATCCAAACACCAAGCAGATGTGTAACGACCGCATCTTCGACTCGTGGCTGCTATTTCCTTTCTGTGCGAAATTATCATACTATGACTAAATATGCTAATAGGCAGCTTATATACGATCCAACCTGTGATCTCAATCAAAAATCACCGTCGTCGCCGCTATTCGGACCTACGTATTGTATATAGATGCCGAAGTTTTGAAACACCGTAATTGACACAAACACTCTAAGATAAGTTTGATAGTGAGCAAATAGGTTGTTAAGAAGCAACAATTGTTATCAATAATATTTGAGGATTTGCGATAGTTATCTTACTACGCATTACAGTAAGTCACTATTATGTACAAACTGGTCACAATGACTAGAATTAAACGGTTACAAACGAAACCTCTGCCACTACCTGTTTGGCTGAACGAAAAAAATGTCGATGGGGACGAACAATGTACGCTAATTCAAGCTATAGCGGTGTCAAAACACGAGTATATAGCTAATGTTTGTATCTACTCAGATACAAACAGCATTGATGAAGAGCGCACAAAAGCAATGCCGAATTAGCAAAATCAATAAAAGAAATTTAAAAATCAGTGGTAGATAACGTATCATCGTCAGATTTGGTTTGGATTTGTCAGATTTCCACAGACATTAAGTTCAGACGTTCAATCAGAAAGTTTTGGGAGTACACTGAATCTTGTAATTATATTTCATTCTATGCTCGCTGTTACATTTGTGTGTCCAGTCATATGAAAAGCCGGTTACAATATGAAATTAAATATTCGCAGCCACTGATTAGCACTCTAGACAAAAATTACTACGGCCTAGTAGTGAGCACGAAATAGCCTAAAGCTAACTGAAGTTCGGGCTAGCGTTATAAGTGCGAACTCACAACCGTTTAGAGATAGTTACGTGCTTACTATGATTCAGCTTTCTTCAAAAATACTCGTATGTAAAATCGACTCTAAACCGATTGGTTTGTTTTAAATCAAGCTCTGGCTGCCTTCGATTATTCGTTGAAACGTTAGTACAGCTGCTCAACTGGAATATAGCTGGATCAACAAGCCGAGAAATAGCAGAATGTGTTTGCTATGTAAATGAAGTGCAATATAGCGTCAAAATTCCGTGTTCATTTGCGTTTGTGTTCACAAAATAGTGTTAGTTTAATTGATGCACTCTACCGTCTTTAATTAAACTGTTGTCTGTGTTGGCTAAACTAAAAAAGAAGTCAAGATGAATTAGATTCACTTTCATCTGCTTAAATATATATTACCAAAAGTAACAATATTAATACTAACCAAGGTAAATTCTAAGAAAGTAAACGAAATGGTAAATTTGTCGTTGATAAAGTGCCAACCCAGCCATAAATATCTCAATTAACGACCGCGCGAGGGTGGATTAAGATGGGGTTCATAGGGGTCATGGGGGCCAGTTACAGAACAATTTGAACTTTATTGACTGAATTATGCCCTATTCATATCCAGAAAGGACTTCGTTTTTGAGCCCAATAGTGCGTCAGCGGGATTCTTCCTCAATAGTAGTAGGAAAGTATGCGCAGCCAGGACGGACATTCTGGCTGGAGATAGGATGGAGACATGTACCGAATGCCAACCTTTGTCCATTCTCCCTAGAAGATTTTGACTCTAAGATTTTGTCTAGACCTAAAACGTACTTTATATCAACTGATACATACAGTCAACTCCGGTTATAACGGCCCGGGTTATAACGAACCATGGTTTATAGCGAACCTATTCTGAAGTCCCGGCGCGTGACCAATAGGAAATGTATTAAAAATAAACGTTTATAGCGAACTCGTATATAACGAACTATCGGATGTAACGAACTAATTTTCCATCCGATTTGGCTTAAAACATGGCTATAACGAACTTCGTGACACTAATCTATGAACGATGCTTCGATGTGTACGGTGAGTGTGGTGAGTGTGCGTAAAGAACACGTCGATATAATTGGGGACCCGAATGTGGTTGTATTGTTCGTCTAAGTAGTAACGAAATAATATTCTGCAGTGAAGAACGTGAAGAACAATGGGTGATGCTCGAAAACGAAAAGCTTTTTCCTTAGAGGAAAAATGTGAAATTATTCGTGAAATTGAAAGTGGGAAAATGCAGAGTGTCGTATGCCGAGAAAGAGGCTTGTGCAAGTCTACAGTAGGAACAGTTTACAAAAATAAGCTGAAATTTCTTAGTGCATATGAAAAAACTAACGTGAAAGTGAAAAAAATCGGAAATCCGTGCGCGATGATGTCGATCAATTGTTATTAAAATGGTTCACTCAACAGCGATTAAATAATGTTAGTATCAGTGTTGCAGTTTTAAAAACGAAAGCAGAAGATTTTGCCAGGAAAATACAGAACGAATTTGTTTGCAGTGAAGTTTGGATCGAGCGATGGAAGGCACGTCATAATGTATGCAGCGGGAAAATTGTGGGCGAAGCAGCAGCTGTAGAAACATCTATTGTTGACAATTGGATTACCACTGTTTGGCCATTAATTAAACAAGAAATCCACGTTGATGACATATTCAATGCCGACGAAACTGGCCTTTTCTATAAATTAACTCCCGACAGAACTTTAGAATTTAAAGGAGAGCAGTGTACAGGGGGAAAGCAAGCTAAGGATAGAATAACACTTTTAGTATGTGCCAGCATGTCGGGATCAGAGAAACGAAAGCTGCTAGTAATAGGCAAAGCACAAAGTCCGCGATGTTTTAAAAACGTGAAGAGTTTACCTGTTGATTATCGTGCAAACACCAAGTCATGGAGGACATCTGAAATTTTCACCGACTACTTACGGAAATGGAATATAGAATGTACTAGAAACAAACGGAGAATTGTCTTGTTAGTGGATAATTGCCCAGCGAACCCAAAAGTTGACCAGTTACGATCCATTAAGCTTGTTTTTATGCCACCAAATACTAGTTCGTTACTTCAGCCCATGGACCAGGGTGTTATACATGCCCTAAAAAGTCGCTATCGGCAAGATCTTTTGTTAAATATTATTCAAAACATTGATGCTGGGACAACAGCTACTGTTACTATTCTGGACGCGATCAATTTTATTCATAGATCTTGGCAAGGAGTATCCTCTCAAACAATAAAAAACTGTTTTAAGCATGCTGATTTTTATTTAACTAATGTTGAAGGTGTACCAAATGCTAACGATGAAATATCAATCGAAGAAGGTCAACAGGAATCGAGGACCATAGATTCCGAAGGATCCAATATCTTCATTTCACGTGATTACATCACCGTAGAAAATAACCTCATCACATCTGATTTTTTAACCGACGATGACATCGTTTCTTCTGTAAGAGGTTGTGCCAGCACTTATCGTGACAATTCGGAAACTGAGGATGAAGATGACATGCCACATAGAGCACCGGCTATAACTGTTAGTGCAGCAAAGCAAAATTTAAGTGAACTTCGTACCTTTCTTCAATCGCGCGATGCATCTCAAACTATTCTAAATAGTTTGGCTGAATTAGAAGCATATACAGACGAGACAGCACTGAATACCCAAATGCAAACTAAAATAACAAATTATTTTCAGAATGTATAAATAATATATGTACGCGCATAACTTAAGAATAAAAATTTTCAATCAATGGATAGTTCGAAAAATATTGTTTATTTTACTTTTTCTGTTTTTGAATATTGATGCTTAAATAAAAATTATATGTATGTGCAACTACTCTTATGTGTATTTTTATGCCTCCGTCTATAACGAACATCGGCTATAGCGAACCAATCTTCCCGGTCCCTTGAGGTTCGTTATAACCGGAGTTGACTGTACTACCAACACCCTCCAACGTTGGGCATGTGATGGTTGGGCGCATCTTGTGGCCGATGCGCCAGGTACCAGTGCCCAATGTCCAGCGTCAGACGTTGGCGCTGGAACATGTTCGGTCTGTTGCCGATCTTTTAATATTTTACTCAAACGTTGGAGGCAAACGTTTGAATCCAACGTTCACCGCATCTTTTGGCGCCGGCTTTAAACATCATTCAAATGATGCAAACTTCTTTGGCCTTTTTGCGATAAAATGCGATAAAATGAAACAATTTCAAAAAGCATCTATTGTTGATTGTATTATCCATTTCGTGCTAGAGAAAGTAAAACCCTGCATACCGACATCTGTCAAAGACACACATCAGCTACTCTGTCATTTATTTATTTGAAAGTTTGCCATTTTAGAATATGAATCGTTTAACAGTCGTACAGCTCGTTAAAATTATTAAATTATTAAATGCTGATTTTTCGAAAAAAAAAACATTTCTTCAGTTGCGAGGCCCATTTCTCGCTTTGTGGATACGTTTACAAGCAGAACTGTAGAATATATGGCTCAAAAAATACGCAAGTGATCGTAGAGGGGCCATTACATCTGGAAAAAGTCATTGTGTGGTGTGCATTATGGTCTGGTGGCGTGATTGGGCAGAATTTTTTTGAGAACGATCAGGGACGAGCCATTACCGTCAATTCTGAGCGGTTTGGTCGCATGTTAACCGATTATTTTTAGACGAAAATCAAAGATTATGATCTTGTCGATATGTGGTTTCAGCAAGATACGGCAACAAGTCACGTAACATAGGCAAATCGATCTCTTTTGCAAGAGGAATTTCTAGGCGTGTAATTTCACGATTGGTAGATGTGAAGTGGCTTCCAAGATCCTGAGCTTTAACGCCTCTGGATTTCTTTTTATCCACAAAAGATCGTGTTTATGCGAACAATTTTCAAACTCTGAGCGAACTGAAAGCCAATATTCGTGAAGTCATGGCCGAGATATTGCCCATTATGTGCCGGAAAGTCATTGAAAATTATCTCAAAAGGATTGAGTCCTGCAAGAAATCCCGACGAGGACATTTGAACAATATTGTGTTTCACATATAGTGCAATATAATTCAAATAAAATCTTTCTTTACAATGAAATATCATGCACTAATTCTCATCATCAACGAAACGTATACATCTCCAAGTATTCCTTTACATAGCACACCATGTAAATTTAACTTTCAGAAAGTCGACTTAGATTAACTAAACGATCTCATTGCGAGATGCGATTGGTCCCCTGTGATGTCAGAGAGAGAGAGAGAGCTAAGGCTTAATAAGGCTGTGTACAATTTTCAATTAATATTCAATCAACCGATTGCGAAAAGGTTCCATGGAAATCGAAAGCAATACGTCACTTAAAAAATTTAAAATCTAAAGCATGGAAAAGATATTGCTCGTTTCGTTCTGTTTCTGACTTTTTGATTTTTGTAGAGATTTTGATTTTTGTAGCAAATTCACCTTAGCAATCTGAGTTCCACTTTTCAACAGTTGCCAAGAAGGTTTTGGAATTTTATTAATTCCAAGAGATACCACGACGTGTATCGCACCACGCTTAACTCGGAGGACATGGCCATTTCCGATTCATTAACTATTAGCAATATTTTCGCTAATCATTTCCGTACCGCATACAATACGGAAACTTTTTCTAACACTAATATTTCTTCTACTAATACTAACTTTTAAACTAATATACTTTTTTTACACTAACTTTAACCAAAAAGGAAAAATATGACGAGCTACAGCGAATATCCAACAGAATAATTAGGCGTAAGAAACGGAAATACTTTGACGAGCAGTTGCTGAATATTAATGTAAACCTAGTTAGTAAAAACACCAGACAAGCGTACAGACTAGTAAACACTATCAAAAAACGGCTACCAACCCAGGACTAGCCTCTGTAAGGACAAAGATGGAAGTATTATCAGCGACACTGAAAGTATAAACCAACGATGGGCGTCCTACTTTGAAGAGCGTCTGAATCCACCATCAAACAGCCTGGCAGCCGAAGTTGAGCTCCATGATGTTACCGTGGATCAACCCCCACCCACACAGCCCCCCGACAGTAGAAGAAGTAGATCTCGCCTTGCGATCACTGAAAAGGAACAAAGCGCCGGGCGCTGACAAGAAACCAGCTGAGTTATTGAAGTCTGGTGAGGCGGGTTTATTAAGTGCGCTACTTCAACTACTGCTGCAAATATGGGAGACTGAGGTGATCCCAGACGATTAGCGCAGAAGCATAATCTGTCCCATACATAAATAGGGAGATAAACTGCGGTGTGAGAATAACAGAGGCATCTCCTTAGTCTGTACGGCCTACAAACTTCCTGCAAAAAACCTGGAGAATAGAATTATACCGTTCGCTAAAAAAAATCATTGGTGAGTATCATGGTGGTTTCAAATCTGGTCGCTCCACAATCGACCAGCTCTTCACGATCAAGTTAATTTTGCGCGTCGACGTATACCAAATTTTTGTCGACTTTAAATAAGCAGATGACAGCATCGACCGAGGCGCACTATATAACATCATGCTGCAATTTTCTATACTGGCCAAATTAGTGAGACTCGTAAAAATGACGATGACCAACTCCGTCTCGCAGATTCGAATCCAGAACAGATTGACAGATCCTTTCGAAACTCCTGTTCGCCTGAAGCAGGGCGATGGAGTAGCGCTCACCCTCTTCAACGTGACTCTTGAGTTCGCTATTCGAGCAATGAATCTGAACACCAGCGACACGCTGCTCTTTAAGTTGATGCAATTGGCAGCTTACGCGGATGACATGAACATCATGGCTCGAAAACTAACCGATGCAGAAGAACTTCTGCTTAAACTTGACACAGCAGCAAAGGAAACTGGACTACCAATCAACGAGGACAAAACGAAAATTATGATGCAATCTAGGACAAGGACGCCAGCGCACTCGACCATCAATGTAGGGGATCTTAGCGTCAAATTCGTGAACAACGTCGTTTACTTGGATAGCAACCTATCGAATGACGCCAACGAAACTGACGAAATCAAGCGACGGATACAATTAGCAAATAAGACTTTCTTCTCGGTCCTCCCCATTATAAAATCGAAGTATGTGCACAGAAAGACTAAGCTCCGCGTTTATAAAACTATCATAAGACCTGTGCCGTGCTATGGCAGCGGAACATGGACCCTGACCCAAGCCTCCGAAAATATGATTGACACATTCTGATGACAATTCCTGAGGTCCTCAAAAAATCGAATATTGAAACGTTTACTAACGTTAACACATTCTTAAATATTCTTACTGCACTCTCAGTTCAGTTAGTCAAGGGGAAAGTTCCTACTCCACTTTTCGTCGATTAAGAATGTGGCTTCGTGTATCAATGACAGAACCAACTTTGAGGAATAGGACCCCTCAACGTTCATAAAAATCTACCATCCAAGCTAAAAAAAAAATCGTTGACCGTTTTGCGAAAAAATAGAATATCGTGCTCAGATGACTATTTTTATACCCCGCAACAAGTGCACCAAGTAGTCACTATTGACAAGGAGAAATCGATCACTTGTGAATCGCGGATCATCCGATAGATTTCCAGATGAAAACGAGACGTTGTGACTTATAAGGACCGAATTGACTTCCTCGTGTACAATTTGACTATGAGAAGCAGAGAAGTTGGGCAGAACAGCATTTAATTGCGATTGAAATGTTTCTGCCTATTAGAGGTAATTTTCTGCGATTGCTTTAACATTTTCTATCGACTTCGGTAATTTTTACTCGCCTTCTTCTGCCTTTATTTTCAAATTTTTACTTTTGAAAACCTCATACAATTTGAGTGTTTACAGCCTACACATGTAAACAAAAATGGCGTTTCATTTTTGGTCTACTGACAAGTTCTTGGTAATTAGTAAAATTAGAAGTATTTAGTAAAAATAGAACATGGCAGTTATTCACATTTTGTAACGCATTTCATATTTTTAAAAACATTGAACGATTTCTTTCGCCATATTGATTTTCTTTTCCTCATGCTTGATGTCAGGTTTAATAACAGTCCCCAGAATATGCATGTTGTTTACGAAGCCAAGCTCATGCGCATGAAATATTTTGCTTTAAAAGCGAAATATTTTGTTGCTTGTGCAAAAGCTTTCGCAGAGTAGCTTAAAATTAATTTTTGCAAAGCGAATGATTTCATAGTTGACGGATTCGGGTTTACAAACAAATTTTATTACAACTTAAATATAAAGTATATTTCACAATTTGCTCAATGTATTAAACTTTATAAACGTGTTCAGATAAGGCAGAAGTCAAGAAAAATTAAAAAGCATCAACCGCTCTGGAAAATTCTACACTATCGTTGCGAGTGAAAGCATTTTATATAGTAGGACAGGTGTTGTGTGGAACTTGTGTTCAGAATTTGTGATTCGGTATATGCATATGTACGTATAATTCATGATTTGAAACAATCGTAGAAAGAAATGTTATAACAGAAAACATTTGTCCCATTCATAAACAAACCTTTTTAAGCAAAAAACCATATAATCTAGGATAAAACTTAACATTCAATACATCGCTTAAAGTATTTCATGCTCCTTGTTTATTTTGTTCGCCAGAATACAAGATTTGCTGAAAAACTCTATAACAAGCCCAAGCATGAATAACCTAATCGAATCATATAATAGGAATCATATGTTCGGCGAATTCAGATTGACGTTGTCGAATCAAGACAGCTTCCTTTTGCCATGAATCTTTTTATTAAGTAAATACTTGAATACCTTTGCTCATAGTAATTGATATTATTAGGTGTCTCGCAGCCGTAACAAAAGGGTTGATGGATGCAAGCCGCACCCACTACTATTTATTTTTACTAGCACAAGCCTGGTTATTAGTAGCGAATAGTCAAATATACCTTACTATCAATAATTGTTTTTTATATGACTATTTTCGTATTTTAAATATTCTTTCGTTGAGAGGAAGCTAATGTGGTTATGATAGAGTTGTTGGCATTCATGCAAATAGTTGAGCTGATGTTTGGCGTAAGCAATTCTTCCGAGGAGGAGAAATGCTAGTTTTATTGTTGCCTGACACTATGCGGTGTCCATACAGTATGCAACTTTTCTATGACTTTAGGATAATACCCGTTAGATATCTAGTTTAACATGCAAAGTCCGAACATTAAATCTATACCCGGGCTTAAACCACAGCAAATTTAAAATTCTTAACAAATAGTTCAGTTGTGTGTGTGTGTGTGTGTGTGTATGTGTGTGTGTGTGTGTGTATGTGTGATCAGACTCAAGACTCAAGCTATATGAAAATACATTTTAAGGGCATGAGAAGTACTGAAGTACTTCGGAGCAAACCGTCATAGTTGTTGGAATCCCCGTCTTCGTCAGGATGGCAATCTTAGTTTTTGGTGATCTTCAATTAGGCATGGCTTTTCCTACCACCCTTCTCATTACTTAATTGAGTTTGAGTTTATCTGGAGATGGAAGAAGCCATCATAAGCAACATTTCACAGGTCTTGCCTAGATCGACCCTTGTGCCGTACATCATACATATCTTTTAAGCAATACGACACTTAGTAGGGTTAACAATATATTAGACCTCGGTGTAGTGCTAGATGAAAAGCTCCGCTTTAATTTTCATTGCGACAAAATAATCTCTCAAGCAAGTAAACGACTAGGCTTCATCAAGCGGCGAGCCAGGGAGTTCCAGAACCTTTGGGTTACAAAATCGCTATACAGCGCGCTCGTTCGCCCTCTTCTTGAGTATGCTTGCATTATCTGGATCCCGGTTTTCGAAATTCACAGCCACAGATTCGAATCTGTTCAAAAGCAATTCTTACTATTCGCTCTTAGATGTCTTTACCATCCTTGTGATTTTAGCAATTTACCACCACATGAATCTCGCCTTAGACTTCTAAATTTGTCACCACTTGCATCCAGAAGATTAGTTTCGATGTCATTAGAGACGCTGTTAATGTCGACTACATTCAGGAAAGATTTGTGCTTAACCAGCCCGTGAGAGTCACTAGATCCCGACAAATACTAGTTGAATGTAGGCATAGCACCGCATATGCTGATAATGAGCCAATAAATAGATGCTGTAAGATATTCAACAGCATGAGCCAACACTATTCCCCCACAATTTCGAAAGCGTCCTTTAAAAACAGAGTTACCAAGGCTCTCTTATCCTACCCTCTCTAGTCTACCGGCCGAGTACTCTTTTCATGACTAACAAAATATTTAATTTAATTTCCTTTTTGTATTTAATAATTTTGTGCCCTACATGTAATATTGCTGTCATGTTTATTAATAGAATGCTAATTTATTTATTTGCATTGCATTCAGTGTATTTTTTTACCTGTGATTTATTTGTTTAGTTTTGTTATTTTAAATTGTAATTTCAATTCATATTTTTATGTTTATTTTATTTATAAGTGATTGTATACTTTGTTTGGTGAAATAAATAAATAAATAAATTTCGATCTGAAATTGTGTCTGAAGAGAGGCCAACATTCCTGTCGGATAAACAGAGTGAATCGCATTATAGACGCCCAACGCTACTAAAAAACATGACAGGTCTGGTCTGATGACATGCGGCCCCAGTGAGCTCTACTGCTCTAATAACTTCGCGGATCGCACTTTTTGTTAAATGGTCACTACGAAACCGAAGTTGGTTTTTTTAAATGTCACAGGCTCTGCGAATAGCCATTTTTTCAAGCACACAGAGGAGATTATAAGCTGATGATGTGCTAGGGTCCTACTTCCCCTTAACGGTCAGAGTGAATCGCGCCATTTTCCAGCGTGGTGGAATGACACCTGCCAATAAATATGTCTTATACCTGCATAGCTATGTTGATAAGTGTCTTTCCACCACTGCTTTCAGCTTTTCTGCTGTAATGTTTATTGGGTATGGTACCTTTCAATTATTCATTCTTGCGGTCACGCTGCAAAGGGGCATATTGCTGCCGGCCTATAATATTGTCTTCTGCTCTCACGCCGTGCGCTCATCGAATCTACAATATGCCTTCGGACAGCCGCATGCAAGAGTAATTCGAGACTCATGTGATCGAGCCTACTAAATACTAATTTTTAGTCTTGACCTTAGTGATCCCAGTCCACTCCTATGAAAAGAGCTAGCCACATTCACTTTTTTCTCTCCACTCGATAGTCATCCAAAGCAATTTTTTGTCTTTTTATGGTTCGACTTCGACGCAAGTTATACCAATAGATCACTTTGCCCTGCGCCTGCATACTAAAATTTTTCGCCTCAGTTTCGCTATGTTCTTAAATAGCGTCTCAAATAGCGTATTTCAATCATTCTATTTTTCTACGAAATTCGCTCATGGGTCATTCGGTGAAATTTGTAACTGACAAAGCTATTGCCTCGGTTTACAACGCACACATTTTCATTAGCTGAATCTCCACAAATCAATGCAGACCATCTGAGTGACTGCAACCATTTTCCCCAATAACTATTATCAGAGCTAGCTATTATCAAGTGTTTGCTTTCCTGTTTCCTTCTATTTGAGGGGAGTAAAGAAATTTTCACGTACTCGATATCCTCCTGAATTTCTGCTGAGACTTTTTCCTCTCTTGTAAGACCGCAGAAGTCGAGCGTCTCGATTTTGATTTTAGTGACGACGCTTCTAACCTCATCCAAATTCCCAACGTTTGAATAGCGTCGCTAAATTCCACAACGTCATCAAATTTCGTCAGTGTCTCCAGTATCCCGCTGTCGGCTATCCTCTTGATTTGGCGAACTCTTAATTAGGCTCATATTTCAGTTGGGCTTACGCCTGCGCGGACATGCTGAAAAACCACCGCATAAGTATTGTATTTTCATGGCTAAGCTTTCTAATAATTGCTTCCTTTTTCGCCTATTTTTTTGGCTTTGGGCACTAAATTCGATATAAACTTTTAAGGTAAACCTGGATTTGTCCATCTATCTTGCCTTTCGTCACTCTTTCGCAACATTTTCAACAGTCATGCAGTGGTACTGTTTGGTGATGCCCTGAAACGATAATATTAGCGATGTTTTCTTTGTTACGGCTAAATGCAAGCACCCTTGCCCGTTTTTGTACTTTGGCTTGTAAAGTGATTTGAGTTTCATCAAATTCCTTTGCACTTTGCTCCCTTGGGCTGTGCACCTTCGATTTTTCAATTTGCTCTTCATGCCACTCTAGCTTGTAGAGTGTTACATAGCTCGCCCTATTCTTTTTTACTTGAGATGCGGCTGCCATTTTTTTATTGACAGCCCGATATTTTCGCAGCATTTTCTCTTCTTACGTCCTTTTATCAGCTCTTTGAAAAAAAACTTACTATAGTTACTGTAGAAGTACTACAACGCAACGGCTGCGTATATTTTTCACGCAATCTAAATTCCGTAGGAGTTTCGTAGCAAAATCATGAAAGGACTGCCAGCTATAGCAATTTATTTTAATTTTTTCGCATTTCTTTACTGTGCGTTGTTGTCATTAAATTTGCAAATCGGAATGATCCTGCAATGACAATTAACAACAAATATTGAGGTTTCGAAAATTTGAAAAAAATTAGCGGGAGGAAGCCCTAAAATTATTTTCACCCTTCCAGCGCAATCATTCAAGCGAAACGAAATTCACAGGGTGGATTTAACTTAACGTGAAGTAGTGAATTTTTGTATATTTGGCTATGCTGATAACACAGGGTTGCCAGCACCAGAAATTTTCGTAAATTTTTCACCAATTACATATGTTTTAGGAGATGCTGTCGAGAAATGGTTTTTGTTGCTTTGGCGAGAAATGGTTGATATAGTACTACAAAAAGTGTGTTACGTCTATCCACATTTTTTGGTCATTCAATGGCGATTTGTTCGTTAAACCTGTATTTATTTTACAGTTCGTATAAATAAAAACAACTCTTAATTCTGTCGATAGAAAACTTTTGCATTAGCCATTACTTAAATCAGAAATGCATTTTACCGGTGATCTAATGAAGAAATTACTGATGAAAGTTAGTAGTTTGAAACTGTACTCAGCAGCTCATTAAACTATAACTTTTTATCTTTGGCTTATTATTACTTTCCAACGGTAACATGCACATTTTCATTTTATTAACAATAATTTTTTTGCATGCATAGGTGAATTTGTAGAGCCGTTCGCGGCACCGAGCCAGAATCCACAAGGCCTTCAATCATTGGAACAAGAAAATCATGATTTTCACCAGTCGAGAATTTCGCTTTGCCCAGTTCGAATATAAGCTTTGAACTGATCGAAAAGACGTGACCGAACGTTTTTATTTCTAGAATTATTATTTTCTTCGGTTGTTTGCAGTTTTCATTCCGACAACAATTCCGTTGATTTGCCGAACGAGTTTCAGGTTGCGTAATAGATTGATTTTAATATTAATTTACTACATAAATATTTCTCGATCGCGGCCGGTATCAAGCCGTTATGGCGTCGACACAGGAATTTTAGCAAATCGCGAAAAATAATTAGTGGGAAAATCAACTTTTAGTGGAAACCGTGACGACAAACTAAAATATTTAAGTGCAATCACGAGTACAAGTGTATGGTTCAAAAGCCAATGAAGTGCAGTGTATTAATTTAAAAAAAAATTTAACTCATGGCAATCCGTTAGAGGGTTTAAAATGATAAATTTACGTTATATATCTACCTTATTCATTTTGATGTTTTAAAGAAATAATATTCTGTACTCATACTGTGTCATACGTTTCGCATTATTTTCTGCATTGTCTAAAATTAGATCATAAACACTGTGTCCCTGGGATATGTATGTATATATGGATCAAGTGAAAATCTGCGAACTAGAATTGAAATAAGCTTTGATTGTGAGATGTTCCACTTACTGACCGAACAGAATTTCTTTTTTTTCCAAAAATATATTTATATGTAGTGCTAATTTTATAATTGTTGAAGAAATCCTAGCTTATTGAGACCACATTGGCTATAATTTTTAATTGTTTCTGATATATATTACTAACATCCTCAATTAGGCATTGAAAATGTTCGGGTGTATGCACTAGGTTTAACTATGTTCCCTTAAATAGCTACTTTGTATGTTTGAAACTCATTGGCTTCTGATGAAAGTAGATGAAAAAAAAATCTCTTCAGCGTGTAAAAAATAGTTTTAGACAATTGGTTTTTGTCTCATAAGAAAAAAATAATTACTTATTAACACTACGCTTTATTTCATTTCAACACATTTTCCTAGTACATCAAATATCAAACCTATCTTTTTACTTACTTCTTGATTCTAAATTGGCCACCATGAAGTATCATTCTTTTAACCCACGTATACAATGTTTCTTTCCAGTGATTTTTACATTAAAAATCATGAATATCTAAATGAAACAAATACTAATATTGACGAAAAACTGCTGTGCAGATGTAGTGAATCAAATAGAATTGTTTGTAAAAGTATTTCCATGAAAGTTACTAAACATATTAGTTAGTGAAGTGAATACGAAAGGAAGAGATAAGTGAAACATGCGAAACATGCCTGTGACAACTCACCAGTCGGACTCTCCGGGCATCGGCCCGAAGAAAACACTTTTCGTTCTAATGACCGTTGTTGGATGTATCGCAATATTATGGCCGAAAGTATTTTACCCGATGATGATGGGTGGAAGCCCACCAAAGCAGCCTGCAATCAAAGGACATCATGGTACAGGTAAGTTACACTCAATTACATTTTAATGATTAAATAAGATGATAAGAGCGTTCACTGTGAAAATTGTTAGAACCGCCCGCTATGAAAATTATATTTCGAAATTTAATTCGTAGCTGGCGGTTTTCACATCATACGAACAAACTTATTTACTACAATGTTACTAGTATTACAATTACTGATTTTTGAACCCAAATTTACCTTTCAGCCCTACGATATAACATATTAGTCCAGTGAAATTCGACATAAATAAGGCGAAACTTCGGAAAAATTAGGGGAAAGCTGGATTTTGTGTGAGCCTTGGTGCTGGCGTGCTGAACAAAATGTCAAAAGTCCCCATCAATCTGAGTGCTGCGTTACTTTTTATACGGGGTCAAAAGTCAACAAAAGTGACCTTTCCTAAATATCTCAGTAGCGGTCACGTCTTCAGAAAAACATTGTATGACGAATTTGTAGCTTAGAAGACGTGACCGTTGCTGAGATATTTAGGAAAGGCCACTTTTCGTGACCTTTGACCTCGTATAAAAAGTAACGCAGCAAACGGATCGATGGGGACTTTTGACATTTTGTTCAGCACGCCAGTACCAAGGTTCATACCAAAATCCAGATTTCCCCTAATTTTTCCGAAGCACCATGTTAAATTTCCCTGGACTATATCAATAAGTCTTAGACAAGACAGATATAAGGAAAAAAAATAGTGGTGAGAATTGAAGCAATTGGTTTGATTCCGGATGCTAGTAGTAGTGAAGGAAAACTATGGGGAAATTTGACGGCCTTGGCCTCCGCGAACAGCAAATGCCCGATATATGCACGGTGATAGTAGGTCATATGCATAAGATTTTGACAAACTATAACTTATTGGGAAACTTTCACCCGAAAGATAGCAGAGTTTATCGAAAAAATCAAAGGGATAATCTGAGGTCTTTACGCTCTCGATTTTGTTCTATTTATATATTTATAGTGTGATCGCTTCGCTAAAGCTCGTATAAGTATACGCTTGTTTCATTTCCTTAAATCTTTTTGTTCTGAGAAATAGAATCATTGCTCTATATGAAATAAACTGAGTTTGCACAATAACGAAAACGAGCAGTAGGTTGAACTTTTAACAAGAAGCACTCTTCATTTGATGAGATTCCCCAACATCTGCTCTGAGCACGCTGATAGATGATATTATTAAACAGTGTAAATAAAATTTGCACAAATACCATTCATTTATAATTGTTCATTTTCATGTAGAGGCGTGCAAAAGAAATGTCTCAATGTGAGGGAGATCTTTTCGCTTAGTGTTCAAAATCCTATAAAAAATTTCAATACGTAATACCTTTCCGACATTTGCAGGAGTGTCTTCCAGATCAATAATTTTTCTACGAAAGCCAAGCCACTCAAAAGTTAATTTAACGGGTTACGTAAAATATTAATAATTTAACAGGCTACTTAAAGCTTGTGTAGTGTAGGAATTAGAGCAATGGCTCTTGGTCAGGGGCGGATTTGCCACTAGGCCCGGTAGGCCCGGGCCTAGGGCGGCAAATTTCGGGGGCGGCAAATTTTCGATTTTTTTTGGGGCGGCCAGTTTTCGATTTTTTTTGGGTCGGCAGTTTTTTTCTGTCTTATATGTACATATATCTGAGTTGAATGAGCCTTACACCTCAAGCCAACCAAATTCTCCAAAAAATCAATGCACGCAAAAATTCACCTCTGATGTTTTTTTTTCGGACATTAAAAAGTTTGACTTATAGTAAATATCGAAATGCGATCACGGTAAAGGACCAAAGAAACTCAAATATACCTAAAAAGTACCTAGAAAGCATCTGAAAATACCTAAAATGAGCCTAAAAAGACCTAAAAAGATCCTAAAAAGAACCCAAATAATACCTCTTCAATTTAGGAAAAGCTTATCAAGGTAAATATTTGCGTGCATTGATTTTGCAGATAATTTTTGTTTTTTTATTATTATGGTACAGGGTATATCAACTACATGCGAATCTCTTTATTTTTCATTACTGAAATTAATTTCAATAAAAAAATTTCTATAAAATGAAATCTAGATCATCATAGGTCAAAATATTTCGGATTCATCCTTAACTAATAACATATCGAACATTAATTTGCAGTAGTCGAGTTCATAGTTGATCTCCAGTCAAATGCGGAAGCAAACTTTGAACGGAAGAGTAAACTTACTTATAAAAATATGAGCGAAGACGTTGGAATTATATGCGATGTAAAGGTGTATACGGTTTTGGACTTGGTATTTTTGGATTCTTTTTTTTTTAGGTACTTTTAGGTTATTTACCGTGTGTGTATTTTAATAATTATTTGTGTGGCAAGGGCGCAATAATAGGGAATTTGTACGAACGAACCGGTGCCGGTTTTGCTCTGATATTCCTTTTTCGTGAGCTCGGGCGCAACGAAAAACAGCGAAGTAT